>OY751536.1:4039529-4720888 GCA_963570955.1 Caenorhabditis afra | reverse complement strand
TCGAGATTCGAGCATGTTTTTATCTAAACTTCCGTTCATTAAACTACACCTATCGCTCATTCATTTCACTTACTTTGGCCTTCCAAGCGAACGAGAACCATTGTGGTTCCGATGTTCGACGGTGAACCGTCTTCCGCGGTCACTTGATAAGTGAGGACGTGTCCGGTACCCCTATCTTCCCAAATTCTCTGATCGCAAAGCACGTAAAGTTTCACTCTATTCGATGAGTCCTGAATGTAATTTTAAGACATTAGCCGATTTTTCAGTTACTCACTCTTTTGAAATCAATATGATCAAGAATATGATCCCGGTTGGTGAGTTTCGAGCCTGGCTGATTCTCCTTTCCGTCCGGTTTTTCTTTCTTTCTGGGACTCTGCTTACTTTTCTTATCGCTCTTCGTGGACATGTTGTTCGACTCGCCACCCTCTTTTTTCCTCTCGGAATCCTCCTTGCCGTCCTTCTTCGGAGACTGAGAATTTCTCTGTTCTTCCTTCTTCGACGATTCGGGACTCTTTGCTTCAGCCTTTTTCGGGGCCTCTTTGCTCTTTGATTCCTCCTTCTTTGGAGATTCGCAATTCTTCGAACCTTCTGTCTTCACTGAGGTCTCGCCTTCGGAACTAGCTTCTTTCTCTTTTTCGGACTTTTCCTTCTCCTCCTCTGGGTTCTCAACAATTTCAAGCTTATCCTCTTTGGTATCGTCCAAGTCCATAGCGAAATCTTCCTCAGCCTCTTCCTGTTTTTCTTCAGTCTTTACGACCTCTTCCTTAACTTCTTCTTTCACTTTGACGTCATCACTCTTCTCCTCGTCTATTTCCATGGAAACTTCGCTCTTCTGAAAATGTCTTAAGTTAACAAACGAAAATTCAAAAGTCGATTCGTCAAAAAGAGAAAATCTCGAACAAAAGCGCTGACCTCACATGTACACATAACAATCCCGTTGGCCTCCCATACGTAAAATCCGAATCAACAGGGGAAAAAGAGTGAACGGCGCAAAGAGTCAACAAAAACAATTCCCTCACCTTGTCATGTTCCTCTTTGACGCTATCATTCGAGCTGGTTTCACTTTCTATCTGCTCATTAGAGACCTCCTTTGTATCGGACATGCCTCTGAAAACGATTTTTCTTTATAAAATAAGTTTTAACATGAGTTCCAGATGATGAGAAGAGAACTCATAAATCAAGAGCCGCATAACATTACTAAGGAATTCAGCTAACGAGCGTTTGCGAGAAAAAAGACTGATACGACCGACTGTGGAGACTAACGGCTCAATGAAGAGAAATAAATGTGACCTGGTTTCCGAAGAGATGTCGACATTCATAACAGTGTTCAAGGCCGGCGGAAAGCGAGAAAATGCGTGACAATCGGAAGAGAAAGAAGAGACACAGAGAAATAGCTTGGATAAAAATACACACTTTTTCCAAAGTTCTTTGATTTAAATATTGGTAACGATGAAGTGAAAGTCTGATGAAATCCGGAAATGAGGATCTATCGCATGATAAGAGACAGTGGGCAACGTACTTAACAGAAGACATGGCAACTAACTACTTTAAGAAAAAGAAATGTAGAATTAAAAATGTTTACCCACAAGCTAACAAAAACAGACTAAAATATCAGATTCGGAAAACGTTAATCTAGAATTTTTCAGGGAAATGCTATAATCAGATCAGAAAATGACTTCTGGGATGAAATGAAATTCAAGATGAATAGTACAGCGGAAATTTTAATAAAATGATAAAATAGTCAGTTTTCATGTTCAGCAAAATCTTGAAAAATGTCCGACAGAAGCATTCATGATGTTTTCTGATTTTTGTTACAAATTCAATCAGGTTTAGAATATTTCTCTTTCCAAGAATATTTCGACACATAACTGATCTATGGTTTTTGCGCAAATTTACACTCTTTCTGCATAACTCGCTATCAACAATTCAAAACTTTTTGATTATTTCGATTGGAATGAGGACGAAGCAACAGGAGAATGCGTCAGAAAGCTTAAACGAGTTAGCGAAAAAATCGTGTGAGACAGCGTCTTTGTCAAGCTGCGACCAACCAAAAAACGAGTGTGTCACATTGAACGAGAGAAAATTGAAAACGGAGACGTTTTGAGTGAGTGAGTGTTTCCGGCCACATGCGGGCGCGCGCGCGAATAACCGAAGTCTGATGGTCAGCTGGAAATAAATTCGACTGATAAGACGGGTGGTCAGAAAATGGGCGAAAAAGGAGAGGAACGCGCGGGCGGCTGGAATGAAAACAAATTGGCAGGCATCTCGTCTCTCGGCCCAAAATCGATTACGTCACTGCGAGAAGGCTCGCGTTTGATAAAAAAATAGACGAGAGGCGAGAGAGAAAAACGGCGAAAAAGTGGCGAAAAGCACGCGCACGCGCCGACCGCGACGCGCCCGAAGACACTCAGCGCCGGGTCTCGCAGCGATTGTGACGTCACTGGCGACGAGGGAGCGGAGACGCAGACACGCGCTTCCGCTGACTCATCTGTTTTCGGCTTCACACCCTCCGATTTTTGCATTTCGCCGCTGATTCTTTATTTTTCCTCTTTTTCATGAATTCCACTGAGAAATACGATTTCTGAACTCTCATTGTCTCCGTTCGCCTTGTTTTTTTTTTCACTTTGACTCCGTTCATCTAAGAATTTTCGTTAACTTTCAAATTTCGCAATTCTTGCCTCTTGCAACGCCTGGAAGATGCCGTTACAACAATTATTTTACTTGTTTTCAGGATGAAGCGCATTTTCGGAACAGCGAAAAAAGAGCCACCACCAGATTTGAACAATGCGATCGCCAATGTTGAGTCCAGAAGCGACAGCGTTGATAAGAAGATTCAGAAACTTGACCAAGATCTGATGAAGCTCCGTGATCAAATGTCGAAAATGCGAGAAGGCCCCAGCAAGAACTTGATAAAGCAAAAAGCGCTCAGGTGATATTTATATATGGTTTTCACCTAAACCATTCCTTTCTCAGAATCCTCAAGCAAAAGCGGATGTACGAAAACCAGAAAGGTCAACTGGATCAGCAGGCGTTCAACATGGATCAAAGCAATTTTGCTCTTCAAGGAATGAAGGATAACCAAGTCACTGTTGCTGCCATGAAGGACGGGCTCAAGACGATGCAAAAGGAATACAAGAAGATGAACATCGATCAAATTGAGGATCTACAAGATCAGATGGAAGACATGCTGGATTTGAATAACGAAATTCAAGAGGCGATGAGCAGACAGTACGACACCCCAGACGTAAGTTCAAGATCCTCGACAAATGTAAATATTGTTGTTTTCAGATTGATGAGGCAGATCTTGAAGCCGAACTTGCGATGCTCGGTGACGAACTGGATATTGGAGAAACAGATACGAACTATTTGGACGAAGCGCTAGCCGCTCCTACTGTTCCGAATGACTTCCAGAAGCCCAAGGCCAAGGTTGCGGAAGGACTTGAAGTTGACGAGTTCGGACTTCCTAAGCTGCCAGCGTAACGATCCTTCATGTACATATCCAATCAATTGCTCTTATTCACCCGATTTTGTTTTAATGACACATTCTTAAGCCCTAACATTTGTTTATATCGCACCAAGCTTCTTTGAAAATCCGGTGATATAATTGTACATGATAAATATGTGTGATTCATAGCTTCGACGCGTGAACAATAACACGTTCGTCTTTACGCAGCTCGTCAATCGACCTGAATCCCGATAATTGCATTGCGTGCCGAAACTCGGACTGAAGGATTCCGACGACAGCGGCCACTCCAGACGAACCCTAAACATGAAAGTTGATGATTGAGCACTGAAAAGACGGGCGGGCGACGAGAGCGAAACATGGAAAAATACCGATGTGGCGAGTCCCCAGAGGACGGGACGGCCCACAAAAACACCGCGAGCTCCGAGAGCAACAGCCTTCAAGACGTCGCGCCCGTTTCGCACGCCTCCGTCCAGAAACACGGGGATCCGCTCCCCGACGGCCCGAATCACTTCAGGAAGCGCCTCGATCTGAAAACGGAGAATGGGAGGTGAAGGCTCGGAAGCTCTCGATTACAGTGGCAATCGAGCTGTCCATCTGACGGCCGCCGTGATTCGAAACGATGATTCCGTCTACGCCGGCCTCCAGGGCCAATTCGGCGTCGTCGCCTCGCATCACTCCCTTCACAATGACTGGAAGACTCGTCTTTCTGAACACTGCCTGTTTTTTCCGATCCTCCTCCTTCCCTTTCGGCTCTACTCACGATCTGATCCATTTCAGAGTGTTCCAGTCGAGCGACGGATCGATTTGCGAGCTCACGTACTGCATGAACCCGGACTCTGCGGCCGCTCCTTTCGGCATTTCGGCCTGCGAGTTCGACTCGAAGTTGGCGAATTTCAGATGTTTCGGCAGCGAGAACTTGTTGTAGGTGTCCTTGAGCCGGCGTCCGAGCACCGGAGTGTCCACTGTCAGCACGAGGGCATCGACGCCCGCAGCCTCGGCGCGTCGGATCAGAGACTCCGTGACTGCGCGGTCTTTGTACACGTACAGCTGAAAACGAACGGATTCAGATGAGAAGTGGGCTTCGTCGACGGGCACCTGGAACCAGATGGTCGCCCCAACGATCTTCGCCTCCTTCCCGATGTCCTCGATGGCAGTCGTCGACCACGAACTACAAATCATGATGGACTGGCTCGTCGCCGCCCCGCGCACCGTGCTCAGCTCTCCGTCCTTCGTGGCCATCTTCTGGAACGCCGTCGGCGCGATTCCGATGGGAAAAGACACTTTTCTGCCGTTCAGCCATTCGATGGACGTATCGATATTCTCGACGGAACGAAGACAACGTGGGCGGATAAGAAGGCTGAAAACGGAGAAATAATGAGAGAAGAAGAAGGAGATTATCGATTGATAGACGCACTTGTCGAATGCCGATTCGTTGCGTCGCAGAGTGATCTCTTGCTCGGAACCGCTCTCGTAGTAGTCCCTCGCCAGTTTGACGAGGTTCCTCTCCGAGTATTTCCTGTAGTCGTCGAGCGTCAGAAGCGGTGGGGGAGTCATTATTCTCGAGTAGAAGAAGCGAGAAGAAGGGCGGCGGGAACGTGACTATATAAACCGGTGGCAGCAGAGAACAGATCGATTCCTTATCAACCACAGATTATTGATATTTGGGTGAAGAAAACACACGCACGTAAAAGGTGGTTCGAATGGTCGCAGAAGACGACGACGCCACGTGGGAAGGCCAAAAACTACTTACTTCTCGATCTTCTCGATCGGTACGTTCGCTCCGTCTGCCACGTCATAATAACAAATTAGAAGTGAATTGCTTTATTTTTAATTGAAAACGATACAAACACACGTCGAATCGGATCACTTCACGAGGGCGGAAGTGGCCAGCTCCTGCACTCCGCACACGTTCTTGCCTCTGTAGAGCCGGAAGTAGCCGGCCTCTCCCCACTTCGGGCCCCACGAGTTCTTGACGATCCAGTAGGGCTTGCGGCCGTCCTTGCCGTATCCGACGATGAGCACTCCGTGGTTCAGCATGAACGGCTCGCAGAAGATCTTGAACGGATGGACGACGCCGTGCCGGTAGAACTGGAGGGTGTTCGCGTTGAGGCCTGCAACCGAAACGTTCGAATGGTTTGGGTAAACAGGCGACGCTTTTTTGGGATTTCGCTCCTCTAACTATTCGAGAGTTTGTTTGCCACCTGGCACATTCCTGAACTCGTATAAAAGGGACCGCCGGGCGGATCGACGGAGACGAGACGATCGAAGATGAACCGAACCGTCGGGTGAGTCTTGAGAGCCAGATCAAATAGTCAAGAGATTTGAAGGTTTCTGCTGCTCACCGCACTCGCCTGCACCGTCATTCCCAAAGCGGAGGCCCAGTATTACAGTCTTTACGTGAGTTGTGGGCAGTGCGAACTCGGCGATTCGAGCACGTTTTCAGTATCCGTACTACTCGTACTACCCGCTCTCCTACTACTACTACTATCCGTCGTACTACGTTCTAGGCAAGCGCTCCGCCGGAGTGGACCACAAGCAGGTCGGAACGCCCCCGTCCCCGGGGCTCATAAATGCACACATGTCCTCTTCATTCTAGGTGGTGAGCGATCAAATGAAGCGGATGACACGTGGAACTCATCATCGTGCCAACTGAATGCGCGGCAAACAGAATCAGATGGCGCCCTTCGAATCATCAAGAAACATTGAAACATTCTTCACTCTTTGTTGTTTCACGAAAATAAAAGATCGAATCAGATCGCATTTCAGTTTGTCTCTGTCCCGGACTTCAACGTGACATCATCTGAAGTTCGCTTCTGCACGTCTTCTGAGTCAGTGTCTAGTGTCCCCAAGACGCTTTTTTTCTAGTCGCTGCTATTAGAAGTCTCTAAGAGTTTCCCATCGGATGTTTTTTTTCGTCGCTTCGAGCCACTCGAAATGTTCGTTTACATTCCTGTTCCAATCTGTGATATCGATAGGCGGGTTCTCCGTCGCCTCGCGATCCACATCACTCATGTTTTCCAGCTCGATTCACCCCACTCGCATCCTCATTTTCATGCACACAAAAGCGGCCGCCTGCTCCCAGAGGTTCGTTTTTGTTTTCCATTCGCGGCGACGAGGAAATGATGTGATTATTGCTTTCGGGGCGATCTCTGTCGGATCTCGGAAGATTACTGCCTCCTCGCATGCGAGACGGGCGCCAGAGAACCACAGTTCATGTGCAAGCAAAGCCATCTACTACCGTCGTCATTTCACAAAAGCACACACAACGGTGTCTCGGAAAGCACCGTCTGCGTGTCTCCGATCCGCGCGCTCTCTCGTCCAGAGACGTGTCTGGCTCGAAACCGATGTCATTTCGATTTGCTCTTTCCTTTATCTCTCAGTCGATTTATCATCCGATCCTGTGCGCGCGCCCGCCCTCCCTCGAGCCCTTACAGTGTGTATTTTGAAGGGAGCGCTTCTCGAAAATGCACCATCGGAAGCAGAAGAACGGATCCAATGGGACGGCGACAGTCGGAAAGTCGATCGGCCGCAGAGATTCCGGCATGGAGGCCATGACACGGTTACGGTAAGTGCTCTCAAAAGGCGAAAGAGAAGGGAACGGGCGAGTTCAGATACCTGAACAAGAAGCCACTCTGTCTTCAGTACAACGTTCCCAGCTCGGCGTACGCACGGAAGCACTCGGCTCAAGGAGCCAAGAGGAAGGAACGTGAGTACAGAAACTTCTGAGTTCCCCCCTTCCCACTCAAACTTCTCGATTCAGAATCTTTCATCGTCGTCATTCTGTGCGGAATCGCCCGTTTGGTTCAGTGGGCCGCTGTAGGATTCCAGCAGGCGGCCGTCGATTTTCTCGTGAAACCGGCGCACGAACTGTTTCCCGACGAGTTCCCGAACCAGTAAGAGACGTCTCCAGAATCTCTCACGCCTTCATTCCCTCCTTTTAAGATGCTTCCAAACGAGCTTCTACCGTAACCCGGTTCAACTTCGGAAGAGGCCCGCGAAACGAGTCATCGTGCGCAGAACCGACGTCTCCAGAATGCTGCAGTCGATCGATAACAAGTACTGCTGACTGCGTCTCTCCCGCTCACACATTCTCTCTCGTCAGAGAATCCAATGACACATTTGCACACACAACACGTGCAAATTCGAAACGATCCCTGTCTCTCATCCGGTCCCTCCTCCCCCGATCCTTCCATTATTTGTTCTCAATTTCCCCCTCTCTCTGTTGATCTTACTCGAGTGTTTTCTTCTACTGATAACATGCAACAATGAAGCGTACCGATAGAAATGGGTCCTTTCGTGACGAGCCACTTCTGGAGCTCGACCTCATCGTGCGGAAGTTCCACGGATCCATTGATGTAGACGGCGATGTCCTTGCGGACAAGGTGGCACGTCTCGCCCTTTCCGTCGTACGGATACGCGTCCTCAGGCTCGAGACCGCCCATTCGGATGATTTCTCTGAAAATGAGGTTGAACGAGAGCCGACAGTTCCAGAACTCACTTGTAGGCGTTGCTCGGAAGGCCTCCGTTGCATCCCTGATCCACACCGTCGCAGTCGACGAGCTCCTGCTCGGAGAGCGAAACGAGCTTCTTCTTCGCCAGGAACCACGCTCCTTCCACGTTGCCAGTCGTCGAGAACGCCCAGCAACTGCCGCAGTTCCCTTGATTCTTCACTTGAGTCACAGCACCCTTCTCCCGCCAGTCGAACGAATCGGGAAGGTCCTCTTCTGAAATGGTGACGCCTTCCTTCTGGAAGTCCGCCTGCTCCATCGGGAAGACGGGCTGCTCCCACTGGTACGGCAGCATCGTCTCCTTGAACTCCATCGTCGTCATGTCGGAGAACTGTGTGAAGCCGTAGACGGCTGTGCCCTGCTCGTTCTTCTGGAGCTCCCGGATCACCTTCGCGTTTCTTTTGAATACGCGGAACCTCTTCAACACCTCTCGCTTGTTGCTGTACTTCTTGTCGTGACGGTCGATGAAGTCGAGAAACGAGTTCCAGATGACAAAGTCTCTCGGCTTGATGATCTTCGCCTTCCGGAGTTGCTCCACCGTCACGAAGTCGTCTTGGTCGAGTTTGATCTTTCGATGACTGCAAATCTTCCAGATTGTTCCGATCCATCGCTGGAAACTTACTCAAACTTCTCAATGTTCCTCGTGAACTCTTCCTCGCAGTTTCTGATGTGAGCGACGTCCTTGAGTCCGAATCCGTGTCTCTTGACTCTCCGATTGATCTCCACTTGGCACTTCTGGAAGCAGCTCTTTCTCTCTCCTCGTTTCTCCCCGAGCCCACCTTGAGAGTGTCCGTCTTCCGGCACTTTTTGCCGCTCTCTTCCTGTCCCTTCTTGCAATCCGTCTTCACCAGCGTCACGAAGATCGAGTAGTGGATGCCGCCCGAGAGCTTTCTCTCCACCTCCCACGTCCGGTCGAGCTCCCATTTGTAGGCGTCGTTCGACTGCTGGTTGAATTTCTCGACACCTTTCCGCGCAAAGTTCTTCAAAAATAGAAACGATAAAGAGATGACAGGGTGACGAAGAACTGGTTTCGAATGGGAGACAAAAGATTGATTACCTCGTACAGAAGTTGGTCTTCTTCGTTGATCGGTAGCACTTTGGATGTGACTGTGGCCACCGTGGCCGATAACAGCAGAAGGAGACGGACTGGTGCACCCATCTGAAACTGGGAAGACGTGAGATCAGAAGACGTCGGCGGGAGCGGACAGGGGGACCTAGAGGTCCGAAACGAATAACACTCTTTCATCGTCTCACAGAGTGACAGGACCGGGACAAACGAGTGTGAGAAGTGGGTGTTGATGGGTTGCGGCTGTGGTCATATGGTGCCCGCTCGGACACGAACAGCTGCGGGTCTCTCCCAAGGGTCGAGTGACCGTATGACCGAGGGCCCCAAAGAGACGCCGAAGGCGGTGGACAAAAGAAAACAGCGTCGAAGGAAAGAGAAGACGAGGAAGAAGAAGAAGAAGAAGACGGAGAGGGGAGAGGTTCGGAGACGCAGAGAAGTCTTGGGTTACACCTCCAAGGAGTTGGAAGAGGAGTAAAACGGAGAGTAAACGGAAGGAAGGAGAGGCTTTCAATTGAATTTCCGAGAAGGGTGGGAGAGTGCAACAGAGAAGCAAAGGGGCGCATTCTAATGCCATTAGGCGAGTGCTTTTTGGAAGAAGAATCTCAAGTGAGATGACAACACGAAACTCCATTATTGAGCCATCCAGCAGAGAAGAGAGGACTCGAAATCGAGAATGAATGTGAGAAGGAGCGCGAGCAATGGATCAAGTTGATAAACTGAGCGAAGGAAGCGCCGGGGCCAAAACATCAGGTGAACAGGAGGCGACTCGAGTAGTATCGCGACGAGTCGCCGAACAAAACACGCTGCCGTTTGCCGCGGGAAGGCGCCCGAATCGAGGAGAAATGATTGAATTTGTATCGAGCGAGCCAGAAGAAACAAGTGCACACGAGACGCGACTCGTCGTTGCTTCTGGCCCCACGACTTCTGTGCTCTGCTCTAGGGCTCCCTGGAGAGCACTGGTTGACAGATGATGATGCTCGGATTAGGCGTCGAGATAACGGGTGGGCAGGGAGGAAGAGAGAGCGAGAGAGGGAGAGCAAAAGTAGCGGGAAGAAAGTAATTAGGAGAGTGAGGGGCTCAAACAGACACTTGAGTGGCGGGGGCCGAAGGTGAGTGAAGTGCAATGGACGCGAGGCCTTGACAGTTCAGAAGACGTGAAGAAGACGTGGAGAAGACGTGAAGAAGAAGTGGAGGACGGGGATTAACGACGCAACCGAGACGGCGGAGTGGGAACGTGATTTCCATAAACACTCGGTGACAGACGACTTTTGTCTTTTCGCAAGTTCAAAACACAATGGACTGCATAGTTTTAACCGTGGGAACCTGAATGGATTCGGCGCATTGGCAGTTCTCGTAATCCCAATTTCAGCGCGGATTTCCAGAACCTTCCATTTTCAGCTGCCTTTCTCATAAATGCATGTGAGAAAGTGAATAACAATATAATTATGGTGTATTGGTCGTCTCATCGTGAAGTTCGTCCCTCGTCGATTTCCTAGTCCCTCCCTGTGTTCCATGCACCGACGAGATGCTCCCCGAATGCAAACAGAATGAGCGGAAAGGTTAGCTGTGCTCGTTGCAGCAGCAGCGAGTTTGCATAGCGCCGGTACTATTTCGAGTGCAACTTTCGAAGATTGTCTGCTCTTCCCGTTCTCTCACGCTTTTCAGACGACCGGTTGTTGTCTGAAACGGGCGTCTCGGGATGAGAGACCAAACGGGAACTGGTTGCTTTGGATCGTCCTCGCGTCCATTCGGTCTGTAATTACGACCGAATGACCCCTCCCGTGGCCACTCTCCGCCCGATGTTTTTCCCTTTTCCGAACCTACCTGTGCACTCGTCGACCCACATTCGCTTATTATTCATGAGCGAAACCGAATGGAAAGGTGCGAGTGAGACCGTGAGTCACCGGACTAATCCCTCCCAGGTACTTGTCCCCCGAGTGCACTCTGTCTCGATTGCTTCCAGTTCGTTCCGCCCGTGACCCAGTTTTGATATGGCTCCGCGGCGGCTCCACAGAGACTTCATGGCGTCCTCTGCTTGCTGCAGTCAGGCACTGAACTTCGAAGTTTGAGTGCTAAAACCTCTAAAACCATTGTCCAACAACGAGTGATTATCAGTCACACGGTTCGCTTCGCATACAAACTTCCCGTGCCCAGATGATCCGCGACCAAAGTTCCGAACGTTCCGAAGGATCGCCTGTTTACCCCTTCGGCTCCCTTCCTTCACACATTCATCCCCCCCTCCATCTCTTCCTTTCTTTTCTCGTTTTAATTAATCCAATTCACACTGAAGATTGTTTTTCCTCCGAACTCATCCCTCTTCGGGACTCCGCCCTCCTGTCCCAATCGTGTCAACTCGCTTTCTCTAGTCGTTCCAAACCCCAATGCAATAATCCGACGAGAAAAGAGAAAAAGGAGGAGGAGAAGCAGTAAGAGGTCCTAAAATAACGCGACGTGTAAACAACGAGTTCTTGTAATCCTCAAGGTACATTCACAGTGCCCTCCGCCCGCCTCCTCCCCCCTCCCATTGCCTCCGTATCTTCTCGCTCGTGGCCACCGTGCCACCGGCGTCACAGTATCTCCTTGCTTCTAATCAAATTAGCCGACGACTACCACTCCTCTGCTGATGATCATCGTTCATCGTTTCAGGAGGCGAGACGACGACGCCCGACGTCCCATCTCTCGGTGCGTGCCATTCAAGAACAACAACATGTGCTATCCAGTGGAACCACCGAAAAAGTGAGTCGCTCGGGATTCGAATCGCGAATCGGGGAAGGCTTCTCTCGCTGAACGGTAACCATGAATGGTAGTGCCACGTCATTTCCAAAACACATCTTCATTACTGTTATTTCTGCGTGACCCACGTCCATCCACATCATAAGAAGAGAGTTCCGAGTGGCACCTTTCAAATGCATACCTCTCCTCTCGCTTCTAGAGGAACGTGCTTGTTCTCGATGTGTTCCTTCTTTGTTCGATCTGACTCACTTCCTTTCTTCGCCACTTCTTGCTTCTAAGTTTGAACAGCCGCCCTCGCTTCATCTTTGATTATCATCAACTGTATCAACCTTCTCCCTCCTCCCCGTTCCGTCCCTCCATCTGCGTCTCGCCTCAGTACAAACAGATGCAATTATGATAACATTGACATACGAGACCTTGCCTCCAGAACCGACGATCGATTGGTCGTCCGCCCACTTCCTGGAATCCTAAATTCGGTTTTCTTTTCCCTTTTCTCGCCACTCAAACGAAAGTAAGTCAAGCGAAAAGAAAGAAGAAGCGGGATATCAATCAAAAGCCAAAAAAGTTGTAAAAATCGAAGAGAGGGAGACCGGTTAGAGCGCGCGTGGCAGAATAGATTAACTTTTCGATTTGGACACATCCCTCCGTTTTCTGTTATGATGCCTCTCTTAGGCGCCGATCATCCGACACCTTCCGAAGAGTGCAGACGTCTTCTCGGATTTCGCCGTGACGTCTTCGCGTCTTCTTCTGCTTCTCCCACACCTCCGGCACATTCCGCGTGCATGAGGTGTCAGTTTTCAATTGTTTCCCCTCTCTTTTTGTCCAAAACATACAGAAGCCTCTCCGCTCGCGCGCTGCTGTCCGTCGGCTGATTCATTTTATTTTTTGAAAAAAAGAAGAGGAAACATGGAAGAGACGATACAAAAACCGTTGAAAACGGGGCGGAAAGCATAATAAAAGTCGCACGAATCGTCGTGTTCTCCCTTTCCTTTCCCCCCTCTCAATTCGTTTTTCCTCTTTCTTATCCTCCCTCCACTTTGCTATTCATGTCTTCCTTAACGAGCATGAAGGGCCTCTTCTTCTTCTTCTTGCCGCCGATCACATAGTCATAACTACGACTCTCATAAAGGGAAAAGAACTTCTTTCTCTCTGCCCCCCTCTCGCTTTTTCTCTTTTCTGGTTCTTCGCCTGGTGGTCACCACCTGCCACTCCTCCCATCCTTCCCTCTTTCCCATTCATTCCCCCCTTTATTCTTCCAGAGAGATGGGTTTCGACGCGTCGTTGCTCAAGAGCGTGCTCGAGCAGTTCGTCGACGAGATCGGTGAGGAGTCCGTCGACCTGATCGAGGACCGTCCCCGCTTCGCGCACGCCGTCGTCGTCGTCACCGACGATGCGACCGGCGAACTGTGTCAGGCGTCTTGCATTCGTCAGCTCGACGACGTCGTCCTTCACGAGACCACCGTTGGTAATGTGTGAGTTTTCGATTGTTTTCCGCTCTTTTTACATTTGCCGCCGACGCTAGAGCGATCTATTTGCGATTGGAAGCGGCGCGAAATGCAAATAAACACATATTGATGTTCCTCTTGTTTCAGCGAGTCGGAGTGGATGGACGAGGAGATTCAAAGAGCACTCCGGGAGCTGCATGAGTCACGTAACCTACTCGACACCCCCCGCAACAGCGTCTACGTGGAGGAGAAGCACGAGAAGCAGAAGACCGTCACGACTACAACCTCCAGCACGGAGACGACTCGCAGCGCCAGCAGCCGCGTCGAGGCAAGTTTCTCGCGTCGAAGACGTGCCGATAGAACGCCTTCCTTCTTCAGTTTCCGTCGATGAACCGCCGTCCTCGCTCCACGTCCGCCCGTCGTTTCCACTGATTCCTGCTACTCGTCGCTGCGATCCTTCTTCCGAATATCTATTTTCTGCTTTTACCGCTACCCGCTATGCATCGAATTGTTCAGACTGCGCATTCGAATAACTTTATTCGATTGCGATCCGATTTCAACGAAATTCATATCTTCCGAATATGAACGAAGTTGTCGCCTTTTCCTCCCGATTTTCCCCATTCTGGGCGGGCCCATAGTGGCTCGATGAAGTTAGCTTCGAGCCGGATTGGCCCCATACTGCAAAGAATGTTATTCTACCGACCCCCCGCTTTTAACGCGATCTCATTGCTGCTGAAATAAACGATTCATTCGAGAGACAGAGTATTATCTTCCGCCGTCGCCTCCTTCCGGAATGAGGTCCGGATCGTTGGTCAGAAATTGGAACGGAGCGTCTGTTGCGCCGTCGTGGCCTTCCTTGCCGGCCGGAGCAGCGAGAGCCAGAGACGAGAAGAGGAAGAGGCAGAGAAGGAGGGAGAAGAGTTGACGGAGCATTTCGAATCGGAGAGAACACGATGCTCTCCTGCTCGCGATGAGCCTTTTTATATGGGCTGCCGAGACGCCGCTTGGCCTTTCGTCTCGTCCAAAAACATTGGAAACGGTGCAAACTAACAGTGGTTATCAGTGTTAGACCTCACCAAAACAAGAACTTTTTGTTATTCATTGTCAATCTTCGAAAGAGGGTTCTCATCTAAGTTTCCACATCGATACAGTTGAATCGGTTGACGTGGCGACAACAACTTCTCCGCCGACGTCTTCTGGTGCCCGCCAATTGAGGGAAGTCACTGTTGACGAGTGCGCGGACGGGATGGCGAGAAGGACGGAGAGGCGCAAGCACGAGAAGACACGTATCGAGCCGTTGCCGAAGCCCGCCAGAATCTGTTTCCCGTTCGGGGAGAATGCGATCGCTGAGCAGCCGCCGGCGCTGGAAGAAGATGATATCACCTTATTCGACCTGAATTGGCTTACTCTGGAGGATACAAGACGTCCCGTTTCTCTCGGTTTTCTCTTGAGATCAAGAAGATCGGAGCTCTCGCACATCCGGCGGCGATCCATTTCGAGCAACTGGCCGAGCAGAACACGGGCTCTCTACCCAGATCAATCTGAAATACACTTAGAATTCCTTCTCGTTCTCAGCTTTTCTCTCACAATTTCGTCACACTGGTATCTGTCCTCGCTGTTAGTGGCGAATATCGCCAGTTTTCCGTCTTCCATGCCGACTACCACTTCTGTTTCGCCTTCTCCACGTGTCATGCACATCGGTGTGATGTCGGCGACGGCGTCTTTGATTCGAACAGATACCACTCGAGGCTCGGACGAGATATGTGTCGAATCGAGCGTCGGAATCCTAAGGGCATCGGAGGAGGCGTACAGAAGACGAGTTCCGATGACCAGAGAGTTGCAGAATCCGATGTGGTCCGTTTCGAAAGTTCGCACGACCTCCCACGAGGGACTTCTGTCAAAGAAGGAGGTGTCAATCGGGTTTAGAATGCTTTTAGTAAACATTATCTGAAGAATCGCGTGCCCGCGGACATGAACAAAGAGATGACCGTCGGAGAAATCGATCGATTGAATCCGGCGCTCTTCTGCGTCCACTAAAAACGAGAAATCGAAGGAAGGACTAGAAAACGCAGACAGCCGAGTTCTTGAAATTGCGCACCTACCGTAAGCGATCTGCTCCATGATTTTGCTCTCGATCCCGAAAACTCGCACTTTCCCAACCTGACTTCCCACAAACATCTTCTCGTTTTCCACGTGACAACACGTGGCGCCTCCTTCGATCCCAAAGAAAACAAAGATCGGATCCGGAACACTACTCATCTGGAAGCAGGGAATTCCAGAACTGTGCTGGAACAACGATGCAATCAAGAACTAGAAAAGCCGAGGCTCGGAAATATGATTTTTTCAAAGTGTAAATTTAATAAAGTGTTTATGAAAACTGTGGCATAAAAATTATCAAAGGAAACATGATTACAAGAGGAAAAAATTTCAGTAAAAATTGGTAATCTATATCATGGGGGAATTCACAGAAAAACAAAACAGGGGGAACATAAAACCTGTGAGAGTTTCGGAAGGAGATCATCGTAGTTCTGTTCCATCGCATTGAATCGGATCCTATCGGCGGGAAGACGTCTGTAAAGAAAACCATCTTTATCTTCTCACTCCGTCATTTCAAATCGGCGTGCATTCAAAGGACTACAGTATCCCATGACGTACCCCATAATCATAAAAGGAATGCAAATATGGGACGGCGCTCTCCTTTTGTCTCTCCGCTCCCACGTTTTACATAACGACGACAGCGCGGCACCTCTGCTCTTCTCTCTTCAACCCGCCCCTCTCTCTCTCCTCTCCACTCATTCATTCTGCTCTATTCTGCTCGCGCGTCGGCGAATGGAGACCTGGCCAGGCATTCCAACTGTCAACTTGAATCATACGACAATTGGTATCCCTGTCAAGGTCTCAATCCGTTCGAACGAAGCGAGCCAATTCTGTCTTCATTCAGTAATTGGCGGGTTCGCAGCGAGCTCGTTCAGCCCGTAGTCAATGGGGTGCCTATACGATTTATGGGGTCGGCGCATGATGATGACGAGCTCTTTCTGCTCCCGCCAGTCTTTCCGCCGCTCTATTCCTATTCCACGACTACTACTATTCCCTCCATCCCGCCGTGTGACCAATACGGCGAACGCTTGTAACACTGCGCATTTGCCTCTTCACTGTAATAGAAGCAAATGCCAGTGGTTGCAGGCGTTCGCTTCAGTGTCCACTTACTCTCTGGTGCTCCTTCTCCGAATCGCGGGGCTTTCGATCTTTCTCTTTACGCTCTTCTCGCCGCAGACGACGGTCGCGATCGCGGTTCTCGCGCTCTTTGTCGTAGAGCTCTTCTTTGATCTTCTCGCTGAAATTATGAGAATGATAAAGATGTGCTGGTAACCCTTCCCATAGAAACTCCAGAACTTTCAACAGATTTGTGCCAACTTACTCAATGCTTTTCTGCTGCGACGAACCGAGTGTTGGGTAGAACGACTTGAACTCTGCGACTATTTCCGCGCCCATCGTCTTCTTCAACTCTTCGTACTCCTCGTAGTTTACTGCTGTCAGCACGGCCGCGTAGGATTTCGTCTTCAATTGTCGGATGCACTCGTAGAACGCGTTTTTGTACCAATCCGACTCGGTCCAGATCTTCTTCTCAGCAACTTTCGCGAACAGGTTGGCAACGAACGAATCGAAAGTCTTGAACTTGTTGAAGACAGTGCAGAGGGAGTGGAGAAATAGGAACGGTATCTTCTCAAACTTGTATATCGATTCGATGGCTTGCGAGGCTTGGTCCGGCTTGAGAAGCGTCGGATCGAAGACGTATTGCAGATTAGCGACCAGAAGGCTCGCTTCCTTATCGTCTTTCGGCTCTATCTTGTGGTACTCCTTGATAAGGTCAATCGCATCGAATACGAGCTCTCCA
The DNA here is from genome assembly GCA_963570955.1 of Caenorhabditis afra. NCBI lineage: Eukaryota > Metazoa > Nematoda > Chromadorea > Rhabditida > Rhabditidae > Caenorhabditis > Caenorhabditis afra. The sequence goes on along the minus strand of OY751536.1, from coordinate 4,703,775 downwards.
GTTTGCGGATCGCGCACCGTGTACAATTTTCGGAAGACGGTCGACACCTGTTTCTGATACTCCGTTCGGAAGAGGAATTGCGGGATGAGTCGCAATACTTCTTCTCTTGAAAGTCCGCCGATAATTGGGAGCAGCGCACGGATGTCCATTTTGCGCTCTTCGTGCAGAATCTTCATTTTCTCGACGAGCTCGGGAGTCATTGCCGTTCTCTCGGTGAGCAAGACGAGAAGACGAGCGACGAGAGTCTCGCCGCCTTGAGGGCACTGCTCGATGAGCGTGATGACCATACTGTGGCTGAGTTGTCGTAGAACGGGCTCCAAGGTGCGTAGAACAACTCTTTTGAACATGACATCTCCAAGAGAATAGACGGAGGCTAGTGGCAGCAAGAGGGTTTGATCTGTCGGCATGAGGATCCCGTAGATGGCCAGAGAGTTTCTGAACATCTCCTCTGTCCACGTCGCCGAGGGTTTTCCGGGATTTTGCATGTATGCGGGAGGAACCGGAGCGAGACATTCGTTGATTTGCATCCGGGCTTGATCGCTGAGTGAGCTTCGTATGAACGGAAGATTGCAGAGCTCTTTGACGACTTCCAGGCAGGAAGCTCTCAGTTCGGGACGATCCAGGAAGCAGAGGCTGAACAAGAACTGCAGTAGCTGTGGACGCTGTCGATTGCGGGTCATGATAAGCTCACGAAGCATCGCCATTCCGTGCTCGTTTTCCTTCGCCAGGCACACTCTCTTCAGTCGATCAGTAGCGTTTGTCGTCAGCAGCGGTGTCTCCAGAAGCACTTTGTAAAACAGCGTCTCCTTCTCCATGTTTCTATCGAGCATCGCGTCCAGAATCTTGCACATCGCCTGATCGTATCGGTTGAGTCTTTCCGCTTGAGTGAATCCTTCCTGGTTCTCGATCATATCCTTGATGCGAAGTGCGCAGTTCGAATATCCTTGGTACTGAGCATACAGCTCGCAGAGCCACAAGAGCGCCAAATCATTGCGTCGCTTGTGATCATCGAGAACAAAGTTAACGAGTTTATCTTCGAATGGTGTGCAATCCTCCCAGAACCGAGTGCAAAGACGGACTACGAGCTGTTGATAAAGACGCCTGGCTCCTCCGGCTACTACTCGTCGCTCCGCTCGCAGGACTGAATCGAACGCATTCTCGTACATAGCGGCGGCCTCCTCTGCTGACAAGATTTTCGTTTCCTCGATCAAGTTGAACGCCTTCTTTGACTTCGCCACAGTAGCTTTCACGATTTCAGCGGCTGGTTTCACGGCAACTGGCGCCCGGAATCCGATGAAGTTGGGCTCATGGTGGGGCGTCGGAGCAATCGTAATTCCTTCCTTCTTCGCTTTCGTCTTCTTCTCGTACTCTAGCTTTCTCTGCCCAACAAGCCATTCGTAACCCGGACCGATTTCTTTTTGATTCATTTGGACGGCCATAAGTTCGGCTAGCTCCTGCCTATTTGCGTCGGAGCCTGCGTTCGCGATCGGTGTGTAAGAAGAAGCGAAAGCGGCGGGCATTTCATTCGGAAGCGTAAAAAGAGAGATCTGAACCATCCTGAGAACAGTCTCCATGTCCAAGCGTTCTAGAATGAAGTTGGCGGTAATGTCGATCGCCTGCTGGTTCAGATCCTTTCGTTGTTTGGCCACAGTACTCTCCTCTTCGTATTCGTCGTCGTTGAAAATCGGATCTTGCAGCTTGGAGCGCTTCGCAGCAGGCTCGACGATTTGGGGACGGGGATGAACTGGCTTCTGAATCAGCTCTGGAGGGATCGTGCGCATAACTTCTCCGGAAGAAGCGCCCAAGTAGTCGGTCAGCATCGTCTTGATCTTTGGTTGGAGAGGAACCGAGGCGGGAAGCTTCAGGAAACGGAGCAAGTTGTACTTGAAAGACTTCCGGAGGAACTTCACTTGACCCGCACTCAGCATGGGCGGCACATTCGAGTGAAGCGCCTTGATGACGTCGAAGACACGTGTCAACGCATTCTCCCACTGCGGCCGACAACGAGTGATCATACAGAGCGACTCGATCACAGCGAGAAGATTCTGCGATGTGATTCCAGCGACGGTGGTCTGCTTCAGAAGAGCCGTGAAGTTCTCCTCGGCCTCCAGTTGCGACTTGTGGTATGAGAGGAAGCGATGACTGCGGGGCACGTCGAGAAGAGAAATTTTGCAGAACCGAGTGTTCGCCTCGTTCGACCACGTGCAGTTCGGGTCCATCGTCAGCTCCTTCGGCTTGGGCGACTGGCACAGAATCAGCGCCTCGAGGAATTTAACTGTCACTGTGCGGACTCCCTCGTGCTTGTCATCGACCAGCATGCAAATGCGACCCTTCAGCAAGTTGAAGTTATCCCAGCATCGCTCTGCCGCCTCATTCTTGTCGTTGATCGCGTACTCCATGATTATAGGGTACAGATTCGTCGATGCGATCACCACTCGCTTGATAACATTCTGGTATTGTCGAATCGTGTCGTTCGGTTTCAGGAAGAAGCTGTATCTCTCGACGGCTTTGTTGCACACTGTCACGTCCTTCATGCATGCCTTCAGGAGGAAATCGATAATGAGACAGATGATCCGGTACTCGCCGAGCTCTGCGAACTCGAGCATTTCAGTCATGAAGTTGTCAAGCTCAGCGGCCGGCAGCTGGGGCTCAATGAGCAAGTGGAACGCCTGAAGATATGAATTAGAATTTTGAAAGATGGTGGGCTACTTACTGTTGAAAGCGATTTCAGCTGTTTGTCTGTGGTATCGGCATTTCGAGCGTCTCTCAGTGCTTCTCCGATCCGCTGGCTGGCGGATTGATCGCTCTCTAGTAGCTCCGAATAGTTTCTATCAGTCATCTGAAAACAAAACTGAACAATCTCAACTAGAATTTGAAAAACGGAAAGAAAAGGGAGAAATGTGGAAAAAAATCAATCGCTTTTAAGAGGGAAGGGGATGGAGGACGAGCGACGGTGCGCACGAATGAATGAATGAACGAGACGATGGGAAGGAGGGCTTCTGAATCTACACCCACGCTGTAGACGTTTCGAAACGGAAATGGTGTAGATGCAGTGCAAGCGCGCGCTGCTGCACACATTTTCTCTGCGCCCTCCTCGCTTTGCGCGCTCTCTCGTCTACAGCGTTAGATCACCGTGCCGCTTCGCACATGCACGTACGTGCGAAGCGGCAGGACTGCCTGTCGGCAGGGGGTGGATGGTGGGAGAGTGGCGGAAGGAGGGAAGAAGAATAAAAGGTCATGGAATGGTTTATGGGAAAAGAGATCGCAAGAAATTATTGATTCTTTCGAGATAAATAGGTTTGATGTGTTCGTAAGCAGCTAAACTCAAGTGAGATCCGTCATAGCTGAACGCTTTGTAAGTGCTCTCCTCGTACATATAGAACCGCTTCCTGTCGCCGTTCAGTGCCTAAACTTTCACCTTTCACTATGTCAAGGAAACTTGGATTACCTTCTGAATGTCATTGAAGTGGCACTTTGTGCAATTCGAGTTCAGAAGGCGTTCGGTCTGCTCCCCGAGCTGCTTCTCGACGTCTTCCAGACTCACTGACAACTTCTCAGCGATATTATTCCGATAAATGAGACTCCGGGCGATCAATTTGGCAGGATAGTCTTCTGTGAGAAAGAACGGAAGATCCACTTCGACGGCTTTCGTCAGCTCCTCGAAATCCTTCAGTTTCTCCGCGACGACCACGTCGAGAGCGTCTGATCCGATGGCAATGCGAGGGTTTTTAGTGGCGAACAGAAGTTCGCTGCAAAACGAATTGGAGGGAGCTAGGTGTCGAACTACATTGCTCTCTCACTTCATTCCCTGGATGATCCACACGAGATCGGGTTTCATTTCTCTCTCCATCTGCAGAGCTGCTTCCGTGTAGAACTCGGCGATGTTGAGCAGTGGAGCGCCTCCGTGCTTCGCGAACAGTCGCAGCTCCTCGTATCGACCGTCGAACAGTTGGAAGAGGACCGGAAACGCGCGGATCGAGAGGGAATTTCCGATGACGAGGACGGTTCCGTTGCCGGTTCCTCTCTGGAAACACGGACGGTTCGCGTTGGGACGACGAGACTCACATGGGAACAGTACTCGATTCCGAAAAGGTCCACTGTCAGGTTGGCGTTCGTCTCCGTGAAATCGCACGGGAGTTGGGAGATGTTGATAAAGAGATTCGAAGAGTCCAGATTGAACTGAGCGGACACTTGAAGATGTTCGGGCAGTGTGTTGAGTGCAAGACACTGGGAAGATCGGAGAAACGGAAGGAGCGAGTAGGAGAGACCGATGACGAGGCAAGAGAGCGAGAAGTTGAACAGGAATCCGTGTTGCAACAGTCTTCGCTGTAACAAAGGGATTAGAATGTTCGGGAAAGGATCAGATGGTACCTCCAGGAAGAAATGAAGAACGACGGACAGGACGAGGATGATAGTGACGGCGACAAGCGCTTCTGAAGTTGACATTACCTCGTAAAGTTATGGGAGGAGGTATTACCGAGAAGAGTGAGACTAGAGTGATCCCTTTGCTGGACATATCGAATAAAGTTGATAACGGGCCAGTGAACCAGATACGTGACATAGGAGATGTCCCCGAAGAACACCAGCGGACGGAGTCTGAAAAGTGAGGCTTCGACGAAATCTGAGAGGCAAGGATTACGTCAAGAAGGAGTGATCCAGTCTGCCGCAGAAGAAGCAGAGAAGCGCAGAAGAGAGGCTCATCAGAAGTCTCGTCAGATTCTCGCCGAAGACCGACGGAAGAGTGAGAATGACGATGAGGAGAGCGAGGAAGAGGAAAGGGAAGACGTCGAAAAGACTCGGTCGCTTTTTCTTCTTCTCTTTCGCATTTTCCAACGAATCCAGAAGACTCGACGACTTCTTCGAGAACTCGCATGCCACAGAACCGAGGAGAAACTGCCAGACTCTTGAGGCGAGGAATGCGTAAGAGTACTCGGGAGGAGTGAGAAGTTGGAAGCAGAAAAGAATGAGAATGGCTGTGAAATAGGCGAGGATGCGGTTGGGGAACGAGAGATTCGAGGCGATGAAGTGGATCGGCGGGGCCAGAAGGTAGTACTGCAGTTCGGTGCAGAGAGACCAGAGATGCGTGAGGTAGCGGATTGAGGAGACCTGCTCCCAGTAGGTGTGGTGCTCGAAGATGGGCTTCATGTTGGAGATCAGAGGCAGACTCCAGAAGACGTCATCGATGAAGTCGTTCCGTTCGGACTGAAGAACGAGACAGAGGACGCCTACAAAGAGCAAAAAATTGAAGAGCTCGCCAGGTAGAACGAACCCATGATCGTTCCAAGAATCGTGAGATAGTAAAGGGACACGATCCGATTGAATCGTTTCTTGTAGAAGTCAACAACTGATTCGAAGGAGAGCGATTTCGAAAGGATCCGTGTCATCAGGTATCCGGACAAGACGAAGAACCTTCAACAACCTCGGAGTTTCCGGAAAGACGAAAGAATCTCACATGTCGACGCCCACGAATCCGTTCGTGAGTGTCGTTGGGGACAGGTGGAACAGAAGAACCAGTAGGATGGCGATGCCGCGCAATCCCTGCAGACTCTGCACTTTCCCGCTCTTCTCGCTCGTCATCTGAAATCGAGAGAAGCGGTTTCCACAAAACTGAGGGAACGAAAGACGTTTACTTGTTGGTCGGCGATGTCGGAAATAGGATAATTGTGAGAGTGACATTCAAAAAAGAGACGACGCAATCGCAACATTAGCATACCGAATCGGGTCACTTGAAGGTGCGCAATGAGGCTTCACGGACGGAGAGAAAGCGAGAATGGAGCGAAGCAACAGAAAGATCCCAGTCATGGATATCATAAGATTAAGAGGAAGGTGTGGAAAGTACCCGCTTCCTGGGGGAAATGAAGACATATTTAACAACGCCCATCTGAACAGTCAGCAGCTTCTGCAACAGCTGCAATGTTTCAAAGCGCCAGAGAAAAAAGTCCGCAGAAAAGGAAAAAGTGGGATTCAGCCAGAATTGAGACATCAAGACATAGAACATTGGATCAGAATACATACACTCCTCAAAATCACGGTCAATCTTGGAAACAGGTTTATTGTACGACAGGGATGGCGTTTCCGCTGATCGGCAACTTTTCAAGGGCCAAATCCACTTGATCAAATAGCGGCTTCGCGTCCTTTTTGTCCTTCGGAGGCAGCGAATCGAAGTCGACGTTCTTGAACTTGATCTTGACGTAGAGGAGGACGGCGCGCAGCGAGTACGTGTAGAACATGCTCTGAGTGAACACTCCGTTTCGTTGGTCCCGCATCTGTTTGAAGATCTGCTCCGGCTTGGGCACCTTTCCTGCGAGCACCATCTCTATCATCACGTAGGTGAAGACGATGGCGGCGGAGCGGTCGAGTCCCAAGTCGCACATCACGACGACTGGCCTGTGCTTCACAACTTTCGGACCGTCGGCCGACATCTCCAGAGTGTCGGGCAGATCCTTCCACGGAGTGCGCACCAGGGCGAGAAGCTTCTTGTCGTCCCTCGGAATCGTCTTCCACGGCCACGTTGGACAATTGAACACGCGAACCATCTTCGCATCGCTGCACCCGTCGGGCACGAGCTCTACGTGGTAAGTGCTGATCCACGACTTGTTCCGTTCATCGACCTCCACCTTCCGAATGTTGATGAGCCAGCCGTTCAGGTTCATGTAGTGACCTTCGAACAGCGGGAAGAAGCATTTGGTGAGATTAGTGTCGCAACGGGTCGAGTTTCCCTCGATCAGTTGCTGAGTCTGCGACTTGATCACCGAGCCCGTGTTGCTCGGCGAGCCGTTCGATGACATACTGCCGGGAGACGTGGGAGTGACCGGAAGTGTATCGGGGATCTTGCGGAACTCCTCGATCGCCTCGTCGTCGTACGGCTCGAAGATGGCTATGACTCTGGAGACGTCGAACTGCCAGCACATGCGCCAGAAGTCGAACGTGTACTCGTGCGACGGATACTGAGTCATGATGAACTCCGTGTCGGAGGTGTCCTTGTCGAACTTCACGAGACTCGCGTTGATGTAGTCACTCGTGATGTTCCCCGCGGGCTCCAGTTTCACGCGGCTGTGATCGAACAGCTTCGTGTTGTTCGCACCGCTGTCACGGTTCTTGGCGGCGTTCTTGTCGAACTCGGTAGTGGGCTTGTCGTTGCGGTACTTGCTGAGAACCTCGTCAAAATGGCTGGACACCGAGTTCTTGGCTTCAAATGAAAGATTAGAAGGACTTCAACCCAAGAAGAGACCTACGTATTTCTGTGAGCACGTAGTTGCACAGAGCAAGAATAGCTGCTTTCGTCTTTATGAGCAGCTCTTTCTCCGGATCGACGGGCTCTTTGACGACTTCGGCCGACGCCTTCGGGGCTCGGGCACTCCTCTTCATCCCGTTCTCCTTCGAGTCCTTGACTTTCGCCTTCTTCTCCTTCCGAGTCGGCTCTTTGCTCGCCTTCTTCGCCGGCACGTCCTCGTCCTCACAAATCGTGGTCTCTTTTTCCTTCTTCTCTTGCACACTGCGAACATCACGAGGACCCAGATTTCCGTGCGGCCGGTTCGTCCGCGTTTTCCTCGGGCCCCAACCAGTCGACGGCTTCCTGAGCAGAGACTCGTTGTCGGCCCGAAAGAGTCCGGACTCACATAGCCTTCTTTTTATCCAAATTGCTATTCTTCTTTTGGCCGACCATCTCTTTTTGAACTTTGTATTGCGTTTGTTTCTGTTACAAAGTGATGAGTTGCGTGACTCTTCTCTCCTCTTTTATAATGCCCTTATCAGTGCCCCAGATGTCACGTGCCACGTGGCAACCGAACAATACGTGGCCGGCCTTTGAGATGGTCATCGCAGATAAGGACCGCATAAAAGACGGGAATCGCCGCGAGAAGCTTCAGTGTCGAATACCCAAGAACAACCGTTCTGCAACCTTCTCGAACAACACACGATGGCCGCCGAAATGATCGTCGAGCCCAAATGGGTCGTGCAAAACTTTGGCAACGTCCGCATCCTCGACGCGTCGTGGACGTTCAAACCGAAGTCGGATGTTGCCGAGTACAAGGCCAAGTACTTCAACAAGTTCGGTGTGGCGATGAACGAGCTGAAGAACCAGGAGTATCTGGCGGAGCACATCAACGGAGCCGCCCACTTCAACTTTGACATCGCCTACTACCCGACTGAGGAGGAGCGCTTCGGTCTCTACGATGCGGAGACGTTCTCGGCGTACATCAAGCGTCTCGGTGTCTTCAACGGAGACCACATCATCGTGTACGGACGTGGAAAGGACGGCGGCATGCCGGCTGCTTCCAGAGCCTACTGGACTTTCAGAGTCAGTCGAATTTCTCTGCAACGGATGTATATGTTTTCGTTTTCAGTACTACGGCTACACGAACATCTCTGTTCTGAACGGAGGCCTCGAGGCCTTTAAACTGGCGCAAGGAGTCGTGCAGGCCGGCGAGAGCATGATCTCGGGAGGAAACTTCGAGGCGAAAACGACTGACGCCAGTGTGCTCGCCAAGCTGGCCGACGTTCCGTTCGACAACCTGGCCAGCATCAAGTACTTGGACGCGCGTTCCAAAGAAGAGTGGACCGGAAAGACGCCGATCGGATATCCGGAGTGCAAGGTCGAAGGAGTCCGCTGCAAGGACGCCATCCACTTCCCGATCGGAGAGGTGTGCGGGGCCAAGGGATTCAAGAAGAAGGCCGACTGCGACCAGGGTGAGCCCTTCTGAAGGCCCCTTCCCCTTGACACTCCCTTTTTCAGCGTTTGCCGCCAAGGGCATCAAGACGGGAGACACGGTCGTCATCGGATGCGGAATCGGAATCTCGGCTTCTGCCGTCTGGCTTGCCGCCGCGCGCTCTGGAATTGCTGCGAAGCTCTTCAACGGAGGTGTCCACGAGCTCGCCCACAAAGCGCCGCAGCACCTGAACACCAAGGGATAACTCGTTTCCTTTTCGCGGACTCTGCTTCATTTCCATCAAGTCGCTGACGGTCTTATTCTTTCGAGTAGTCCCTTTCGGGCTACTACTTTTCAAATGAAGTTGCTTTTATTAAATGTCCAATTTATTGTGTCTCGAGGAATCACATGAGACGTCTTCTAACGACATCTGACAGTTGTTTGAAGAGGAAGCAAGTGACGTCGCCGACCGAATGCTGGCAGAAGAGTTCTGTGTTTGCCACGTAGGAGAAGTCACCCCGGGCGCAGATGACGTTGAATCGGCCACCCAGCGTCGACTCGGCTTCTTCTTGGATGCGTCGCTTCGCGATTGCGGCCACTCTGTCAATTTTCTGAAAAGGAACATTATCAAGAACATCAGATCCTTAGCTTACTGTCTCGATGATTCGGCGGAGTTCTTCGGAGTTGCACTTGTTCGAAGATGAGTTAACGTCTTCTTCTTCTCGCTTCACTCTTCTCAAGATCTCTTAAACACGAAGCTTCGAGAGTAGAGATCCCACTTGAACCCACCGTAGTCAGGCACGAAGGTAGCGTTGCTCAAAACAGCTGCCACGTGTCTTCTCTTCCTTCTAAGTTTGCAAGTGTTACACGAGTTGCAACAGTTGGAAACGGGAGGTGGGGCGGCCGGTTGGCAAGTCATAATGGGAGGGCACGGCGTGGCAACGGGACATGTGGAGGGAGGAGGTGTGCAAGAGCAGCCACAAGAACCGCCGGAAGAGGAGGGGAAGAGGAACGAAAACGTGGCAGAAGGGAAGAAGAGAAGGAGAAGAAGAAGAAGAAGCATGGGGACGAACGAGAATGGAAGGGAGGCGACTGACCATCGGGAAGCCTCGCAGGGAACTGTGCTAATCCCTTAATCCTCCCCCCGAGGGCTGGACAAAGGTTGCGACAAAGAATGAGAAGACCAGGCATCTCTCCGGAAGAACTGGTTTCGGTGTGTTAGCCTGCTACCATTCCCTCGAAAGTGGGAACATTGGAACGGTGCCAAGTGAGCGGAGCCTTCCGGTCGATGAAGTTTGGTTTGTGCTCTCAGAAGAAACTACGATATGCAGCTGAAAAGGGAATCCGAGCTGCTTTGTTTTCCTCGTGCTCAAATGACATTCACTTACGCATTTCACTTTTCACCTGGGAGCACGCCTCAGTGTAGACACTCACAGATAACGGCTCACTTCTCCGAAATCAAAATGGCCGACAACGTCTCCGATTCGATGCATCGGTTCTCCGCAGGCCCGAGGGAATCTCGTCTCGCGTTCGTGACGAGCAATGTCTTTCTGCAGTTGTCACTGACGGTGTGCATTTCTTCGCTATCGTCATTTGTGATTCTGCGGAAGAAGAACGAGCTGAGAGTGCTGAAAACTCTGCTGATCTTCCGGGACATTGCATTCGTTCATCAGACAGTTCTCGTCCTTCTCCTCTTCATCGCATTGTCCCGGACCATCACATCTCTGATCTCCGGCATTCCGCCGACAGTCATTCTGATTCAAGACGTCCTTTTCGCCGCCAGCGGCGTCTATTTGTCGGTACTCTCGTCGAGTATGGTCATTCTTATTCTCGCCTATGCCACCGACTTGGTGTCCGAAATACCGAAGCTTTTCGAATTCGGAAGACTCATCCTCAAAAGGTACTCATCTCGTTTTTCATCTTCTAACTCATTCACGTCTTCAGAGAATACTTTTTCCGTTTTGGAATGATTGTGTACGGAATTTGGTTCAGCAGTCTCAATGAGCATGACAACGTGACACTCAGATCCACGATTTCCGGCGTCGTTTTCGTAAGTCGCCTACCAAGTGCCACGTCATAAGATCTATTTGCAGTCGTTCAATATCTTCGACTCTATCATCATCTGCGCTTCTTCTCTGTTCATCTGCAATTACATGCTGGAAGTGTACCGAAAGAGCAACCAGCGGCTGTTCGGAAACCGCACGTTCCGACTGATTGTCGTCCTCCTGCTCATCAAAATCGTCTCGATGTTCCTCAATCTGACTGCTGTCGTGCTCATCGGCTCGGACTCGAATCCGCCGTTCCATTTCTTCGAAGTCGTCCGAATGACGGAAGGACTGCTGCTCGGATCAGTCTATGTTCATTTGAAAGCGATTCATGTGATTCTCAAGAAATAAACCAGATCAAGAGCAGTTCCCAGAGAGATCCGAGACGTAGAAGCCTTTCGGCATCTCGTTCATCCCGTTCTCGAAGAGAATCGACGGTCCCTTTCCCGCAGGAGGCTGCGGCGCCTTCTTGTAGCCCTGCTTCGGCGGACTCGAGAAGTGAACTGGAATGCTCATGACGATCGGCTCCAGACGCGGCGACTCCTTCGATTTCCAGAATGTGCAGCACAAGTCATTCATTTTTCCTGAAACAATTGGAGTATTGGGAATGAGGGAAACTCTGAAACTTACATCCAAAAAAATAGATTAGCTCTTGTTCAGGAGAAAATGAAACAGATGGAATTTGTTTCAAAATTTGTTTCAAAAACAAAATCATGACCGGAAGAAGGCTGAAAATGTCGGAAATTGAGGTCGCACGAGGCAGATTCAATGCAATCCGAAAGATTATTGGGGAAACCGGAAATAGAGGGATTCTGAAGCGGTCACGTCTCCTGAAGGTTCTCTGCATCCAGTGCTCCTCTCCCCGTGCAATCTTTGTGTTTGCAACGTCTTCTCGTCCGGAAATAACGTCTCTGATAGCGTTATTTGCACTCGTTCCATTCACAAGAAGGCGTCGTTCTTTCTGATATCACTTCAGACTTTCGAACTTCAAAAGGCGTCCGAAGAGCAAACAATCGAGGGAAGGGGCTGACTGATTTAAGGGAAACGAGAAAGTCCTTCCTCACTTCCTGTCGCTTCTGCTTCTGAACCTTCTTTCTCTGATTTCAACCCACAATGAGTCGGAAATTCAGTCATGTTTCCATGAAATTGCCTCCGAACACGATCAAAAGAATAAAAGAAAACGAGGGAGTCGGGTCCGTTTACGCAGAAACCAAGCACTTTAGCAGTGAGTCAGAGACCCCCTCACACTCTTCAATCGATCCTTTTTTCCCGCAGCATTCACCACTGTGAACGGTCCAAAGCGGATCTTCTACGGGAAGGGATGCGGTCGTTTCTTCTGGATCATCGTCGTCACCTCTGTCTTCGCATTCCTCCTCTATCAGATCGCCGTCGTGGTGCAGTACTACTTCTCGAGGCCCACACGGTCCCAGATCTCATTCTACGCGGACGACGGCGGAATGGATTTCCCTGCCGTCACACTGTGCAATCTGAATCCGGTCAAGACATCCTACATCCGAAAGTTGAACTCTTCCGGTGAACTGTCGGACGAGATCCTCAACTACTTGCTCGCCACAAAAACCAACTCAATGTACATGTTCAACAATGCGGATAGAAATGATTTGAAAAGAGGTAGAAGTGAGATAGACTTCAAAGTAATCGGAAGGTTGTTCAGCCCACGAAGGTTCGATGATCTATCTGGGAAACCATCCGGACTTCGAGATAGTTGACTTTCTGAACTCTGCCCAATTCGATTGCGAGGAACTGTTCGAGAGTTGTTTGTTTGGAGGGACCATGTTCAACTGCTGCAAGTTCATGAGGAGATCGGTGACTTCTCTTGGGAAGTGCTGGGAATTGAATCTGCAGAACGGCACGGAAGACTGGATGAAGAAACAGGTGTCCCCGAGGAAGAAGTCCGGACTGCAGATAGTCGTGAATGCGAGACACGAGGAACAGTTCACCAACTTCTACTACTCGAGTTTCCAAGAGAACGGATTCCGCTACTTCATCCATCCTCCCGCCGTCAACGCGGATCTCGCTTCCGAAGGGATCACGGTGTCGCCTTCGCGAGTCGTCAACTCGGCGATCAAAGCGATCCTCCACGATCTTCTGAATCGGAACGAGTGGGGCAACTGCACACATCAGTGGCCAGACAACTACGACAACCGTCTGCCGTATTCGAGCTCTGTTTGTCAGGCACTGTGCATCGGAGAACATTTTCAGAAGCTGTGCGGGTGCGCTCCGTTCAGCTACAACTTCGATGGAAGTCAGAGAAAAGACGCGAAACTCCAGTGAATACGAACATTCTTTCAGCTCGCAAGACTTGTTTGCCGTATGAAGAAGTGCTGTGCATGGAGGAGAAAATGACAAGCAAAGATGAGAATGGTGAGATCCTGAAGATGAAAGAAGGCACGATGTTCTTTGAAGGAACGGTGTTTCTGGATCTTCCCTCTTGTTCGGAGTGTCACCTCGCCTGCCAGAAGACTAGCTACACCTCGTACACTTCGTACGGCGACGGATTCAACAACCACTCCATGATGTGGCTCGTCGGATTGACGAACAACTCGGAGAGCTACGTTCGGTGAGTCTTCTCATTCTTTTCTATTCGTTTTCTCTTTATTGGTCCTTAGGGAGAACATCGCAGTGATCAACATTCACTTTTTGGAACTGTTCTACACTTCGTACACACAAGTGAAGGCCACTTCTTTCACCCAAACAATGGCCGCCATCGATGGATTGAATGGACTGTGGTTCGGAATGTCAGTGGTCTCGTTCACGGAACTCTGTCTGTATCTTGCAAAAATCTTCTGGATCATGATATCGAGAAGGAGGAGGCACCATCTGTTTGTGAAGAAGGAATCCGAGAAGGTATGTCGACTGCCAGAGACCGACTCGAGAAGGTTATTTGATTGGCAGAGAAAGGTGAGGAACCTGGAAGACGCCAGGCAACAAGTGGAAGTGACGAGAGAGTCTCGGATGAACTCGTCTTCGAATCTCGCCGCTCTCGACACCTCCAGCGATGCGGCCGAGGAGCATCAGTTCTGGTACAGAAACGCCGCCAACTTCTCTAATTCGAGTCTGAACAGTGTGGTGTGTCTTTTTTGTGGAATTCATTCCAATTCGAATGTTCAGGTGCATCTAGCGACAGAAGAAGACGGCTTGAAGAAGAGCGAACGAGCCGGCTCCCGAAAGTTTTCGGTCGTGAGCCACGTGAAGTTTGCAGATGAGAAGGAAGAAGAGTCTTCGACAGGACCGGTGGAACGTTTCTGACCGCAGATGCCCATCCCAATTGTTTATTTCACATAATTAGTTCAAGATTCAATTCAAATTTCGAGTTTCACAATGAAAAAGAGATCAGTTCAAAAGCAGATTCATGCCCTTCCGAGCATCCACGTCGCTAGAAAAGCGACGGTGGCCAACGAGAGGAGGTGGGAGGAAGAGTTGCAGAAGTCCTTGTCGCAGTAGCAGTCGAGTCGTTTCGTAGTGTAGCCGGTGCTCTTGGTGTCCAGATTCAGGTCGAAGCACCCGTTCGACGCCGTCTGGTTGTTGTCCTCGCGCTGAGAAGCGCACCCCTTGGTGTAGGACGTCCACTTGAAATTGAAGCTGTTGAATCCGATTCGATGGACTTCTGAACGAATCCACGACGATCAGATACAACCGGAGGGCGTCGACTTACTGGCTCGTTTGATGCAGAAAGATCCGTCGGTGCAGACGTCGGCCCCTTCCTTCGCCTTGCAGTTACCGTAGTACTTGTCAGGAGAGATGTTGAGCTCGGTGAAGAGCTTCTTCGTCAGCTTCGACATGTTCTCCTGGCCGCCGCACTTGTGGCACTTGATGGAATCGGTCGGAACCGACAGGAACGCGACGAGGAAGAAGAAGAAGAAGGAGAAGAGGTTGAGGAGTTGCATTTCGAAATGAAGAAAGCGAGATGAGCAGTGGACGGGGGGCCCTGAATATAAAGGAAGCGTCCAGACGGACCTCCATGGCGACGCGGTGTTTGAATGTTTCACGAGGCATAAACTACGTTTTCTTCCCGGGAAACGACTCCACTTTCTTCTACGAAGCAAACAAAATACGAAAACGGGAAGCTCCGAAAAAACGGAATACGAAATGCGGGCCGAAGAACAGTTTATCGAGGCTTTAGAGGGCCAAAGCGAATCCGACTCTTTGTTTTCCGATGTCGTGAACGTTGCAGTACTGTCTCATGAATGGGCCTCCGAGGATCCACGAAGGTCCGAAACCCGCGTAGGATTGTGGAATGGCGGCGAAAAGGCACGAGTTAGTCTGAATGAGGGATTAGAGGCAACTTTCTTTCTGATGTGACTCACGTCGATTTGAATGATGTAGTTGTTGGCACGAATCACATAATTGTAGTTTCCAATCTTCATCTTGATGGGTCCGGCGTCGGCATTACAAGGGATGTTGAACACTTGATTCGTCGCATCCCACTGTAAGAGGCTCTCTCGTTTTTCACAGTCAGATGTTCAACATACAGTAGCTCCCGCTGCTTTCGCCAAATTATCGATTTCTGTTTGTGGTCCACAGAGGAATGACGTGGCAGTGTCTGTGATGACCTCGTAGGTGGTCGTGGAGACGTATGCTCCGAGTGAGAAGCCACTGGCCTGGAACTGGTAGTGACGGGCGGTCGTGAGACTCGCGTATCCGATGACTGGGCCGCAGTGTTTTGTGTCCAGTCCCCCGTAAGTGAAGGCTCCCGGAGCAGAAGTGCCGAGGGCTCCCCTTTGTCCGAACCATGTGGTGAAGATCGGTTGGTCGAGAAGTCCCAGGTTGATGGCGTTGATTAGCGGAGGTGTGATATTGTCGACTGCCAGTGCAGTGAACGCCAATCCGAAGATGCCCTCTTTCGGACTCTGTACCTCTTGATTGCAGTAACCAAGTTCCCATTGGAACCTACCCATTTGAAGTCGGATCCTACTGTATCGGCGACTCCGAGATACGAGTTCGGAATGGCCAGTTGTGGTTCCAAGCTTCCCCCGATCTGGGATTTCCCTCTCTCCGGAGGATACTTCAAATGCCAACTCACTTTAACGGTATCGATACCCAGAGTTCCGTAAGCATCCCCACTGGCATATTTGATTTGCCAAGGACGGTTCGTAGCGACATAAGTGCTCGAGGCTCTCTCATTGAACAGTCGCTTCGTTTCGCAGTACGTTCTGAAGTTCTATTGAAGTTTCAGTCTCATGAATCAAAGCTTACGTGCAGTTGGTTCCCGGAATCAGCAAGTTCGCCGATCCAGTGTCGAGAACGACGATAAAGTTCTGATCGGGAGTTCCGACGGTGATGTTTCCCATGTACTCGTAGTAAACGTAGTCGGTGGCACTCTGCACAACCGTGCCCAGATTGGATCCTCTGCTGGTGACCATTCGATCCCGGTACTCGAGGTAGGCGGGATACTCGCCGTTCCGGATCATCTCGACCATCTTCGACTCTCGCCATAACAGCTGATGCTCGAGGACTGCGGCCGTCGAGGAAGCGACGAGAAGGGAAAAAGCGAAAAGAATAAAACGCATTCTGCTGAAACTCACTGAAACTAAATGTTGCGAAGGAGGGGGGAAAGGAAACTGCTTTATCAGTTGTATCGGTTGATCGGCGAGTGTGTACATCTCTGAAACTGAACCGTTGATTTCCGCGCTGATAAGACGCGCTACATCAGATCTTGAACTCTGCTTCATTCGGATACTTCCGATGACACTACATTCAAACACTCGTCGCTGTTTGGCTTCGTTCGTAGACTTTGAGCTTTCGAATGCAGAGAACCGCGAATGTCTCGATTTGCATCAGAATAGCCGGGGCGGACTACAAAACTGCCTGTTCGCAGAGATTCGAGCACAGAAATGGCTGTTCTTCTTCTGACAACAATTCTTATTTCTATTGTCACTTTCTTCGTTTATCTTTGGTTCTCGCGTCAGAAAGTATACAAGAGACGCGAAGAAATCGGCTTGAAAGGACCGAAACCGCACTGGATTCTAGGCAATATATATCAGGCCATAAAGTGAGCACTGAAACGGTTTCAGACGACGATTTGATTGTTTTCAGAAGGAAGAGCAAGGTGGGATTCGATGCGGGATACGCGTGGTACCTCGAAATGCACCAGCTATTCGGGGATAGACTCGGGTGGGAGAGAGAGATTGGAGCGATTGAAACGCTGAAAGTTACAGACTGTTCGTTGGCAGAGACCTCATCGTAACGATTTCGAACGAAGAAGACATTAAAGAAGTGTTCATCAAGAACTTTTCCAACTTCTCGGATCGCTTCGTGACCGACATCATAAAGAAAACTCGTGAGTTGTCCCTGGTACGACGACTTCTACAATTCCACTTTTGCACAGTCCTCTCGAAATCGCTCCTCTTCTCCACGTACGCAAGTGGCTGGAAGCATTCTCGCACCGCCGTTTCGCCAGTTTTCTCCAGCGGATCCACGAAGAAAATGTTCAAAACAGTGGAAAAGAAGATTGAACTCTTCCTGGAGATTGTGAAAGAGAAGGCAGAGTCCGGAGAGAGATTCGACATAAACAAGTGAGGAAGAAGGTGTGCTGGAGTTTCAGATCAGATAATTGCAGAGATTTCGAAGCGCTCACTCTGGATGTGATTGCGAAATGTGCGTTCGGAGTCGACAGTAACTGTCAGAGAGATCGGACCGACGCGTTTTTCAACCAGGGGAGAGACTTCATTGAGAATATCGACTTCTTGAACAGCCCGATAATGTCGGCGAGTGGTAAGTGGAGTGTTTGACACACATCATCAGAACGTCTTCTTTCAGTCTGTCTTCAAGAACTGAAGTTTCTCTGGAACGCGTTGTATCCGTTCAGTGCTCTCATAAACTCGGAGACTCGATTGGTGCAGGGATTACGCGAAAGATATAAAAGAAGGATGGCTGGCGAGAAAGTGGAGAATGTGGATATTCTGAAGTTGATGATCGACCGGAACGCACGGAAAGATAGACCCGAAGATGTGGGGCGAAACATTGGAAGGCCCCAGATGATCGATTGGTTTCAGATGATTTCAGAGGACGATATCGTCGGCAACTGCTTTGCGGTCCTTCTCGCAGGCTACCATACTTCGAGCACCACACTGACCTACGCTTCGTATCTGCTGGCTAGGCATCCGGATGTCCAACAGAAGCTATTCGAAGAAATCAGGGAAATGAAAAGGGAGCAGGAGATCTGCTACGACTCCATCCTCGGTATGACCTACCTGGATGCCGTCTACAAAGAGGTCTTGAGGATGTACCCGCCACTCTTCCAGTGAGAAAAACGCGCGTTTCGCTAGAAGAAGATGTTCTTATTCAGAGCTGTCCATCGTGTTTGTTTGAACGACATTGTGATTCGAAATCAGTTGATCCCGAAAGGAGCCGTGGTTTCCGTCAATCCGTACACAGTGCACAGAAACGAGGAGAACTGGCAGAATGCGAACGAATTCATTCCGGACAGGTTCCTCGGCTGGAACGAAAAGAACTCTCTGAAGTGGATCCCGTTTGGCGTTGGTCCCCGGATGTGCGTCGGAATGCAATTCGCCGAGATGGAGGTCAAGACGGCACTCGTGAAGCTCGTCGAGAAGTTCGAGATGAGCATGCATCCGGAAGAGCCCGAAATGGTACCGAAGATCCACGGAATCATAATGATGCCGAGAGATCCCGTATGTGTAACTTTGAAGAAGAGAACGATTTGAGATACCTACAGAATAAAAATATTGACTGCCGCTTGTTTTTTTTTGATGGAGAGCCTAGTATGTGGATACTGGTTTTCGAGACGTCGATTCGATCTCGTTGTTTTGATTATCTTCGCCATCTGTCCTTTCTTTCAATTTAAGAGGAACCCTGTCCGGTCACAGGACATCTCTGACCTTGGTTGTTCTCTTTTGGTATCTTTTTCCGAAAGATGACAGGTGATTCTCCATTAATCCGAGGGTCTCGACTGGGTGCTCTCGCGTCTACTATTTCCGAGAAGAGGATCATCGGGCTGCCAGAAATCGGATAACGGATGAGGGTAGGGGGCAGAAGTTGGGAGGAGAGGATTGAAAAAGAGAAATCAGACTCGCACTGGAACAGTGAGCGACATGATGCAAGTGTCACGGATTTCCGAGACGTCGTTCTGATCTCTGATTTTGTGATTCGATGACAGTCTAGTGAGACAAGACGTGGCAGTCTGACTGTTATCACGGCAAGTTTCCGAAATAACGAAAAATCGAGTGTGACTTGGTTTGCATAAGAATAGCCGCCGATTCCTTTCAAAAGCGAGCATACAAAAACCGTTTCTCGGCTAGCATTCACCTCTCGAAATGGCTCTTCTTCTTCTGACAACAATTCTTATCTCTATTGTCACTTTCTTCGTTCACCTTTGGTTTTCGCGTCAGAAAATATACAAGAGACGCGAGGAAATCGGCTTGAAAGGACCGAAACCTCACTGGATTCTGGGCAGTTTCAGCCATTTTCTGAAGTGAATCTGAAAGAGTACTGCTTAAAAAGAACCCCTTTTTTTTCTTTTTGAGGAGAAGACGTGAGATCGGATTCGATGATGCCTACGCGTGGTACGTTGAACTGCACAAGAAGTTCGGCGACAAATTCGGGTAATTGGTGGAGAAACGGTAGTTTGGAAAGTGAATGTATCGCAGAATGTTCGCTGGCAGGGACCTCATCATAACGATTTCGAACGAGGAAGACATCAAGGAAGTGTTCATCAAGAACTTTTCCAACTTTTCCGATCGGTATGTGCCGTGCTACGTTGATAAGTCGTGTGAGTATCTCTTTTGAACGGCTCGGACGGAAGTGATTCTCAACTTTTGAAGACCTCTCGCGTTCCTTGTTCTTCTCCACTTACGCGAACGGATGGAAACAGTCTCGGACCGCAATCTCGCCCGTTTTCTCCAGCGGATCGATGAAGACAATGTTCGGAACAGTCGAGAGGAAGATCGACATTCTTCTCGACATTCTGAAGGACAAATCAGAGTCCGGAGAGAAATTTAACATACACAAGTGAGGAAAAGCGTCCGCTGGAGTTTCAGATCTGTAGTTTCAGAGACTTTGAAGCGCTGACTCTGGATGTGATTGCGAAATGTGCGTTCGGAATCGACAGTGACTGTCAGAGAGACCGACTCGACGAATTTCTGCACGAGGGAAAGGAGTTCGTTGAGAACATCGACTATCGGAAGAGTTGGATCACGTCGGCTGGAAGTGAGTGGCGGTCTTCTGGAGATCCGAAATGTGTCTGATTCAGTGTTCCTCCAAGAACTGAGCTTTCTCTGGAAACTGTTGTACTCGTTCACCGGCATGGCGGAGGCGGAAGCTCCACTGGTGGAGGGTCTTTACGAGAAGTATCAACGACGGATTGCCGGGGAGAAGACTGAAAACGTGGATCTGCTGAAATTGATGATCGACAGAAACTTTCGGAAGGAAAACACAGATGAAGTGGGTTGATTTGATGCCTGTTCGCTTCAGTTGTTTGTTGCAGATGCTATCGGAGCACGACATTGTGGAAAACTGTTTTGCAGTGCTCCTGGGAGGTTACGATACCTCGAGCACCACACTGACCTACTTCTCGTACTTGCTAGCCAGGCACTCGGAGGTCCAGAAGAAGCTATTCATGGAAATAGAAACGACGAAAAGAGAACGAGGGATAAACTACGACTCTGTGTTCAGTATGAAATACTTGGACGCAGTTTACAAAGAGAGTTTGAGGATGTACCCGCCCGTGTTCCAGTAACAACCACTTCCCACCTTGGCGGTTATCGATTTTCAGTTTTCAGTGCTGTCCAGCGAGTCTGTTTGAATGACATCGTCATCCGAAATCAGTTGATTCCGAAGGGCGCCGTTGTTTTCATGAACCCCTATACAATCCACAGAAACGAGGAGAACTGGCAGAATGCGAACGAATTCATTCCGGAGAGGTTCCTCGACTGGAACGACAAGAACTCTCTGAAGTGGGTGCCGTTCGGAGTCGGACCGCGGATCTGTGTGGGAATGCGATTCGCCGAGATGGAGGTCAAGACGGCGATCGTGAAGCTTGTCGAGAAGTTCGAGTTGAGCATGGATCCGAGCGAGCCGGAGTTGGTTCCAGAGTGCGATGGGGTGGTCATGAAGCCGAAGGATGCGGTGTGTGTGACGCTTAAAGAAAGAAGCCGCTGAGAGAATGAACTTGTTTACTCCTTTGTTTCGACGTTTGACTGACACAGAGCGGGGGTCCAGTTGACACTAAACAAGTCTTCTTAAAGTGCACACGATCATAAATCTGGCAATCGGACTAAGCGCCTCGTGGGGGGCCGCCAGAATGTTTCCACTCTCTCTCTCTCCTTCCCCTCTCCGAGAAGCATGTTCCCAATTTGAGGGCACCCTCGGGACCCGCGGGGGTCTCTTTTTTGCGAGACGGGCGGGCCTGGGACTCGCATCGCCACTTCTCATTTCCTTTGTAATTGTGGCTTTTTGTTTGCAGAAAAAAGAGAGATGAGGTCTCTGTGGCCTTTTTCTTCGGGGAGAAAAGTGCAATTGGAAAAGGAACGAAAGGAGCGGAGGGTCCAGGAGAGGAGCGAGACCAAATTGAATTCGGTCTTCAGAAGACCCTGTCCTATTCATTTCGAATCCCATCTCATTGCCTGCTCCGAGTCGTTTTCTTCTCCTCCTGACCCTCAGTTTCCCGCCAATCTTACTGTAGACACCACCCGTAAACATGAAAACCTTTCTGTCTGTTCACACACACCACATGGCACTCGTACAGAATAGACGAAGGCGACTTTCCAAAACATCATGGCTCTCCTCTCACATGTTATTGTGCGCGGCTCTCAAATGTAAACTGCTTTCGGTTGACACGTTTTATCGTTTGGAAGGGGGCAAAAACCGAGGACTGCATATGGAATCGGATGGTTTTGTTATTCAAAGCAGGGCAGTCATTTATATTCATTTTGCAATCGTGCACTCTGCCACGTACCCCCCTCCAGTCTTCCGGGAGGCCAGGTTGAGCGCCTTCCGATGCTCCGGCGGCTTGATCCTTCGACCCTTTGCGACGTCTCTCGATCCCGCACACTCTCTCCTCCAGACCCATTTATCACCCAATGTCACCGGTTCGTGTCGCGCGCGCGCATTGTCCCAACTTGTTCGACCCGTACCTCCTTGTCTCCTTCTCCTCGATATTTTCGCGCACTTTAGCCAATAAATCGAACGAGAAACGGGGAGGTGGGGACGTGAGAGACAACTCTTTGAGACAAAGACAACACGTCGTGGAGACCCTAGCGCCGAGAAATTTATGGAAGACGGACGGTAGAAGAAGGTTGGGAGCGGACTGCGAGTTGCGCAACTGACGACGGCCAGGCGGCTTTCTTTTCAACTTTCCCACACATGTACGCAAGCTTGCCGGGCCGCGCGCGCGCACGAGGCAACTAAAACAGAAATACCTTTTTTTCTCCGGTTCTGATCACGAGTCCAGAATCCAATCCAGGTTCTCACGAAAAGTGCGAAGAAAGTGCCCGACGTGAGGCTGTCCGTGGGATTGTAGCTGTGGCAGACAATCAGAATCAGAAGGCGGCTGCGAAGAAGGAGAGGAAGAAGACGTCGTCCGGAGGCCAACGAGTCGAAGTCGTCGTCGACGACGTCTTCAGAACGAAGCGATTCTAATCCTTTCTCGGCAACGTGTGTGGTCTTCCCCTCTCCCAATTCCGGTGTCTGCGTCTCTCCGTCTCGCACGCTCTCTCGCCTCTCGCTCATCATTATGGTATTTGAAGCGAGATGAGCCGATTGCAATCCATTTGTACTTTTTTTGTCGTTCGAACATGTTTCACACACCGCTCCACACCCTCCCTCTCCACCCTCCGGCTGACCCGAACGAACGTCCCCCGTCTCTTTCTCTTTTTGTTTTCCGTTCTGTCCCCCCTTTGTAGAGAGAGAGAAAGAGAAAGAGAGAGAAGCATTTGGCAACAGATTTCATCGGAAACAAAAAGCCATTCGGAGGCTCCGCCCACTTTGTCAAAGTGCAGAATGGGAATGACTTCGTTCGCACCATTCATGTTTTTGTGGGCAGCCATCGCGCGCGGCACCCACCCTCCCCCGTTGGAGGCGTGCGATAGGCTCCGCCCCTTTCAGTATGCCTCTCAAGTCCTCCTCATTTCGCCGTCGTCCTCGGCTATTCGTTCAATCTTTTCTGACCGAACGTCATCTGTTTGTGTGTTCCAGGTAATCCATCGCGGGACATCCGACTCGAGAAGTCAGTTGCTGCACGCCTCACTGATCAGTTACTGCCCGCCGCCCACCGGAAATCAACGTCTTCAGAACCACACCGAGAGGAAAAAAGAACAGGTACGGCCTTGGAGAGGTTAGATTCACGTTCGAATCGCGAGGAATTCGAAACCACCCATTCGGGTTGGGAGGGGGCAGCGGCGGTTAACTATGTACATGTTCGGGAGAGAAGGAGATGATCGAGTGGCCGTTTGACAGTCGAGAAGAGATGTGATAGGGTTGGATGGAGAGAAAGCGGGAGGTGTTTTGTGATATCTCCGTCTTCCCGACGCATTCCTCTCCAACCGCCTCGCTTCCGGAGACTTCAAGGCCACTCTCGGCCGTCTCGAGACAGAACTCATTAGCGAGAAGCCTTGAGAATGTTTCAATTCGACGTCCGAAGGTCCCTCTCTTCCACCACTCGCCCCTTATCTTTGCGTTTCCGGTGTGACGACACACTCGTCACTTTCCCCACTCCTTATAATTCCGTTGTCTTCCTCTGCATACTAATAGGCTTCATTATCATCACTATACTACTACTATCTCACTGCCTCGCTCAAAAATGCATTCCGCAACTCGCTGCGTGCCCGGTAGCTCCGCAGTCTGTGCCTGTCGCCGAGGCAGTGAGTGCTTTATCAGACGTGGTTTGAACAACATTTTGCAACATTTGCCTCCTTGATGCCGTCACGTACTACACTCGCGAAGGGCGTCTCTGATAGCACTGCACTCGCGAGTGTAAAAAGGCCGGCGGAGAGAGATGAGTCTGAAAAGGTGCACTTTGGCGATTGATGAATGTTTGAATTATGATGGATCTTTGGAATGGTCAATGTCTGAAATGGACTCTTTTTGAAAATGACACGAACAAATAGTTTCTGGTTGGGATACTGTAATCACAGAAGGAGGGGAAGATCGAGAGATTGAGATAGAGAGTGTGACGGCTGAAAGTGGGCGGAGCTTGCGGGAGAAATCTGAAAGCGGTGCCACGTGTCGGTGCGTCTTCCGAGGGACTCGGTGCCAGGTGGTTCTCGTCCTTTCTTCCCGTTTATCAGCACTCTTCTCAATTTCAAAGAAATCGACGTTTGCAACTCGCGTAGTTTTTTCGTCGACAACTTCTCGAATCCCTTCTCTTTCTCCCTCCCAAGACTTTTGATTTCTTCGGCCCGTTTCGTCTCGAAACGTCTTCATCACCCATTTGCATAGCGATTTCCTCCTGTCTCATTCCGTTGTCTGGCGACCACCCACCTCGTTTTTATGAGCGGTTTTGTGTGCGTCGACGCCTAATGAAATGCACGAAGATGACGGTTTTTAGCGAGACAGAAAGAGAAAGCGAAAGACGGAGACCACCGTGAGCGGCGGTGCAGACTATCCGATGACAGAGAGATCTCAATCTCCCACCGGATACTGTAGCGGGCGCCCATTTTCGAATGGGTTTGCACTCTTCCACACAATACGGTTTCGATCCAATCTAATGAAACGACATCCAAAACGAGGGTCATAAATATTTGAAAGAGCGCGCGCGCGCCACAACCGACGGGGCACAGAACTTGCAAAGTTTGCGGCCCCGGGGCCCCGGGAACAAAGCGCTTTCACAACGGAAATTTCCGTTTCTTCGCACCGATTACAGTAGGCGTCGAAGTTGACTTGAGACAGAACAAACACCGCCGTTCTCCTTCTTCTCCTTCTTTTTCCACATTCAGCAGACAACCTTTGAGACGGCCATTTCGTTTTTTTTTGTCCGCAAACAGAAAAATCCACTCGAGAGATAGAATTCGAATGTTTGTTTCAGAATGAAGATGCCGACTGAGAAGCAGCCTCTGGCGTGGTGCGACCTGAATCCTAACCGCATCTGGAGAGCGCCGACGCCGAAACCGGACGTTGTGGAGGGAAACGACGAGAATCAGGGCACTCCGGCAGGTGGGTCGAGTTTCCAGACATAAGACGGTTTGTCTGACTGAAGATCAAAAAACCAATCTGTTGAGTTCGCACGCACCCTTTGTAGCGGTCCCTTTCACAAAAGATGGCGGGAGGAACACCCGAGCATCTCATTCCCATCGGGTCCAGGCGCTTTTCGTAATGGCCCCCCATCTCCATCATCATCATCATCATCATCAGGCACTTCTAATCTCCTGATTTATGAGGAGATGCTCACCACTGCCACCACCAGCACATTTCTGTGATCCATAACGAGGTGCTTCTCGGAGCACTTCACACTATTACACATCTTCTTTCCATTCGTTTTTCAATTCGGTCCCCCCCTCTTCCACCTTCTTTTCTCTCTTTTTCAATCAATCTTCCGTCGTCCCCTCCTCCTCGGCCCGCTTTCTCTCCCTCTGTACAACACAAAGACGTCGGAGCAGCACGAGAAGGAGCCCCGAAGGACGATGGAGACACTCGGCGCCATCCTTCTTATCAAATGGTTATCAGCTTCGTGAAGTAGTCGTGCGGCGCGAAATAGCACGGAGAAGCGAGAGAACGCAGACAAGTATTTGGTTGGGGCGAGTAGTGCGCTCTGGCGATAAGCGATCCGGTTGATAAGCGACAGCCCCAAAATGTTGCCATTTGCTTTGGAGTTGTGGAGGCGACGGCGAAGAGCACGATGATGATGATGGTCAGATCGAATGAACACTTGCACTATTTATCGGAGGGCGGTCAGAGAGCGCGCTCTCCGAGGAGACGCAGACACTGCTCTTTCCATGACAGTCGACTACGTCGATCGATCGACGCTTTCCGAGCTGATCGGCTGATACCGAGTGACACGGAGCCGACGGAATGGAGCGGCGCCGGCTGCAAACTTAAAGTGATTATAGGCATGGCATTGAAAATCAAAGTATGCTGCACTCTCCGAAAGTCTAGACTATTTTAGTGTCCCCCATACGGCACAAAACGGAAAACTTTGGAATACGGAAAGACACGGAAAACAAGTCCAGATGCTCGGCACCTGACCGGCTACACCTACAGTAGGCCTACTTGTATTCATCTGGAGATTCCAGCTGTCAGTGTGTATCTTCCTTCTCCAGCTGAAGCTACAGTAGTCGGTTCTAGACGTTTCTAGATTCTCCAACGCGAAAACAAAAAAGTCTTGAGAACTGAAACTCGGTCCAGTTCCACACGACCTTCGTTTATCGGCTTCCCCAATCTCTTCCTCGTCGCTCGGCGGCGTCGGTCCCTCATTTATCAAAGCGCCGACGACGGCGTCTGAAAGGTGACGTCTTCTCGCGCGCGGCCCGCTGTTTGAAATTTGTTGCGAATTACTACTGTCTCTCCCTCTCTTACTATTTCATATCTCCGCAATGCTATCAATTATCGTGGCGCCCTTGCGCGCCCGTCCGGCCGGCCGTCGACGAATCCTGTCTGCGATTTTGCACTTCTTGTCTGGGAATTTTGGAGAAAAAGATGACCGCGGGACGAGAGATCAGTGGCCGAAGTTTGGCAGCGGAAGTTAGGCCAGACCATTTGTTCAAACACACCAAAACACAAATCCGCTCTTCTTTCCAAATATATATCAGTTGTGCAAACATGCCCGTAATCATCTTCTCCTTCATTTTCTTCATCAACCCCTTCGCCTGTGTGTTCTTTTTTTCCGGTTCTTCTTCCCCCCGGACTCTTCTCGATTCGTAAAAGTCGAGAAAAAGAGAAACGAAGAGGTGGAAGTGGGACGACGCTGATTGATTTATTGGATGATAATTAGAGATTACACACGGTGAAACGCACTTTTTTCGAAACAAGACAAAGAAGAAGAAGATACGACTGATTTTTGATACTTGGTATTCTAGACCGGAGACGTCTTCAGATGACGTCTAACTGTCGATCTTTCTTGTAGCTTGTGCCCTCTCGGCAGTTATCAATGAAGCGCACTTACTCGCATCTCAGATCAAAAGACCATTTGTGACCTTTTCGCTCATCAATCAAACCGTTGCAAAAAAGTAGCCCTTTTCAATCGGACTGACCTGATTTTATTGCAAAATGTCACGTATCCCCTTGCCGAGGGTTCCGCGATCAGAAAACGAATCTCGCGGCGGGTCGCTTCGAGAATCGAACTTTTTACGCGCGTCGCTGTCTTGCAAATCGCCCCCACCTCCTTTTTTCCGAGTGATAAGAGCGTGAAATTGATCACTTTGATCTCGCCGCACTTATCATCCGCCCAAGAAGAAGCGGTCTGCAGAAGAACCTGGCAGTGTGCCAACAAAAGGCAACTCTCTCCCTCTCTCTCTCTTTCTGGCGGATCAAAATTTGTGGAGAGTCTGAGTGTCTCCGGAGCAGCGCAGTGCTCTGTGTGTGTGTTAAAAACTACGAACCGCCGAGCAAACCGCCGAAAGGTGCACTTTGAAGTAAACACAGACATCGACCGCCGAAAGACCCCCTCCCACATCATTGTTTAGTTTTTTTTCAACTCCGCTGGCTCCGCTGACTCGGATCGAAAACGCAACACGGGAGGGAGAGAGAGAGAGAGATACTCGGAAGAAGATTGGAGGTGCATTACTATAGCCTCCCACTTCTCTTTTCTTCTTCTTCTTCTTCTTTCGCTTCTGCTTCTTCTTCTCGGCGTGTTACGTTCAACTGGACGCTGAGAACAGTTGTCCGTGGCGGTGGGGCTCCAGTTGCTCCCGTGCGTAGTAGTGTGCTCTTCGCCGCGTGACATACGTGAATTGAAACGGGGGAGAGAGCGAAATAAGAGGAGAAGATGAATCGGATGCAATGAATCGAACCGCCTTTTTTCATTTCACTTTATACATTCACCTATTGACCTTCGGATATCGAGTGTTGCCAAATGCTTATTGAAAGTGAGTCACCCATTCATTCCGATATTGGATTCTGTGAATAGCGCTTGAAACCCTAGTCGCTGTTGTTCACGTGCTCCGTCCGAAGATCGGTGCTGACCTGCAAAACGGATAACCTGCACATCCGTTCGTCTGCGTCTCGCCGATCGGTGTCCTGTTTCGAACGTGTTGACTAAGTGTCAAGCTGGTCACTCTTTGGCTTCGACCGGAATGTTCCATGAACCCAGAGCGCTTGTTGTGCTCTGCTCCCTTCGATTGCTCCGGAGAGGGAGCCGCTTCACTCGGTTTCGAGATGGGCAGTAGCCTCGACAGAGCAGCACTTCTTGCCCCCGGTTTGCACAAACAGGGAGGCCCGAATGGCCCCCCGCTCAAGTGGCCACAGGGCGACGACGAGATCACTGATTGATTGATGGCTTTATTTGGTTTGAAGAGGAGGTGAAGAAGAGAGAGAGAGAGAGAAGAATTTGTCGAATAAATAATAGGTGTGCGCGTATCACCTGTATCCCCCCTTTCCGTGTACTAGGAAGGTCGTCGTCGCCGGCTATCACCTCTTCTCCATTTGCTTCCTTGTCCTCTCCTCTTCCGCGTTTCAATCGCAAGTTCCAGTACAGAATGTCATCCTCGTTTGTCCACCTGCCCTCCTCCCATTGTATCCAATCCAACACTGCTCCCCTTCATTCCAACCGCCTACACACACATCTCGGTGTCATATTGCCACGTCATAAGCGCGTCGTGTCGTAAATCGTGCTGCGACGTCTTCGCCTCATTGGGCTCATTCCTCTCCTCCCACGTTAATCGAAGCCAATCTCGCGCGTCGTATTTGTGTCAATCAAAAAGTTTTCGTGAAAGTTAGACAACTTTTTCTCGTGCACTTTTTCCTCGAAATCGTTGCCACTTTTTCAATTTCGGCACCGTATAAAAGGGATAAAAACTAGAGTCTTCATTATTAAGTGGCGGTGGTTGAGAGAGAGAGAGACTGATTATTAGGGCTCTCTGTTTGTACAAGCTCCCATTTAGACAAACAGGGCCCTCTCGCGGTTCCGATAAGGGCAAAGAGAGAGAGATTTCGTTCCCCTCCCGAACCATCAGCATGACGATGTCCTTGTGTATTTGTGTTTAGAGTGTGCCCTCCGGCCGTCGCTTCTATCATCTGATTGATTAGTAGTTGTTGTGTTTGGATCGTTGGATATCCTCTCGGATCGAGGTGAAACAGAAAAAAAGAAGCGTCCTTCCCCCGCGGATAATCATCGCGTGTAGTTTGCCTCGCGTCCTTGTTCCGCTGGTCTTCTGATGGAACGGCATCCCCCGATATCCGACGAGGTCTCCCCAGCTACTAGAGGATGGCCCCCCTCGTCATATGCATAAACCTTTCAACATTTGCATTTTTTTGGGTTACCAGCCACTACTACCTCTAAAAGAACCAGTCATGCTTATTTGCATTCGCTGCAAAAAAAAAGAACGAGCGGCATATTGGACCCCTAGGTGATTCAAAAGTTGGCGCTGCCACGTCATGATCAGTGTACTACTACTAATACTACTACCAGTGAATAGTGGTGTACTGTAGGAGGCTAGTAGCGGGGGGATAACAGCCATTCGGCCCCCGTTTTTTTCGATTGAAATGTGACACGTTATAGACTTATAGAGAGTACAGTCTCACACCTAAAGGGTCTGGTTTCGCAGGTTGATCCGGTTCGGAGTACTCGTACTTATGACGGGTGTGATGAAATTTGTACACACACACACGCTCTCAAACTGCCAATTCATGATGATAGTCGGGAAAGTAGGTCAAATCGAGGAGGGAGAGGAGGAGGAGCAGTTCGGCCGTCTTTGGTCACTTGATACTTTATCAGCTTTTCTTCTTCTTCTTGTGCTGCTACTTCAAGTTGTTTTTGTTGATTTTCGACGCTCACACGTTGCCATCTGATTCGAAACGCACCAAAAATCAAGTAAACATCCTCGTTCCCCTGCTTTCAGATGATGAGGCTAGTCATCCCTTCAATCTCGCCAACCTTTACACGTGTTCTTTTCCGACGCTGTTTCACTTCTTCTTCTGTCTTTGCCGCTGGCAGAGTGCCAACATGTGGTAGCCTCACTGAGAGAGAGAAAGAGAGAGAGAAAGGGATAAAGAGATAGAGAAGTGCCAGGTGGTTGTAATGACAATTTCGATCTCTTCTCCCTCACTTCGCCGCGACACCGTCCATCGCTTTCCGTCCGTCGGGCCGCCGAATCGCAGAAAAAAAACAGAAAGAGACACGCGAACCGAATGACTTAGTCCTTGGCGGATCCCTCTGGCAGATCAGCTGACTTGACCTCTTTCACAGTACCTTCGTCTTCTCCATCTGTCCCCCGGAGGCTCCGCCCCTTTCGGGCCCTTCTGCTTTTTTTGCGCCCTCTTGCCTTACTTTGCTTTTTTTCTACTTCTACCTTGTTTGCCTTTGGCGACCCCGAGAGCCTCGGCGAAAATTTTTGGCAATTTTTTTGTCTCGCCTCGTGTTTATTTTTTGCCCCGCCGATCGTTCGTTCGTTCTGTCTTCGACTGCCAGCTGAGAGGAAAAGAGGTGGAGAAGGCAAAGAGGAAACACAGTCGTGTGCCCTCGACAGACGGAAAGAGTTGTTTGTGGCAGCGTCTACCGTACTCTGACACTGACAGCACCTCGTCTTGCCACGTCTTACACACTTCTTTGCTCTTTGGTCGCCAGAAGCACTCTGAGGAAGAGAAGGAGGAGACAGGTGAGTGCAATGCACCCTAGGGGCTCGTTGTAACTTTGCGACGGGGCCAGTGGGTCCGATTCGCCGTCCCGGGGGACCCTAGGAGTTCTTGTCACGTCTCTCTCTCTTCATGTGTCGGGTCACATGTCCCCGTTACGTAACGACAGGTTGAGACACTCTTGGACCTTCTTCTCGTAAGGCCTTCCTAATTCATATTCAACGTCTCATTAGGACGCTCCTCAGACAGGCTTCGACACTGAAAGACGTGTGTGTGTGTGTGGGGGAAGAACCAGCCACTCGAGGTTCAGGCAAATAAACAATATCCCGGCCCCCGGCTCCCCTCGATTCGCAATGACTTTCTTTCTAGCTTTTGGTGGTTGTTTTTATCCATTTCTCATTCATTGCCTCTCTAACCTTTCAATATTGGCAGTTCATCGGGCCGGTGTGAAGGACCCCCATTGGAGGAGGCAAATGACGAGCACTTCCCGCTGTTCGCCGACTAATCCCCCTCGTTCCACACAGTGTGTATCGGATCGGCGAGTACAAAACGAGCCTGCCCGGAACACACGAAGAGACGTCATTGATTCGTGTCCCCAGGTTAAATACACTCTTCTTCGTCTTGACCTTCTCGAATGCCAACTTTGTTGTGTTCTCCATGAAGGATTCCTGGTTTGTGAGTCAGCCTCCTTATATTCCTCCTCCTCCTCCTTCCATTCCGATACGATTTCACACCTCTCAATCGGCCGCATCTGCATCATAGTTGTCCTAGACCTCGTCGACGTCTTCGGCGGCGCTTTTTGCAGCCGCGCCGCGCACGGTTTAATCGGTGTGTCGAGATATCATCGTCATCAGATCATCAGGTGCATCCCACTTCTCCAGACACCCTTCCGCGCGGTGTCTGACAGACGACGCGCGGCGGCGGCGGCAAGTCGATCAAGATAATCGGTTGCAACACTTCAGGTTCCTCCTTTAAAGAATAACATTTTCTTTTGCCGGTCGTCCTGATCTTCTGGACGTCATCTGCACTCTGGAGAGTGCGCAAAGACTCCGTTCGGGAAGTTGCTGGAGAAGTTTGTCTCCTGATGACGTGCGACTGGAGACGTGAGCCGGGGATCGTCTCTTTCCAGAATCCGCTGTCTCTAAAAGATACCTCCTTTCCCTTTCCCCCTCTATCCACACTTTGTAGATACGCATCTGTCTCGTTTTACCGCGTACAGACAGACGCAGAACAAGAGACGGAGAGGCTGAAGACTCTGAATGTAGTCGTCCTTCCCCCCTCCTGTGTTTCACCTATCAAATTCATATTTATCATTGTCATGGGGGGTCTCCTCTTTCGTCGTCTCATCTTTTCTTCACCTCGTTTCGCTGTGAAAGCCCGCCGAAGACGTCGTTGTAAAGAGGGCGGAGCCAGAAGATTGAGAGCACACACGAGCCTACATACGTTATCAGTGTGGCAAACCGGAGTAGAGAAAGAAAGACGAGAATGTGTGCTCTCTAGGCCGCCAATTTGGCAACGTTTTTGGTGCTTATCTCTGCACACAGAAGACCATAAAAGTTATCATCAATTAGTGGTGTGTGAGAGAGTGTGCGAAGAGTCGGAGACGCAGCGAATGTGTGCTATGATTGCGTCTTGCTCCGCTAGGCAGGTATTACTGGACAGTTCACGTTGTTTGACGAAGAAAGGGTCACATGAGCGCGATGGCAGGGAGCTCGGAGAAGGCGTGGTCTCGAGAACACTGTAGACGTCGGATCCCCCCACTCGGCGATCCGCCAGTTCGCACCTCCTCCTGTTCCCAGCGCGTTTCGCGTTCGCACTCGCTGGGATCCGATCTTTTATTACCCCCTTCCCTTGTCCTTGTCGCCCTCACCCTGTCCGCAGATTTCCCGTTTTCGCGCACAAAGGGTGATTTGGCGCGACACTCTCATCTGCTGCCCACCCGTTTTTTCTTCATCGCCCGTCCGACCATGTGACATGTCGGTTGGCATAGTGCCAAATGATGTTCAACTCCTTCCGAATCGGCGATCGCGGCGCCGTCGGGAGAGAGAGAGAGAGAGGCCACCGTTTTGTATTAGAGGAGAGAGGGCGCCGTGGCGGCCGCCCGTCTTTTCTCTTTTCGTCGACGTCTTCACTTTTTGAAGGCCGAATTCTTCCGTCTTCTCCTTCTTCTTCTCCTTCTTCATCGTCGTCTCCTTCTTCGTTTCTTCATCTGGGGGTGGGCAGTAGCTGCAGGGAGGCGGAGGCGGTGATGATGAAGAAGAAGGGGGACGGACGGACGGACGATGAAGGCGACTTTCTCGTTTGTCTCAATTTTTTGCCCCTTCTCTAGGTTCTTCTGATCCCGTCACGACGGCAGAAGGCGATAGCGGCGCATGGTTGTGGAATGAAAGTGGGCAGAGGTGGAGGAGGAGGAGGAGGAAGGCGAGGCGAGAGACTGCACGAGAGACGGTATTAAAATTCAAATTCGTACGCGTTATCAACCTCGCCCGGTATTCCTGCTCACCGCCGCCGCCGCACCGTCGCCAAGAGAGAGTTCAACTGTTCTTTCTCCCCCCTCCCTCTTCAGCTGACACTCCCCCTTTCCCTCCTCCTCCTTCCCTCCTCTTCTGATGTGGCAGAGGCTCCGCCCACTTCTTGCGCGGGGCGGGCTCTTTCCATTCACTCAATTCATATTTTATGTATGACAAAATACGGAGTGGTGTGTCTGTCGCTGTGCCTCCCAAATGCTCATCATACTTTCCTCGTCTTCCTTCCTTTTACTCTTTCCTTGTTTGGCTCTTGGCTCGCAGCCAAAATGTTTCTCTGATCCTCCTCTCCTTGTCCTGGGGGTGGACAGCTGGAAGAGCGCGCGGAGAGAAGCGAAAAAAAGGAAGGCGAAGAGAAATGAGCCCGTGGAGCTGGGGGAGGGGGGAGGGTGCGCGTGCCCCAGACATGTCTGGTGAAATAATGCCAATTTGAAGAGCCGCGGGGACACACAAAACGAGGAGACGAGGGGACCCTTTTGCAACATTTCTCTTCTTTCTCTTTTTTGTTTGCTGCTCCGGGTCTCCAAACGGATGACACCATTCTTCTTCTTCTTCTTTTGACGACGTTCTCTGTTTCTGATTCTTCGTCCGCAGCTTCTTCTTCTTCTGCTGAAACAGTCTCTCTAGTCCCTGTCTGCAGATGCTCCGACCCCCCACATTCCGAGACGTTCCATTTGTTGTCTCAGTTGTTTTTGCGGGCTTCAAGGGGTGCTCTGGTTCCAATTTGGTGAAACCCGATCCGTTGTCTAGCCGAACCGCCTCCCCCCTTCCTCTTCTCTTCCGACGACACCTCATAAATTATCGTTCGCCACCACCGCCACCCGTCTACACCCCCCTACAGTAAAACGGAATGGCCATCCAAATTTATAGGCCTTTCTCCCTCCTCCGCGGCCGGTGCCTCTTTTCTCTTCCGAAGAGACCCCCTATCCCTCGTCCCATTAGTTTCACTCGCCAGCCGTCCTTTCTCTAAATGTTGCATTTCATTCCGCCCATTTTTCTTCATGGGTGGCGTCGTTTCTTTTCGATTCGACTCCAGACACATTCAAAAGTCGCGCCGCCGGCCGACGACGACGCCGTCGCGGAGACGAGAAATGGTGCGGTAAAATGACCCTAGAAGACGGAGAAGAAGTCACATTTGAATGGCTTTCTTTCGCGGCAAGACACGAGTTAAAGTACTTCGTCCCGCTCTCCTTCCTTCTCACGTCGGGTCCACGAGCGAACTGAAAAAACAAATAAATCTTTTAACTGTCGCATTCGACGACCGATTTTACTGACTGGGCGGCCAAATGGCACTGGGTAAAAAGGGGGCACTTTCAAGAAAAAGAGAGAGAGAAACGAAAAACAGACACATTCTCAGGGAATTGGCAACAAATCGCCGCTCGATCTGGTGCCCGTCAGATGACTCCAAAAAGACGCTGAGAGGAAGAAGAGAGAGGGGACAAAGATCCCGCCGCTAATGACTTTAGAAGAGCATCAGAAGACGTGGGGGGCTAAGCTGTCCAGATGAGCTGCGCGATGCTCTCAAGGACCAACTTGCGCAAACTTCAATCCCCTTTCCGTCCGGATGACGACGGTGATCCATTTCGAGCGTCGCCGGTCTGTTTGAGCAGCTTTGCACAGTGAGCAAGCAGCACTCAACCAGATTACGTTTCCTCCGTCGATGCCAGACTGTAAAGTCTGAAAGCGTTGTTTGAATGTACGTCTGTCCCACACACTTCCTCATCACAACATCAGATCGCCCATGCAGACAATACAATACATTTCTGCAGCTCCACTGTCCTTCGCTGCTCTCCTATTCTTTCTGATCTTTCGAACTTGCGCCCGTTGCAACCACCTCCCGGAGGCATCGGTAATGTTGGGGAGGGGGCGGGGCGTAGGGAAGCCCCGCCCCCTCCCCTCTCGGGCAGCATCGCCAGCAGGAGGGACACAGTTCCGAAGGTGCCCACAGTGGGCGGGGCGACGACCGGGTGCGAAGAACCCAGTCGACCCGTGGCCCTTCCTGCCGGGAGAAAGCCTCTCGTGTCTCTCCCTCCCTCTCTCTATCTAATTTCAATCTCCTTCTGCCCCCCTCCTCTGTCTACTTTTTCCCCGTCTCAAAAATTGAAAATCTCTTTGGCTCATTTTGCCAGTTGCTCTTTCTCCTCGTGCAAAGCTTCTCTCTATCTCTCTCCAGAGCGCAGACAAGCGCGGCCCTCCCCGAGCCACAACTTTTGAAAAACCGCCACTTTCCTCTCTCCCTCGCGGCTCGATCGTTCGGTTTGCCCGTGTCCCCCAGTTCTCCGGAGTCTCTCCCCCCACCTCCGATTTTTGTCGCCGATCCGCTGTTGCCCTTCTTATTTGTTCTTCTTTTGCGCCTCTAAACTTTTTTTTCTGCTGAGCCTGCTCCTACTACCCGTCCCCCCACACTCCTCGTTTTTCGTTTGAACTCACGGTCTGTGTTGGTCTTTTTTCCAAACCCTAATACCTTTTCCCCCTTCTTCTTCTCGCCTGCCACCATCAGCTGCGACGAGGATCTTATTGTCCGGCGCGCTTTCATTGCAGCCGCCCATCTGTAACCGATCTTCTTTTCGCTTCCGCACTGTTCCGATGGATCCTAAACTTTCGATCCTCGCAAAGTTCACCTCGTTGCAGACCCTCCATCTATGATGCGTCTCATCCACAACACCTCGTGTATATCGTTGTCAGCACTGGAGCAGCAGCCGTCAGGCTCATCAGCCATCATCTTGCCGCCCATCTCGCGACCCGCCGCTCGACGAGCGTCTCCACTGGAAGAGGATCAACTGCTGGCCCACATGCAGAACGTGTCGATCTTGTCGGCGCACGAGATGGAGTTGGCCAGTCTCGGGATCACCGCGGTCAACATGGCGCCGGGAAATCCTTGGCAGCCGAAGCCGTCGAACTCGTTCGGAACGGCATCGACGAACGGATTCACCGGCTCCGACACCTCGTCAGCCCCGATGTCGCCGATTTCATCGCCCGGACTGCGACAACACGGACCACGAGTAGGCGTTCAACAACACCAGAAGCCCTTCCATAATAAGAATCAAGGTGAGCGGATCTTGGATCGGGCGGGCCCAAATTAAGAGTTCACTTGCACTTTTTGCTCAGTGTGTGTGCTCGCGCCAGCAGTTTTGCATCACTCTCCGGGGCTCCGCTGAGCCCCGATTGCAGAGAGATTAGTCGATTGCGCGGTGAGGCACGAGAGACGCAGCGTCCGAAAGTGTTGCGTTTTTGTGTACAAACAGTGAGAGGGAAAGTCTCTCGCGCACAAAAAACGCCTCAAATTAGATGAGACACCTATATCAGTGGGGACCATTTTGCAGGTAATCACTTCCGTAATAACCGTCTCTGTGCCCACCACAACAGCTCGTCCAATGGCGCGCAGTACCAGCATCAACGGAACCACAACGGAGCCGTCGGCCAGGTGCCCAGCTCGCGAATCGTCCACATGGAGTACAAGGCGGGCATGAGAGGTACCGTTTCGTTTATGATCCCCGCGTTTTATTGCAACTTGCTTCTTCTGCAAGAAAGTTGCATTCGCTTCCGCGCCCAAGGCGCGTCCCCCGAGAAGGGCCTATAAACCGGACGCTCCTCGTTTAACCGTTCGGAAGGGAAGAGGAAAAAACGACGCGCACCCTCGTTTTTCCCCCCTCTCTCACTTTCGAGTACAGTGCGAAGGAAGCGCAAAATGTTGCGTCGTCGAGAGGCTCTTGACCTTTATCTCGTCGTCTGCTGTAACTAGCCAGGGGGAGAAGTCCATTGTTTAGAGGCGCCAGGCGGCGACACGGGCTACGAGTACTAGAGGAGCCCCGGGAGCAGGAAGGAGGGGGAGGTGATAGGTACGACCACGCGGCTGTTCCCTCTCTCTCAGCAGCAAGCGCCGGCCCAGCTTCCGTTTCGATGAAAGTTCCTTGAAGTCGGTCGACGTGTGAGCAGCAGCAGCAGCAGTAGCGGAGAGAGGAGACAGAGCTCATGCACTTTAGGTGTCAGATGGTGCGGGGATCAAATGAGCATGTCTTTCTTCTTCGCCGAGTGCATCCTCCATCCGACTAGCTCATTGAATCATTCATCGAATGGGCCCCGGGCTGCAGCGGGGAAGATGGGAGAAGCACGTTTTTTCTTACACACAAAGAGAAACGGAAAACCCATTTATCACCCGCACTTCGTTTCGATTCGATCGCCGTGAAATAGTTGCAAGTCGCGTCATCATTACACACACTCGGCCGCGACGGTCTGAAATCATGTGACGTCATGAGTACGCGAAACTGGAGCCGCACATGAAACGGTGTGTGTCGGCGGCGGCGCGATTGTTTGTGTTCCCGGCGACTCCTTCTCCAAGTGTCTTGCACTTTTAAAAAAGGACGTTCTTCCGCCACCGCACACCATCTCATTTGCATTTGAATGCGCGCTTCTCGTTCCCATCCGATTCGAATCTGTGGCGCAAGTTTGAATTGGAGGCCAGGTGCAGAGTTGTATTATGTTGTGAAAGTTGTTCGTTCTCGAACACAAACAAATTTGGTGGCGTTCGCGTGTATGTTGTGGGAGAGAATGCGTCGTCCGAGGCCACTTTCACCCATTTCAGGGTCAGATGGCTGTGGGAAACGCGAGAGATTCGAAATGAAAGGACACCTTTTCTCGCGCTCCTCTCCGGTTTTTGTGATGATAGGGTTGGCGCCGGAGGGCGATAGTTTGTACTCGATCGTCTACTGTACATAAAAAAGGGAGAAGAAAAAGAAGTGATCGATTACAATTTGTAGATTTCCGTAAGATTAGGAAGAGAAAAGGCATTGTGGAAACGAGTTTTTTCGGGTTGCGTTGTCGTTCGGGGGGCGCCCCGAAGGTGGCAATTTTGACGCGGAATACCTGAAGAAGAAGGAGAAGAAGAAGGGAGACAGGATACCGTACTCCGTGTGTGATGGGGTCCTTCGAGTTGAACTTCATCTCCAAAGTGCATCGGAACGAACTAGTCCTGCGACGCCATCTCTTTCGCTAATGGCTCTTTGTTCTACCGTATTCCGCGCCGCGTCTCAATGACGTGTCATTTATCTTGGCCTCTGTCGTTCTTTCTGCCCATTCCACCCCGTTCCTCTGTCGCTTTAATGGCCATGTTTACGAATGGGTGGATGTCTTCCACCGCGCCGCCACACGGCCACCATGTTAGGTAACTGATCTGGAATCGAGATAGGCCAGCGAACAGAAGAACAGCGGGAGAGAAGAAGTTGGAATGGTTGGAGTACGGTAGACCAAAGTGCACTCTGAAGAAAGACAAAGGCAATTTGTTAGCGCGCCTCCGCAGAGGTCACAAGCGCCCCGAGAAGAAGAAGAAGACCCCCTTGATAGTGAAATATGGACTTTCTTGCAGATCTCGGCTACTGGCTGAAGAAACTGCGACTCCACAAGTACGCGCCACTCTTCGAGGACATGACCTACAGACAACTGCTCGGCCTGAACAACGCGGCACTCGAGAGAATGCGAGTGACCAACGGAGCTCGCAAGAAGATCGCGCAGTCCATCGAGAAGCTCCTCGAACGCCCCGCGCTCCTGAGGTCGATCGAACAGAAGCTGAAGAGCGGCAAGCAGTGCGTGAGATGCGCGATCTGCTCGATCAGACAGCTTTTGTGGAGTCCGTTCATCAAGTACGACGGAGGAAATCGAAAGGCAAGCGTCGATATCATCGACGGATTCAACGTCCCCAGCCAGATGATCCCCGACGACAACCTGCCAGCCCTGATCTTCCGCGTCGTCGAGCTCCTCAACCAGATGATCTTCCCGCTTTGCAAGTCACTTCTGGATCTTGAGGACGAGTATCAGCTGACGATGTTCCACATGTTCGAGAGTGTGATGAAGAACGAGAGCTTCACCCAAAACCAGCAGCGCAAGGCGTTCCAGATGAAGAAGAACGCGAGAAACTACGCCAATCCGGAGGACCTCCGTCGTCATCGCATGGGAATGGTCTCGAGCTCGCAATGCGAGGGTTGCCACCACGCCGAAGTGGTCAACCGTGAACGTCTCATGGAGCTCCAGGACCGCCATGTCCGACAAGCTCGTGGAGACCCGGTTGGAACGCCTACTCTTTCTTCGTGCAGCGCCATCCTCGATCTGACCTCTCCGCTTCTTCAAGGACGTCACGAGTTCAACATTCCTCCAGTCACCCCTTCCCAACGCATTCAGAAGAGACCCGCTGTCATGGAGGACGAGGACTGGCTCGCCACCGCCGGATCCCCGAAGATGTCCTCTTCGGCCGCTTCGGAGACGACTCTCATCGAGAGATTCATCGAGTCTCAGATGAACAACGGAGACTTCTGGTCCAAAGCTGACACCATCTGGGGTCCTCCGTCGAGCGCCTTCGTCGTCATTCCGGAGTACCGTAATCCGGAAGTCGAGGAGAAGTCGTCGGCCGCCGCCGTCCTCATGCAACAGTCGACTGCCGACTTCAACGAGCCCGCCTACAACTTTCTGCGAATGTTTCCGGACGATCGTGATCTAGATCTGGATCAGGACAATGAAGAGGTAACCGAAAGAAAACCGAGTGACCGAGATCTGATCGAAAACTATTTCAGCCGTCAAAGGAGCCATCGCTCAGCGACTTCCACTTCCCCGAATCGGTGAGCTCCTCCTCGAAGAAGGCCAACTCAACAGGAAGCTACTCGTGCTCCGAGAGCGACATGTCCATCATTACCTCTCCGCCGCGAGCTCCGTCGCCGATCCCGGACGAGCAGGCCGAAGAGAAGGCGGCTCGTATCAACCAAATGCTCACGTGCCTCTTGTCCCAGTAACTTGCGCCTCAATAACCGCCTTAGAACTAGCCATGTTTGTCACATGCTTATCACTTTTCGCCCAGAAACTGCGTACCATTCTCTTGAAAAAGAAAATAGTGCGCGGTTGTTCCAACTTTTCCAATGTTGTACCCATCGAAAACAAAACACGGTGAAAACACACTTCATTTGTAGGCTTTTTCTTCCCATCCTCCCCTGACTAACTAAGTGACCCCTGTTCCAGCTCCCCTCCCCCCATGACACACTTCTGCTTCCTTCTTTTGTCTCGAACCAATCCGCCTTGTAGCCTAGACCCCTGTATACTCGCTCTCCACTGTATTCTTCAATCTCCACATACCTCTCCTCACCACACCACATTACCTCCACGGCAAACACCCCGTATCATCAACTCCGAACTACCCTCCGTCCACAATTGAACTGAAAGGATGTGTTCGTTTTAGAGCGCACCTCGAATTGACCTACTTCTAGATCTTTCCACAATAGTATTACACTCCCTGGAGTCCTCTTTTCTGTCCATTTCCCTCACCTCACCGATTTCTCCTGTCAATTCTGCTCCTCCGATCCCGATCAGCTTTCCTCCGTCGCTCCCTCCCCCTCTCTCTCTGTTCACTTCCAATCCCCAATCCCGCTGCACCATAGTTGCCTTCCATCACTCATAGAATATTCGGAATAGAACCTCTGTTCTTCTTGCCATCTCTCTACTCCCCCACTACTCCCCCCCTCCTTCATCACAAAACCCCCCGCCCATGCGCGTAGCACTGTGCTCTCGCGAGCCAGTCATTTGCTCAATTCCTGTTTTCCCTCCTCACCGGAGTGACGCCCGGCGTCGAAGACGTCGCGCCGGGGCCATGACATACCTCCCTCGACGTGCTTTTCCTCCCCTCTATACATACACATCCGTAACTGTTTCCCCCCGCAAGTGCCTTCCCCAATCAGCCCTTCCCGTTCATCCCTTTCGTTCTTCTCCTTCTTCTTTTTCATCACGAGCATCCAGATTTGACAGGACGAGTCCTTCTTCCTCCTCCTTTTTGTGTCGATTGTTTCAAAAAGAAGAATAAATCGTGAGAATGTTGACCTACTTTCCGTTGAAAGATCACATTTTCAGAGATTACAGACAAGAGTACAAAACGATTGTGCAGAATGAATAAAACATGACGAGGAAAGTAGACAGACGCGGTTCGCCGTAACCCGATTAACTTTTTCGCCAAAAAGAAGAGGAGATTAGTTTTCTGGAACACAACTCACTCCAAACATGGACACACTTTCGAAATAGATGAGCTGAAAATGGGAGGGGAGCTGAAACTGAGTGAACGGGCGATTTAAATGTAAAGGACATTGACTGGTCCACATCCCCCCCCTCTTCAAAGCTCAAGTTGGGTTCTGAGCTGCTACGTCTCTGCGCATCAAATAACCTTACGCAATACGTTCACGTTCCTACAAGGGGCCAAAATATTCTAGATATATGCCTTTCCAACTGTCCGATCAAAAACGTTCGTGTCACTTCCCCTCTTGGTTCTTCCGATCACTCGAAAGTTCAGTTCCAGTTTGATTACTTGATAAAACCTACACCTATTCTTATTAAAACTCCCGATTATAAAAAAATAGACCATTGCCTCCTATTTAACTTAGTCTCGTCAATTCCCTGGAATCGCATCATCAATAACGCACAATCTATTAATATTAAATATGACCTCTTTCTAAACTACCTAAAGGAAATCTACCGTAAAACAATTCCCTGGATTACAGTTCGGAGCGATCAAGGTATTCTCCCAAACTATCTGAAATCGCTCCAATTATGGGTAGATGCCGCTTGGGCCAAAGTAGTAAAGAGTAGATCTTCATTAGACTACCAAGACTATTTGTTAGTAGCCAAGCGTTTTCGCAAGAAACTTATCAAATACAAGTCAAACTTGGAGCTTTCGATCCTCCGTTCCCGTGGTGCATCCAAATTTTCTAAATTTGCTAAGAGAGCACTTTACCACACGTCCGCTACGATTCCCAACTTTCTCGATGGCTCAGGCCAACCAATTTCCGATGATCTCTCCAAAGCTAATCTCATCGCTAGTCAGTTTCAATCCCACTTCTCACCCCCATCCACTAGCGCTTTCGTTCTCTCTCCCAATTATATTTCCCCACAACCATTTATCTGGGTAACCGATGCAGAAATGCTTGAACAACTAAACTCTCTCGCGCCTAATGCCACTCAAACTCCTGATGGAATCCCTGCACGCTTCATCAAACTTGTGGCCCCGCTGATTGCTAGTCCTCTGGCACAGCTTTGTAACCAATCCATGATTGAAGGAGTAGTCCCAGATAAATGGAAAGTGTCAGTAGTATTCCCCCTCAAAAAGACAGACAACCCAACCTCCCCCTCTCACTTCAGACCTATTTCAATCACTTCGGTTCTCTGTCGTAGCTATGAGCGCTGCATCCTCAAGAAAACTCTAGCCTTCCTCAAAGCCACGAATTTTTGGGCCCCTTGCCAACATGGCTTTCTACCTAACAAGTCCACCACCTCCTGCGGCCTCGAAGCACTTAATGATTGGACGGGCTCCCTTGATAAAGGCCTCCCTGTTGATGTTGTCTTTTTTGACTTCGCCAAGGCGTTCGACAAAGTCAATCATGCACTTCTTCTTGACAATCTCACCCGAGCTAACTTGAATGGTCACCTCATTACGTGGATAAAAAACTATCTAGAAGGTCGCTCGTTTGTGGTTCGTATCAATGAAGCTATTTCTTCATCTAACATAGTCCCCTCTGGAGTCCCTCAAGGGGCAGTACTATCCCCAATGCTATTCGGAATTTTTGTTAATTCATTATCCGACTGCATTCCCCCCTCCTTAACGATTAAGCAATTTGCAGATGACCTTAAAATATATTCCACAATTCAAAATCCCAATTCACAAAGTAACCTACAAGAGGGAATAGATGCAGTGATAAGCTGGGCTGAGTCTCATCAAATGCCCCTTAATCTAGAGAAGTCAGTCACTATTACGCTAGGTAAAACATCCACCCCACGTAGCTACACGATGGATAACATTCCAATAAAGAGAGCAACCGAAGTTCGTGACCTCGGGTTCTTCATCACACCGAAACTTGACTTCCACTCTCACTGGCAAAGAGCGGTCAGAAAAGCCAAGCACGCGATTAATATTATATTTAAAAAGTTTTATAGTAAGAATACTCATCTCCTCCTCCTTCTCTTCAAAACCTTCGTCCGACCACTCTTAGAATACGGGACAGTAGTCACGAGCCCACTTGCTAAAAGAACTAAAAATCTCATAGAAAGCACTCAAAATTCTTTTACCCGACGAATGATGTACAGGATAGCTGGAAGAATTCTTGCCAAGTCAGACCCACTATATAGGACTTCGGACCAACGGCGCGAAGACTTTCACCTTCTAAGTCTTGAAGCCCGACGTACTCAGTTTGATTTACAATTCGTAGCAAAAATGCTGAGTGGGAAAATTGATATCCCAACAGATAATTTCTTCTTAGTTTCCACCTCCACCCGCACACGGAGTCAAAGAACATTTCGGTGGAGAACTGCAAAATCTAAATTACGTCACAACTTTTTCACCATAAGAGCTCTATCAAAGATAGTTGCTAAGCCTAAAGCACAGTATACTTCACAATAAATTGAGAATCAGAGAGAATCAGCCGATAGAAGACCCACGTCCCCCTAAGGAGCTACTTCTGCTCACATCCCCCCCCCCCCCCCCCACCTCCCTTATGTTTCTTTTTCAAGTGTATTTTCACGTTTTCCTAATAAACGTATTTAAATAATAACTAAACTACACGTAGTGCCACTTCTAAGATCACGGAGCAGGTGATTCGGCGACTAAGTATTGCTCAGCTTCAAGTGTTGTTTGTGACATTTCAAGCATTCCTCGCATCCATTCTCTGATGGAAGCGTACAAAAACGGCTTCTACACCTCAAACTGTCATCCAGAACACTTCACTTGGTTCGACGGCTGGGAGTATCCGGCCTACGTCTCCCACGTCATCTCCGTATTCGTAGTCCCTCTCAACGTGTTCGGCGGCTACTGTATCCTCTACAAGACACCGAAGAAGATGGAAAACGCGAAATGGATAATGCTGAACCTGCACATTTGGACCAGCTTCCTGGACGTTCTGATCAGCTCGATGCTCACGCCGTACCTCTTTCTGCCCGTCATGTGCGGCTTCTCGGTCGGCATTTTCAACTGGCTCGGACTTCACCAGATATTTCAAGTTTTCTGTGCACAGTTTGGCTTAGCCGGTATCGTCGCTTTTGTCGTATTTTCGTGAAGTTGGAGAGAGATTTCAGCTGTCGGTGTTTCTCTGGTCGTGATATTCGAGAACAGACACAATGTAGTCGCCGCCGACGGATGGGTGATAAGGAACAAGAAGGCGAGGATCTTGTTCTACGCTCTCAACTACGGATACGGTTGCGTCTTCATGACGCCCACCTACTTTTCGATTCCAGATCAAGAGACGACAAAGTTGAAACTGCTGCAGGTGGAAGAACACGACTTCATCTCAACGTCACCTTTGCAGATAGTTCCGTGTCCGACTCCGTACTTCTTCGAGTCCAACATGTTCGTCCTCATGGACCACGAGGGCCGCGCGTTCATCCAGGCCCAGTGCACCACCTTCTTCTGCGTCCTCGTCCTCGAAGGCGCCTTCTTCGTCGTGAGAACCGTCTACTACCTGAAGGTCAGCAACCCTTCGCTCTCCGAGAAAACGAGGGAAATGCAACGAAAGTTCTTCCGAAGCGTCTGCATTCAAGTCGCCATTCCTG
This sequence comes from Caenorhabditis afra, assembly GCA_963570955.1. Lineage (NCBI taxonomy): Eukaryota > Metazoa > Nematoda > Chromadorea > Rhabditida > Rhabditidae > Caenorhabditis > Caenorhabditis afra. The sequence continues at coordinate 4,659,300 of OY751536.1, read as the reverse complement.
TTTTTGTCGTGATCCTCCCGATCCTTTACTGTGGATCGGCCATCGAGTTCTACTGGTACAACCAAGGTAAGAAGCGCTTCCAATGTCTCAAATCTTTCATCAAAGATCATTTTTCAGCTCTCACGAACACTGCGATCATCTGTGTCACCTTGCACGGAATGAGTTCTACTCTCGCGATTCTCTTCATCTACGAACCCTACAGATCCTTCACGAAATCCCTCTTTTTGAGACTGATCGGCCGAAAAACATCGAACCCGACGAGCGTATCGGTGACGCCGAAGCAGTCGAGAGTCAACACACGAAGATCGACAGCAGTGTTTACTATTCAAGTTTGAAATAAAGAGTCAGCCCCACGAGGCGGCGAGAGCGTCGAAGTATTCGTTTTGCGACGGTCTCAGCGAGATCTCCTTGCCTTCCAGAGTCCGGATTGACTTCAGCGACTCTGCATCCGGCAACACCCTCTTGTGCTTCGAGAGCACCTGTTTCCGGAGGTTCGCGTTGCGGTAGACGAGTACCCACGGGAATATCACGACGTACGTGTTCAGAATCTGCGAATAAAATCTATTTCCTCTCTTCCTAATCTGTGTGTCTCACATTGTTATACAGGAAATTGGCAACTCCGTATTCCCATTCTGTGAGATTCAGAAGAAGCCACGTCCATATCGGAACCATCGAGAGCACCTTGAAGATGGAGGCACCAGCGACCGCCGGGAGGAGGGTGGACGTCCACGAGTACACTTCGGACATCTGAAGACGTCCCCTTTGTACCGTCATTTCTCTCACGAAATACCTGATAACGCCTTCCCAAAGATTCGATTCCCATCGACAACTTGTAATTACTTCTACTACTCTTCCATGCCGAGACCAGAATCTGAAAATCAAAGTCGAAAATGGCAGCTGCAAAGTTTATGCATGAGAAACTGACAATTAGTCCGAGGTAGTCGGAAAGCGACATCGAAAGAGTCGGCAGAATCAGGTGCCCGTCTGAAATAGAGTGGAAAGTTGCGAAACCGGTGATTCAGACGTGCTCAGATGACTTACACACGTGGATGCTCATGCTGAAGATGAGAGAGAGGAAGACGGAGAAGAGAATCGACATGTGGAAGAGGACGATGAACTTTTGGCTTTCGTAGAAGGCGGGATAGCGGTTGGCAGTGTATCTTTCTGGAAGGGAAGCATCGGAGTGGACAGAAGAACGCGGCGAACCGATGGAGAAGAGGAGCATGGCCAGCGACTGGAGACAAACCGCAAACTCGTGGATGAACTCCCACGTCTTGCTTCTCGCCGTCGAGAGCTCTTCAGTGAGAGCACAGTACTGGCCGGCGAGCAGATACTCGACGATGGAGAGACCGTACGAAGCGAAGAGTGTCATCGAGACTCCCATCAGAAGCAGATACGTTCTGAATTACAGATCGATTTGAACACGTGGTTCCCGGAACAAACCGGCTGAAAATGTGCAGACATGGAGTCTGGTAGACGAGGTAGACGAAGAAAAGGGAGCAGAAGAAGGAGTGGAACACGAGAATCGACTCGAAAATCGTCATTAACAGCCAGACAACCGGCATTTCTCTGTAAAATGAGAAGGAATGTGAGAGTGAAAACATGTGGAGGCAAGGGAGCGCAACGAGAAACCAGAAATCAGAATGCGTTGGCAGATCAAGGGGAATCAGAAGAATCGGAAAGACGAGGAAGTTACCAGACTAATAGCACTCAAATGACACGACTACAGCAGCAACCTTCGTTGTCTCTTTTTCTCTGGCTCTTGGCTCTTTTCGTAAACCTCGCCTGCTTTTTTCAGGCGCCACTTCGTGAGTCAGAAGTCTCAATCCGCTAAAAGCGGGTGAGCCTTGTTTGGAAGAGAAAAAATGTGTCTCTGAATGTTTTTGGATGGAAAGAAGAGAGACCGCTTTCGGAAATGAGCGAATCGTCTAGAGAATCGTTGTGTTTTTTGTGATAACACGAGCACATCTGGCTCGAATATGTCGGCGTTTTGACGGGCGTTTGATTTCGAAATGATTAATGACGGACACACTTTACGAGATATCGCAGAGGGCACTTTCAGATTGCTTTTTGTTCAGAGTGGAGTTGAGGAGAACGTTTTGGTGACTATTTGAGATAATTGGGATGAGGTGACAACTTGTCCAGACTTAGAATTAAAGCGAAAAAGAATCAACACGTTCATTTCCAATGGTTTCGGAGGAAGTCAAAGTGGTCGTGGAACGTCTCCTTCATGTGAATCGCCTTTCCGTCGAGCGTTCTGACGTGCGCTTCTGGAGTCACACGACTTCGAATTCTCAGCCTCTGAAGCGGTCCCCAATTATCTTCACTTCCACTCTAGTTTCTCACCAATCTTTTCAGCCTTCTGTGGTTGGAACTGAGCAGAAACGGGAGGACGATAATGAAGACGTCCATGACAGTTTGGTAGTAACGAGTGAAGTCGATTTGGTACGAGATGCTGTTCTCGACTGTCCACAGCATCCAGATGACGACGACGAAGGTGAACTTCAAAAGGAACGCAAGACACGCGACGGGGATCACCGCCTTCGTCCAGATGTAGACGTCGGAGATCTGAAGGTGAATGGAGACAGAGACACAAATGTCACGTGACACACCTGGAAGCGTGTCTCCAGTGACAACTTTCCGGTGGTGTTTCGGTAGTGTTTGATCGAGAACTTGGAGGAGAATATGAGAGTCTGAGATCAGATGATATTTGGAAAAGGGGGGGGGGGGGGGGAATCTCACCAACAGAGCGGCGATGTCAACAATGTTCATGCAGGTGACCGGAATGATGGGCGATTCCACTGGAAACGGGAGAAATTTCTCGAGAAGAATAGAGAGATCACTGACCGAGATGGACGAGTTCCGAGTACGCCATCGCCAGAACAGAGATCAGAACGCCCACGCCGACGGCGATGATTTGGTTCTTTAGTGTCGGAACGATGCAGAACTTGGCCGTGATGTAACGTTCTGAAGGTGCAGAATTCAAGATTCGGAGACGGAAGACGTTGACTTGCCCAACGAGAACATGAACAGCGAAAGCGTGTTGAGAGCGAATCCGAACTCGTGAAGGATGCTCCAGACGTACCGACGAACGGACATCGAGTGAGGAGTTCCGTCCTCTTCCGGGGGATCCAGAATGTTCTCGATGTTCTTCAAACCGTGGGAGAGAGCGAGCAGGAACAGAGCAACAACGAACAGTCCGATAAATATTCTGAACGACAGAAACGGTGATAAAGAAGAGGAGCTTCTGGAACAAACCTGCTTGTAGCTTGTAAAATGGTAAGGTTTGAAATGATGTATACGAAATAAATGCTCGAGCACAGTGCCACAAAGATGATAACAAGTTCGAAGTAGGAGAAAGTGGGACTCCATTCCATGTCGGGGAGAGAGGAAGAGAAGTGAATCTCGGTCACAGAATGCCCCTCGAGCGGTCACTGGAGCGTGTCCCCAATCGGCATCATAGGGCAGACGGGGGCTTTCGAGAAGGCTCGAGAAGGCCTCGTCATTAGATTAGTATACTCTCTCCCCTCCATTTCTATTTCCAGTTCTGTTTCATGTACTCGAAATAGTCGTGGCGGGACGGAATCGCTCGACCGTCAATCGTTCGCTTGAAGTCCTCCTGCGGCTTCTTACTCATCTGAAATTCCGCTAGAAACAACAGAACTGGAAGTTCGCGAGTACCTTTTCCCGGATCTTTTGGTGTTTTGCAATGACAACGAACGGCACCACAATTGTGTAGATATTGAGAACGTTGTTGTAGACGACGAGCCAGAGAGCCGCTTCGTTGCCCTTGTACTCGCCGGTTATGAGCAGCCAGATGACGGCCATCACGAGGAGTTTGCTGAAGCTCGCGAGGGCGACTGCCGGAATCAGATGGCGTGACCACGTGTACACTTCGGAGAGCTGGAACCGTTGCTCCAGAGAGAAAACGCCCACTGTCGAGCGGTACTGATGAATGGAACGTCTCCAGGCGACGAGAAGAACCTGGAACGAGGATTGATGTGTAGAGAAGCGCAATGAAAGCTGACCACACAGCCGGAAATGTCGATAAAGTTCATGGGAAGAGTCGGCCAAAGCATCTGATTCCCGAGATGCACTTCCAAAGTGAAAAGAGCCGAAATGACGACGGAGACGAGTGAGAGCACGATGAAAATGAGTTTGACTCGTATGGATCGATATGCTGTCGGACAGATGCTGGCCACCAATCGTTCTGAAACCGATCCTTCTTCTTGTTCCGGAATGGACTCTTCAACTTGCCTACTGAGAACAGGACAAGCGAGAGGGACTGTAAACAGTACCCGAACTCGTGAATCGTTCTCCAGAGAAATCCACGCACTGAAACTCGAATGAACTGCTATTGGAGCAAAAAAACAAACTCACGAGACACAAAGTAAATGTACTCGTAGTCCTGTTTTTCGTACAAAAACTCGAATACGGTCATCCCGTGGGACAGGGTCAGCAGGTACATTGATGCCGAGAAAATGAGCAGTAGACCTCTGAAAAGTGCCTCGCATTCGTGTTTTGTTCCCTGTATTCGGTGTGAAACCTGCAGTTGTAGTGCAAACTGGACGCCTTGCAGACCATAAAAGTGAGTAGAGAGTTCGAGAAAACCGCCAAAACAACAATCACGATTTCGATGTAAGCGAGCACGAGAAGAGTCTCCATTCTTCGAAAAAAGTCGAGATTCGACTGTAAACACACACTGCCTAATATGAGAAAAGATGACGTGCAGGACGGGAAAAAGAAATGAGAATGTGAAAACGGAGAGGTGGTTATGCTAGAAACAGAATAGAAGAAGACCGAAAACTACGGAGGAACTGAAGCGAAAAGGTAAAACAGCAGGCTACTTTATGCTATGCGATTAGAGTGCTGGGAAGTGAAACCGATCACCGACATCTGACTCACATCGATTCTGGGGATGAAGAAGAAGACGTCGTTAGGGAGACGTCGTTAGTCGGAATCGTCCGGAACATCAGCCGCGCTCTCCTTTTTCTTCTTCATAACAACGCGGTCTGGAGCCTGGCGAAGACGGTGAAACCCTATAATTATGTGCATACAACATTGGTGTTGTGATCCTTCTCCCAGTTCCTCCCTTCTTCGTCTTCTTTCTTATTTTGACTTCTCCCATTGTTTTGTGGTTCGAGCACGATGAAACAGGTGGAATATCGGTTGAAATGAGTGGGAACACGTGACTTCGAACATGCAATTAGCAGACGCCGCCTTCCTTCCCGCGCAATTTCCCCCTCTTCGGCCCCTCCCACAAATCGTAAATCATTCGTGTACCTTAGTAAAGTTGAGGGATTGAGAAACGGAAATAGAAATGCAACTTGATTATATTCCAGGAAGCCCGTTTTGCTTGTTTCTGTTTGTATTTCTCGTATCCGTGCTCTTCTCAAGACATTTCCTTTTGAGAGTGCAAATCGACAGATCAGGTGGAAAAGAGGCAAAGATCACGAGGGCTCTAGTTCCCGGAATCGCCCTTCACACTCCTTTTGTTTTTGTGAACACCATTTTTCTGTTCGCTTCTGCTTGATTGTGTTTTCATTGGTGATTGTATTCAGTTGGTGGTAACCTCCTTCCGAGCCCTCTCCTCCCCGGAGCCTTCGATTCTAGAACGCCCTCTCCATCCTTCTGTCGCACCGAATCGTAGTTCCTCCTCTTCCTCTTTCACCAGAAGGACGCACTTCTTCTCAGCGAACTCTCGATGACGTGCAAAATCTGCAGACGAGCTTGTTTTCGACTTCCTTGTGCGGCGCCGATTGTGCATTTATTGCAGCCGTCTGATTTCTGAGTCGCTTTTGATTCGTTTCTGCACACTCATTTGCCTCTGAAATCACGTCTTCTCATTACGTGGACCGACGTGGGTGTCGTGAAATGAGACGACTGTTTTCAGACTAAGAGCCTTTCGAGTCTTTGTTTTTGCTCTCGTTTTCTTTGATCACATTTGAGGTCGGAAAGTGAATGCTCCCACGTGCAACCCGGCTGAAAATAGGAGTGTCCCACTTCTCTTCCAAACTCGATTGAGAGTTGAGTCAGTTCCGTCGTCATCCCCTCTCTCTCTCACTTTCTCTCAGCCACTGCAAGTCTATAATTATAGCCGCTCGTCTTTCCGGTGCTCTCGCTCGTATGTGACATTTGAAATCCGTTTCGGCGGCTCTTCGACGATTCCCTGGGGAGAGTTTGAATTGATGTTGATCAGTGCTCCTATCAAGAAGCTCAGTGATCTTCTCGATGATTTGATTGCCTCCCTCCTTTTTTTTCAAGAATAACTGCGCACACTGATCATTATCGAAAAGGTCCGTTTCAAATAATGAGAGGATCTTTTGCCCTCCAGATGTGCACGAACGACAGCCTCTTTGAGAGATTCTCGATTGAAATCGTTCGATTCACCTCGTTTGGTATGGTTGGAATGAGCGTCGAGAACGTTCCACGTGTCACCGAAATGATCTTCATCTTTGAACCCGCTAATCTTTCATATATTCCAATCAAAGAACTCCCAGCGGAGTGGCTAATTGAAGCCAATCCTCTCGCTTCATCGCCCTCAAACCCAAATCATTCGCGTCTGTTTTCGATTCTCACTTTTCTATTTTTCCAGCTCTCACGTCTTCCAGTTTCATTTTCAGAATGGGCGCCTACTCCGGTAACTACACGTGCATTCCCGACAAGATCAACTACATCTGGACGCCCGTCGTTCTGCTTCAGTTCATCATTGTTCTTCTGGGATTCTGCTCGCACTTCGTCTTCGTGAGAGTTGTCGTCAGAAGCCAGACATTCGGAACTTATACGAGGTAGTCTCTTCAGAAGACGTTACGCTGGAAGAATCTCGTCTTCAGATTCACCTTCGCCTGCATCTCCGGAATGATGCAAGTGATGCTAGCCACTTCCACTGGCGCTTTCGTGCTGACACTTTGGAACGGAAAACTCATCGAAGACTGTGAAATCAGCGCCCTCGGTAAGAAGAACAGTCCTTCAGCGTTCTGATGTAGACGTTCAGAAGCCCGCAAGATCCTTCTGTACTTTCACTCGTTCGGAGAGTACTTCTTCGTCGTCTGCGAACTTCTGGCCACCATCGGTAACGTCGTCTTCGACGTCTTCTCATTTTCCTCTCTTTCTCTCTCTTCAGAACGGGTCATCAGCACCTTCTCCGGTGGAATGCGACATTCTGAAAAGTTTATGCCCGTTTTCGTGACCGGATCGGTTTTCGGATGCTTCGCATCGCTCCTCTACATCTACTTCGTGCGGATCTCTTTCAATAAGACGTTGTTTCTCCTCGGATTCGGAAGTCTGACGTTGATGGAAGTGATGAATGGTCTCATTGTCTTCCTGCTTTGGTACGTGGCGAAGAAGAAGTACCTCGAACGGAAGGACACTTCGCTCACTCGTCGTTACGAGGTTCGTGAAGACGTCGGCTCATTTACTAGAATTGCAGTGTTCATTTTCAGTTTTCCCGTTCCTACGCGTACTGCCGATGCGCGGCGGCAAGTGTCACTGCTCGAGTCTTCATAATCACCTACATTTACTTGAAACTCGTCGGATTGTTCGACGGAGACCTCGATTCCGCCTTCTTCTACATCATGAACTTGGTGAGCGAGTCTCCAGAGACACTGGAAGAGAGCGTGTTTTCAGTTCATCAACTTCTACTGCCTCGTCTACCCGTGGACCATCATGTGCTGTCACAGAAAGATTTACAGCCAGGTAATTGGAGCACAGCAAGAAAGCGCAAATGATCTCGTTTTCAGATTCGAGTCTACCTCAACCAAAAGATTGATTTGTTGCGGAGCCAGAAGGTGAAACAGGAAGGCGAGAAGAAGAATCTGTACACGATCGACGGGAAGCAGATGAACAACATGAGCTCCGAGGAGCACTTTGTGCAACTCAGCCAGTTCTGGAATTCGGGACGAAACACTTGATCACTCTACATATTTCACTGATTTCTTGTTCGTTTCACACCCACTTTCATGTCGGTTTCTTTGTTTTATGTGCCGCGACAACCTATAAAAATGAGCGAGCCCACGTGCTGATAGTCTTTCATTCGATTCCTTCTCTCTGCCTCGCTGCCAACGGTGCACAGCAGTTGTGCTATCTGTTATCGGAGCAAAGGAATTCGTTATTCGTGACCACGTGGAGCGATGAAGAAGGTCAACTGGGAGACGACTCGGACCGCCGTCGCCTTCTTGTGAGTTGTTTTGATGGTGAGCACACAAAACCAGACGTGCGAATTACAGCCTTCTGGGACTATGTAACAATTACGGCTATGTCATTATGCTCAGCGCGGCAGAGGATATTCTGAGTCAGCAGCACGGAAAGAACAAGACGACCACCGTCGATGCTTGTCTGGTGGGTGACGTGGGAAGTGACGTCTTCTGGGGTGTTCTCCAAAACTGATCAATGAATTATCTTCTCCAATGGCACGAAAACACGCAGCGGTGGTTTCAGCCCTCGATCACAGTACGCGAATGCAAACCGCCGACGGCCGAAGTGCTCCTCTCGGACAACCTGCCGAGTCTGATTGTCAAGCTCACGTTCCCTTTCTTCATGGACAGATTCCCCTTCGGGTAGGTTGTGACTCAAGACTCCACTCTCTCATCTTTCCATGACAGCCTCCGAGTGGCAGTTGTTTGCCTTCTCCAGGCCACCTCGTACTTTGTGGTCGCCTTCTCCGTCTCGATTCCGATGTCTCTGGCTGGCGTGGTATTCGTCAGTCTGGGCGGTGGACTCGGAGAGATCACCTTTCTCGGATTATCGGCTCATTATCAGAGGTTACTGGGAATGCGGGGAGGAGTGTTGGAGTGTTGTTTGTTTGCAGAGTGGCGATCGCGGGGTGGTCTTCCGGAACTGGAATGGCAGGCCTGCTCGGTTCCTTCTCGTACGCTTTCCTCACCGAACCACACATGGCCAATCTGACGCCGAAAGTCGCACTTTTGATACAGCTCTTCATTCCAGTCGTCTTCGCTATCTCGTAACAGAGCTGTGATGAAACTAGAAAACTGTATGAGGGTTCCAGATACTACATACTTCTTGAGAAACCGGAATCGATATACTCGCCAACACTGAATCCGAAATCATGGATAGTTCCTAAAGGATACGACGACTTCATTGTGAGCAAGCACCGAGTCCCACAACGGGAGTTGGGTCCGTGGCAAAGAGTTCAACTTATAATTGTGAGTGCAATGCACTCTCTACAGCAAGTTCTGAGTTCTGTTCCAGCCGATGCTGCATCTGATGATCCCACTAGCACTTGTCTACGTGGGAGAGTACATGATCAACCAGGGAATGACGCAACAGATCGTCTTCGACTGCTCGCACGGATTCGATTTGTCTCTCCACAGTCAGTATCGGTGGTACCAGGTCCTCTACCAGTTCGGAGTCTTCATCTCGAGGTCTTCCATCAAACTGATCGAGCTCCCCCTTTGGGCTCTTTACCTCCTCCCAGTTCTGCAGGTATGAATGTCTCAGTGAGATCACTATCTCAGTCCAATTCTAGCTCTCCAACATGGTGTTCTTCTTCTTCGACGCTCTCTACTGGTTCGTTCCCCACATCGCGATCATCTTCGCTCTCATCATCTTCGAAGGTCTTTTCGGAGGCTCTGCTTACGTCAACACTTTCCACAAAATCCATAATAAGGTCGTGATTCCCTATATCCGAAAACATTTTACACGGTCTCGTTTCCAGGTCGAGCCCGACGTGAGAGAGTACTGTCTGTCGGCGGCCTCGATGGGAGACAGCATCGGAGTGAACTTCGCCGCCGGCGTCTCGATTCCCCTACACTATTGGATGTGCGGCAGACCCTCGCCTCGGTGATAACCAGTGTTTATTGTTTTCAAACTCATAACAGGTCCACGCGCAAAAACAGACATAAAAGTTTACGATCTTCCACATTTCTTCTTCGTTTGGGCGCACTGAGCAGGAGCTGTGGCAGGAGTGGCAGGCTGGGTGGAAGGAGCAGGAGACGGGACGCCAGGAGCAGCCGGTCGACGGGGAGTCTGTCTCGGGTACTGTGGCTGAGGGGCTTGACGAGGAGTCGGCGACACGTAGGCGTAGTCGACCGGGTAGGCGTAGGTGTCGTAGTAAGGATCCGGGTAATAGTAAGGATCCGCGTAGTAGGGGTCGTAAGTCTCGTAGTAGACCGGCTCCGGATCTCGTCTCCCACAACAGCGACATGATCCGATGAAGACGAAAATGACAACGAGGACGCAGACGATAATGAAAATGGAGCAGATGATGTACACCCCGTACTGAAATTCAACTCAGGAACGTTCGGAATCCCGAGATTAGTCGTCACCATCGGAAAAGCTCCTCCTCCGACCGGATGGTACGGATGGTACCATGAGTAGTAAGCGGGACCGGCGACCACGACGGGACGAGGACGCACGATGACAGCCGGACGGTACGGACGGTGACGGTAAACTACCGGCATCTTGCGGAGCAATGAGAAAACGCTAGGCTGAAACGTTGTACTCATATTTACTTTGGGATTGTCACGCTACTCGTTACAGACAAACGAATGATTTATGTATCTGAAAGAAAAAACAAGCGATTATTGACTTCCAGCCGCTTTCTCAACTGGCTTTGTTTCCGAATTTTTCGACTTTTTCGTTTCTTTTCCGCCCAACTTCTTGTTATCCAAAGACTTCTTGGAAGTCTCAGGAGACGATTTTTCCTTTGATTTCGAAGGTTTCTTGGGCGAAGACTGTGCAGCGTCGACCGGTGGCTGAGGTGATGGAGGCGCCGTGTGATAAGAAGGAGGGGCTGAAGCGTCAGTTTGGGGCGCTTGTGGTGGGTACTGATGCTGCGGATAGTACGGGTACTCTTCGGGAGGGTACGAGTATCGGTCGTCGTACGGAGGGTAGTATGGATCCGCGTAGTACGGCTGCTCGGGAACATTCACCACGTACGGGCTGTCATAGACGACAGGCTCGACGTAAACGTCATCTCGACGACGGCAACAACGACAACAACCTGTAAGCGAAAAAGAATGAGATTCTAAAGGAGAAACTCGGGATTCACTATCACAGCAGGCGATGCACAATGCAATGACGACGCATATGATGATCAATGAGACGATGTAGACTCCGTACTGAAAGATACATTTGCATTTGAACAGTTCTGGAACGAGATTTTACCATCGGAAATCCTCCTCCGAAAGCGACTGGGTAATGGTATGGATGGTACTGGAAACGAGAATCAGATGGTGTTTCGAAGTGGAGCACAAACCCAAGAGTAACCGACGACCACTGCAGGTCTATGGTAGTAGTAGGGGCGGTAGCCGTACCCATACCCATACGCACGGTACCCGTATGGACGGTAGCCTCCGCCGTAGACCCTTGCTCCGTAGCCTCTTCTTCCGTAAGGTCGCATACTTCTAACAACCGGAAATAAACACTTTTATTTGATAACACACGAATGACCGGGTCGCTTTTGGTGATTTATTTACAGCGTCGTTTTCTTCAGGTTGCCGTTCTCGTTCAAATGATTCGGCTTTCCGTTTCCGTTATTCATACAAGTCGACATCTTCTGACGAGATCGATGGTCGGATAACTGAAAACTCTCAGTTAGAACATTGAGTTCAACTGTTTTCTACCGAGTTCATGTTCAGAGCAAACTTGAGCTCATAGAGCAGCTCATCGAGGAACGGTTTGCCCTCCTTCTTCGAGATGTGGTGGCAGCGGTAGATGAGCTCGAAGACGACGACGACGACTGCGAGCAGGATGCCGACCCCCAGAGTGATGAAGAGCCCCGCCACATTGTACATGCTCAGCGCGAATCGGTCATGCTTGACGGCGGAAGCGGTGCTCGCGCAAGTGGCTCCTCTGTAAGGATTATGCTCATAATTGATGAGAAACAGAAAACACACTTGCTCCGCCACCACTTGGTCTTTTTCATTTCAATGATTCCTCGTTTCGCGTACAACAGAATTTGTCGAGAGATTCGATCTGTCCAGTCGGATTCTGAGAGTGGAACAGTTAAGGATGAATATGGATGAATGAGAACTCACTCTTCGCCAACGCGATACCGTATCCCTTTGAGCCAAGGACGCCTCCAATCTGGGTCAGATTGCAATTCTGCTGAGTCTCGTACTCCAACGAAGTGGACTCCATCAAATACGCGTAGTTGCTGCTGAAACAAGGACGCTGAGGTCACTCTGGAATTCTGATAAACAAGACGACGGACCTCAGCGCTCGCTCTACTCCCTTTCCATTGCTAGTTACGAAGACGTCCTTGTCCTTCATGTACTCCCACATTTTGACGTGAGACGCGATCCGAGATTCTTGGAAGAACTGCATCGTCGATCCACCACGGATGGTTCCGTAAGAAATGGAAGTCTGATTCGCGAGATCGTCGAGATTCTTGATGGGAATGTAAGGACGAGACACTGTGAGCACGGCGGCCAGATTGGCAGTGTAGGCGGAGATTATCACGAGATAGAACACCCACCAGGTGCCTCCGAGCAGTCTCGTGGACACTGCTCTCGGTCCGAAGTCGCATCCTCCTTTCAGCATTGTACTCAGGACGTACCAGACGGTGTTCCAGAAACTGTAGTTGTTCGACATCACGATCGGAGCCTCTTGACCTGCAAGTTGGGGATACTTCATTGTTCAGGGATAGAGAAAGACGAACTAGTAGCGAAAGCTGCCGCGGGATGAGGTTCGTGAGCCGTGCAGCAGGAGAAGTTGAGGTTCCATTCGTACGGAGTCACATTCGCAACAAAGTACATTCCGAGAGTCACCGTCACTGAAATGAGTTTGTCGCCCTTCCTCCAGACTCAGATATGCTTACAGATCGAAGTGCCGATCGCAGTCCAGATCTGCCATGACAAAGGGTTCAGAAAAGAGAACAGGTCCGGTTGTTGATCATCCGGCACCTTATAGAGAATACTGATTCCCAGTGACAGGAAGGGCTTCGTGAAGTCCACGGCTTCCGATCGTCTGTAGTTGACAGTCAGCGGAGCAACCGCCATCTCGGCTTCTCCGCGGAGAATCTCCCCGATCATGCCGTCCCAGGAGCCGTTCCCGTACTTGTCGTTCCCGTACTTTCCGTCCCTCACCGCGTGAATCGTGTACGTGAATCCCAGGTCTTTCGACAGCTCTGACAGCAAGTCGATACAGAAGCCTTCGAATTTCGAGTTCGAATCCAGCTCGTAGTGGTTCTTTTTGAGCATCACGTAGGGTCGTTCCATGATGGTCGTCACTCGGAAGTGCGGTTTCAGTTCGTCGGACACTTGAACATTTCTTTGCAGTTGGGCCTTCGAGTCGCCGGACATGTTCACGTGCACATTTGTTGCAGGCTCCCAAAAACCAATCTGAAAACGATGCTAGCTGGAATTGAGCACGGCGGCAACTCACGTCATCGAGCCTGCCGCTGTATCCCAAAAGATGGATTCTCATCGAGAAGTTGCTCTTCAAAGGGTGCCCGTTCAAACGTCTCAAATCCCCCGACAGCCCGTGCAAGTCGTTGTGCACAATGCTATCGATTAGCGATCGGCCGTGCTGATACTTCCGCGAGTTCCTTGTCGACTTCCGACACAATGTCTGCGGCACGTCGTTCATTTGCATATGGCTTGACAGCTCGTTGAAGACGTTGGCAAACGCGTAGACGGCGTCAAACGTGAAGACGGCTTCCATCATCTTCAAATTCCGGCTGTTCTCGGTCTTCATCGCCCACTTCTCCGAAATGTGCTCTCGGAAGTGCGAGAAGTTGAACGCGTCTCGATTTTCGGTGAGGAATGTCGAGTCGACGGGGTAGGGCGAGATGAAGCGCGCGTGATTGTAGCGAAAGAGTTCCATGTCCATCGTGGAGAGCTCCATGTTAGTGAGCAAAAACCAGTGCTTGAGCTCGATGAGTCCCATTTGGAGAGATGCGAGCAAGAAATTGTAAGTGTGCTCGGGATTCATATCTACGAGCAGACGGCTGAACTCGGAGCAGTCTTTCCGATGTAGGAGACGGCACTCTTCGAGCTCTTTGACCTGACGGGCCGCTTTCATGTAGTCGCCGTTGTGAACTTTTATGAGGTGGAAACGGATCGAAGCGTACTCTTCACTCTCCAGAAGCTGTTCTAGCCTTCGAATCCCTGAAACTCATCAACTTTGCATGTCAACAGCATTCAAATGAATACGTTCGTCGTCTTCGTAGACCAACACAATCCGATTCCACTTCCAGTGCGTAAACAAGTCAACGACTGCTTCGAAAAGCTGCGGCCGAGGCCAAAAGTCAATTTTCGATCTTCCGGAATCAGTTCTCAAGTCGTCGATGGCGGTGAGAAACGGAAGATCCAGCTGGAATAGTGTTTCTTTTTCGAATATCCCGAACTCCACCAACATCATCAGTGATTCTCTCCAATTGAGCATTCAGAGCCGCGTGGGAGCCGCCGAGAAGAGCGACGATGTGATCCTTTTCGACCATCTTGCACGCCTTCTTGATGGCGTCGTAGTGGTCGAGCACGTCGATGTACTCAATGACGAGGTCGATCTCTCCGTAGATGCCTCGTTGGGAGAGCCATTCGGCCGAATATCTGACTGCCGCCTCGATGTGAGCATCCTCTCGTTCGCGGAATATCGCACCTGCACTGGTTTTATTTGATGTTTTCTCGTTCTTCTCTCGCTTTTCGCTCACCTATTTTGTAGGCAGCACACGATGAGAATCCAATTGAAACGAGTACGAAAAGAGGAAGAATGCACATGAATTTGCAGTATTTCATGTTCGGTTTATGACAAACACGGGCCGAGATTCACATGATTTGAAGAAGGTTGACGAACTTATCTGAGAGCGAAATCTGAAAGAAACTGAAATGGAAGGCTGGGTGGGAGGACGGGGGAAGAGGCGAAGGAGAAGAAGGAGAAGAAAAAGAAGAGCCGAGAGCAAATTGAGTTTGAAGCGCTTATGAAAATTCGACTTCAGTCACTGACGAGCAGAGACTCGGAGGGCGCCCGTCAGTCGCAGATTTGATTCACTATGTGCTCAGGAACACCGCAGAGATTTCGAAGAGAAGAGAGGAGAGAGAAAGAAGTACCTTCTGGATATGCGGCTTCTTCTTCTTCTTCCTTCCTTTCTCTCAAAAGAGAAAGAACAATATGCAGAGGACCCTCCTGGTGTGCCTTCAAAAAATGAAGAAGAGGAGGAGAGGACATGTGTGGCCGTCAAGGGGAGCAAGAGAGAGCGAGAGAGCGAGAGACGCAGACAGGGCTGAGTCGGCTCTGCGAGCAAACTGAAAATGGGTTGTTCACTCAATTTAATGGGAAGACACGCTTCTCTCGTTTTTGGAAGCTGCATGCGAGAAAATCGAGTTCGAGAGGCAGACCAACATGAGGAAAGTAACCAATTAGTGAGAATTTCTACACTCGAGTTAGCGAACAACTTTTGTTTTCCATAAAATTGACGGAATATCAATTTTTGAACCTCGCGTACATACACATGTATACTAGCTCGGAGTGTGAGTTTATAGGAGCATAGGGATGCGAAAGGTCGGACCTTGAATTGAAGGATATAAAACAAAAAATTTGAACACAAAAATTATCTGAAAGGTCCTTAGGATCGAAGAGAAACAGTGAGAATTGCTAGGCGAAAAACATTATGATAAGCGCGATAATGAGATGCAGCTGATTTCGAATCATTGCGTTGGAACGGGCGAACAGAACTTCGATTCACTTGTTTTTTCATGTTATTCATTCAGCTATTCTCCCTGCTTTTCTTCCTTGCAATACGATCATGCAACGAGAACGAGTTGAACAAAAGCCGAAGTGGTACACGAAAAAGTAGAGCAGATCATCCGAGAAAAAAAACTTCAGGCATTTATCACGGCGACACGATAGCAAACAAAAACGATATCAAACAATTCATAGCCGATCGTCAGTAACCCAACCTAGTTTGGAACAAACACACATTTTTTTAGAGAAACCGCTCAAGGAGGTCCCAGAGACGATCTCGGAGCACTGTCTCAACACGACGCACCCAGAGACAACCACGGAGCCCTGTCTCAACTCTACGATCCCGGAGACAACCACTGAACCCTGTCTCAACACTACGATCCCGGAGACAACCACTGAACCCTGTCTCAACACTACGATCCCAGAGACAACCACTGAACCCTGTCTCAACACTACGATCCCGGAGACAACCACGGAGCCCTGTCTCAACACTACGATCCCGGAGACAACCACGGAGCCCTGTCTCAACACTACGATCCCGGAGACAACCACGGAGCCCTGTCTCAACACTACGATCCCGGAGACAACCACGGAGGCCTGTCTCAACACTACGATCCCAGAGACAACCACGGAGGCCTGTCTCAACACTACGATCCCAGAGACAACCACTGAACCCTGTCTCAACACTACGATCCCAGAGACAACCACGGAGCCCTGTCTCAACACTACGATCCCGGAGACAACCACGGAGCCCTGTCTCAACACTACGATCCCGGAGACAACCACGGAGCCCTGTCTCAACACTACGATCCCAGAGACAACCACGGAGCCCTGTCTCAACACTACGATCCCAGAGACAACCACGGAGCCCTGTCTCAACACTACGATCCCAGAGACAACCACTGAACCCTGTCTCAACACTACGATCCCGGAGACAACCACGGAGCCCTGTCTCAACACTACGATCCCAGAGACAACCACGGAGCCCTGTCTCAACACTACGATCCCGGAGACAACCACTGAACCCTGTCTCAACACTACGATCCCGGAGACAACCACGGAGCCCTGTCTCAACACTACGATCCCAGAGACAACCACTGAACCCTGTCTCAACACTACGATCCCGGAGACAACCACGGAGCCCTGTCTCAACACTACGATCCCAGAGACAACCACTGAACCCTGTCTCAACACTACGATCCCGGAGACAACCACGGAGCCCTGTCTCAACACTACGATCCCAGAGACAACCACTGAACCCTGTCTCAACACTACGATCCCGGAGACAACCACGGAGGCCTGTCTCAACACTACGATCCCAGAGACAACCACGGAGCCCTGTCTCAACACTACGATCCCGGAGACAACCACGGAGCCCTGTCTCAACACTACGATCCCAGAGACAACCACTGAACCCTGTCTCAACACTACGATCCCGGAGACAACCACGGAGCCCTGTCTCAACACTACGATCCCAGAGACAACCACTGAACCCTGTCTCAACACTACGATCCCGGAGACAACCACGGAGCCCTGTCTCAACACTACGATCCCGGAGACAACCACGGAGCCCTGTCTCAACACTACGATCCCGGAGACAACCACGGAGCCCTGTCTCAACACTACGATCCCGGAGACAACCACGGAGCCCTGTCTCAACACTACGACCCCGGAGACAACCACTGAACCCTGTCTCAACACTACGATCCCGGAGACAACCACGGAGCCCTGTCTCAACACTACGACCCCGGAGACAACCACTGAACCCTGTCTCAACACTACGATCCCGGAGACAACCACGGAGCCCTGTCTCAACACTACGATCCCGGAGACAACCACGGAGCCCTGTCTCAACACTACGATCCCAGAGACAACCACTGAACCCTGTCTCAACACTACGATCCCGGAGACAACCACGGAGCCCTGTCTCAACACTACGATCCCAGAGACAACCACTGAACCCTGTCTCAACACTACGATCCCGGAGACAACCACGGAGCCCTGTCTCAACACTACGATCCCAGAGACAACCACTGAACCCTGTCTCAACACTACGATCCCGGAGACAACCACGGAGGCCTGTCTCAACACTACGATCCCAGAGACAACCACGGAGCCCTGTCTCAACACTACGATCCCGGAGACAACCACGGAGCCCTGTCTCAACACTACGATCCCAGAGACAACCACTGAACCCTGTCTCAACACTACGATCCCGGAGACAACCACGGAGCCCTGTCTCAACACTACGATCCCGGAGACAACCACGGAGCCCTGTCTCAACACTACGATCCCGGAGACAACCACGGAGCCCTGTCTCAACACTACGATCCCGGAGACAACCACGGAGCCCTGTCTCAACACTACGATCCCGGAGACAACCACGGAGCCCTGTCTCAACACTACGATCCCGGAGACAACCACGGAGGCCTGTCTCAACACTACGATCCCAGAGACAACCACTGAACCCTGTCTCAACACTACGATCCCGGAGACAACCACGGAGCCCTGTCTCAACACTACGATCCCGGAGACAACCACGGAGCCCTGTCTCAACACTACGATCCCGGAGACAACCACGGAGCCCTGTCTCAACACTACGATCCCGGAGACAACCACGGAGCCCTGTCTCAACACTACGATCCCGGAGACAACCACGGAGGCCTGTCTCAACACTACGATCCCAGAGACAACCACGGAGGCCTGTCTCAACACTACGATCCCAGAGACAACCACTGAACCCTGTCTCAACACTACGATCCCAGAGACAACCACGGAGCCCTGTCTCAACACTACGATCCCGGAGACAACCACGGAGCCCTGTCTCAACACTACGATCCCGGAGACAACCACGGAGCCCTGTCTCAACACTACGATCCCGGAGACAACCACGGAGCCCTGTCTCAACACTACGATCCCGGAGACAACCACGGAGCCCTGTCTCAACACTACGATCCCGGAGACAACCACGGAGCCCTGTCTCAACACTACGATCCCAGAGACAACCACTGAACCCTGTCTCAACACTACGATCCCAGAGACAACCACTGAACCCTGTCTCAACACTACGATCCCGGAGACAACCACGGAGCCCTGTCTCAACACTACGATCCCGGAGACAACCACGGAGCCATGTCTCAACACTACGATCCCGGAGACAACCACGGAGCCATGTCTCAACACTACGATCCCGGAGACAACCACGGAGCCCTGTCTCAACACTACGATCCCGGAGACAACCACGGAGCCCTGTCTCAACACTACGATCCCGGAGACAACCACGGAGCCCTGTCTCAACACTACGATCCCGGAGACAACCACGGAGCCCTGTCTCAACACTACGATCCCGGAGACAACCACGGAGCCCTGTCTCAACACTACGATCCCGGAGACAACCACGGAGCCCTGTCTCAACACTACGATCCCGGAGACAACCACGGAGCCCTGTCTCAACACTACGATCCCAGAGACAACCACGGAGCCCTGTCTCAACACTACGATCCCGGAGACAACCACGGAGCCCTGTCTCAACACTACGATCCCGGAGACAACCACGGAGCCCTGTCTCAACACTACGATCCCGGAGACAACCACGGAGCCCTGTCTCAACACTACGATCCCGGAGACAACCACGGAGCCCTGTCTCAACACTACGATCCCAGAGACAACCACTGAACCCTGTCTCAACACTACGATCCCGGAGACAACCACGGAGCCCTGTCTCAACACTACGATCCCGGAGACAACCACTGAACCCTGTCTCAACACTACGATCCCGGAGACAACCACGGAGCCCTGTCTCAACACTACGATCCCGGAGACAACCACTGAACCCTGTCTCAACACTACGATCCCAGAGACAACCACGGAGCCCTGTCTCAACACTACGATCCCGGAGACAACCACGGAGCCCTGTCTCAACACTACGATCCCGGAGACAACCACTGAACCCTGTCTCAACACTACGATCCCAGAGACAACCACTGAACCCTGTCTCAACACTACGATCCCGGAGACAACCACGGAGCCCTGTCTCAACACTACGATCCCGGAGACAACCACGGAGCCCTGTCTCAACACTACGATCCCGGAGACAACCACGGAGCCCTGTCTCAACACTACGATCCCGGAGACAACCACGGAGCCCTGTCTCAACACTACGATCCCGGAGACAACCACGGAGCCCTGTCTCAACACTACGATCCCGGAGACAACCACGGAGCCCTGTCTCAACACTACGATCCCAGAGACAACCACTGAACCCTGTCTCAACACTACGATCCCGGAGACAACCACTGAACCCTGTCTCAACACTACGATCCCGGAGACAACCACGGAGCCCTGTCTCAACACTACGATCCCGGAGACAACCACGGAGCCCTGTCTCAACACTACGATCCCAGAGACAACCACTGAACCCTGTCTCAACACTACGATCCCGGAGACAACCACGGAGCCCTGTCTCAACACTACGATCCCAGAGACAACCACTGAACCCTGTCTCAACACTACGATCCCGGAGACAACCACGGAGCCCTGTCTCAACACTACGATCCCGGAGACAACCACGGAGGCCTGTCTCAACACTACGATCCCAGAGACAACCACGGAGCCCTGTCTCAACACTACGATCCCGGAGACAACCACGGAGCCCTGTCTCAACACTACGATCCCAGAGACAACCACTGAACCCTGTCTCAACACTACGATCCCGGAGACAACCACGGAGGCCTGTCTCAACACTACGATCCCAGAGACAACCACGGAGCCCTGTCTCAACACTACGATCCCGGAGACAACCACGGAGCCCTGTCTCAACACTACGATCCCAGAGACAACCACTGAACCCTGTCTCAACACTACGATCCCGGAGACAACCACGGAGCCCTGTCTCAACACTACGATCCCGGAGACAACCACGGAGCCCTGTCTCAACACTACGATCCCGGAGACAACCACGGAGCCCTGTCTCAACACTACGATCCCGGAGACAACCACGGAGCCCTGTCTCAACACTACGATCCCAGAGACAACCACTGAACCCTGTCTCAACACTACGATCCCGGAGACAACCACGGAGCCCTGTCTCAACACTACGATCCCGGAGACAACCACGGAGCCCTGTCTCAACACTACGATCCCGGAGACAACCACGGAGCCCTGTCTCAACACTACGATCCCGGAGACAACCACGGAGCCCTGTCTCAACACTACGATCCCGGAGACAACCACGGAGCCCTGTCTCAACACTACGATCCCAGAGACAACCACTGAACCCTGTCTCAACACTACGATCCCGGAGACAACCACGGAGCCCTGTCTCAACACTACGATCCCGGAGACAACCACTGAACCCTGTCTCAACACTACGATCCCGGAGACAACCACGGAGCCCTGTCTCAACACTACGATCCCGGAGACAACCACTGAACCCTGTCTCAACACTACGATCCCAGAGACAACCACGGAGCCCTGTCTCAACACTACGATCCCGGAGACAACCACGGAGCCCTGTCTCAACACTACGATCCCGGAGACAACCACTGAACCCTGTCTCAACACTACGATCCCAGAGACAACCACTGAACCCTGTCTCAACACTACGATCCCGGAGACAACCACGGAGCCCTGTCTCAACACTACGATCCCGGAGACAACCACGGAGCCCTGTCTCAACACTACGATCCCGGAGACAACCACGGAGCCCTGTCTCAACACTACGATCCCGGAGACAACCACGGAGCCCTGTCTCAACACTACGATCCCGGAGACAACCACGGAGCCCTGTCTCAACACTACGATCCCAGAGACAACCACTGAACCCTGTCTCAACACTACGATCCCGGAGACAACCACTGAACCCTGTCTCAACACTACGATCCCGGAGACAACCACGGAGCCCTGTCTCAACACTACGATCCCGGAGACAACCACTGAACCCTGTCTCAACACTACGATCCCAGAGACAACCACGAAGCCCTGTCTCAACACTACGATCCCAGAGACAACCACGGAACCCTGTCTCAACACTACGATCCCGGAGACAACCACGGAGCCCTGTCTCAACACTACGATCCCGGAGACAACCACTGAACCCTGTCTCAACACTACGATCCCAGAGACAACCACGAAGCCCTGTCTCAACACTACGATCCCAGAGACAACCACTGAACCCTGTCTCAACACTACGATCCCGGAGACAACCACGGAGGCCTGTCTCAACACTACGATCCCAGAGACAACCACGGAGCCCTGTCTCAACACTACGATCCCAGAGACAACCACGGAGCCCTGTCTCAACACTACGATCCCAGAGACAACAACGGATCCCTTAAGAAAGCGATGATCCTTATGATGCCATTCGTAAGGCTGAAATGATTGCTGATAATTCAATATTTTCTTGTGATTTTCGTGTAATTCCTCGAGTACTATTGTCCCTTCGAGACAAAAAACATTCATCATAAAAATGCATACTTCTTTTTGAACTCTGATCTGTATCTATTCGAGATTTTTTTCGAAGAGAACGGTGAAACACTGATTTTTCGCATTATGTATGCGAAAAAGAGAGGTGGAATCCGAATAGCTTGTAACGGCTCATTTGCATTTCCAACAGATATAACCAACCCGATTCGGTTTCTCTCACCTTCATTTTGCAACCGCCGTCCATAACTTTCATGAATGTTCGGCTTGCACATCCACGAAGTCGTCATTTTACTGACTTCTCTTCTCCTCGCAAATGTTAATGGATGCCGACCACCTCTTCCGTGCGCAAATGGCACCTGCATCAATGCCACTGACCGGCCGCCAACAGGTCCCCTCTCCACACTCGACTTCTCCACGAACATAGGCGATTTCTCACTTCCTCTCCGAGCTATCCAACAATTAATCATTTTCAGAAACTACAACTGTCAAAATAACAGAAAACTTCACTGAAACCAATCCAAATATTCAATCTTCATCGACTTCACAATCAAGTAGTTCCCGTTTCCTAAACTCATCACAGCCTGCAATTCAGAAATAATCGCCAACTTCTCAACAACCACTCCAGGTGAACCTTCTCATGTAACTTCCACATCCAACCGATTGGATGATAGTGGAATGAAGAGTGAGACTCTGTTAAAAAAGAAATGAATATCCTGCAAGCTTGATTCAGCGACTTCATCTGCACCCACTGTCACATCTTCTCCCCCCACTTCAGAAGGCACGACAACCGAGCCTCACACATCCACTACGTCCGAGCCTTGTGTGAACTCCACAGAACCTTCTACTGCTTCGTCTTCCACAGAAAGCACTGGATCCGAAGGCACAACGACGGCTACTCTCACATCTTCCGAAGGCACGACAACGGAGCCTCACTCATCCACGACAACGGAGCTTCACTCATCCACGACAACGGAGCCCCACTCATCCACGACAACCGAGCCTTGTGTCAACTCCACAGAACCTTCGACTGCTTCGTCTTCTACCGAAAGCACTGGATCCGAAAGCACCACGACGGCTACTCTCACATCTTCAGAAGGCACGACAACGGAGCCTCACTCATCCACGACAACGGAGCTTCACTCATCCACGACAACGGAGCCCCACTCATCCACGACAACGGAGCCTTGTGTCAACTCCACAGAACCTTCGACTGCTTCGTCTTCTACCGAAAGCACTGGATCCGAAAGAACCACGACGGCTACTCTCACATCTTCAGAAGGCACGACAACGGAGCCTTGTGTCAACTCCACAGAACCTTCTACTGCTTCGTCTTCTACCGAAAGCACTGGATCCGAAAGCACAACGACGGCTACTCTCACATCTTCAGAAGGCACGACAACGGAGCCTCACTCATCCACGACAACGGAGCCCCACTCATCCACGACAACCGAGCCTTGTGTCAACTCCACAGAACCTTCGACTGCTTCGTCTTCTACCGAAAGCACTGGATCCGAAAGAACCACGACGGCTACTCTCACATCTTCAGAAGGCACGACAACGGAGCCTTGTGTCAACTCCACAGAACCTTCGACTGCTTCGTCTTCTACCGAAAGCACTCGATCCGAAAGAACCACGACGGCTACTCTCACATCTTCAGAAGGCACGACAACGGAGCCTTGTGTCAACTCCACAGAACCTTCTACTGTTTCGTCTTCTACCGAAAGCACTGGATCCGAAAGCACAACGACGGCTACTCTCACATCTTCAGAAGGCACGACAACGGAGCCTCACTCATCCACGACAACGGAGCCCCACTCATCCACGACAACCGAGCCTTGTGTCAACTCCACAGAACCTTCGACTGCTTCGTCTTCTACCGAAAGCACTGGATCCGAAAGAACCACGACGGCTACTCTCACATCTTCAGAAGGCACGACAACGGAGCCTTGTGTCAACTCCACAGAACCTTCTACTGCTTTGTTTTCTACCGAAAGCACTGGATCCGAAAGCACCACGACGGCTACTCTCACATCTTCAGAAGGCACGACAACCGAGCCTTGTGTCAACTCCACAGAACCTTCTACTGCTTTGTTTTCTACCGAAAGCACTGGATCCGAAAGCACCACGACGGCTACTCTCACATCTTCAGAAGGCACGACAACGGAGCCTTGTGTCAACTCCACAGAACCTTTTACTGCTTCGTCTTCTACCGAAAGCACTGGATCCGAAAGAACCACGACGGCTACTCTCACATCTTCAGAAGGCACGACAACGGAGCCTTGTGTCAACTCCACAGAACCTTTTACTGCTTCGTCTTCTACCGAAAGCACTGGATCCGAAAGAACCACGACGGCTACCCTCACATCTTCAGAAGGCACGACAACGGAGCCTCACTCATCCACGACAACCGAGCCTTGTGTCAACTCCACAGAACCTTCTACTGCTTTGTCTTCTACCGAAAGCACTGGATCCGAAAGCACAACGACGGCTACTCTCACATCTTCAGAAGGCACGACAACGGAGCCTCACTCATCCACGACAACGGAGCCTCACTCATCCACGACAACCGAGCCTCACTCATCCACGACAACGGAGCCCCACTCATCCACGACAACGGAGCCTTGTGTCAACTCCACAGAACCTTCTACTTCTTCGTCTTCTACCGAAAGCACTGGATCCGAAAGCACAACGACGGCTACTCTCACATCTTCAGAAGGCACGACAACGGAGCCTCACTCATCCACGACAACGGAGCCTTGTGTCAACTCCACAGAACCTTCGACTGCTTCGTCTTCCACAGAAAGCACTGGATCCGAAAACACCACGACGGCTACCCTCACATCTTCAGAAGGCACGACAACGGAGCCTCACTCATCCACGACAACCGAGCCTTGTGTCAACTCCACAGAACCTTCTTCTGCTTCGTCTTCTACCGAAAGCACTGGATCCGAAAGAACCACGACGGCTACTCTCACATCTTCAGAAGGCACGACAACGGAGCCTCACTCATCCACGACAACGGAGCCTCACTCATCCACGACAACGGAGCCTCACTCATCCACGACAACGGAGCTTCACTCATCCACGACAACCGAGCCTTGTGTCAACTCCACAGAACCTGCTACTGCTTCGTCTTCTACCGAAAGCACTGGATCCGAAAGCACCACGACGGCTACTCTCACATCTTCAGAAAGCACGACAACGGAGCCTTGTGTCAACTCCACAGAACCTGCTACTGCTTCGTCTTCTACCGAAAGCACTGGATCCGAAAGCACCACGACGGCTACTCTCACATCTTCAGAAGGCACGGCAACGGAGCCTCACTCATCCACGACAACGGAGCCTCACTCATCCACGACAACCGAGCCTCACTCATCCACGACAACGGAGCTTCACTCATCCACGACAACCGAGCCTTGTGTCAACTCCACAGAACCTGCTACTGCTTTGTCTTCTACCGAAAGCACTGGATCCGAAAGCACCACGACGGCTACTCTCACATCTTCAGAAGGCACGACAACGGAGCCTTGTGTCAACTCCACAGAACCTGCTACTGCTTCGTCTTCTACCGAAAGCACTGGATCCGAAAGCACCACGACGGCTACTCTCACATCTTCAGAAGGCACGACAACGGAGCCTCACTCATCCACGACAACGGAGCCTCACTCATCCACGACAACCGAGCCTCACTCATCCACGACAACGGAGCTTCACTCATCCACGACAACCGAGCCTTGTGTCAACTCCACAGAACCTGCTACTGCTTCGTCTTCTACCGAAAGCACTGGATCCGAAAGCACCACGACGGCTACTCTCACATCTTCAGAAGGCACGGCAACGGAGCCCTGTGTCAACTCCACAGAACCTTTTACTGCTTCGTCTTCTACCGAAAGCACTGGATCCGAAAGCACAACGACGGCTACTCTCACATCTTCAGAAGGCACGACAACGGAGCCTCACTCATCCACGACAACGGAGCCTCACTCATCCACGACAACGGAGCCTTGTGTCAACTCCACAGAACCTTCTACTTCTTCGTCTTCTACCGAAAGCACTGGATCCGAAAGCACCACGACGGCTACTCTCACATCTTCAGAAGGCACGACAACGGAGCCTTGTGTCAACTCCACAGAACCTTCTACTTCTTTGTCTTCTACCGAAAGCACTGGATCCGAAAGCACAACGACGGCTACTCTCACATCTTCAGAAGGCACGACAACGGAGCCTCACTCATCCACGACAACGGAGCCTTGTGTCAACTCCACAGAACCTTCTACTTCTTCGTCTTCTACCGAAAGCACTGGATCCGAAAGCACAACGACGGCTACTCTCACATCTTCAGAAGGCACGACAACGGAGCCTCACTCATCCACGACAACCGAGCCTTGTGTCAACTCCACAGAACCTTCTACTTCTTCGTCTTCTACCGAAAGCACTGGATCCGAAAGCACAACGACGGCTACTCTCACATCTTCAGAAGGCACGACAAGGGAGCCTCACTCATCCACGACAACCGAGCCTTGTGTCAACTCCACAGAACCTACTACTTCTTCGTCTTCTACCGAAAGCACTGGATCCGAAAACACCACGACGGCTACCCTCACATCTTCAGAAGGCACGACAACGGAGCCTCACTCATCCACGACAACCGAGCCTTGTGTCAACTCCACAGAACCTTCTACTGCTTCGTCTTCTACCGAAAGCACTGGATCCGAAAGCACAACGACGGCTACTCTCACATCTTCAGAAGGCACGACAACGGAGCCTTGTGTCAACTCCACAGAACCTTCTACTGCTTTGTCTTCTACCGAAAGCACTGGATCCGAAAGCACCACGACGGCTACTCTCACATCTTCAGAAGGCACGACAACGGAGCCTTGTGTCAACTCCACAGAACCTTCTACTGCTTTGTCTTCTACCGAAAGCACTGGATCCGAAAGCACCACGACGGCTACCCTCACATCTTCAGAAGGCACGACAACGGAGCCTCACTCATCCACGACAACGGAGCCTTGTGTCAACTCCACAGAACCTTCTACTGCTTTGTCTTCTACCGAAAGCACTGGATCCGAAAGCACAACGACGGCTACTCTCACATCTTCAGAAGGCACGACAACGGAGCCTCACTCATCCACGACTACCGAGCCTCACTCATCCACGACAACGGAGCCTCACTCATCCACGACAACTGAGCTTTGTGTCAACTCCACAGAACCTTCGACTGCTTCGTCTTCTACCGAAAGCACTGGATCCGAAAGCACAACGACGGCTACTCTCTTATCTTCAGAAGGCACGACAACGGAGCCTTGTGTCAACTCCACAGAACCTTCTACTGCTTTGTCTTCTACCGAAAGCACTGGATCCGAAAGCACCACGACGGCTACCCTCACATCTTCAGAAGGCACGACAACGGAGCCTCACTCATCCACGACAACGGAGCCTTGTGTCAACTCCACAGAACCTTCTACTGCTTTGTCTTCTACCGAAAGCACTGGATCCGAAAGCACAACGACGGCTACTCTCACATCTTCAGAAGGCACGACAACGGAGCCTCACTCATCCACGACAACCGAGCCTTGTGTCAACTCCACAGAACCTTCTACTGCTTTGTCTTCTACCGAAAGCACTGGATCCGAAAGCACAACGACGGCTACTCTCACATCTTCAGAAGGCACGACAACGGAGCCTCACTCATCCACGACAACCGAGCCTCACTCATCCACGACAACCGAGCCTCACTCATCCACGACAACCGAGCCTTGTGTCAACTCCACAGAACCTTCTACTGCTTCGTCTTCTACCGAAAGCACTGGATCCGAAAGCACAACGACGGCTACCCTCACATCTTCAGAAGGCACGACAACGGAGCCTCACTCATCCACGACAACCGAGCCTCACTCATCCACGACAACCGAGCCTCACTCATCCACGACAACCGAGCCTTGTGTCAACTCCACAGAACCTTCTACTGCTTTGTCTTCTACCGAAAGCACTGGATCCGAAAGCACAACGACGGCTACCCTCACATCTTCAGAAGGCACGACAACGGAGCCTCACTCATCCACGACAACCGAGCCTTGTGTCAACTCCACAGAACCTTCTACTGCTTCGTCTTCTACCGAAAGCACCACGACGGCTACCCTCACATCTTCAGAAGGCACGACAACGGAGCCTCACTCATCCACGACAACCGAGCCTTGTGTCAACTCCACAGAACCTTCGACTGCTTCGTCTTCTACCGAAAGCACCACGACGGCTACCCTCACATCTTCAGAAGGCACGACAACGGAGCCTCACTCATCCACGACAACCGAGCCTTGTGTCAACTCCACAGAACCTTCTACTGCTTCGTCTTCTACCGAAAGCACCACGACGGCTACCCTCACATCTTCAGAAGGCACGACAACGGAGCCTCACTCATCCACGACAACCGAGCCTTGTGTCAACTCCACAGAACCTTCTACTGCTTCGTCTTCTACCGAAAGCACCACGACGGCTACCCTCACATCTTCAGAAGGCACGACAACGGAGCCTCACTCATCCACGACAACCGAGCCTTGTGTCAACTCCACAGAACCTTCTACTGCTTCGTCTTCTACCGAAAGCACCACGACGGCTACCCTCACATCTTCAGAAGGCACGACAACGGAGCCTCACTCATCCACGACAACCGAGCCTTGTGTCAACTCCCCAGAACCTTCTACTGCTTCGTCTTCTACCGAAAGCACTACGACGGCTACCCTCACATCTTCAGAAGGCACGACAACGGAGCCTCACTCATCCACGACAACCGAGCCTTGTGTCAACTCCACAGAACCTTCGACTGCTTCGTCTTCTACCGAAAGCACCACGACGGCTACCCTCACATCTTCAGAAGGCACGACAACGGAGCCTCACTCATCCACGACAACCGAGCCTTGTGTCAACTCCACAGAACCTTCTACTGCTTCGTCTGCTACCGAAAGCACTGGATCCGAAAACACCACGACGGCTACCCTCACATCTTCAGAAGGCACGACAACGGAGCCTCACTCATCCACGACAACCGAGCCTTGTGTCAACTCCACAGAACCTTCTACTGCTTCGTCTTCTACCGAAAGCACCACGACGGCTACCCTCACATCTTCAGAAGGCACGACAACGGAGCCTCACTCATCCACGACAACCGAGCCTTGTGTCAACTCCACAGAACCTTCTACTGCTTCGTCTGCTACCGAAAGCACTGGATCCGAAAACACCACGACGGCTACCCTCACATCTTCAGAAGGCAAGACAACGGAGCCTCACTCATCCACGACAACCGAGCCTTGTGTCAACTCCACAGAACCTTCTACTGCTTCGTCTTCTACCGAAAGCACCACGACGGCTACCCTCACATCTTCAGAAGGCACGACAACGGAGCCTCACTCATCCACGACAACCGAGCCTTGTGTCAACTCCACAGAACCTTCTACTGCTTCGTCTTCTACCGAAAGCACCACGACGGCTACCCTCACATCTTCAGAAGGCACGACAACGGAGCCTCACTCATCCACGACAACCGAGCCTTGTGTCAACTCCACAGAACCTTCTACTGCTTCGTCTTCTACCGAAAGCACCACGACGGCTACCCTCACATCTTCAGAAGGCACGACAACGGAGCCTCACTCATCCACGACAACCGAGCCTTGTGTCAACTCCACAGAACCTTCTACTGCTTCGTCTTCTACCGAAAGCACCACGACGGCTACCCTCACATCTTCAGAAGGCACGACAACGGAGCCTCACTCATCCACGACAACCGAGCCTTGTGTCAACTCCACAGAACCTTCTACTGCTTCGTCTGCTACCGAAAGCACTGGATCCGAAAACACCACGACGGCTACCCTCACATCTTCAGAAGGCACGACAACGGAGCCTCACTCATCCACGACAACCGAGCCTTGTGTCAACTCCACAGAACCTTCTACTGCTTCGTCTTCTACCGAAAGCACCACGACGGCTACCCTCACATCTTCAGAAGGCACGACAACGGAGCCTCACTCATCCACGACAACCGAGCCTTGTGTCAACTCCACAGAACCTTCTACTGCTTCGTCTTCTACCGAAAGCACCACGACGGCTACCCTCACATCTTCAGAAGGCACGACAACGGAGCCTCACTCATCCACGACAACCGAGCCTTGTGTCAACTCCACAGAACCTTCTACTGCTTCGTCTTCTACCGAAAGCACCACGACGGCTACCCTCACATCTTCAGAAGGCAAGACAACGGAGCCTCACTCATCCACGACAACCGAGCCTTGTGTCAACTCCACAGAACCTTCTACTGCTTCGTCTTCTACCGAAAGCACCACGACGGCTACCCTCACATCTTCAGAAGGCACGACAACGGACCCTCATTCATCCACGACAACCGAGCCTTGTGTCAACTCCACAGAACCTTCTACTGCTTCGTCTTCTACCGAAAGCACTGGATCCGAAAACACCACGACGGCTACCCTCACATCTTCAGAAGGCACGACAACGGAGCCTCACTCATCCACGACAACCGAGCCTTGTGTCAACTCCACAGAACCTTCTACTGCTTCGTCTTCTACCGAAAGCACCACGACGGCTACCCTCACATCTTCAGAAGGCACGACAACGGACCCTCATTCATCCACGACAACCGAGCCTTGTGTCAACTCCACAGAACCTTCTACTGCTTCGTCTTCTACCGAAAGCACTGGATCCGAAAACACCACGACGGCTACCCTCACATCTTCAGAAGGCACGACAACGGAGCCTCACTCATCCACGACAACCGAGCCTTGTGTCAACTCCACAGAACCTTCGACTGCTTCGTCTTCTACCGAAAGCACCACGACGGCTACCCTCACATCTTCAGAAGGCACGACAACGGAGCCTCCCTCATCCACGACAACCGAGCCTTGTGTCAACTCCACAGAACCTTCTACTGCTTCGTCTTCTACCGAAAGCACCACGACGGCTACCCTCACATCTTCAGAAGGCACGACAACGGAGCCTCACTCATCCACGACAACCGAGCCTTGTGTCAACTCCACAGAACCTTCTACTGCTTCGTCTTCTACCGAAAGCACTGGATCCGAAAACACCACGACGGCTACCCTCACATCTTCAGAAGGCACGACAACGGAGCCTCACTCATCCACGACAACCGAGCCTTGTGTCAACTCCACAGAACCTTCTACTGCTTCGTCTTCTACCGAAAGCACCACGACGGCTACCCTCACATCTTCAGAAGGCACGACAACGGACCCTCATTCATCCACGACAACCGAGCCTTGTGTCAACTCCACAGAACCTTCTACTGCTTCGTCTTCTACCGAAAGCACTGGATCCGAAAACACCACGACGGCTACCCTCACATCTTCAGAAGGCACGACAACGGAGCCTCACTCATCCACGACAACCGAGCCTTGTGTCAACTCCACAGAACCTTCGACTGCTTCGTCTTCTACCGAAAGCACCACGACGGCTACCCTCACATCTTCAGAAGGCACGACAACGGACCCTCATTCATCCACGACAACCGAGCCTTGTGTCAACTCCACAGAACCTTCTACTGCTTCGTCTTCTACCGAAAGCACTGGATCCGAAAACACCACGACGGCTACCCTCACATCTTCAGAAGGCACGACAACGGAGCCTCACTCATCCACGACAACCGAGCCTTGTGTCAACTCCACAGAACCTTCGACTGCTTCGTCTTCTACCGAAAGCACCACGACGGCTACCCTCACATCTTCAGAAGGCACGACAACGGAGCCTCCCTCATCCACGACAACCGAGCCTTGTGTCAACTCCACAGAACCTTCTACTGCTTCGTCTTCTACCGAAAGCACCACGACGGCTACCCTCACATCTTCAGAAGGCACGACAACGGAGCCTCACTCATCCACGACAACCGAGCCTTGTGTCAACTCCACAGAACCTTCTACTGCTTCGTCTTCTACCGAAAGCACTGGATCCGAAAACACCACGACGGCTACCCTCACATCTTCAGAAGGCACGACAACGGAGCCTCACTCATCCACGACAACCGAGCCTTGTGTCAACTCCACAGAACCTTCTACTGCTTCGTCTTCTACCGAAAGCACCACGACGGCTACCCTCACATCTTCAGAAGGCACGACAACGGACCCTCATTCATCCACGACAACCGAGCCTTGTGTCAACTCCACAGAACCTTCTACTGCTTCGTCTTCTACCGAAAGCACTGGATCCGAAAACACCACGACGGCTACCCTCACATCTTCAGAAGGCACGACAACGGAGCCTCACTCATCCACGACAACCGAGCCTTGTGTCAACTCCACAGAACCTTCGACTGCTTCGTCTTCTACCGAAAGCACCACGACGGCTACCCTCACATCTTCAGAAGGCACGACAACGGAGCCTCCCTCATCCACGACAACCGAGCCTTGTGTCAACTCCACAGAACCTTCTACTGCTTCGTCTTCTACCGAAAGCACTGGATCCGAAAACACCACGACGGCTACCCTCACATCTTCAGAAGGCACGACAACGGAGCCTCACTCATCCACGACAACCGAGCCTTGTGTCAACTCCACAGAACCTTCTACTGCTTCGTCTTCTACCGAAAGCACTGGATCCGAAAACACCACGACGGCTACCCTCACATCTTCAGAAGGCACGACAACGGAGCCTCACTCATCCACGACAACCGAGCCTTGTGTCAACTCCACAGAACCTTCTACTGCTTCGTCTTCTACCGAAAGCACCACGACGGCTACCCTCACATCTTCAGAAGGCACGACAACGGAGCCTCCCTCATCCACGACAACCGAGCCTTGTGTCAACTCCACAGAACCTTCTACTGCTTCGTCTTCTACCGAAAGCACCACGACGGCTACCCTCACATCTTCAGAAGGCAAGACAACGGACCCTCACTCATCCACGATAACCGAGCCTTGTGTCAACTCCACAAAACCTTCTACTGCTTCGTCTTCTACCGAAAGCACTGGATCCGAAAACACCACGACGGCTACCCTCACATCTTCAGAAGGCAAGACAACGGAGCCTCACTCATCCACGACAACCGAGCCTTGTGTCAACTCCACAGAACCTTCTACTGCTTCGTCTTCTACCGAAAGCACTGGATCCGAAAACACCACGACGGCTACCCTCACATCT
This sequence comes from Caenorhabditis afra, assembly GCA_963570955.1. Taxonomy (NCBI): domain Eukaryota; kingdom Metazoa; phylum Nematoda; class Chromadorea; order Rhabditida; family Rhabditidae; genus Caenorhabditis; species Caenorhabditis afra. The sequence goes on along the minus strand of OY751536.1, from coordinate 4,626,075 downwards.
TCAGAAGGCAAGACAACGGAGCCTCACTCATCCACGACAACCGAGCCTTGTGTCAACTCCACAGAACCTTCTACTGCTTCGTCTTCTACCGAAAGCACCACGACGGCTACCCTCACATCTTCAGAAGGCACGACAACGGAGCCTCACTCATCCACGACAACCGAGCCTTGTGTCAACTCCACAGAACCTTCGACTGCTTCGTCTTCCACAGAAAGCACTGGATCCGAAAACACAACGACGGCTACTCTCACATCTTCAGAAGGCACGACAACGGAGCCTCACTCCTCCACGACAACAGAGCCTTGTGTCAACTCCACAGAACCTTCGACTGCTTCGTCTTCCACAGAAAGCACTGGATCCGAAAACACAACGACGGCTACTCTCACATCTTCAGAAGGCACGACAACGGAGCCTTGTGTCAGCACCGAGACGGGAACAACTGCTTCAACCACAGAAGAACCGTGCACAAGCAGCACTGAATCGTCCTCTACGACGCCTTCTTCTTCACCGACCACGTCTTCGGAAGGTAGTACTGGAAGCACCCAGACCGGAACAACTGCTTCAACCACAGAAGAACCGTGCACAAGCAGCACTGAATCGTCCTCTACGACGCCTTCTTCTTCACCGACCACGTCTTCGGAAGGTAGTACTGGCAGCACCGAGACGGGAACAACTGCTTCAACCACAGAAGAACCGTGCACAAGCAGCACTGAATCGTCCTCTACGACGCCTTCTTCTTCACCGACCACGTCTTCGGAAGGAAGTACTGGAAGCACCCAGACCGGAACAACTGCTTCAACCACAGAAGAACCGTGCACAAGCAGCACTGAATCGTCCTCTACGACGCCTTCTTCTTCACCGACCACGTCTTCGGAAGGTAGTACTGGAAGCACCCAGACCGGAACAACTGCTTCAACCACAGAAGAACCGTGCACAAGCAGCACTGAATCGTCCTCTACTACGCCTTCTTCTTCACCGACCACGTCTTCGGAAGGAAGTACTGGAAGCACCCAGACCGGAACAACTGCTTCAACCACAGAAGAACCGTGCACAAGCAGCACTGAATCGTCCTCTACGACGCCTTCTTCTTCACCGACCACGTCTTCGGAAGGAAGTACTGGAAGCACCCAGACCGGAACAACTGCTTCAACCACAGAGGAACCATGCACAAGCAGCACTGAATCGTCCTCTACGACGCCTTCTTCTTCACCGACCACGTCTTCGGAAGGAAAAACTGGAAGCACCGAGACCGGAACAACTGCTTCAACCACAGAAGAACCGTGCACAAGCAGCACTGAATCGTCCTCTACTACGCCTTCTTCTTCACCGACCACGTCTTCGGAAGGTAGTACTGGAAGCACCCAGACCGGAACAACTGCTTCAACCACAGAAGAACCGTGCACAAGCAGCACTGAATCGTCCTCTACGACGCCTTCTTCTTCACCGACCACGTCTTCGGAAGGTAGTACTGGCAGCACCGAGACGGGAACAACTGCTTCAACCACAGAAGAACCATGCACAAGCAGCACTGAATCGTCCTCTACTACGCCTTCTTCTTCACCGACCACGTCTTCGGAAGGTAGTACTGGAAGCACCCAGACCGGAACAACTGCTTCAACCACAGAAGAACCGTGCACAAGCAGCACTGAATCGTCCTCTACTACGCCTTCTTCTTCACCGACCACGTCTTCGGAAGGTAGTACTGGCAGCACGGGGACCGGAACAACTGCTTCAACCACAGAGGAACCATGCACAAGCAGCACTGAATCGTCCTCTACGACGCCTTCTTCTTCACCGACCACGTCTTCGGAAGGTAGTACTGGCAGCACCGAGACGGGAACAACTGCTTCAACCACAGAGGAACCATGCACAAGCAGCACTGAATCGTCCTCTACGACGCCTTCTTCTTCACCGACCACGTCTTCGGAAGGAAGTACTGGAAGCACCGAGACCGGAACAACTGCTTCAACCACAGAGGAACCATGCACAAGCAGCACTGAATCGTCCTCTACGACGCCTTCTTCTTCACCGACCACGTCTTCGGAAGGTAGTACTGGCAGCACCGAGACGGGAACAACTGCTTCAACCACAGAGGAACCATGCACAAGCAGCACTGAATCGTCCTCTACGACGCCTTCTTCTTCACCGACCACGTCTTCGGAAGGAAGTACTGGAAGCACCGAGACCGGAACAACTGCTTCAACCACAGAGGAACCATGCACAAGCAGCACTGAATCGTCCTCTACGACGCCTTCTTCTTCACCGACCACGTCTTCGGAAGGTAGTACTGGCAGCACCGAGACGGGAACAACTGCTTCAACCACAGAGGAACCATGCACAAGCAGCACTGAATCGTCCTCTACGACGCCTTCTTCTTCACCGACCACGTCTTCGGAAGGTAGTACTGGCAGCACCGAGACGGGAACAACTGCTTCAACCACAGAGGAACCATGCACAAGCAGCACTGAATCGTCCTCTACGACGCCTTCTTCTTCACCGACCACGTCTTCGGAAGGTAGTACTGGCAGCACCGAGACGGGAACAACTGCTTCAACCACAGAGGAACCATGCACAAGCAGCACTGAATCGTCCTCTACGACGCCTTCTTCTTCACCGACCACGTCTTCGGAAGGTAGTACTGGCAGCACCGAGACGGGAACAACTACTTCAACCACAGAGGAACCATGCACAAGCAGCACTGAATCGTCCTCTACGACACCTTCTTCTTCACCGACCGCGTCTTCGGAAGGTAGTACTGGCAGCACCGAGACGGGAACAACTGCTTCAACCACAGAAGAACCGTGCACAAGCAGCACTGAATCGTCCTCTACTACGCCTTCTTCTTCACCGACCACGTCTTCGGAAGGTAGTACTGGCAGCACGGGGACCGGAACAACTGCTTCAACCACAGAGGAACCATGCACAAGCAGCACTGAATCGTCCTCTACGACGCCTTCTTCTTCACCGACCACGTCTTCGGAAGGTAGTACTGGCAGCACCGAGACGGGAACAACTGCTTCAACCACAGAGGAACCATGCACAAGCAGCACTGAATCGTCCTCTACGACGCCTTCTTCTTCACCGACCACGTCTTCGGAAGGAAGTACTGGAAGCACCGAGACCGGAACAACTGCTTCAACCACAGAGGAACCATGCACAAGCAGCACTGAATCGTCCTCTACGACGCCTTCTTCTTCACCGACCACGTCTTCGGAAGGTAGTACTGGCAGCACCGAGACGGGAACAACTGCTTCAACCACAGAGGAACCATGCACAAGCAGCACTGAATCGTCCTCTACGACGCCTTCTTCTTCACCGACCACGTCTTCGGAAGGAAGTACTGGAAGCACCGAGACCGGAACAACTGCTTCAACCACAGAGGAACCATGCACAAGCAGCACTGAATCGTCCTCTACGACACCTTCTTCTTCACCGACCGCGTCTTCGGAAGGTAGTACTGGCAGCACCGAGACGGGAACAACTGCTTCAACCACAGAAGAACCGTGCACAAGCAGCACTGAATCGTCCTCTACTACGCCTTCTTCTTCACCGACCACGTCTTCGGAAGGTAGTACTGGCAGCACGGGGACCGGAACAACTGCTTCAACCACAGAGGAACCATGCACAAGCAGCACTGAATCGTCCTCTACGACGCCTTCTTCTTCACCGACCACGTCTTCGGAAGGTAGTACTGGCAGCACCGAGACGGGAACAACTGCTTCAACCACAGAGGAACCATGCACAAGCAGCACTGAATCGTCCTCTACGACGCCTTCTTCTTCACCGACCACGTCTTCGGAAGGAAGTACTGGAAGCACCGAGACCGGAACAACTGCTTCAACCACAGAGGAACCATGCACAAGCAGCACTGAATCGTCCTCTACGACGCCTTCTTCTTCACCGACCACGTCTTCGGAAGGTAGTACTGGCAGCACCGAGACGGGAACAACTGCTTCAACCACAGAGGAACCATGCACAAGCAGCACTGAATCGTCCTCTACGACGCCTTCTTCTTCACCGACCACGTCTTCGGAAGGAAGTACTGGAAGCACCGAGACCGGAACAACTGCTTCAACCACAGAGGAACCATGCACAAGCAGCACTGAATCGTCCTCTACGACGCCTTCTTCTTCACCGACCACGTCTTCGGAAGGTAGTACTGGCAGCACCGAGACGGGAACAACTGCTTCAACCACAGAGGAACCATGCACAAGCAGCACTGAATCGTCCTCTACGACGCCTTCTTCTTCACCGACCACGTCTTCGGAAGGAAGTACTGGAAGCACCGAGACCGGAACAACTGCTTCAACCACAGAGGAACCATGCACAAGCAGCACTGAATCGTCCTCTACGACGCCTTCTTCTTCACCGACCACGTCTTCGGAAGGTAGTACTGGCAGCACCGAGACGGGAACAACTGCTTCAACCACAGAGGAACCATGCACAAGCAGCACTGAATCGTCCTCTACGACGCCTTCTTCTTCACCGACCACGTCTTCGGAAGGTAGTACTGGCAGCACCGAGACGGGAACAACTGCTTCAACCACAGAGGAACCATGCACAAGCAGCACTGAATCGTCCTCTACGACGCCTTCTTCTTCACCGACCACGTCTTCGGAAGGTAGTACTGGCAGCACCGAGACGGGAACAACTACTTCAACCACAGAGGAACCATGCACAAGCAGCACTGAATCGTCCTCTACGACACCTTCTTCTTCACCGACCGCGTCTTCGGAAGGTAGTACTGGCAGCACCGAGACGGGAACAACTGCTTCAACCACAGAAGAACCGTGCACAAGCAGCACTGAATCGTCCTCTACTACGCCTTCTTCTTCACCGACCACGTCTTCGGAAGGTAGTACTGGCAGCACGGGGACCGGAACAACTGCTTCAACCACAGAGGAACCATGCACAAGCAGCACTGAATCGTCCTCTACGACGCCTTCTTCTTCACCGACCACGTCTTCGGAAGGTAGTACTGGCAGCACCGAGACGGGAACAACTGCTTCAACCACAGAGGAACCATGCACAAGCAGCACTGAATCGTCCTCTACGACGCCTTCTTCTTCACCGACCACGTCTTCGGAAGGAAGTACTGGAAGCACCGAGACCGGAACAACTGCTTCAACCACAGAGGAACCATGCACAAGCAGCACTGAATCGTCCTCTACGACGCCTTCTTCTTCACCGACCACGTCTTCGGAAGGAAGTACTGGAAGCACCGAGACCGGAACAACTGCTTCAACCACAGAGGAACCATGCACAAGCAGCACTGAATCGTCCTCTACGACGCCTTCTTCTTCACCGACCACGTCTTCGGAAGGTAGTACTGGCAGCACCGAGACGGGAACAACTGCTTCAACCACAGAGGAACCATGCACAAGCAGCACTGAATCGTCCTCTACGACGCCTTCTTCTTCACCGACCACGTCTTCGGAAGGAAGTACTGGAAGCACCGAGACCGGAACAACTGCTTCAACCACAGAGGAACCATGCACAAGCAGCACTGAATCGTCCTCTACGACGCCTTCTTCTTCACCGACCACGTCTTCGGAAGGTAGTACTGGCAGCACCGAGACGGGAACAACTACTTCAACCACAGAAGAACCATGCACAAGCAGCACTGAATCGTCCTCTACGACGCCTTCTTCTTCACCGATCACGTCTTCGGAAGGTAGTACTGGCAGCACCGAGACGGGAACAACTACTTCAACCACAGAAGAACCATGCACAAGCAGCACTGAATCGTCCTCTACGACGCCTTCTTCTTCACCGATCACGTCTTCGGAAGGTAGTACTGGCAGCACCGAGACGGGAACAACTACTTCAACCACAGAGGAACCATGCACAAGCAGCACTAAATCGTCCTCTACGACGCCTTCTTCTTCACCGACCACGTCTTCGGAAGGTAGTACTGGCAGCACCGAGACGGGAACAACTACTTCAACCACAGAGGAACCATGCACAAGCAGCACTAAATCGTCCTCTACGACGCCTTCTTCTTCACCGACCACGTCTTCGGAAGGTAGTACTGGCAGCACCGAGACGGGAACAACTGCTTCAACCACAGAGGAACCATGCACAAGCAGCACTGAATCGTCCTCTACGACGCCTTCTTCTTCACCGACCACGTCTTCGGAAGGTAGTACTGGAAGCACCGAGACCGGAACAACTACTTCAACCACAGAAGAACCATGCACAAGCAGCACTGAATCGTCCTCTACGACGCCTTCTTCTTCACCGACCACGTCTTCGGAAGGTAGTACTGGCAGCACCGAGACGGGAACAACTACTTCAACCACAGAAGAACCATGCACAAGCAGCACTGAATCGTCCTCTACGACGCCTTCTTCTTCACCGATCACGTCTTCGGAAGGTAGTACTGGCAGCACCGAGACGGGAACAACTACTTCAACCACAGAAGAACCATGCACAAGCAGCACTGAATCGTCCTCTACGACGCCTTCTTCTTCACCGACCACGTCTTCGGAAGGTAGTACTGGCAGCACCGAGACGGGAACAACTACTTCAACCACAGAAGAACCGTGCACAAGCAGCACTGAATCGTCCTCTACGACGCCTTCTTCTTCACCGATCACGTCTTCGGAAGGTAGTACTGGCAGCACCGAGACGGGAACAACTGCTTCAACCACAGAAGAACCGTGCACAAGCAGCACTGAATCGTCCTCTACGACGCCTTCTTCTTCACCGACCACGTCTTCGGAAGGTAGTACTGGCAGCACCGAGACGGGAACAACTGCTTCAACCACAGAAGAACCATGCACAAGCAGCACTGAATCGTCCTCTACGACGCCTTCTTCTTCACCGATCACGTCTTCGGAAGGTAGTACTGGCAGCACCGAGACGGGAACAACTGCTTCAACCACAGAGGAACCATGCACAAGCAGCACTGAATCGTCCTCTACGACGCCTTCTTCTTCACCGACCACGTCTTCGGAAGGTAGTACTGCCAGCACCGAGACGGGAACAACTACTTCAACCACAGAAGAACCATGCACAAGCAGCACTGAATCGTCCTCTACGACGCCTTCTTCTTCACCGATCACGTCTTCGGAAGGTAGTACTGCCAGCACCGAGACGGGAACAACTGCTTCAACCACAGAGGAACCATGCACAAGCAGCACTGAATCGTCCTCTACGACGCCTTCTTCTTCACCGATCACGTCTTCGGAAGGTAGTACTGCCAGCACCGAGACGGGAACAACTACTTCAACCACAGAAGAACCATGCACAAGCAGCACTGAATCGTCCTCTACGACGCCTTCTTCTTCACCGACCACGTCTTCGGAAGGAAGTACTGGCAGCACGGGGACCGGAACATTTGCTTCAACCACAGAGGAACCATGCACAAGCAGCACTGAATCGTCCTCTACTACGCCTTCTTCTTCACCGACCACGTCTTCGGAAGGTAGTACTGGAAGCACCCAGACCGGAACAACTGCTTCAACCACAGAAGAACCGTGCACAAGCAGCACCGAGACGACAAGTAAGTTCCAGCAGAAATGTTTTTTTTCGATTCCAATCATTTTAGCAAAACGTAGCGGATGTAATTTCCCTACTGGCTCAACATCTGAAAGATCTTCTACCTCGACAACTGAAGGATCTTCTACCTCGACGACCGAAGGATCTTCTACCTCGACGACCGAAGGATCTTCTACCTCAACGACTGAAGGATCTTCTACCTCGACAACTGAAGGAACTTCTACCTCGACAACTGAAGGATCTTCTACCTCGACAACTGAAGGATCTTCTACCTCGACAACTGAAGGATCTTCTACCTCGACAACTGAAGGATCTTCTACCTCGACAACTGAAGGATCTTCTACCTCGACGACTGAAGGATCTTCTACCTCGACGACCGAAGGATCTTCTACCTCGACGACTGAAGGATCTTCTACCTCGACAAATGAAGGATCTTCTACCTCGACGACTGAAGGATCTTCTACCTCAACGACTGAAGGATCTTCCACCTCAACGACTGAAGGATCTTCCACCACATCTCCAACGACTGTCACCACGGAATCCTCTACCTCCACGACCGAAGGATCTTCTACCTCGACGACTGAAGGATCTTCTACCTCGACGACTGAAGGATCTTCTACCTCGGCGACCGAAGGATCTTCTACCTCGACAACTGAAGGAACTTCTACCTCGACAACTGAAGGAACTTCTACCTCGACAACTGAACGATCTTCTACCTCAACGACTGAAGGATCTTCCACCTCAACGACTGAAGGATCTTCCACCACATCTCCAACGACTGTCACCACGGAATCCTCTACCTCCACGACCGAAGGATCTTCTACCTCGACGACTGAAGGATCTTCTACCTCGGCGACCGAAGGATCTTCTACCTCGACAACTGAAGGATCTTCTACCTCGGCGACCGAAGGATCTTCTACCTCGACAACTGAAGGATCTTCTACCTCGGCGACCGAAGGATCTTCTACCTCGACAACTGAAGGATCTTCTACCTCGACGACTGAAGGATCTTCTACCTCGACAACTGAAGGAACTTCTACCTCGACGACTGAAGGATCTTCTACCTCGACAACTGAAGGATCTTCTACCTCGACAACTGAAGGAACTTCTACCTCGACGACTGAAGGATCTTCTACCTCGACAACTGAAGGAACTTCTACCTCGACGACTGAAGGATCTTCTACCTCGACGACTGAAGGATCTTCTACCTCGACAACTGAAGGAACTTCTACCTCGGCGAATGAAGGATCTTCTACCTCGACAACCGAAGGATCTTCTACCTCGACAACTGAAGGATCTTCTACCTCGACAACTGAAGGAACTTCTACCTCGACGACTGAAGGATCTTCTACCTCGACAACTGAAGGAACTTCTACCTCGACGACTGAAGGATCTTCTACCTCGACGACTGAAGGATCTTCTACCTCGACAACTGCAGGAACTTCTACCTCGGCGAATGAAGGATCTTCTACCTCGACAACCGAAGGATCTTCTACCTCGACAACTGAAGGAACTTCTACCTCGACGACTGAAGGATCTTCTACCTCGACGACTGAAGGATCTTCTACCTCGACGACTGAAGGATCTTCTACCTCGACAACTGAAGGAACTTCTACCTCGACAACTGAAGGATCTTCTACCTCGGCGACCGAAGGAACTTCTACCTCGACGACTGAAGGATCTTCTACCTCGACGACTGAAGGATCTTCTACCTCGGCGACCGAAGGATCTTCTACCTCGACAACTGAAGGATCTTCTACCTCGACGACTGAAGGATCTTCTACCTCGACAACTGAAGGAACTTCTACCTCGACGACTGAAGGATCTTCCACCTCAACGACTGAAGGATCTTCTACCTCGACAACTGAAGGAACTTCTACCTCGACGACTGAAGGATCTTCTACCTCGACGACTGAAGGATCTTCTACCTCGACGACTGAAGGATCTTCTACCTCGGCGACCGAAGGATCTTCTACCTCGACAACTGAAGGATCTTCTACCTCGACGACTGAAGGATCTTCTACCTCGGCGACCGAAGGATCTTCTACCTCGACAACTGAAGGATCTTCTACCTCGGCGACCAAAGGATCTTCTACCTCGACAACTGAAGGATCTTCTACTTCGACAACTGAAGGAACTTCTACCTCGACGACTGAAGGATCTTCTACCTCGACAACCGAAGGATCTCCTACCTCGACGACTGAAGGATCTTCTACCTCGACGACTGAAGGATCTTCTACCTCGGCGACCGAAGGAACTTCTACCTCGACGACTGAAGGATCTTCTACCTCGACAACTGAAGGATCCTCTACCTCGACGACTGAAGGAACTTCTACCTCGACGACTGAAGGAACTTCTACCTCGACGACTGAAGGAACTTCTACCTCGACAACTGAAGGATCCTCTACCTCGACGACTGAAGGAACTTCTACCTCGACAACTGAAGGATCCTCTACCTCGACGACTGAAGGAACTTCTACCTCGACGACTGAAGGAACTTCTACCTCGACGACTGAAGGAACTTCTACCTCGGCGACCGAAGGAACTTCTACCTCGACGACTGAAGGATCTTCTACCTCGACGACTGAAGGATCTTCTACCTCGACGACTGAAGGATCTTCTACCTCGACAACTGAAGGAACTTCTACCTCGACGACTGAAGGATCTTCTACCTCGACGACTGAAGGATCTTCTACCTCGACGACTGAAGGATCTTCTACCTCGACGACTGAAAGATCTTCTACCTCGACGACTGAAGGATCTTCTACCTCGACGACTGAAGGATCTTCTACCTCGACGACTGAAGGATCTTCTACCTCGACGACTGAAAGATCTTCTACCTCGGCGACCGAAGGAACTTCTACCTCGACAACTGAAGGAACTTCTACCTCGACGACTGAAGGATCTTCTACCTCGACGACTGAAGGATCTTCTACCTCGACGACTGAAAGATCTTCTACCTCGACGACTGAAAGATCTTCTACCTCGACGACTGAAGGATCTTCTACCTCGACGACTGAAGGATCTTCTACCTCGACGACTGAAGGATCTCCTACCTCGACGACTGAAGGATCCTCTACCTCGACGACTGAAGGAACTTCTACCTCGACAACTGAAGGAACTTCTACCTCGACGACTGAAGGATCTTCTACCTCGACAACTGAAGGATCCTCTACCTCGACGACTGAAGGAACTTCTACCTCGACGACTGAAGGATCTTCTACCTCGACAACTGAAGGATCCTCTACCTCGACGACTGAAGGAACTTCTACCTCGACGACTGAAGGATCTTCTACCTCGACGACTGAAGGATCTTCTACCTCGACGACTGAAGGATCTTCTACCTCGACAACTGAAGGAACTTCTACCTCGACGACTGAAGGATCTTCTACCTCGACGACTGAAGGATCTTCTACCTCGACGACTGAAGGATCTTCTACCTCGACAACTGAAGGATCTTCTACCTCGACGACTGAAGGATCTTCTACTTCGACGACTGAAGGATCTTCTACCTCGACGACTGAAGGATCTTCTACCTCGACGACCGAAGGATCTTCTACCTCGACAACTGAAGGATCTTCTATCTCGACGACTGAAGGATCCTCTACCTCGACGACTGAAGGATCCTCTACCTCGGCGACCGAAGGATCTTCAACCTCGACAACTGAAGGATCTTCTACCTCGACGACTGAAGGATCTTCTACCTTGACAACTGAAGGATCATCTACCTCGACGACTGAAGGATCCTCTACCTCGACAACTGAAGGAACTTCTACCTCGACGACTGAAGGATCTTCTACCTCGACGACTGAAGGATCTTCCACCTCGACAACTGAAGGATCTTCTATCTCGACGACCGAAGGATCTTCTACCTCGACAATTGAAGGATCTTCTACCTCGACGACTGAAGGATCCTCTACCTCGACGACTGAAGGATCCTCTACCTCGGCGACCGAAGGATCTTCAACCTCGACAACTGAAGGATCTTCTACCTCGACAATTGAAGGATCTTCTACCTCGACAACTGAAGGATCTTCTACCTCGACGACTGAAGGATCCTCTACCTCGGCGACCGAAGGATCTTCAACCTCGACAACTGAAGGATCTTCTACCTCGACGACTGAAGGATCTTCTACCTCGACAACTGAAGGATCTTCTATCTCGACGACCGAAGGATCTTCTACCTCGACAACTGAAGGATCTTCTACCTCGACTACTGAAGGATCTTCTACCTCGACGACTGAAGGATCTTCCACCTCGACAATTGAAGGATCTTCTATCTCGACGACCGAAGGATCTTCTACCTCGACAATTGAAGGATCTTCTACCTCGACAACTGAAGGATCTTCTACCTCGACAACTGAAGGATCTTCTACCTCGACAACTGAAGGATCCTCTACCTTGACAACTGAAGGATCTTCTATCTCGACGACCGAAGGATCTTCTACCTCGACAACTGAAGGATCTTCTACCTCGACAACTGAAGGATCTTCTACCTCGACAACTGAAGGATCTTCTACCTCGACAACTGAAGGATCCTCTACCTTGACAACTGAAGGATCTTCTACCTCGACAACTGAAGGATCTTCTATCTCGACGACCGAAGGATCTTCTACCTCGACAATTGAAGGATCTTCTACCTCGACAATTGAAGGATCTTCTATCTCGACGACCGAAGGATCTTCTACCTCGACAACTGAAGGATCTTCTACCTCGACGACTGAAGGATCCTCTACCTCGACAACTGAAGGATCTTCTACCTCGACGACTGAAGGATCTTCTACCTCGACGACTGAAGGATCTTCTACCTCGACGACTGAAGGATCTTCTACCTCAGCGACCGAAGGATCTTCTACCTCGACAACTGAAGGAACTTCTACCTCGACGACTGAAGGATCCTCTACCTCGGCGACCGAAGGAACTTCTACCTCGACAACTGAAGGATCTTCTACCTCAGCGACCGAAGGATCTTCTACCTCGACAACTGAAGGAACTTCTACCTCGACAACTGAAGGAACTTCTACCTCGACGACTGAAGGATCTTCCACCTCGACGACTGAAGGATCTTCTACCTCAGCGACCGAAGGATCTTCTACCTCGACAACTGAAGGAACTTCTACCTCGACGACTGAAGGATCCTCTACCTCGGCGACCGAAGGAACTTCTACCTCGACAACTGAAGGATCTTCTACCTCAGCGACCGAAGGATCTTCTACCTCGACAACTGAAGGAACTTCTACCTCGACAACTGAAGGAACTTCTACCTCGACGACTGAAGGATCTTCCACCTCAACGACTGAAGGATCTTCTACCTCGACAACTGAAGGAACTTCTACCTCGACGACTGAAGGATCTTCTACCTCGACGACTGAAGGATCTTCTACCTCGACGACTGAAGGATCTTCTACCTCGGCGACCGAAGGATCTTCTACCTCGACAACTGAAGGATCTTCTACCTCGACGACTGAAGGATCTTCTACCTCGACGACTGAAGGATCTTCTACCTCAGCGACCGAAGGATCTTCTACCTCGACAACTGAAGGATCTTCTACCTCGACAACTGAAGGATCTTCTACCTCGACAACTGAAGGATCCTCTACCTCGACGACTGAAGGAACTTCTACCTCGACAACTGAAGGATCCTCTACCTTGACAACTGAAGGATCTTCTACCTCGACAACTGAAGGATCTTCTACCTCGACGACTGAAGGATCTTCTACCTCGACAACTGAAGGAACTTCTACCTCGACGACTGAAGGAGCCTCTACCTCGGCGACCGAAGGATCTTCTACCTCGACAACTGAAGGATCTTCTACCTCGACGACTGAAGGATCTTCTACCTCGACGACTGAAGGATCTTCTACCTCAGCGACCGAAGGATCTTCTACCTCGACAACTGAAGGATCTTCTACCTCGACAACTGAAGGATCTTCTACCTCGACAACTGAAGGATCTTCTACCTCAGCGACCGAAGGATCTTCTACCTCGACGACTGAAGGATCTTCTACCTCGACAACTGAAGGAACTTCTACCTCGACGACTGAAGGATCCTCTACCTCGGCGACCGAAGGATCTTCTACCTCGACAACTGAAGGATCTTCTACCTCGACGACTGAAGGATCTTCTACCTCGACGACTGAAGGATCTTCTACCTCAGCGACCGAAGGATCTTCTACCTCGACAACTGAAGGATCTTCTACCTCGACGACTGAAGGATCCTCTACCTCGGCGACCGAAGGATCTTCTACCTCGACAACTGAAGGATCTTCTACCTCGACAACTGAAGGATCTTCTACCTCAGCGACCGAAGGATCTTCTACCTCGACGACTGAAGGATCTTCTACCTCGACGACTGAAGGATCCTCTACCTCGGCGACCGAAGGATCTTCTACCTCGACAACTGAAGGATCTTCTACCTCGACGACTGAAGGATCTTCTACCTCGACAACTGAACGAACTTCTACCTCGACGACTGAAGGATCCTCTACCTCGGCGACCGAAGGATCTTCTACCTCGACAACTGAAGGATCTTCTACCTCGACGACTGAAGGATCTTCTACCTCGACGACTGAAGGATCTTCTACCTCAGCGACCGAAGGATCTTCTACCTCGACAACTGAAGGATCTTCTACCTCGACGACTGAAGGATCTTCTACCTCGACAACTGAAGGAACTTCTACCTCGACGACTGAAGGAGCCTCTACCTCGGCGACCGAAGGATCTTCTACCTCGACAACTGAAGGATCTTCTACCTCGACGACTGAAGGATCTTCTACCTCGACGACTGAAGGATCTTCTACCTCAGCGACCGAAGGATCTTCTACCTCGACAACTGAAGGATCTTCTACCTCGACAACTGAAGGATCTTCTACCTCGACAACTGAAGGATCTTCTACCTCAGCGACCGAAGGATCTTCTACCTCGACGACTGAAGGATCTTCTACCTCGACAACTGAAGGAACTTCTACCTCGACGACTGAAGGATCCTCTACCTCGGCGACCGAAGGATCTTCTACCTCGACAACTGAAGGATCTTCTACCTCGACGACTGAAGGATCTTCTACCTCGACGACTGAAGGATCTTCTACCTCAGCGACCGAAGGATCTTCTACCTCGACAACTGAAGGATCTTCTACCTCGACGACTGAAGGATCCTCTACCTCGGCGACCGAAGGATCTTCTACCTCGACAACTGAAGGATCTTCTACCTCAGCGACCGAAGGATCTTCTACCTCGACGACCGAAGGATCTTCTACCTCGACGACTGAAGGATCTTCTACCTCGACAACTGAAGGATCCTCTACCTCGACGACTGAAGGAACTTCTACCTCGACAACTGAAGGATCTTCTACCTCGACAACTGAAGGATCTTCTACCTCAGCGACCGAAGGATCTTCTACCTCGACGACTGAAGGATCTTCTACCTCGACGACTGAAGGATCCTCTACCTCGGCGACCGAAGGATCTTCTACCTCGACAACTGAAGGATCTTCTACCTCAGCGACCGAAGGATCTTCTACCTCGACGACCGAAGGATCTTCTACCTCGGCGACCGAAGGATCTTCTACCTCGACAACTGAAGGATCCTCTACCTCGACGACTGAAGGAACTTCTACCTCGACAACTGAAGGATCTTCTACCTCGACAACTGAAGGATCTTCTACCTCAGCGACCGAAGGATCTTCTACCTCGACGACTGAAGGATCTTCTACCTCGACAATTGAAGGATCTTCTACCTCGACAACTGAAGGAACTTCTACCTCGACGACTGAAGGATCCTCTACCTCGGCGACCGAAGGATCTTCTATCTCGACGACTGAAGGATCTTCTACCTCGACAACTGAAGGAACTTCTACCTCGACGACTGAAGGATCCTCTACCTCGGCGACCGAAGGATCTTCTACCTCGACGACTGAAGGATCCTCTACCTCGGCGACCGAAGGATCTTCTACCTCGACAACTGAAGGATCTTCTACCTCGACAATTGAAGGATCTTCTATCTCGACGACTGAAGGATCTTCTACCTCGACAACTGAAGGAACTTCTACCTCGACGACTGAAGGATCCTCTACCTCGGCGACCGAAGGATCTTCTACCTCGACGACTGAAGGATCCTCTACCTCGGCGACCGAAGGATCTTCTACCTCGACGACTGAAGGATCCTCTACCTCGGCGACCGAAGGATCTTCTACCTCGACAACTGAAGGATCTTCTACCTCAGCGACCGAAGGATCTTCTACCTCGACGACCGAAGGATCTTCTACCTCGGCGACCGAAGGATCTTCTACCTCGACAACTGAAGGATCTTCTACCTCGACGACTGAAGGATCCTCTACCTCGACGACTGAAGGAACTTCTACCTCGACAACTGAAGGATCTTCTACCTCAGCGACCGAAGGATCTTCTACCTCGACGACCGAAGGATCTTCTACCTCGGCGACCGAAGGATCTTCTACCTCGACAACTGAAGGATCCTCTACCTCGACGACTGAAGGATCCTCTACCTCGACGACTGAAGGAACTTCTACCTCGACAACTGAAGGATCTTTTACCTCGACAACTGAAGGATCTTCTACCTCAGCGACCGAAGGATCTTCTACCTCGACGACTGAAGGATCTTCTACCTCGACAATTGAAGGATCTTCTATCTCGACGACTGAAGGATCTTCTACTTCGACAACTGAAGGAACTTCTACCTCGACGACTGAAGGATCCTCTACCTCGGCGACCGAAGGATCTTCTATCTCGACGACTGAAGGATCTTCTACCTCGACAACTGAAGGAACTTCTACCTCGACGACTGAAGGATCCTCTACCTCGGCGACCGAAGGATCTTCTACCTCGACAACTGAAGGATCTTCTACCTCGACGACTGAAGGATCCTCTACCTCGGCGACCGAAGGATCTTCTACCTCGACAACTGAAGGATCTTCTACCTCAGCGACCGAAGGATCTTCTACCTCGACAACTGAAGGATCTTCTACCTCAGCGACCGAAGGATCTTCTACCTCGACAACTGAAGGATCTTCTACCTCAGCGACCGAAGGTTCTTCTACCTCGACGACTGAAGGATCTTCTACCTCGACAACTGAAGGATCTTCTACCTCGACGACTGAAGGATCCTCTACCTCGGCGACCGAAGGATCTTCTACCTCGACAACTGAAGGATCTTCTACCTCAGCGACCGAAGGATCTTCTACCTCGACAACTGAAGGATCTTCTACCTCAGCGACCGAAGGATCTCCTACCTCGACGACTGAAGGATCTTCTACCTCGACAACTGAAGGATCTTCTACCTCGACGACTGAAGGATCCTCTACCTCGGCGACCGAAGGATCTTCTACCTCGACAACTGAAGGATCTTCTACCTCAGCGACCGAAGGATCTTCTACCTCGACAACTGAAGGATCTTCTACCTCAGCGACCGAAGGATCTTCTACCTCGACAACTGAAGGATCTTCTACCTCAGCGACCGAAGGATCTTCTACCTCGACGACTGAAGGATCTTCTACCTCGACAACTGAAGGATCTTCTACCTCAGCGACCGAAGGAACTTCTACCTCGGCGACCGAAGGAACTTCTACCTCAGCGACCGAAGGATCTTCTACCTCGACGACTGAAGGATCCTCTACCTCGACGACTGAAGGATCTTCTACCTCGACAACTGAAGGATCTTCTACCTCAGCGACCGAAGGATCTTCTACCTCGACGACTGAAGGATCTTCTACCTCGACAACTGAAGGAACTTCTACCTCAGCGACCGAAGGATCTTCTACCTCGACGACTGAAGGATCCTCTACCTCGACGACTGAAGGATCTTCTACCTCGACAACTGACGGATCTTCTACCTCAGCGACCGAAGGATCTTCTACCTCGACGACTGAAGGATCTTCTACCTCGACAACTGAAGGATCTTCTACCTCGGCGACCGAAGGAACTTCTACCTCAGCGACCGAAGGATCTTCTACCTCGACGACTGAAGGATCCTCTACCTCGACAACTGAAGGATCTTCTACCTCAGCGACTGAAGGATCTTCTACCTCGGCGACCGAAGGAACTTCTACCTCAGCGACCGAAGGATCTTCTACCTCGACAACTGAAGGATCTTCTACCTCGACAACTGAAGGATCTTCTACCTCAGCGACCGAAGGATCTTCTACCTCGACAACTGAAGGATCTTCTACCTCAGCGACCGAAGGATCTTCTACCTCGACAACTGAAGGATCTTCTACCTCAGCGACCGAAGGATCTTCTACCTCGACGACTGAAGGATCTTCTACCTCGACAACTGAAGGATCTTCTACCTCAGCGACCGAAGGATCTTCTACCTCGACAACTGAAGGATCTTCTACCTCAGCGACCGAAGGATCTTCTACCTCGACAACTGAAGGATCTTCTACCTCAGCGACCGAAGGATCTTCTACCTCGACAACTGAAGGATCTTCTACCTCAGCGACCGAAGGATCTTCTACCTCGACGACTGAAGGATCTTCTACCTCGACAACTGAAGGATCTTCTACCTCAGCGACCGAAGGAACTTCTACCTCGGCGACCGAAGGAACTTCTACCTCAGCGACCGAAGGATCTTCTACCTCGACGACTGAAGGATCCTCTACCTCGACGACTGAAGGATCTTCTACCTCGACAACTGAAGGATCTTCTACCTCAGCGACCGAAGGATCTTCTACCTCGACGACTGAAGGATCTTCTACCTCGACAACTGAAGGAACTTCTACCTCAGCGACCGAAGGATCTTCTACCTCGACGACTGAAGGATCCTCTACCTCGACGACTGAAGGATCTTCTACCTCGACAACTGAAGGATCTTCTACCTCAGCGACCGAAGGATCTTCTACCTCGACGACTGAAGGATCTTCTACCTCGACAACTGAAGGATCTTCTACCTCAGCGACCGAAGGAACTTCTACCTCGGCGACCGAAGGAACTTCTACCTCAGCGACCGAAGGATCTTCTACCTCGACGACTGAAGGATCTTCTACCTCGACAACTGAAGGATCTTCTACCTCAGCGACTGAAGGATCTTCTACCTCGGCGACCGAAGGAACTTCTACCTCAGCGACCGAAGGATCTTCTACCTCGACAACTGAAGGATCTTCTACCTCGACAACTGAAGGATCTTCTACCTCAGCGACCGAAGGATCTTCTACCTCGACAACTGAAGGATCTTCTACCTCGACGACTGAAGGATCTTCTACCTCGACGACTGAAGCATCTTCTACCTCAGCGACCGAAGGATCTTCTACCTCGACAACTGAAGGAACTTCTACCTCGACGACTGAAGGATCCTCTACCTCGGCGACCGAAGGATCTTCTACCTCGACAACTGAAGGATCTTCTACCTCAGCGACCGAAGGATCTTCTACCTCGACGACTGAAGGATCTTCTACCTCGACAACTGAAGGAACTTCTACCTCGGCGACCGAAGGAACTACTACCTCAGCGACCGAAGGATCTTCTACCTCGACGACTGAAGGATCCTCTACCTCGACGACTGAAGGATCTTCTACCTCGGCGACCGAAGGAACTTCTACCTCAGCGACCGAAGGATCTTCTACCTCGACGACTGAAGGATCCTCTACCTCGACGACTGAAGGATCTTCTACCTCGACGACTGAAGGATCTTCTACCTCGACAACTGAAGGATCTTCTACCTCGACAACTGAAGGATCTTCTACCTCGACAACTGAAGGATCTTCTACCTCGACGACTGAAGGATCTTCTACCTCAGCGACCGAAGGATCTTCTACCTCGACAACTGAAGGATCTTCTACCTCGACAACTGAAGGAACTTCTACCTCGGCGACCGAAGGAACTTCTACCTCGACAACTGAAGGATCTTCTACCTCGACGACTGAAGGATCTTCTACCTCAGCGACCGAAGGATCTTCTACCTCGACGACTGAAGGATCTTCTACCTCGACAACTGAAGGAACTTCTACCTCGGCGACCGAAGGAACTTCTACCTCGACAACTGAAGGATCTTCTACCTCGACAACTGAAGGATCTTCTACCTCAGCGACCGAAGGATCTTCTACCTCGACAACTGAAGGAACTTCTACCTCGGCGACCGAAGGAACTTCTACCTCAGCGACCGGAGGATCTTCTACCTCGACGACTGAAGGATCCTCTACCTCGACGACTGAAGGATCTTCTACCTCGGCGACCGAAGGAACTTCTACCTCAGCGACCGAAGGATCTTCTACCTCGACGACTGAAGGATCCTCTACCTCGACGACTGAAGGATCTTCTACCTCGACGACTGAAGGATCTTCTACCTCGACAACTGAAGGATCTTCTACCTCGACAACTGAAGGATCTTCTACCTCGACAACAGAAGGATCTTCTACCTCAGCGACCGAAGGATCTTCTACCTCGACAACTGAAGGATCTTCTACCTCGACGACTGAAGGATCTTCTACCTCGACAACTGAAGGATCTTCTACCTCGACAACTGAAGGATCTTCTACCTCAGCGACCGAAGGATCTTCTACCTCGACAACTGAAGGAACTTCTACCTCGGCGACCGAAGGAACTTCTACCTCAGCGACCGGAGGATCTTCTACCTCGACAACTGAAGGAACTTCTACCTCGGCGACCGAAGGAACTTCTACCTCGACAACTGAAGGATCTTCTATCTCGACGACCGAAGGATCTTCTACCTCGACGACTGAAGGATCTTCTACCTCGACAACTGAAGGAACTTCTACCTCAGCGACCGAAGGATCTTCTACCTCGACAACTGAAGGATCTTCTACCTCGACGACTGAAGGATCCTCTACCTCGACGACTGAAGGATCTTCTACCTCGACGACTGAAGGATCTTCTACCTCGACAACTGAAGGATCTTCTACCTCGACAACTGAAGGATCTTCTACCTCGACAACTGAAGGATCTTCTACCTCGACGACTGAAGGATCTTCTACCTCAGCGACCGAAGGATCTTCTACCTCGACGACTGAAGGATCTTCTACCTCGACAACTGAAGGATCTTCTACCTCGACAACTGAAGGATCTTCTACCTCAGCGACCGAAGGATCTTCTACCTCGACAACTGAAGGAACTTCTACCTCGGCGACCGAAGGAACTTCTACCTCAGCGACCGAAGGATCTTCTACCTCGACAACTGAAGGATCTTCTACCTCGACAACTGAAGGATCTTCTACCTCGACGACTGAAGGATCTTCTACCTCAGCGACCGAAGGATCTTCTACCTCGACGACTGAAGGATCTTCTACCTCGACAACTGAAGGATCTTCTACCTCGACGACTGAAGGATCTTCCACCTCGACAACTGAAGGATCATCTACCTCGACGACTGAAGGATCATCTACCTCGACGACTGAAGGATCTTCTACCTCAGCGACCGAAGGATCTTCTACCTCGACAACTGAAGGATCTTCTACCTCGACGACTGAAGGATCTTCCACCTCGACAACTGAAGGATCATCTACCTCGACGACTGAAGGATCATCTACCTCGACGACTGAAGGATCTTCTACCTCAGCGACCGAAGGATCTTCTACCTCGACAACTGAAGGATCTTCTACCTCGACGACTGAAAGATCTTCTACCTCGACAACTGAAGGATCTTCTACCTCGACAACTGAAGGATCTTCTACCTCGACAACTGAAGGATCTTCTACCTCGACAACTGAAGGATCTTCTACCTCGACAACTGAAGGATCTTCTACCTCGACGACTGAAGGATCTTCCACCACATCTCCAACGACTGTCACCACGGAATCCTCTACCTCGACGACCGATAGCTCTTCCACCACATCTTCAACGACTGTCACAACGGAATCCTCTACCTCGACGACTGAAGGATCTTCCACCACATCTCCAACGACTGTCACCACGGAATCCTCTGCTTCGACGACTGAAGGATCTTCCACCACATCTCCAACGACTGTCACAACGGAATCCTCTACCTCGACGACTGAAGGATCTTCCACCACATCTCCAACGACTGTCACAACGGAATCCTCAACCTCGACGACTGAAGGATCTTCCACCACATCTCCAACGACTGTCACAACGGAATCCTCTGCTTCGACGACCGAAGGATCTTCCACCACATCTCCAACGACTGTCACAACGGAATCCCCTGCTTCGACGACCGAAGGATCTTCCACCACATCTCCAACGACTGTCACAACGGAATCCTCTGCTTCGACGACCGAAGGATCTTCCACCACATCTCCAACGACTGTCACAACGGAATCCTCTGCTTCGACGACCGAAGGATCTTCCACCACATCTCCAACGACTGTCACAACGGAATCCTCTGCTTCGACGACCGAAGGATCTTCCACCACATCTCCAACGACTGTCACAACGGAATCCTCTGCTTCGACGACCGAAGGATCTTCCACCACATCTCCAACGACTGTCACAACGGAATCCTCTGCTTCGACGACCGAAGGATCTTCCACCACATCTCCAACGACTGTCACAACGGAATCCTCTGCTTCGACGACCGAAGGATCTTCCACCACATCTCCAACGACTGTCACAACGGAATCCTCTGCTTCGACGACCGAAGGATCTTCCACCACATCTCCAACGACTGTCACAACGGAATCCTCTACCTCGACGACTGAAGCTTCTTCTACCACATCTCCAACGACTGTCACAACGGAATCCTCTGCTTCGACGACCGAAGGATCTTCCACCACATCTCCAACGACTGTCACAACGGAATCCTCTACTTCGACGACCGAAGGATCTTCCACCACATCTCCAACGACTGTCACAACGGAATCCTCTACCTCGACGACTGAAGCTTCTTCCACCACATCTCCAACGACTGTCACAACGGAATCCTCTACCTCGACGACTGAAGCTTCTTCTACCACATCTCCAACGACTGTCACAACGGAATCCTCTACTTCGACGACCGAAGGATCTTCCACCACATCTCCAACGACTGTCACAACGGAATCCTCTACTTCGACGACCGAAGGATCTTCCACCACATCTCCAACGACTGTCACAACGGAATCCTCTGCTTCGACGACCGAAGGATCTTCCACCACATCTCCAACGACTGTCACAACGGAATCCTCTGCTTCGACGACCGAAGGATCTTCCACCACATCTCCAACGACTGTCACAACGGAATCCTCTGCTTCGACGACCGAAGGATCTTCCACCACATCTCCAACGACTGTCACAACGGAATCCTCTACCTCGACGACTGAAGCTTCTTCTACCACATCTCCAACGACTGTCACAACGGAATCCTCTACTTCGACGACCGAAGGATCTTCCACCACATCTCCAACGACTGTCACAACGGAATCCTCTACTTCGACGACCGAAGGATCTTCCACCACATCTCCAACGACTGTCACAACGGAATCCTCTGCTTCGACGACCGAAGGATCTTCCACCACATCTCCAACGACTGTCACAACGGAATCCTCTACTTCGACGACCGAAGGATCTTCCACCACATCTCCAACGACTGTCACAACGGAATCCTCTACTTCGACGACCGAAGGATCTTCCACCACATCTCCGACGACTGTCACAACGGAATCCTCTGCTTCGACGACCGAAGGATCTTCCACCACATCTCCAACGACTGTCACAACGGAATCCTCTGCTTCGACGACCGAAGGATCTTCCACCACATCTCCAACGACTGTCACAACGGAATCCTCTACCTCGACGACTGAAGGATCTTCCACCACATCTCCGACGACTGTCACAACGGAATCCTCTACTTCGACGACCGAAGGATCTTCCACCACATCTCCAACGACTGTCACAACGGAATCCTCTACCTCGACGACTGAAGGATCTTCCACCACATCTCCGACGACTGTCACAACGGAATCCTCTACTTCGACGACCGAAGGATCTTCCACCACATCTCCGACGACTGTCACAACGGAATCCTCTACTTCGACGACCGAAGGATCTTCCACCACATCTCCAACGACTGTCACAACGGAATCCTCTACCTCGACGACTGAAGCTTCTTCTACCTCGACGACTGAAGCTTCTTCTACCTCGACGACTGAAGGATCTTCCACCACATCTCCAACGACTGTCACCACGGAATCCTCTACCTCGACGACTGAAGGATCTACTACTTGGACGACTGAAGGATCTTCCACCACATCTCCAACGACTGTCACAACGGAATCCTCTACCTCGACGACCGAAGGATCTTCCACCACATCTCCAACGACTGTCACAACGGAATCCTCTACCTCGACGACCGAAGGCTCTTCCACCACATCTCCAACGACTGTCACAACGGAATCCTCTACTTCGACGACCGAAGGATCTTCCACCACATCTCCAACGACTGTCACAACGGAATCCTCTACCTCGACGACTGAAGCTTCTTCTACCTCGACGACTGAAGCTTCTTCTACCTCGACGACTGAAGGATCTTCCACCACATCTCCAACGACTGTCACCACGGAATCCTCTACCTCGACGACTGAAGGATCTACTACTTGGACGACTGAAGGATCTTCCACCACATCTCCAACGACTGTCACAACGGAATCCTCTACCTCGACGACCGAAGGATCTTCCACCACATCTCCAACGACTGTCACAACGGAATCCTCTACCTCGACGACTGAAGGATCTACTACTTGGACGACTGAAGGATCTTCCACCACATCTCCAACGACTGTCACAACGGAATCCTCTACCTCGACGACCGAAGGATCTTCCACCACATCTCCAACGACTGTCACAACGGAATCCTCTACCTCGACGACCGAAGGATCTTCCACCACATCTCCAACGACTGTCACAACGGAATCCTCTACCTCGACGACTGAAGGATCTACTACTTGGACGACTGAAGGATCTTCCACCACATCTCCAACGACTGTCACAACGGAATCCTCTACTTCGACGACCGAAGGATCTTCCACCACATCTCCAACGACTGTCACAACGGAATCCTCTACCTCGACGACTGAAGCTTCTTCTACCTCGACGACTGAAGCTTCTTCTACCTCGACGACTGAAGGATCTTCCACCACATCTCCAACGACTGTCACCACGGAATCCTCTACCTCGACGACTGAAGGATCTACTACTTGGACGACTGAAGGATCTTCCACCACATCTCCAACGACTGTCACAACGGAATCCTCTACCTCGACAACTGAAGGATCTTCTACCTCGACAACTGAAGGATCTTCTACCTCAGCGACCGAAGGATCTTCTACCTCGACAACTGAAGGAACTTCTACCTCGGCGACCGAAGGAACTTCTACCTCAGCGACCGAAGGATCTTCTACCTCGACAACTGAAGGATCTTCTACCTCGACAACTGAAGGATCTTCTACCTCGACGACTGAAGGATCTTCTACCTCAGCGACCGAAGGATCTTCTACCTCGACGACTGAAGCTTCTTCTACCACATCTCCAACGACTGTCACAACGGAATCCTCTACTTCGACGACCGAAGGATCTTCCACCACATCTCCAACGACTGTCACAACGGAATCCTCTGCTTCGACGACCGAAGGATCTTCCACCACATCTCCAACGACTGTCACAACGGAATCCTCTACCTCGACGACCGAAGGATCTTCCACCACATCTCCAACGACTGTCACAACGGAATCCTCTACCTCGACGACCGAAGGATCTTCCACCACATCTCCAACGACTGTCACAACGGAATCCTCTACCTCGACGACTGAAGCTTCTTCTACCTCGACGACTGAAGCTTCTTCTACCTCGACGACTGAAGGATCTTCCACCACATCTCCAACGACTGTCACAACGGAATCCTCTACCTCGACGACTGAAGCTTCTTCTACCACATCTCCAACGACTGTCACAACGGAATCCTCTACTTCGACGACCGAAGGATCTTCCACCACATCTCCAACGACTGTCACAACGGAGTCCTCTACTTCGACGACCGAAGGATCTTCCACCACATCTCCAACGACTGTCACAACGGAATCCTCTGCTTCGACGACCGAAGGATCTTCCACCACATCTCCAACGACTGTCACAACGGAATCCTCTGCTTCGACGACCGAAGGATCTTCCACCACATCTCCAACGACTGTCACAACGGAATCCTCTGCTTCGACGACCGAAGGATCTTCCACCACATCTCCAACGACTGTCACAACGGAATCCTCTACCTCGACGACTGAAGCTTCTTCTACCACATCTCCAACGACTGTCACAACGGAATCCTCTACTTCGACGACCGAAGGATCTTCCACCACATCTCCAACGACTGTCACAACGGAATCCTCTACTTCGACGACCGAAGGATCTTCCACCACATCTCCAACGACTGTCACAACGGAATCCTCTGCTTCGACGACCGAAGGATCTTCCACCACATCTCCAACGACTGTCACAACGGAATCCTCTACTTCGACGACCGAAGGATCTTCCACCACATCTCCAACGACTGTCACAACGGAATCCTCTACTTCGACGACCGAAGGATCTTCCACCACATCTCCAACGACTGTCACAACGGAATCCTCTACTTCGACGACCGAAGGATCTTCCACCACATCTCCAACGACTGTCACAACGGAATCCTCTACTTCGACGACCGAAGGATCTTCCACCACATCTCCGACGACTGTCACAACGGAATCCTCTGCTTCGACGACCGAAGGATCTTCCACCACATCTCCAACGACTGTCACAACGGAATCCTCTGCTTCGACGACCGAAGGATCTTCCACCACATCTCCAACGACTGTCACAACGGAATCCTCTACCTCGACGACTGAAGGATCTTCCACCACATCTCCGACGACTGTCACAACGGAATCCTCTACTTCGACGACCGAAGGATCTTCCACCACATCTCCAACGACTGTCACAACGGAATCCTCTACCTCGACGACTGAAGCTTCTTCTACCTCGACGACTGAAGCTTCTTCTACCTCGACGACTGAAGGATCTTCCACCACATCTCCAACGACTGTCACCACGGAATCCTCTACCTCGACGACTGAAGGATCTACTACTTGGACGACTGAAGGATCTTCCACCACATCTCCAACGACTGTCACAACGGAATCCTCTACCTCGACGACCGAAGGATCTTCCACCACATCTCCAACGACTGTCACAACGGAATCCTCTACCTCGACGACCGAAGGCTCTTCCACCACATCTCCAACGACTGTCACAACGGAATCCTCTACTTCGACGACCGAAGGATCTTCCACCACATCTCCAACGACTGTCACAACGGAATCCTCTACCTCGACGACTGAAGCTTCTTCTACCTCGACGACTGAAGCTTCTTCTACCTCGACGACTGAAGGATCTTCCACCACATCTCCAACGACTGTCACCACGGAATCCTCTACCTCGACGACTGAAGCTTCTTCTACCTCGACGACTGAAGGATCTACTACTTGGACGACTGAAGGATCTTCCACCACATCTCCAACGACTGTCACAACGGAATCCTCTACCTCGACGACCGAAGGATCTTCCACCACATCTCCAACGACTGTCACAACGGAATCCTCTACCTCGACGACCGAAGGCTCTTCCACCACATCTCCAACGACTGTCACAACGGAATCCTCTACCTCGACGACCGAAGGATCTTCCACCACATCTCCAACGACTGTCACAACGGAATCCTCTACCTCGACGACTGAAGCTTCTTCTACCTCGACGACTGAAGCTTCTTCTACCTCGACGACTGAAGGATCTTCCACCACATCTCCAACGACTGTCACCACGGAATCCTCTACCTCGACGACTGAAGGATCTACTACTTGGACGACTGAAGGATCTTCCACCACATCTCCAACGACTGTCACAACGGAATCCTCTACCTCGACGACCGAAGGATCTTCCACCACATCTCCAACGACTGTCACAACGGAATCCTCTACCTCGACGACCGAAGGCTCTTCCACCACATCTCCAACGACTGTCACAACGGAATCCTCTACTTCGACGACCGAAGGATCTTCCACCACATCTCCAACGACTGTCACAACGGAATCCTCTACCTCGACGACTGAAGCTTCTTCTACCTCGACGACTGAAGCTTCTTCTACCTCGACGACTGAAGGATCTTCCACCACATCTCCAACGACTGTCACAACGGAATCCTCTACCTCGACGACCGAAGGCTCTTCCACCACATCTCCAACGACTGTCACAACGGAATCCTCTACCTCGACGACTGAAGGATCTTCCACCACATCTCCAACGACTGTCACCACGGAATCCTCTACATCGACGACTGAAGGATCTTCCACCACATCTCCAACGACTGTCACCACGGAATCCTCTACCTCGACGACTGAAGGATCTTCCACCACATCTCCAACGACTGTCACCACGGAATCCTCTACCTCAGCGACCGAAGGATCTTCTACCTCGACAACTGAAGGATCTTCTACCTCGACGACTGAAGGATCCTCTACCTCGACGACTGAAGGATCTTCTACCTCGACGACTGAAGGATCTTCTACCTCGACAACTGAAGGATCTTCTACCTCGACAACTGAAGGATCTTCTACCTCGACAACTGAAGGATCTTCTACCTCGACGACTGAAGGATCTTCTACCTCAGCGACCGAAGGATCTTCTACCTCGACGACTGAAGGATCTTCTACCTCGACAACTGAAGGATCTTCTACCTCGACAACTGAAGGATCTTCTACCTCAGCGACCGAAGGATCTTCTACCTCGACAACTGAAGGAACTTCTACCTCGGCGACCGAAGGAACTTCTACCTCAGCGACCGAAGGATCTTCTACCTCGACAACTGAAGGATCTTCTACCTCGACAACTGAAGGATCTTCTACCTCGACGACTGAAGGATCTTCTACCTCAGCGACCGAAGGATCTTCTACCTCGACGACTGAAGGATCTTCTACCTCGACAACTGAAGGATCTTCTATCTCGACGACCGAAGGATCTTCTACCTCGACAACTGAAGGATCTTCTACCTCGACGACTGAAGGATCTTCCACCTCGACAACTGAAGGATCATCTACCTCGACGACTGAAGGATCATCTACCTCGACGACTGAAGGATCTTCTACCTCAGCGACCGAAGGATCTTCTACCTCGACAACTGAAGGATCTTCTACCTCGACGACTGAAAGATCTTCTACCTCGACAACTGAAGGATCTTCTACCTCGACAACTGAAGGATCTTCTACCTCGACAACTGAAGGATCTTCTACCTCGACAACTGAAGGATCTTCTACCTCGACAACTGAAGGATCTTCTACCTCGACGACTGAAGGATCTTCCACCACATCTCCAACGACTGTCACCACGGAATCCTCTACCTCGACGACCGATAGCTCTTCCACCACATCTTCAACGACTGTCACAACGGAATCCTCTACCTCGACGACTGAAGGATCTTCCACCACATCTCCAACGACTGTCACCACGGAATCCTCTGCTTCGACGACTGAAGGATCTTCCACCACATCTCCAACGACTGTCACAACGGAATCCTCTACCTCGACGACTGAAGGATCTTCCACCACATCTCCAACGACTGTCACAACGGAATCCTCAACCTCGACGACTGAAGGATCTTCCACCACATCTCCAACGACTGTCACAACGGAATCCTCTGCTTCGACGACCGAAGGATCTTCCACCACATCTCCAACGACTGTCACAACGGAATCCTCTGCTTCGACGACCGAAGGATCTTCCACCACATCTCCAACGACTGTCACAACGGAATCCTCTGCTTCGACGACCGAAGGATCTTCCACCACATCTCCAACGACTGTCACAACGGAATCCTCTGCTTCGACGACCGAAGGATCTTCCACCACATCTCCAACGACTGTCACAACGGAATCCTCTGCTTCGACGACCGAAGGATCTTCCACCACATCTCCAACGACTGTCACAACGGAATCCTCTGCTTCGACGACCGAAGGATCTTCCACCACATCTCCAACGACTGTCACAACGGAATCCTCTGCTTCGACGACCGAAGGATCTTCCACCACATCTCCAACGACTGTCACAACGGAATCCTCTGCTTCGACGACCGAAGGATCTTCCACCACATCTCCAGCGACTGTCACAACGGAATCCTCTGCTTCGACGACCGAAGGATCTTCCACCACATCTCCAACGACTGTCACAACGGAATCCTCTGCTTCGACGACTGAAGGATCTTCCACCACATCTCCAACGACTGTCACAACGGAATCCTCTGCTTCGACGACCGAAGGATCTTCCACCACATCTCCAACGACTGTCACAACGGAATCCTCTGCTTCGACGACCGAAGGATCTTCCACCACATCTCCAACGACTGTCACAACGGAATCCTCTGCTTCGACGACCGAAGGATCTTCCACCACATCTCCAACGACTGTCACAACGGAATCCTCTGCTTCGACGACCGAAGGATCTTCCACCACATCTCCAACGACTGTCACAACGGAATCCTCTGCTTCGACGACTGAAGGATCTTCCACCACATCTCCAACGACTGTCACAACGGAATCCTCTGCTTCGACGACCGAAGGATCTTCCACCACATCTCCAACGACTGTCACAACAGAATCCTCTGCTTCGACGACCGAAGGATCTTCCACCACATCTCCAACGACTGTCACAACGGAATCCTCTGCTTCGACGACCGAAGGATCTTCCACCACATCTCCAACGACTGTCACAACGGAATCCTCTGCTTCGACGACCGAAGGATCTTCCACCACATCTCCAACGACTGTCACAACGGAATCCTCTGCTTCGACGACCGAAGGATCTTCCACCACATCTCCAACGACTGTCACAACGGAATCCTCTGCTTCGACGACCGAAGGATCTTCCACCACATCTCCAACGACTGTCACAACGGAATCCTCTGCTTCGACGACCGAAGGATCTTCCACCACATCTCCAACGACTGTCACAACGGAATCCTCTGCTTCGACGACCGAAGGATCTTCCACCACATCTCCAACGACTGTCACAACGGAATCCTCTGCTTCGACGACCGAAGGATCTTCCACCAGATCTCCAACGACTGTCACAACGGAATCCTCTGCTTCGACGACCGAAGGATCTTCCACCACATCTCCAACGACTGTCACAACGGAATCCTCTGCTTCGACGACCGAAGGATCTTCCACCACATCTCCAACGACTGTCACAACGGAATCCTCTGCTTCGACGACCGAAGGATCTTCCACCACATCTCCAACGACTGTCACAACGGAATCCTCTACTTCGACGACCGAAGGATCTTCCACCACATCTCCAACGACTGTCACAACCGAATCCTCTGCTTCGACGACCGAAGGATCTTCCACCACATCTCCAACGACTGTCACAACGGAATCCTCTGCTTCGACGACCGAAGGATCTTCCACCACATCTCCAACGACTGTCACAACGGAATCCTCTACTTCGACGACCGAAGGATCTTCCACCACATCTCCAACGACTGTCACAACGGAATCCTCTGCTTCGACGACCGAAGGATCTTCCACCACATCTCCAACGACTGTCACAACGGAATCCTCTACTTCGACGACCGAAGGATCTTCCACCACATCTCCAACGACTGTCACAACGGAATCCTCTACCTCGACGACTGAAGCTTCTTCTACCACATCTCCAACGACTGTCACAACGGAATCCTCTACCTCGACGACCGAAGGATCTTCCACCACATCTCCAACGACTGTCACAACGGAATCCTCTACCTCGACGACCGAAGGATCTTCCACCACATCTCCAACGACTGTCACAACGGAATCCTCTACCTCGGCGACCGAAGGAACTTCTACCTCAGCGACCGAAGGATCTTCTACCTCGACGACTGAAGGATCTTCTACCTCGACAACTGAAGGATCTTCTATCTCGACGACCGAAGGATCTTCTACCTCGACAACTGAAGGATCTTCTACCTCGACGACTGAAGGATCTTCCACCTCGACAACTGAAGGATCATCTACCTCGACGACTGAAGGATCATCTACCTCGACGACTGAAGGATCTTCTACCTCAGCGACCGAAGGATCTTCTACCTCGACAACTGAAGGATCTTCTACCTCGACGACTGAAAGATCTTCTACCTCGACAACTGAAGGATCTTCTACCTCGACAACTGAAGGATCTTCTACCTCGACAACTGAAGGATCTTCTACCTCGACAACTGAAGGATCTTCTACCTCGACAACTGAAGGATCTTCTACCTCGACGACTGAAGGATCTTCCACCACATCTCCAACGACTGTCACCACGGAATCCTCTACCTCGACGACCGATAGCTCTTCCACCACATCTTCAACGACTGTCACAACGGAATCCTCTACCTCGACGACTGAAGGATCTTCCACCACATCTCCAACGACTGTCACCACGGAATCCTCTGCTTCGACGACTGAAGGATCTTCCACCACATCTCCAACGACTGTCACAACGGAATCCTCTGCTTCGACGACCGAAGGATCTTCCACCACATCTCCAACGACTGTCACAACGGAATCCTCTACCTCGACGACTGAAGGATCTTCCACCACATCTCCAACGACTGTCACAACGGAATCCTCTGCTTCGACGACCGAAGGATCTTCCACCACATCTCCAACGACTGTCACAACGGAATCCTCTGCTTCGACGACCGAAGGATCTTCCACCACATCTCCAACGACTGTCACAACGGAATCCTCTGCTTCGACGACCGAAGGATCTTCCACCACATCTCCAACGACTGTCACAACGGAATCCTCTGCTTCGACGACCGAAGGATCTTCCACCGCATCTCCAACGACTGTCACAACGGAATCCTCTGCTTCGACGACCGAAGGATCTTCCACCACATCTCCAACGACTGTCACAACGGAATCCTCTACCTCGACGACTGAAGGATCTTCCACCACATCTCCAACGACTGTCACAACGGAATCCTCTGCTTCGACGACCGAAGGATCTTCCACCACATCTCCAACGACTGTCACAACGGAATCCTCTGCTTCGACGACCGAAGGATCTTCCACCACATCTCCAACGACTGTCACAACGGAATCCTCTGCTTCGACGACCGAAGGATCTTCCACCACATCTCCAACGACTGTCACAACGGAATCCTCTACCTCGACGACTGAAGGATCTTCCACCACATCTCCAACGACTGTCACAACGGAATCCTCAACCTCGACGACTGAAGGATCTTCCACCACATCTCCAACGACTGTCACAACGGAATCCTCTGCTTCGACGACCGAAGGATCTTCCACCACATCTCCAACGACTGTCACAACGGAATCCTCTGCTTCGACGACCGAAGGATCTTCCACCACATCTCCAACGACTGTCACAACGGAATCCTCTGCTTCGACGACCGAAGGATCTTCCACCACATCTCCAACGACTGTCACAACGGAATCCTCTGCTTCGACGACCGAAGGATCTTCCACCACATCTCCAACGACTGTCACAACGGAATCCTCTGCTTCGACGACCGAAGGATCTTCCACCACATCTCCAACGACTGTCACAACGGAATCCTCTGCTTCGACGACCGAAGGATCTTCCACCACATCTCCAACGACTGTCACAACGGAATCCTCTGCTTCGACGACCGAAGGATCTTCCACCACATCTCCAACGACTGTCACAACGGAATCCTCTGCTTCGACGACCGAAGGATCTTCCACCACATCTCCAACGACTGTCACAACGGAATCCTCTGCTTCGACGACCGAAGGATCTTCCACCGCATCTCCAACGACTGTCACAACGGAATCCTCTGCTTCGACGACTGAAGGATCTTCCACCACATCTCCAACGACTGTCACAACGGAATCCTCTACCTCGACGACCGAAGGATCTTCCACCACATCTCCAACGACTGTCACAACGGAATCCTCTACCTCGACGACCGAAGGCTCTTCCACCACATCTCCAACGACTGTCACAACGGAATCCTCTACTTCGACGACCGAAGGATCTTCCACCACATCTCCAACGACTGTCACAACGGAATCCTCTACCTCGACGACTGAAGCTTCTTCTACCTCGACGACTGAAGCTTCTTCTACCTCGACGACTGAAGGATCTTCCACCACATCTCCAACGACTGTCACAACGGAATCCTCTGCTTCGACGACCGAAGGATCTTCCACCACATCTCCAACGACTGTCACAACGGAATCCTCTACCTCGACGACTGAAGGATCTTCCACCACATCTCCAACGACTGTCACAACGGAATCCTCTGCTTCGACGACCGAAGGATCTTCCACCACATCTCCAACGACTGTCACAACGGAATCCTCTGCTTCGACGACCGAAGGATCTTCCACCACATCTCCAACGACTGTCACAACGGAATCCTCTGCTTCGACGACCGAAGGATCTTCCACCACATCTCCAACGACTGTCACAACGGAATCCTCTGCTTCGACGACCGAAGGATCTTCCACCGCATCTCCAACGACTGTCACAACGGAATCCTCTGCTTCGACGACCGAAGGATCTTCCACCACATCTCCAACGACTGTCACAACGGAATCCTCTACCTCGACGACTGAAGGATCTTCCACCACATCTCCAACGACTGTCACAACGGAATCCTCTGCTTCGACGACCGAAGGATCTTCCACCACATCTCCAACGACTGTCACAACGGAATCCTCTGCTTCGACGACCGAAGGATCTTCCACCACATCTCCAACGACTGTCACAACGGAATCCTCTGCTTCGACGACCGAAGGATCTTCCACCACATCTCCAACGACTGTCACAACGGAATCCTCTACCTCGACGACTGAAGGATCTTCCACCACATCTCCAACGACTGTCACAACGGAATCCTCAACCTCGACGACTGAAGGATCTTCCACCACATCTCCAACGACTGTCACAACGGAATCCTCTGCTTCGACGACCGAAGGATCTTCCACCACATCTCCAACGACTGTCACAACGGAATCCTCTGCTTCGACGACCGAAGGATCTTCCACCACATCTCCAACGACTGTCACAACGGAATCCTCTGCTTCGACGACCGAAGGATCTTCCACCACATCTCCAACGACTGTCACAACGGAATCCTCTGCTTCGACGACCGAAGGATCTTCCACCACATCTCCAACGACTGTCACAACGGAATCCTCTGCTTCGACGACCGAAGGATCTTCCACCACATCTCCAACGACTGTCACAACGGAATCCTCTGCTTCGACGACCGAAGGATCTTCCACCACATCTCCAACGACTGTCACAACGGAATCCTCTGCTTCGACGACCGAAGGATCTTCCACCACATCTCCAACGACTGTCACAACGGAATCCTCTGCTTCGACGACCGAAGGATCTTCCACCACATCTCCAACGACTGTCACAACGGAATCCTCTGCTTCGACGACCGAAGGATCTTCCACCGCATCTCCAACGACTGTCACAACGGAATCCTCTACCTCGACGACCGAAGGATCTTCCACCACATCTCCAACGACTGTCACAACGGAATCCTCTACCTCGACGACTGAAGCTTCTTCTACCTCGACGACTGAAGCTTCTTCTACCTCGACGACTGAAGGATCTTCCACCACATCTCCAACGACTGTCACCACGGAATCCTCTACCTCGACGACTGAAGGATCTACTACTTGGACGACTGAAGGATCTTCCACCACATCTCCAACGACTGTCACAACGGAATCCTCTACCTCGACGACCGAAGGCTCTTCCACCACATCTCCAACGACTGTCACAACGGAATCCTCTACCTCGACGACTGAAGGATCTTCCACCACATCTCCAACGACTGTCACCACGGAATCCTCTACATCGACGACTGAAGGATCTTCCACCACATCTCCAACGACTGTCACCACGGAATCCTCTACCTCGACGACTGAAGGATCTTCCACCACATCTCCAACGACTGTCACCACGGAATCCTCTACCTCAGCGACCGAAGGATCTTCTACCACATCTCCAACGACTGTCACAACGGAATCCTCTACCTCGACGACCGAAGGATCTTCCACCACATCTCCAACGACTGTCACAACGGAATCCTCTACCTCGACGACCGAAGGATCTTCCACCACATCTCCAACGACTGTCACAACGGAATCCTCTACCTCGACGACCGAAGGCTCTTCCACCACATCTCCAACGACTGTCACAACGGAATCCTCTACCTCGACGACCGAAGGATCTTCCACCACATCTCCAACGACTGTCACAACGGAATCCTCTACCTCGACGACTGAAGCTTCTTCTACCTCGACGACTGAAGGATCTTCCACCACATCTCCAACGACTGTCACCACGGAATCCTCTACCTCGACGACTGAAGGATCTACTACTTGGACGACTGAAGGATCTTCCACCACATCTCCAACGACTGTCACAACGGAATCCTCTACCTCGACGACCGAAGGATCTTCCACCACATCTCCAACGACTGTCACAACGGAATCCTCTACCTCGACGACCGAAGGCTCTTCCACCACATCTCCAACGACTGTCACAACGGAATCCTCTACTTCGACGACCGAAGGATCTTCCACCACATCTCCAACGACTGTCACAACGGAATCCTCTACCTCGACGACTGAAGCTTCTTCTACCTCGACGACTGAAGGATCTTCCACCACATCTCCAACGACTGTCACAACGGAATCCTCTACCTCGACGACTGAAGGATCTTCCACCACATCTCCAACGACTGTCACAACGGAATCCTCTACCTCGACGACTGAAGCTTCTTCTACCTCGACGACTGAAGGATCTTCCACCACATCTCCAACGACTGTCACCACGGAATCCTCTACATCGACGACTGAAGGATCTTCCACCACATCTCCAACGACTGTCACCACGGAATCCTCTACCTCGACGACCGAAGGATCTTCCACCACATCTCCAACGACTGTCACAACGGAATCCTCTACCTCGACGACTGAAGCTTCTTCTACCTCGACGACTGAAGGATCTTCCACCACATCTCCAACGACTGTCACCACGGAATCCTCTACATCGACGACTGAAGGATCTTCCACCACATCTCCAACGACTGTCACCACGGAATCCTCTACCTCGACGACTGAAGGATCTTCCACCACATCTCCAACGACTGTCACAACGGAATCCTCTACCTCAGCGACCGAAGGATCTTCTACCTCGACAACTGAAGGATCTTCTACCTCGACGACTGAAGGATCCTCTACCTCGACGACTGAAGGATCTTCTACCTCGACGACTGAAGGATCTTCTACCTCGACAACTGAAGGATCTTCTACCTCGACAACTGAAGGATCTTCTACCTCGACAACTGAAGGATCTTCTACCTCGACGACTGAAGGATCTTCTACCTCAGCGACCGAAGGATCTTCTACCTCGACGACTGAAGGATCTTCTACCTCGACAACTGAAGGATCTTCTACCTCGACAACTGAAGGATCTTCTACCTCAGCGACCGAAGGATCTTCTACCTCGACAACTGAAGGAACTTCTACCTCGGCGACCGAAGGAACTTCTACCTCAGCGACCGAAGGATCTTCTACCTCGACAACTGAAGGATCTTCTACCTCGACAACTGAAGGATCTTCTACCTCGTTGACTGAAGGATCTTCTACCTCAGCGACCGAAGGATCTTCTACCTCGACGACTGAAGGATCTTCTACCTCGACAACTGAAGGATCTTCTATCTCGACGACCGAAGGATCTTCTACCTCGACAACTGAAGGATCTTCTACCTCGACGACTGAAGGATCTTCCACCTCGACAACTGAAGGATCATCTACCTCGACGACTGAAGGATCATCTACCTCGACGACTGAAGGATCTTCTACCTCAGCGACCGAAGGATCTTCTACCTCGACAACTGAAGGATCTTCTACCTCGACGACTGAAAGATCTTCTACCTCGACAACTGAAGGATCTTCTACCT
This sequence comes from Caenorhabditis afra, assembly GCA_963570955.1. Classification (NCBI taxonomy): domain Eukaryota; kingdom Metazoa; phylum Nematoda; class Chromadorea; order Rhabditida; family Rhabditidae; genus Caenorhabditis; species Caenorhabditis afra. The sequence goes on along the minus strand of OY751536.1, from coordinate 4,588,646 downwards.
CGACAACTGAAGGATCTTCTACCTCGACAACTGAAGGATCTTCTACCTCGACAACTGAAGGATCTTCTACCTCGACAACTGAAGGATCTTCTACCTCGACGACTGAAGGATCTTCCACCACATCTCCAACGACTGTCACAACGGAATCCTCTACCTCGACGACTGAAGGATCTTCCACCACATCTCCAACGACTGTCACCACGGAATCCTCTGCTTCGACGACTGAAGGATCTTCCACCACATCTCCAACGACTGTCACAACGGAATCCTCTACCTCGACGACTGAAGGATCTTCCACCACATCTCCAACGACTGTCACAACGGAATCCTCAACCTCGACGACTGAAGGATCTTCCACCACATCTCCAACGACTGTCACAACGGAATCCTCTGCTTCGACGACCGAAGGATCTTCCACCACATCTCCAACGACTGTCACAACGGAATCCTCTGCTTCGACGACCGAAGGATCTTCCACCACATCTCCAACGACTGTCACAACGGAATCCTCTGCTTCGACGACCGAAGGATCTTCCACCACATCTCCAACGACTGTCACAACGGAATCCTCTGCTTCGACGACCGAAGGATCTTCCACCACATCTCCAACGACTGTCACAACGGAATCCTCTGCTTCGACGACCGAAGGATCTTCCACCACATCTCCAACGACTGTCACAACGGAATCCTCTACCTCGACGACTGAAGGATCTTCCACCACATCTCCAACGACTGTCACAACGGAATCCTCTACCTCGACGACTGAAGGATCTTCCACCACATCTCCAACGACTGTCACAACGGAATCCTCTGCTTCGACGACCGAAGGATCTTCCACCACATCTCCAACGACTGTCACAACGGAATCCTCTGCTTCGACGACCGAAGGATCTTCCACCACATCTCCAACGACTGTCACAACGGAATCCTCTGCTTCGACGACCGAAGGATCTTCCACCACATCTCCAACGACTGTCACAACGGAATCCTCAACCTCGACGACTGAAGGATCTTCCACCACATCTCCAACGACTGTCACAACGGAATCCTCTGCTTCGACGACCGAAGGATCTTCCACCACATCTCCAACGACTGTCACAACGGAATCCTCTGCTTCGACGACCGAAGGATCTTCCACCACATCTCCAACGACTGTCACAACGGAATCCTCTGCTTCGACGACCGAAGGATCTTCCACCACATCTCCAACGACTGTCACAACGGAATCCTCTGCTTCGACGACCGAAGGATCTTCCACCACATCTCCAACGACTGTCACAACGGAATCCTCTGCTTCGACGACCGAAGGATCTTCCACCACATCTCCAACGACTGTCACAACGGAATCCTCTGCTTCGACGACTGAAGGATCTTCCACCACATCTCCAACGACTGTCACAACGGAATCCTCTACCTCGACGACTGAAGGATCTTCCACCACATCTCCAACGACTGTCACCACGGAATCCTCTGCTTCGACGACTGAAGGATCTTCCACCACATCTCCAACGACTGTCACAACGGAATCCTCTACCTCGACGACTGAAGGATCTTCCACCACATCTCCAACGACTGTCACAACGGAATCCTCAACCTCGACGACTGAAGGATCTTCCACCACATCTCCAACGACTGTCACCACGGAATCCTCTGCTTCGACGACTGAAGGATCTTCCACCACATCTCCAACGACTGTCACAACGGAATCCTCTACCTCGACGACTGAAGGATCTTCCACCACATCTCCAACGACTGTCACAACGGAATCCTCAACCTCGACGACTGAAGGATCTTCCACCACATCTCCAACGACTGTCACAACGGAATCCTCTGCTTCGACGACCGAAGGATCTTCCACCACATCTCCAACGACTGTCACAACGGAATCCTCTGCTTCGACGACCGAAGGATCTTCCACCACATCTCCAACGACTGTCACAACGGAATCCTCTGCTTCGACGACCGAAGGATCTTCCACCACATCTCCAACGACTGTCACAACGGAATCCTCTGCTTCGACGACCGAAGGATCTTCCACCACATCTCCAACGACTGTCACAACGGAATCCTCTGCTTCGACGACCGAAGGATCTTCCACCACATCTCCAACGACTGTCACAACGGAATCCTCTGCTTCGACGACCGAAGGATCTTCCACCACATCTCCAACGACTGTCACAACGGAATCCTCTGCTTCGACGACCGAAGGATCTTCCACCACATCTCCAACGACTGTCACAACGGAATCCTCTGCTTCGACGACCGAAGGATCTTCCACCACATCTCCAACGACTGTCACAACGGAATCCTCTGCTTCGACGACCGAAGGATCTTCCACCACATCTCCAACGACTGTCACAACGGAATCCTCTGCTTCGACGACCGAAGGATCTTCCACCACATCTCCAACGACTGTCACAACGGAATCCTCTGCTTCGACGACTGAAGGATCTTCCACCACATCTCCAACGACTGTCACAACGGAATCCTCTACCTCGACGACCGAAGGATCTTCCACCACATCTCCAACGACTGTCACAACGGAATCCTCTACCTCGACGACCGAAGGCTCTTCCACCACATCTCCAACGACTGTCACAACGGAATCCTCTACTTCGACGACCGAAGGATCTTCCACCACATCTCCAACGACTGTCACAACGGAATCCTCTACCTCGACGACTGAAGCTTCTTCTACCTCGACGACTGAAGCTTCTTCTACCTCGACGACTGAAGGATCTTCCACCACATCTCCAACGACTGTCACCACGGAATCCTCTACCTCGACGACTGAAGGATCTACTACTTGGACGACTGAAGGATCTTCCACCACATCTCCAACGACTGTCACAACGGAATCCTCTACCTCGACGACCGAAGGCTCTTCCACCACATCTCCAACGACTGTCACAACGGAATCCTCTACCTCGACGACTGAAGGATCTTCCACCACATCTCCAACGACTGTCACCACGGAATCCTCTACATCGACGACTGAAGGATCTTCCACCACATCTCCAACGACTGTCACCACGGAATCCTCTACCTCAGCGACCGAAGGATCTTCTACCTCGACAACTGAAGGATCTTCTACCTCGACGACTGAAGGATCCTCTACCTCGACGACTGAAGGATCTTCTACCTCGACGACTGAAGGATCTTCTACCTCGACAACTGAAGGATCTTCTACCTCGACAACTGAAGGATCTTCTACCTCGACAACTGAAGGATCTTCTACCTCGACGACTGAAGGATCTTCTACCTCAGCGACCGAAGGATCTTCTACCTCGACGACTGAAGGATCTTCTACCTCGACAACTGAAGGATCTTCTACCTCGACAACTGAAGGATCTTCTACCTCAGCGACCGAAGGATCTTCTACCTCGACAACTGAAGGAACTTCTACCTCGGCGACCGAAGGAACTTCTACCTCAGCGACCGAAGGATCTTCTACCTCGACAACTGAAGGATCTTCTACCTCGACAACTGAAGGATCTTCTACCTCGTTGACTGAAGGATCTTCTACCTCAGCGACCGAAGGATCTTCTACCTCGACGACTGAAGGATCTTCTACCTCGACAACTGAAGGATCTTCTATCTCGACGACCGAAGGATCTTCTACCTCGACAACTGAAGGATCTTCTACCTCGACGACTGAAGGATCTTCCACCTCGACAACTGAAGGATCATCTACCTCGACGACTGAAGGATCATCTACCTCGACGACTGAAGGATCTTCTACCTCAGCGACCGAAGGATCTTCTACCTCGACAACTGAAGGATCTTCTACCTCGACGACTGAAAGATCTTCTACCTCGACAACTGAAGGATCTTCTACCTCGACAACTGAAGGATCTTCTACCTCGACAACTGAAGGATCTTCTACCTCGACAACTGAAGGATCTTCTACCTCGACAGCTGAAGGATCTTCTACCTCGACGACTGAAGGATCTTCCACCACATCTCCAACGACTGTCACCACGGAATCCTCTACCTCGACGACCGATAGCTCTTCCACCACATCTTCAACGACTGTCACAACGGAATCCTCTACCTCGACGACTGAAGGATCTTCCACCACATCTCCAACGACTGTCACCACGGAATCCTCTGCTTCGACGACTGAAGGATCTTCCACCACATCTCCAACGACTGTCACAACGGAATCCTCTACCTCGACGACTGAAGGATCTTCCACCACATCTCCAACGACTGTCACAACGGAATCCTCAACCTCGACGACTGAAGGATCTTCCACCACATCTCCAACGACTGTCACAACGGAATCCTCTGCTTCGACGACCGAAGGATCTTCCACCACATCTCCAACGACTGTCACAACGGAATCCTCTGCTTCGACGACCGAAGGATCTTCCACCACATCTCCAACGACTGTCACAACGGAATCCTCTGCTTCGACGACCGAAGGATCTTCCACCACATCTCCAACGACTGTCACAACGGAATCCTCTGCTTCGACGACCGAAGGATCTTCCACCACATCTCCAACGACTGTCACAACGGAATCCTCTGCTTCGACGACCGAAGGATCTTCCACCACATCTCCAACGACTGTCACAACGGAATCCTCTGCTTCGACGACCGAAGGATCTTCCACCACATCTCCAACGACTGTCACAACGGAATCCTCTGCTTCGACGACCGAAGGATCTTCCACCACATCTCCAACGACTGTCACAACGGAATCCTCTGCTTCGACGACCGAAGGATCTTCCACCACATCTCCAACGACTGTCACAACGGAATCCTCTGCTTCGACGACCGAAGGATCTTCCACCACATCTCCAACGACTGTCACAACGGAATCCTCTGCTTCGACGACTGAAGGATCTTCCACCACATCTCCAACGACTGTCACAACGGAATCCTCTGCTTCGACGACCGAAGGATCTTCCACCACATCTCCAACGACTGTCACAACGGAATCCTCTGCTTCGACGACCGAAGGATCTTCCACCACATCTCCAACGACTGTCACAACGGAATCCTCTGCTTCGACGACCGAAGGATCTTCCACCACATCTCCAACGACTGTCACAACGGAATCCTCTGCTTCGACGACCGAAGGATCTTCCACCACATCTCCAACGACTGTCACAACGGAATCCTCTGCTTCGACGACCGAAGGATCTTCCACCACATCTCCAACGACTGTCACAACGGAATCCTCTGCTTCGACGACCGAAGGATCTTCCACCACATCTCCAACGACTGTCACAACGGAATCCTCTGCTTCGACGACTGAAGGATCTTCCACCACATCTCCAACGACTGTCACAACGGAATCCTCTGCTTCGACGACCGAAGGATCTTCCACCACATCTCCAACGACTGTCACAACGGAATCCTCTGCTTCGACGACCGAAGGATCTTCCACCACATCTCCAACGACTGTCACAACGGAATCCTCTGCTTCGACGACCGAAGGATCTTCCACCACATCTCCAACGACTGTCACAACGGAATCCTCTGCTTCGACGACCGAAGGATCTTCCACCACATCTCCAACGACTGTCACAACGGAATCCTCTGCTTCGACGACCGAAGGATCTTCCACCACATCTCCAACGACTGTCACAACAGAATCCTCTGCTTCGACGACCGAAGGATCTTCCACCACATCTCCAACGACTGTCACAACGGAATCCTCTGCTTCGACGACCGAAGGATCTTCCACCACATCTCCAACGACTGTCACAACGGAATCCTCTGCTTCGACGACCGAAGGATCTTCCACCACATCTCCAACGACTGTCACAACGGAATCCTCTGCTTCGACGACCGAAGGATCTTCCACCACATCTCCAACGACTGTCACAACAGAATCCTCTGCTTCGACGACCGAAGGATCTTCCACCACATCTCCAACGACTGTCACAACAGAATCCTCTGCTTCGACGACCGAAGGATCTTCCACCACATCTCCAACGACTGTCACAACGGAATCCTCTGCTTCGACGACCGAAGGATCTTCCACCACATCTCCAACGACTGTCACAACAGAATCCTCTGCTTCGACGACCGAAGGATCTTCCACCACATCTCCAACGACTGTCACAACAGAATCCTCTGCTTCGACGACCGAAGGATCTTCCACCACATCTCCAACGACTGTCACAACAGAATCCTCTGCTTCGACGACCGAAGGATCTTCCACCACATCTCCAACGACTGTCACAACAGAATCCTCTGCTTCGACGACCGAAGGATCTTCCACCACATCTCCAACGACTGTCACAACGGAATCCTCTGCTTCGACGACCGAAGGATCTTCCACCACATCTCCAACGACTGTCACAACGGAATCCTCTGCTTCGACGACCGAAGGATCTTCCACCACATCTCCAACGACTGTCACAACGGAATCCTCTGCTTCGACGACCGAAGGATCTTCCACCACATCTCCAACGACTGTCACAACGGAATCCTCTACCTCGACGACTGAAGGATCTTCCACCACATCTCCAACGACTGTCACAACGGAATCCTCTGCTTCGACGACCGAAGGATCTTCCACCACATCTCCAACGACTGTCACAACGGAATCCTCTGCTTCGACGACCGAAGGATCTTCCACCACATCTCCAACGACTGTCACAACGGAATCCTCTACTTCGACGACCGAAGGATCTTCCACCACATCTCCAACGACTGTCACAACGGAATCCTCTGCTTCGACGACCGAAGGATCTTCCACCACATCTCCAACGACTGTCACAACGGAATCCTCTACTTCGACGACCGAAGGATCTTCCACCACATCTCCAACGACTGTCACAACGGAATCCTCTGCTTCGACGACCGAAGGATCTTCCACCACATCTCCAACGACTGTCACAACGGAATCCTCTGCTTCGACGACCGAAGGATCTTCCACCACATCTCCAACGACTGTCACAACGGAATCCTCTACTTCGACGACCGAAGGATCTTCCACCACATCTCCAACGACTGTCACAACGGAATCCTCTACCTCGACGACTGAAGCTTCTTCTACCACATCTCCAACGACTGTCACAACGGAATCCTCTGCTTCGACGACCGAAGGATCTTCCACCACATCTCCAACGACTGTCACAACGGAATCCTCTGCTTCGACGACCGAAGGATCTTCCACCACATCTCCAACGACTGTCACAACGGAATCCTCTACTTCGACGACCGAAGGATCTTCCACCACATCTCCAACGACTGTCACAACGGAATCCTCTACCTCGACGACTGAAGCTTCTTCTACCACATCTCCAACGACTGTCACAACGGAATCCTCTGCTTCGACGACCGAAGGATTTTCCACCACATCTCCAACGACTGTCACAACGGAATCCTCTACCTCGACGACTGAAGCTTCTTCTACCACATCTCCAACGACTGTCACAACGGAATCCTCTACTTCGACGACCGAAGGATCTTCCACCACATCTCCAACGACTGTCACAACGGAATCCTCTACTTCGACGACCGAAGGATCTTCCACCACATCTCCAACGACTGTCACAACGGAATCCTCTGCTTCGACGACCGAAGGATCTTCCACCACATCTCCGACGACTGTCACAACGGAATCCTCTGCTTCGACGACCGAAGGATCTTCCACCACATCTCCAACGACTGTCACAACGGAATCCTCTGCTTCGACGACCGAAGGATTTTCCACCACATCTCCAACGACTGTCACAACGGAATCCTCTACCTCGACGACTGAAGGATCTTCCACCACATCTCCGACGACTGTCACAACGGAATCCTCTACTTCGACGACCGAAGGATCTTCCACCACATCTCCAACGACTGTCACAACGGAATCCTCTACCTCGACGACTGAAGGATCTTCCACCACATCTCCGACGACTGTCACAACGGAATCCTCTACTTCGACGACCGAAGGATCTTCCACCACATCTCCGACGACTGTCACAACGGAATCCTCTACTTCGACGACCGAAGGATCTTCCACCACATCTCCAACGACTGTCACAACGGAATCCTCTACCTCGACGACTGAAGCTTCTTCTACCTCGACGACTGAAGCTTCTTCTACCTCGACGACTGAAGGATCTTCCACCACATCTCCAACGACTGTCACCACGGAATCCTCTACCTCGACGACTGAAGGATCTACTACTTGGACGACTGAAGGATCTTCCACCACATCTCCAACGACTGTCACAACGGAATCCTCTACCTCGACGACCGAAGGATCATCCACCACATCTCCAACGACTGTCACAACGGAATCCTCTACCTCGACGACCGAAGGCTCTTCCACCACATCTCCAACGACTGTCACAACGGAATCCTCTACTTCGACGACCGAAGGATCTTCCACCACATCTCCAACGACTGTCACAACGGAATCCTCTACCTCGACGACTGAAGCTTCTTCTACCTCGACGACTGAAGCTTCTTCTACCTCGACGACTGAAGGATCTTCCACCACATCTCCAACGACTGTCACCACGGAATCCTCTACCTCGACGACTGAAGGATCTACTACTTGGACGACTGAAGGATCTTCCACCACATCTCCAACGACTGTCACAACGGAATCCTCTACCTCGACGACCGAAGGATCTTCCACCACATCTCCAACGACTGTCACAACGGAATCCTCTACCTCGACGACCGAAGGCTCTTCCACCACATCTCCAACGACTGTCACAACGGAATCCTCTACCTCGACGACCGAAGGATCTTCCACCACATCTCCAACGACTGTCACAACGGAATCCTCTACCTCGACGACTGAAGCTTCTTCTACCTCGACGACTGAAGCTTCTTCTACCTCGACGACTGAAGGATCTTCCACCACATCTCCAACGACTGTCACCACGGAATCCTCTACCTCGACGACTGAAGGATCTACTACTTGGACGACTGAAGGATCTTCCACCACATCTCCAACGACTGTCACAACGGAATCCTCTACCTCGACGACCGAAGGATCTTCCACCACATCTCCAACGACTGTCACAACGGAATCCTCTACCTCGACGACCGAAGGCTCTTCCACCACATCTCCAACGACTGTCACAACGGAATCCTCTACTTCGACGACCGAAGGATCTTCCACCACATCTCCAACGACTGTCACAACGGAATCCTCTACCTCGACGACTGAAGCTTCTTCTACCTCGACGACTGAAGCTTCTTCTACCTCGACGACTGAAGGATCTTCCACCACATCTCCAACGACTGTCACCACGGAATCCTCTACCTCGACGACTGAAGGATCTACTACTTGGACGACTGAAGGATCTTCCACCACATCTCCAACGACTGTCACAACGGAATCCTCTACCTCGACGACCGAAGGCTCTTCCACCACATCTCCAACGACTGTCACAACGGAATCCTCTACCTCGACGACTGAAGGATCTTCCACCACATCTCCAACGACTGTCACCACGGAATCCTCTACATCGACGACTGAAGGATCTTCCACCACATCTCCAACGACTGTCACCACGGAATCCTCTACCTCGACGACTGAAGGATCTTCCACCACATCTCCAACGACTGTCACCACGGAATCCTCTACCTCGACGACTGAAGGATCTTCCACCACATCTCCAACGACTGTCACCACGGAATCCTCTACCTCGACGACAGAAGGATCTTCCACCACATCTCCAACGACTGTCACAACGGAATCCTCTACCTCGACGACTGAAGGATCTTCCACCACATCTCCAACGACTGTCACCACGGAATCCTCTACCTCGACGACTGAAGGATCTTCCACCACATCTCCAACGACTGTCACAACGGAATCCTCTGCTTCGACGACCGAAGGATCTTCCACCACATCTCCAACGACTGTCACAACGGAATCCTCTACCTCGACGACTGAAGGATCTTCCACCACATCTTCAACGGCTGTCACAACGGAATCCTCTACCTCGACGACTGAAGGATCTTCCACCACATCTCCAACGACTGTCACCACGGAATCCTCTACCTCGACGACCGAAGGATCTTCCACCACATCTTCAACGGCTGTCACAACGGAATCCTCTGCTTCGACGACCGAAGGCTCTTCCACCACATCTTCAACGGCTGTCACAACGGAATCCTCTACCTCGACGACTGAAGGATCTTCCACCACATCTCCAACGACTGTCACCACGGAATCCTCTACCTCGACGACCGAAGGATCTTCCACCACATCTTCAACGGCTGTCACAACGGAATCCTCTACCTCGACGACTGAAGGATCTTCCACCACATCTCCGACGACTGTCACAACGGAATCCTCTGCTTCGACGACCGAAGGATCTTCCACCACATCTTCAACGGCTGTCACAACGGAATCCTCTGCTTCGACGACCGAAGGCTCTTCCACCACATCTTCAACGGCTGTCACAACGGAATCCTCTACCTCGACGACCGAAGGATCTTCCACCACATCTTCAACGGCTGTCACAACGGAATCCTCTACCTCGACGACTGAAGGATCTTCCACCACATCTCCAACGACTGTCACCACGGAATCCTCTGCTTCGACGACCGAAGGCTCTTCCACCACATCTTCAACGGCTGTCACAACGGAATCCTCTGCTTCGACGACCGAAGGATCTTCCACCACATCTCCAACGACTGTCACAACGGAATCCTCTACCTCGACGACCGAAGGATCTTCCACCACATCTCCAACGACTGTCACAACGGAATCCTCTGCTTCGACGACTGAAGGATCTTCCACCACATCTCCAACGACTGTCACAACGGAATCCTCTGCTTCGACGACCGAAGGATCTTCCACCACATCTCCAACGACTGTCACAACGGAATCCTCTACCTCGACGACTGAAGGATCTTCCACCACATCTCCAACGACTGTCACCACGGAATCCTCTGCTTCGACGACCGAAGGCTCTTCCACCACATCTTCAACGGCTGTCACAACGGAATCCTCTGCTTCGACGACCGAAGGATCTTCCACCACATCTCCAACGACTGTCACAACGGAATCCTCTACCTCGACGACCGAAGGATCTTCCACCACATCTTCAACGGCTGTCACAACGGAATCCTCTACCTCGACGACTGAAGGATCTTCCACCACATCTCCAACGACTGTCACCACGGAATCCTCTACCTCGACGACCGAAGGATCTTCCACCACATCTTCAACGGCTGTCACAACGGAATCCTCTGCTTCGACGACCGAAGGCTCTTCCACCACATCTTCAACGGCTGTCACAACGGAATCCTCTACCTCGACGACTGAAGGATCTTCCACCACATCTCCAACGACTGTCACCACGGAATCCTCTACCTCGACGACCGAAGGATCTTCCACCACATCTTCAACGGCTGTCACAACGGAATCCTCTGCTTCGACGACCGAAGGCTCTTCCACCACATCTTCAACGGCTGTCACAACGGAATCCTCTACCTCGACGACTGAAGGATCTTCCACCACATCTCCAACGACTGTCACCACGGAATCCTCTACCTCGACGACTGAAGGATCTACTACTTGGACGACTGAAGGATCTTCCACCACATCTCCAACGACTGTCACAACGGAATCCTCTACCTCGACGACTGAAGGATCTTCCACCACATCTCCGACGACTGTCACAACGGAATCCTCTGCTTCGAAGACCGAAGGATCTTCCACCACATCTCCAACGACTGTCACAACGGAATCCTCTACCTCGACGACCGAAGGATCTTCCACCACATCTCCAACGACTGTCACAACGGAATCCTCTACCTCGACGACTGAAGGATCTTCCACCACATCTCCGACGACTGTCACAACGGAATCCTCTGCTTCGACGACCGAAGGATCTTCCACCACATCTCCAACGACTGTCACAACGGAATCCTCTGCTTCGACGACCGAAGGATCTTCCACCACATCTCCAACGACTGTCACAACGCAATCCTCTACCTCGACGACCGAAGGATCTTCCACCACATCTCCAACGACTGTCACAACGGAATCCTCTACCTCGACGACTGAAGGATCTTACACCACATCTCCGACGACTGTCACAACGGAATCCTCTGCTTCGACGACCGAAGGATCTTCCACCACATCTCCAACGACTGTCACAACGGAATCCTCTACCTCGACGACCGAAGGATCTTCCACCACATCTCCAACGACTGTCACAACGGAATCCTCTACCTCGACGACCGAAGGCTCTTCCACCACATCTCCAACGACTGTCACAACGGAATCCTCTACCTCGACGACTGAAGGATCTTCCACCACATCTCCAACGACTGTCACCACGGAATCCTCTACATCGACGACTGAAGGATCTTCCACCACATCTCCAACGACTGTCACCACGGAATCCTCTACCTCGACGACTGAAGGATCTTCCACCACATCTCCAACGACTGTCACCACGGAATCCTCTACCTCGACGACTGAAGGATCTTCCACCACATCTCCAACGACTGTCACCACGGAATCCTCTACCTCGACGACTGAAGGATCTTCCACCACATCTCCAACGACTGTCACAACGGAATCCTCTACCTCGACGACTGAAGGATCTTCCACCACATCTCCAACGACTGTCACCACGGAATCCTCTACCTCGACGACTGAAGGATCTTCCACCACATCTCCAACGACTGTCACCACGGAATCCTCTACCTCGACGACAGAAGGATCTTCCACCACATCTCCAACGACTGTCACAACGGAATCCTCTACCTCGACGACTGAAGGATCTTCCACCACATCTCCAACGACTGTCACAACGGAATCCTCTACCTCGACGACTGAAGGATCTTCCACCACATCTCCAACGACTGTCACCACGGAATCCTCTACCTCGACGACAGAAGGATCTTCCACCACATCTCCAACGACTGTCACCACGGAATCCTCTGCTTCGACGACCGAAGGATCTTCCACCACATCTCCAACGACTGTCACAACGGAATCCTCTACCTCGACGACTGAAGGATCTTCCACCACATCTCCAACGACTGTCACAATGGAATCCTCTGCTTCGACGACCGAAGGATCTTCCACCACATCTCCAACGACTGTCACAACGGAATCCTCTACCTCGACGACTGAAGGATCTTCCACCACATCTTCAACGGCTGTCACAACGGAATCCCCTGCTTCGACGACCGAAGGCTCTTCCACCACATCTTCAACGGCTGTCACAACGGAATCCTCTACCTCGACGACTGAAGGATCTTCCACCACATCTCCAACGACTGTCACCACGGAATCCTCTACCTCGACGACCGAAGGATCTTCCACCACATCTTCAACGGCTGTCACAACGGAATCCTCTGCTTCGACGACCGAAGGCTCTTCCACCACATCTTCAACGGCTGTCACAACGGAATCCTCTACCTCGACGACTGAAGGATCTTCCACCACATCTCCAACGACTGTCACCACGGAATCCTCTACCTCGACGACTGAAGGATCTACTACTTGGACGACTGAAGGATCTTCCACCACATCTCCAACGACTGTCACAACGGAATCCTCTACCTCGACGACTGAAGGATCTTCCACCACATCTCCGACGACTGTCACAACGGAATCCTCTACCTCGACGACTGAAGGATCTTCCACCACATCTCCGACGACTGTCACAACGGAATCCTCTACCTCGACGACTGAAGGATCTTCCACCACATCTCCAACGACTGTCACAACGGAATCCTCTACCTCGACGACTGAAGGATCTTCCACCACATCTCCGACGACTGTCACAACGGAATCCTCTGCTTCGACGACCGAAGGATCTTCCACCACATCTCCAACGACTGTCACAACGGAATCCTCTACCTCGACGACCGAAGGATCTTTCACCACATCTCCAACGACTGTCACAACGGAATCCTCTACCTCGACGACTGAAGGATCTTCCACCACATCTCCGACGACTGTCACAACGGAATCCTCTGCTTCGACGACCGAAGGATCTTCCACCACATCTCCAACGACTGTCACAACGGAATCCTCTGCTTCGACGACCGAAGGATCTTCCACCACATCTCCAACGACTGTCACAACGCAATCCTCTACCTCGACGACCGAAGGATCTTCCACCACATCTCCAACGACTGTCACAACGGAATCCTCTACCTCGACGACTGAAGGATCTTACACCACATCTCCGACGACTGTCACAACGGAATCCTCTGCTTCGACGACCGAAGGATCTTCCACCACATCTCCAACGACTGTCACAACGGAATCCTCTGCTTCGACGACCGAAGGATCTTCCACCACATCTCCAACGACTGTCACAACGGAATCCTCTACCTCGACGACCGAAGGATCTTCCACCACATCTCCAACGACTGTCACAACGGAATCCTCTACCTCGACGACTGAAGGATCTTCCACCACATCTCCGACGACTGTCACAACGGAATCCTCTGCTTCGACGACCGAAGGATCTTCCACCACATCTCCGACGACTGTCACAACGGAATCCTCTGCTTCGACGACCGAAGGATCTTCCACCACATCTCCAACGACTGTCACAACGGAATCCTCTACCTCGACGACCGAAGGATCTTCCACCACATCTCCAACGACTGTCACAACGGAATCCTCTACCTCGACGACTGAAGGATCTTCCACCACATCTCCGACAACTGTCACAACGGAATCCTCTGCTTCGACGACCGAAGGATCTTCCACCACATCTCCAACGACTGTCACAACGGAATCCTCTGCTTCGACGACCGAAGGATCTTCCACCACATCTCCAACGACTGTCACAACGGAATCCTCTACTTCGACGACTGAAGGATCTTCCACCACATCTCCGACGACTGTCACAACGGAATCCTCTACCTCGACGACCAAAGGATCTTCCACCACATCTCCAACGACTGTCACAACGGAATCCTCTGCTTCGACGACCGAAGGATCTTCCACCACATCTCCAACGACTGTCACAACGGAATCCTCTGCTTCGACGACCGAAGGATCTTCCACCACATCTCCGACGACTGTCACAACGGAATCCTCTGCTTCGACGACCGAAGGATCTTCCACCACATCTCCAACGACTGTCACAACGGAATCCTCTGCTTCGACGACCGAAGGATCTTCCACCACATCTCCAACGACTGTCACAACGGAATCCTCTACCTCGACGACTGAAGGATCTTCCACCACATCTCCGACAACTGTCACAACGGAATCCTCTGCTTCGACGACCGAAGGATCTTCCACCACATCTCCGACGACTGTCACAACGGAATCCTCTGCTTCGACGACCGAAGGATCTTCCACCACATCTCCAACGACTGTCACAACGGAATCCTCTACTTCGACGACCGAAGGATCTTCCACCACATCTCCAACGACTGTCACAACGGAATCCTCTACCTCGACGACTGAAGGATCTTCCACCACATCTCCGACAACTGTCACAACGGAATCCTCTGCTTCGACGACCGAAGGATCTTCCACCACATCTCCGACAACTGTCACAACGGAATCCTCTGCTTCGACGACCGAAGGATCTTCCACCACATCTCCGACGACTGTCACAACGGAATCCTCTACCTCGACGACTGAAGGATCTTCCACCACATCTCCGACAACTGTCACAACGGAATCCTCTACTTCGACGACCGAAGGATCTTCCACCACATCTCCGACAACTGTCACAACGGAATCCTCTGCTTCGACGACCGAAGGATCTTCCACCACATCTCCAACGACTGTCACAACGGAATCCTCTACCTCGACGACTGAAGCTTCTTCTACCTCGACGACTGAAGCTTCTTCTACCTCGACGACTGAAGGATCTTCCACCACATCTCCAACGACTATCACCACGGAATCCTCTACCTCGACGACTGAAGGATCTTCCACCACATCTCCAACGACTGTCACCACGGAATCCTCTACCTCGACGACAGAAGGATCTTCCACCACATCTCCAACGACTGTCACAACGGAATCCTCTACCTCGACGACTGAAGGATCTTCCACCACATCTCCAACGACTGTCACAACGGAATCCTCTACCTCGACGACTGAAGGATCTTCCACCACATCTCCGACGACTGTCACAACGGAATCCTCTGCTTCGACGACCGAAGGATCTTCCACCACATCTCCAACGACTGTCACAACGGAATCCTCTACCTCGACGACCGAAGGATCTTCCACCACATCTCCAACGACTGTCACAACGGAATCCTCTGCTTCGACGACCGAAGGATCTTCCACCACATCTCCAACGACTGTCACAACGGAATCCTCTACCTCGACGACTGAAGCTTCTTCTACCTCGACGACTGAAGCTTCTTCTACCTCGACGACTGAAGGATCTTCCACCACATCTCCAACGACTATCACCACGGAATCCTCTACCTCGACGACTGAAGGATCTTCCACCACATCTCCAACGACTGTCACCACGGAATCCTCTACCTCGACGACAGAAGGATCTTCCACCACATCTCCAACGACTGTCACAACGGAATCCTCTACCTCGACGACTGAAGGATCTTCCACCACATCTCCAACGACTGTCACAACGGAATCCTCTACCTCGACGACTGAAGGATCTTCCACCACATCTCCGACGACTGTCACAACGGAATCCTCTGCTTCGACGACCGAAGGATCTTCCACCACATCTCCAACGACTGTCACAACGGAATCCTCTACCTCGACGACCGAAGGATCTTTCACCACATCTCCAACGACTGTCACAACGGAATCCTCTACCTCGACGACTGAAGGATCTTCCACCACATCTCCGACGACTGTCACAACGGAATCCTCTGCTTCGACGACCGAAGGATCTTCCACCACATCTCCAACGACTGTCACAACGGAATCCTCTGCTTCGACGACCGAAGGATCTTCCACCACATCTCCAACGACTGTCACAACGCAATCCTCTACCTCGACGACCGAAGGATCTTCCACCACATCTCCAACGACTGTCACAACGGAATCCTCTACCTCGACGACTGAAGGATCTTACACCACATCTCCGACGACTGTCACAACGGAATCCTCTGCTTCGACGACCGAAGGATCTTCCACCACATCTCCAACGACTGTCACAACGGAATCCTCTGCTTCGACGACCGAAGGATCTTCCACCACATCTCCAACGACTGTCACAACGGAATCCTCTACCTCGACGACCGAAGGATCTTCCACCACATCTCCAACGACTGTCACAACGGAATCCTCTACCTCGACGACTGAAGGATCTTCCACCACATCTCCGACGACTGTCACAACGGAATCCTCTGCTTCGACGACCGAAGGATCTTCCACCACATCTCCGACGACTGTCACAACGGAATCCTCTGCTTCGACGACCGAAGGATCTTCCACCACATCTCCAACGACTGTCACAACGGAATCCTCTACCTCGACGACCGAAGGATCTTCCACCACATCTCCAACGACTGTCACAACGGAATCCTCTACCTCGACGACTGAAGGATCTTCCACCACATCTCCGACAACTGTCACAACGGAATCCTCTGCTTCGACGACCGAAGGATCTTCCACCACATCTCCAACGACTGTCACAACGGAATCCTCTGCTTCGACGACCGAAGGATCTTCCACCACATCTCCGACGACTGTCACAACGGAATCCTCTACCTCGACGACCGAAGGATCTTCCACCACATCTCCAACGACTGTCACAACGGAATCCTCTACTTCGACGACTGAAGGATCTTCCACCACATCTCCGACGACTGTCACAACGGAATCCTCTGCTTCGACGACCAAAGGATCTTCCACCACATCTCCAACGACTGTCACAACGGAATCCTCTGCTTCGACGACCGAAGGATCTTCCACCACATCTCCAACGACTGTCACAACGGAATCCTCTGCTTCGACGACCGAAGGATCTTCCACCACATCTCCAACGACTGTCACAACGGAATCCTCTGCTTCGACGACCGAAGGATCTTCCACCACATCTCCAACGACTGTCACAACGGAATCCTCTACCTCGACGACCGAAGGATCTTCCACCACATCTCCAACGACTGTCACAACGCAATCCTCTACCTCGACGACCGAAGGATCTTCCACCACATCTCCAACGACTGTCACAACGGAATCCTCTACTTCGACGACCGAAGGATCTTCCACCACATCTCCGACGACTGTCACAACGGAATCCTCTGCTTCGACGACCGAAGGATCTTCCACCACATCTCCAACGACTGTCACAACGGAATCCTCTACCTCGACGACTGAAGCTTCTTCTACCTCGACGACTGAAGCTTCTTCTACCTCGACGACTGAAGGATCTTCCACCACATCTCCAACGACTATCACCACGGAATCCTCTACCTCGACGACTGAAGGATCTTCCACCACATCTCCAACGACTGTCACCACGGAATCCTCTACCTCGACGACAGAAGGATCTTCCACCACATCTCCAACGACTGTCACAACGGAATCCTCTACCTCGACGACTGAAGGATCTTCCACCACATCTCCAACGACTGTCACCACGGAATCCTCTACCTCGACGACTGAAGGATCTTCCACCACATCTCCAACGACTGTCACAACGGAATCCTCTGCTTCGACGACCGAAGGATCTTCCACCACATCTCCAACGACTGTCACAACGGAATCCTCTACCTCGACGACTGAAGGATCTTCCACCACATCTTCAACGGCTGTCACAACGGAATCCCCTGCTTCGACGACCGAAGGATCTTCCACCACATCTCCAACGACTGTCACAACGGAATCCTCTACCTCGACGACAGAAGGATCTTCCACCACATCTCCAACGACTGTCACAACGGAATCCTCTACCTCGACGACTGAAGGATCTTCCACCACATCTTCAACGGCTGTCACAACGGAATCCTCTACCTCGACGACTGAAGGATCTTCCACCACATCTCCAACGACTGTCACCACGGAATCCTCTTCCTCGACGACTGAAGGATCTACTACTTGGACGACTGAAGGATCTTCCACCACATCTCCAACGACTGTCACAACGGAATCCTCTACCTCGACGACCGAAGGATCTTCCACCACATCTCCAACGACTGTCACAACGGAATCCTCTACCTCGACGACTGAAGGATCTTCCACCACATCTCCGACGACTGTCACAACGGAATCCTCTGCTTCGACGACCGAAGGATCTTCCACCACATCTCCAACGACTGTCACAACGGAATCCTCTACCTCGACGACCGAAGGATCTTCCACCACATCTCCAACGACTGTCACAACGGAATCCTCTACCTCGACGACTGAAGGATCTTCCACCACATCTCCGACGACTGTCACAACGGAATCCTCTGCTTCGACGACCGAAGGATCTTCCACCACATCTCCAACGACTGTCACAACGGAATCCTCTGCTTCGACGACCGAAGGATCGTCCACCACATCTCCAACGACTGTCACCACGGAATCCTCTACCTCGACGACTGAAGGATCTTCCACCACATCTCCAACGACTGTCACCACGGAATCCTCTACCTCGACGACTGAAGGATCTTCCACCACATCTCCAACGACTGTCACCACGGAATCCTCTACCTCGACGACTGAAGGATCTTCCACCACATCTCCAACGACTGTCACCACGGAATCCTCTACCTCGACGACTGAAGGATCTTCCACCACATCTCCAACGACTGTCACCACGGAATCCTCTACCTCGACGACAGAAGGATCTTCCACCACATCTCCAACGACTGTCACAACGGAATCCTCTACCTCGACGACTGAAGGATCTTCCACCACATCTCCAACGACTGTCACCACGGAATCCTCTGCTTCGACGACCGAAGGATCTTCCACCACATCTCATACGACTGTCACAACGGAATCCTCTACCTCGACGACCGAAGGATCTTCCACCACATCTCCAACGACTGTCACCACGGAATCTGAAGGATCTACTACTTCGACGACTGAAGGATCTACTACCTCGACGACTGAAGGATCTTCTACCTCGACGACTGAAGGATCTACTACCTCGATGACTGAAGGATCTACTACTTCGACGACTGAAGGATCTTCTACCTCGACGACTGAAGGATCTTCTACCTCGACGACTGAAGGATCCTCTACCTCGACGACTGAAGGATCTTCTACCTCGACGACTGAAGGATCCTCTACCTCGACGACTGAAGGATCTACTACCTCGATGACTGAAGGATCTACTACTTCGACGACTGAAGGATCTTCTACCTCGACGACTGAAGGATCTTCTACCTCGACGACTGAAGGATCTTCTACCTCGACGACTGAAGGATCTTCTACCTCGACGACTGAAGGATCTTCTACCTCGATGACTGAAGGATCTTCTACCTCGACGACTGAAGGATCTACTACTTCGACGACTGAAGGATCTTCTACCTCGACGACTGAAGGATCTTCTACCTCGATGACTGAAGGATCTTTTACCTCGATGACTGAAGGATCTTCTACCTCGATGACTGAAGGATCTTCTACCTCGACGACTGAAGGATCTACTACTTCGACGACTGAAGGATCTTCTACCTCGACGACTGAAGGATCTTCTACCTCGATGACTGAAGGATCTACTACCTCGATGACTGAAGGATCTACTACTTCGACGACTGAAGGATCTTCTACCTCGACGACTGAAGGATCCTCTACCTCGACGACTGAAGGATCCTCTACCTCGACGACTGAAGGATCCTCTACCTCGACGACTGAAGGATCTACTACCTCGATGACTGAAGGATCTACTACTTCGACGACTGAAGGATCTTCTACCTCGACGACTGAAGGATCTTCTACCTCGACGACTGAAGGATCTTCTACCTCGACGACTGAAGGATCTTCTACCTCGACGACTGAAGGATCTTCTACCTCGACGACTGAAGGATCTTCTACCTCGACGACTGAAGGATCTTCTACCTCGACGACTGAAGGATCCTTTACCTCGACGACTGAAGGATCTTCTACCTCGACGACTGAAGGATCTTCTACCTCGACGACTGAAGGATCTTCTACCTCGACGACTGAAGGATCTTCTACCTCGACGACTGAAGGATCTTCTACCTCGACGACTGAAGGATCTACTACTTCGACGACTGAAGGATCTTCTACCTCGACGACTGAAGGATCTTCTACCTCGACGACTGAAGGATCTTCTACCTCGACGACTGAAGGATCTTCTACCTCGACGACTGAAGGATCCTTTACCTCGACGACTGAAGGATCTTCTACCTCGACGACTGAAGGATCCTCTACCTCGACGACTGAAGGATCTACTACCTCGATGACTGAAGGATCTACTACTTCGACGACTGAAGGATCTTCTACCTCGACGACTGAAGGATCTTCTACCTCGACGACTGAAGTGTCTTCCACCGCATCTCTCACGACTGGTGTGTCTGATTTGACAGCGACAGAGAGTAGTACTGTGCATATTACCGAGAAGTCAACTTCAACATCTGCCTCCAATTAATTGCCTTTTCCACGAGTTCTATGGAATTAATGCTCATTTTCATAAACTGTTTTATCTTTTTTAATTCTGTGATTTGAGATGTCCCATTTTTAGTAGAAGCGCTCTTTCGAAACTTGGAACCTGCGGGACTGTGCTTCTGCGAGATGGATGCGGGTTCCGCGTCCAACTTCCGTATTTAACCAGCGCGGACGCACCCGCTTGATGCAATACGCCTGCGTAACAGAAGAGTGGTGGAGCTCACGGGGAAACTGCTCCGTTATGCTTCCCTCGTGAGTCATCTGTGACGTGATTTCAGTCTCCTCGATCACACTTTCCTCACATTTGATGTTCCGGACTTTTCGGACTCTTCATTCAATTGATGAGGATACCAACATCTGAATTTTTTTCCGTTCAATCAATAGTTTCGAGTTTCGCTCATTCATTTTTGATTCCCGTGACGTATGTGGTTTTGCATGGTCTCATTGGAATTTCAAATTAGTGTCGCCTCGGTTTCATCCATCTCAACCGTTCATTCCAACCGTCATTTCGGCGTCATGAAACTGTTTGTGCTGCTTGTTTCTGTTGCGACTGCCTTCTCCCAATTGGATCTTTGCGAGCCGGCAGTGGATCCGAGTCCTGCGTGTCTGTGCACCCGTCTCGACTTCATGGACACTTACTCCTACCGTCTTCGCTTCGGAAACTCCTCGTTTGCCGGCTCCAACTACATCGTTTCGGTGCCCACTTTCAATTCCAACTACGACTGCTCTTCCGAGGAACCACTCCAGTGCTCCGGAAGCTCATCCAGTGCTACTGTAGCCGCGTTCGCTGTCTTTAACATGAAACACGTGCTGAAACTCCCGAGTAGAATACCGAATGTCTTTTGTTATCCGAACATTCGGATGTTCGACATGGACGGATCAACGGTCAAGCAGTTCCAGAGCAATGGAGATCTTCCGGCCGACGAGCTCAGCTTGCATCTGACTGAAGTCGGCTGCATCGAGTACAGTGCGTCGGAGGGTTCCAGCCCAGGCTCAGGAGCCGTTACCACACCTATCAGTGGATCCGAGTCGTCGAAACCTCCGACCACCGACTCTCCAGTGTCCGCAGTTCCAGCAGGTGCCTAAATGTGCTATCCATCCACTTCATCTGATTCAGTTTCAGAGTGCAACTGTCCGTTGCCACCTGCCACCATGACGCAATCCCTGTTCAACTATCGGTTCGCCTGGCAGTTCCCGAAGACCAAGTACGAGTTCGGAACACCCCAATTCGTCTTTTCGGACACGTGCCAATCCGTGACGATGCTCTGCAAGTTCCCGGTCTCGTCTGTCTTGCTGAACGAGAAGCAGTCCCAGACTTCCCTCATGTTCTTCAACGAGGAATACGTCAGTGACTCAGAAGACGACTGTGTCCAGTAATCAGACAGTTCAGATGATTTCCGGCAACGACATTCGTGACGTGGCATCCCGATTCAACTTGCACTGCGACTCTGCCTCTGGCACGTGGAAGTTCGATTCGGCGTCAGAGACGAAATTCAAGAGCCTTCTCGGGGTCGACGCGATCCAGCTGACCGAATTGGGATGTGCAACAGTTTCTGACAAGTCGTAACTATAAAATTTATTCAGTTTCAAAAATAATTTCAAGACACAGGTTAATAATCATGTTGTCCACAGCAAACAATTTGTTGAAAATAATACTGTACAGAGAAGAGGAAGCCAAAGCGTAGAGAACGTTGATATTCACAGTCGGAAACGAGATTGGATTGGATGAGAATTCCTAGATTCGCGGATATAGAATAGAGATAGAGAGAGAGAGAGAGAGAGAGAGAGAGAGAGAGAGAGAGAGAGAGAGAGAGAGACAGAGACAGAGAGAGTGAGAGAAAGAGACAGAGAGAGACAGAGAGAGAGACAGAGAGAGTGAGAGCAAGAGACCCGTCGAACGCGCGGAGTCGAGCCATGTTTGGCTGTTCAGCCCCCACTCCGGGAGCACAAAAGAAACGAGACAGGGGAGGAAGGAAGAGCGAGAGACCCGCGGGTTGAGCGTCGAGAAGCAGAGCCTCTCTTCTAGTAGAGTCCGGACTTGTGCAGGTTGCTCTGGATTATCATTGAGATCACCGAGTCGAGGATCTTCTGCACTTGGTTCGTGTCGGTGGCGCACGTCTCGTGCACGTAGAACGTCTTCTTCGGATTGTTGGAGAGCGCCTCGAACTTCTGTTTGATGAAAGCGACCGACTCCTCGTAGTTTTGCTCTCCTGCAATATTCTCCGTTGCGTCAATAATTATCCTCTCCTGAAGGCGAGCTACCTCGGTATTCGGGGAATGTCTTGACAAGACTGAAGTGTTTAATCTTCTCTTCGAACAAGTCTTTCTTGTTCAAGAACAGAATGATGTTGGTGTTGTTGAACCATCTGGAGTTGCAGATCGACTCGAATAGTCGCATCGACTCGATCATTCGGTTCTGAAGCCACGTTCATTTCCAGTTCTTCCAGAACACACCTACAGTAGCCTCGTCTTCGAAGAGCACTTCATTGTATTCAGACAAGGCGGCGATGAAGATGATGGCGTTGACGTCTTCAAAGCAATGAATCCACTTCTTCCTCTCCGAACGCTGACCGCCCACGTCGAACACTCTGTAATCAGGAGGTGAGCAAAGATGAGACTCGGGTGCTCACCTGAACTTGACCTTCTTGATCTCGAACTGCACCTCGACGATTCCAGTGGTCTTCGTTCTCAAGAGCAACGTGTCCATCGAGTTGGGCACATAGTCCGCACTGGCTATCCGGTCCATGTTGTCGAAGAAGTACTGCGTGTTGTCGCCGATGTCTCTGATGTTGTGTTTGCGTCTCTCCGCGTACATCCTCTTCACCACCGGATCCTTCCACAGCATATTGATGTGCTGCGCGGCGTCCTTCTTGAAACTCTTGTTGTGCATGTCCTTTATGAACAGGTTCAGCATGTGCACATCATGTTCTCGCAGTGGATCCGAAAAGTTGTAGCCGGCGCCCGGCATGGCTTTCACAATGTGATCCATTTCGACGACGATGTTCGTGTATACTAGCTGCAATCAAACTGCGTTTTGTCATCCGGAGTTCGGAGGTCGGAGTACCTTCGCTTGCGCCTCCAGCTCTTCCGCAGTGAACACCTTCATCGTGAGAAGTCTCATTTGCTTCAAGACAGTGGATTTGCCGCATTCTCCGGCGCCTGGAAGACAACGTTTCATCACATTCCGTAAACATCGCAGTTCGCTCGGATGAAAGTGTAAACATTGTGATTAGACACGGGTCAGGGTACACAGCCGCCCGCCTAGATTAAAGTTGCACTTTTCGCTGCTTTGCATATGTGTGGGAAGGGAGCAAAAGGCAAACATAGTGCAATCGATACGTCATCTGACGTAATTGCAGAGGGTCACCATCTGCACGATGACACAGACATCCGGTCTGGATGCTGATGCTGATCTTCAAAACGTGCTCTACTCCCTACCAACGAACCCAATCTATTTTGGGCCGCCTCGAGTGCCGACTGCTCAGCCTTTGATTTCCAGAATTACTCGGGTCGGTGTTATTCGCTACTCTATGGCCAACGACATTGTTAACCGGATTCAGGCTCCGATTGCATTTCCCTTTCAGGCGCGCGCACTGCCATGACAACCGGCGAGAAAACACGAACCGAGAAGGAGCAGTTTGACGGTTCGCTCGTCGCTCGATTGGTGCTTGCGGAGGTCCTTGTCGATCTGCTTGCTCTTCTCGAAGCCGATCTTCTCCTCCTCGCTTTGGCATATCCCCATCACTATCTGCAAGAAGAAAGTGGACATCAAAGCACAAGTTATTGAAGATCCCGAGGAAGGGAAGAGGAGAAGAAGAGGAGGAAAGGCGAGGGTAGGACGTAATCATCGGAATGAATATGTCTCGTTGAGTAGGCGCACGAGCCTTGATGAATAGAGAAATACACTTGGGAGATTAGGCGAGACACGGAAAGTGGGAGATGTGACAGAAGAATGGAATATGCGAGAAGGTTTTAGTTGCACTCGCAGACTAATGAAAGCGAGCGGTGGAAACTTTCAAAGGTTTGCAGAAGCGGAAGAAGAGAGAGAAGGCGAGAAAGAGCAATGTTTGGTCGATGAGTCAAGGATTTGATATTGGAATTCTGAAGAGAGCCCGCCCCGCCGTTTATTGGAATCGCAAGAGGGGCCCAGAAATTGGATCCCACTGCCTCTCGCCGCTTCTTTGTTTTGAGAGCCCGCACCCTCCTTCAGCCACGTGTCACATGATATCCAATCGAAGATTCTCTGACGGCACAGGGGAAATTGACTAATTACAGGCCGGCAGGAGATTGGAAGGAGATTGAGTGTTAAGAGGGTAGATACAAACCGGCCAAGCACACAATAACAAGTGATTGTAGACTGGCTGAGCTGGCCGGGTGGTGGCTTTTCGAAGAATAACAAAAAGGAAAGTTATGTATCGCATGTGCGTGTGCGTGTGTGTGAATGTTTTCTTCCCCCCTTCTATGTCGTTTCTGGAAAATTAGGCATTGTGCGTTTGGCGTAGGTCTGAATGTGATTCTGAGTTACGAATTCGTGACTCGAAGCACGGACGTCATCACGGATACTAGGGATTCAGAATCAGAAGGCCATCCGGATCAAGTGACTTCTCGATCAGAAACCGGATGTTTTTGTTTAAATTGCGAGTTTGATTGGGAACACGAGAACAGAGAGGAAATGAAAGGTAATGATCAGGTGCAACCGGGAGCGATTGGTGGCGATCATTCGATCTTTCGAAGTTTCCACACTCGGTAGTTTCTGCTCACAGTGACATTTAGTTTCAGCGTGTGAGTGTGTCTGGATAGAAGCGAAAGGACGCGTTCAAAGCACAAGTCTGTTCCGGGAAACATCGGGGAACCGCACCTGGAACAGTTGGCTGTAATTCGATTGCAGAAACCGGGACTCGATGTTTACTTGCTCTTCGGGAGCTCACAAACTAATCCCCGCCACACACGTGGTTGCTCCGCGGACTTCGATACTCGAAAAAACTTTGGGAGAAAGAGGTCACGCGCAGCGGAGATAAAACAGGATATGCATCCAATTTCCGTGTTTCACCTGTGCGATTCGCTAGCGCTTTTCAGCCTACCCGGAATAGGGGCTCTTGGGCTCGTTCTGTGAGCTTTGTCACACTTTTATTATCGGGGAATGGTTAGGGATACTGGAAAAGGCACACGAAAAGCGGGCGAAGCGAGTGGGTGACGTCAAGAGACGAGGGTCGGAATGAATAACAGTTGGAGCAGGAGTACGGTAGGAGACAACTGATTGCAAATACAGAAAAGAGAGCACTGCGAATCAGACCGCGAGCCTTCAAAACTACTCACAGAAAGCGTTGTGTGATAGTTTGTGTCTCGACTACAAACAACAGATGGTGAGCTGCTCGACGAGCCCCAGAGAACCGGCGCGACTCGGATGAGTAAGTAAGGGATCACAATTCGAGTAGACTAGACTCATTTGGAGCACGGCGAAGTCTTCCGAAAGAACGACTTCTGGAATCAGAATGAGTCACGTCTTCTCGATGATTGTTATGAAGTTGAAGCGCAATAAAACGGCACAAAACACCTGACCCTCGCCCGCGCGGCGGTCGATTCTCGTGTTTTCTCGATGGCTGCTGACTGATAACAATGGGGCATTCGCGAGAATCGGAAGGCGAAGAAGAAGAAGAAGAAGAGAGGAGAAGCGTACTTTGGAAGGAGATCAGAACGGAACATAACTACCACGTGTCCCTCGTTTGATTGCCGGCTTCGAGCGCGAAATTCGAATTCTGTTGGAAAATGGACAGCGAGAAAAAAGAAACGAAACTTCGACAAACAGAGCGAGAAGAAACAAGAAGCGGATATGTATGTGAGAAAGTGCGCCTGAATGAGTTTTCGCCTCTTTTCAGCGTCTCTTCTCTACATATTTATTTAATTAGGTGCAAGTGACGGCTCTATTGCTCCCGGAGCAGCACTCAGCTTCAGAAGACGCATGATGTCAGCGAGACCATAACCGCTCATTACACAGCCAGTCGCGAGTTGGCCAGTGATTGGGCGGGAAGGGCTCAAGAGACTTCTAATGAATTCCTTCCGCACAAGCACAGAATGGGGGCTCTTCAGAGGATAAACGGGCACTTGTACTTGCTCAAAAAAGCGCTCGAGAGGCGAGAAGAGTGTGCTCTAGAAAGTTCACATGAATCACGCGAATGTGCCCGGAATTAGAGGAGGCGTGGGCGTGCGGACGAGAAAGGGCGCGCTCGTTCCCGTGGGAACTGATTGAGTGTTTGAAATCCGAACTGAGAAACTTGTTTGTTGTTGGGAAGGCGGCGGACGGAGGCGAATGAGACGGGGGCAGACAAGATTGGAGACTTCGGGGGGCGGGCAGGAGAAACAAGAAGCAGCGCTGATAACTACCGAGAGACTCGCGGAGGCATAGCAACCGAAACGCGGCGAGAGGGAGAAAGAGACGGCCGCCTCTCCCTCTTATTTTCCGCCCGTTTCTCGTTCAGAATCAGCTGGGAGCCAGTGAGTGAGTGTGTTGTGACGTCGACGGAAATCGAATGAGAGCGGCCAATCGGGGGGAAGTCGGGGACTCGAACGGAAATCGTTTATGGTCACAGTTTATTCGGATGACAGACGATGGTTCCGAGATGGAAGCGGGTCGGCCTCCACTCGTTTCACTGCGTCGTCCTCGAGTTCTGAGAAGTCGTTCAGTGCCGGATGCCGCATTTCCTTCACTCACTTGCTCTCCGGTGACCACCTTGTTTCGCTTGAAAAACGTGATTTGGATGGTCTCGCGGTACTGCGAGGACATGAGACAGTACACGAGAATGCCCAGACACATGTTCAGAAAGATAAAGTTGTCCACTTGAGTGTAGATGTACTCGTCCATCTGTCTGCAACGCTGGAATTGGGCTGAAACTGGCAGAAACCGACTCAAAGTCCGCCGGATTGTAGAGTCCGACGCCGAAGAGAACCACGTAGGGCAGTTCGGCGAGCACGTAGAAACAGAGGAAGAGGAGGAGAGCACGGGCGGCACTGGCCTGGCGACTCGAAGATTGCGTCGACGTCGTTGAGGACTCGGAAGACGTGCGGAGCTCGAAGACCAGGAAGAGAGACAGAAAACACATTATGACGATGGGAATCATCTGAACGACGTCTTTTCGGTGCGATCGGAAACCAGAAGCTGACTACCAGACTGGAGATGGCAGCGATTCCGAGAGTGATCCTTCTCAAGCAGTTTCCGGCGATCGAGTCGATGACGTAGACAACCTTCGGATCGCATCTGAAACCGCCCCTCTGTCACCAACGTCTTCTGTTTGCCTCTCACATCGCGTTGCCTTTCTGTCTCTTGATCTCCAGTGGATCCGATTTGAGGGAAATCCGGTGCATCGAGATGCGGAAGACGTGGTTCGCGACGAAGAGTCCGAAGAAGAAGTAAATGCAACGTCGCATGAACTTCTTCGCATTCTCCGTTTTCCTGCAAATCGGAGAAGAGAAGAGAGTGGGCGGAGTTTCAGATCTCACATTCCGTGTCTCACGTCCAAAATAACCGTGGCTCGGAGGAAGGTGATGTAGACGATTTCCCAGAGAATGATCTGGTTGATCACTTGGAAGAGCACGAAGTCCACTAGCTGCAAACAACACACCGTGGTGCAGGAGAGCGCGTTTGCTCTCCCTCGAAACTTACGACTGCGACTTGATAGAAGTAGGTGTGAACGCTGAAATCAGACATTTGTTGAAGACGTCAACGCATTCCGGTTACCAGAAGTACTCGTCCTCGATCACTTCGACGATGTTCTTCGCGACGCCGAGTGCTCCAGACACGACTCCGCACACGGCGATCAGAATCATTTCGTTGGAAACGCTCAAACTTCTCATGGAGGGACGCGTGAGAACGATCAGATGGAAGACGTTGAGCAGAAAGTAGAGCGCCGTCGTGAAAAGAATCGATCTCAGTGCAGCGGAGTGGGTCAGTCTGAAACGACACGCTGTAAAACCATGAAGAGGCGAGTGATTCGCGAACTCGTCAAACTCCCGGAAGAGCCTGTCCATGCTGGAATTCGGTTTGAAAAGATGCAGTTCTGCAGTGGAACATCCGGGAATCACGAGATGGTCCATCTTGTGAGGAGGAGGAGGCGGCCGAAATGGAAATGCGAAGAGAAGAGAAGACGTGCGCCCCCATTTCAAAGAAGCACCCACCCACAATATATAATTGGCACCTTCCCACCTGGAAATCTGAAAACCATCGAGTCCAATGTATATGTGTTTCGAAACGAGCAGACCATTCAATTTTATGAGTTTGTGGCCTCTTTTTGTCAGTTTTAGGTTCCTTTTTGCCTCCAAACCCATGATAAAAATGGGTTCCGTGCTCTGCTCGACATCATTCACTGATAAGAAACTGTGACACACTCTCAGTTTTCCGGCTCCGTTTCGCCGCTTTTCTACGTTTCTTTGTGCAATAATATGCGCAGCGCGACGCGAAAATCGGGAAGTGCGCAAAGACACCAAGAATGCGTCAGCAGTCCGTTGACACGTAAATCCTTTTTTTTTGGCAAAACTTTTTTCCTTTTTCCTCGTTTTATCGAAAAATTTCAAGAAAAAATAGAATTTTTTAATGAAAATAAATTCAGAATGCCGAAAATTCTCGAAGACGCCATTCAAAGTCTCTTCCCGGGAAATTGCTACGAAGAATTGCTCATCAACTTCAATTTCTTTCATCGTGAGTGTATTTCTTTCTTATCAGTTCGTAATCTAAACTTGATTGTTTCTTGCAGCAACATGTCCTCAAGCAGTTCTGAGTCGTTTCCTCGGGTTCGGAATCACTCTGGGCTCGATTCTCCTCTTCGTTCCCCAGATTCTGAAGATTCAGGCGGCTGGTAGTGCTAAGGTGCCATTGTGTTGTTATTCGCAACTTTTAGTTCTTTAAACGTTCTTTTCCAGGGTATTTCTGTGCTATCCCAGCTCCTGGCACTTGTCGGAGCCATCGGAACGGCTTCCTACAGCTATCGGAAGGGATTCGCGTTCAGCGGCTGGGGAGATTCGTTCTTCGTCGCCGCACAACTCGTCATAATCATCCTCCAGATCTTCCTTTTCTCCGGACAACGCGTCGTTTCTCTCGGATTCCTTGGTGTCGTCGGAGCCGTCGTTTACGGTGTCGTCAGCCAGAAAATCCCGATCGAGGCTTTGACCGCCGTCCAGACCGCCGGAATTCCGATCGTCGTCGTCTCCAAGGTTTGCTGGTTTTGAACTGCGAAGAAAATTGTTTCACTTTCAGCTCCTTCAAATCTGGCAAAACTTCCAAGCCAGATCGACTGGCCAGCTGTCTCTGATCTCCGTTTTTCTGCAATTTGCCGGAACCGTCGCTCGAGTGTTCACTTCTGTCCAGGACACCGGAGACAGTCTGCTCATCGTGTCCTACTCGACCGCCGCCGTTCTGAACGGTCTCATCTTCGCCCAGTTCTTCATGTACTGGTCGAGCACCGAGGCCGCCGCACGGAAGAAGAGAAACTAGAGTCCGATTGCTCCAGATTGTTTAACTTATTAAAATTACACGAGAGCCAATGAACATTAATTTGGGTTTTTATTAGATAGACAAGCAGGTTGAGAATGGGTGAAAAATGCTCCTAGATAAAAAAGAAACTGTCAAACAGCGCAAACAAGTAGAAAAATGGCCTGTCGGAAATTAAGATAAGCTTTTGAGATATAAAAAAGTGAGGCTCTCTTTCGGGTCAATAGAATTATGTGCATAGAATGTATGTGTGGTAAATGTAAATTACGGGGAAAGGGAGTGTACATCGACAACAAAGTGTGGCAGAATTGGGAAGGAAATCTACAGGAAAATGAGGAGAGACGGAGGAGCACTAATCACAGGCAGAAATTGCGCTCGACCAGTTTCTTGCACGTTTTGCATTTGACTTCGCAGCACCAGACAAATTGGCAGTGGCACGGTTCGTCGACGATTTCGCGACTCGTGCGCCAGCCTCTTCCACAGCAGATGTTCTGGCAGTTGTCGCCGCACTCGCGATCCTTGACGTCGATGGCGCAGTAGTTGGGCGAGGCGTCCAGGTAGATGAGCTCGTTGCGCATCTGCTTCGACGAGGAGTCCACCGTCTTGATGTACCGCTCAGAACGTCCCGAAGGGCTGGACGAAGTGGAGGCGGCGGCGTTTCTGACGAGAAGCTTCTGGTCGTTGGAACTGACAAGCTTGGCCAGCTGATACTTGTCGTAGAGGCGTCCGGCGAATTCGTCGAACTTTGGCATCACCTTCCAGCACGTCTTCGTCACGCAGCTTCCCGAGACTCCATGGCACTTGCACTCCTTGTTCATCGAAGTGACGAGGAGGCGACGGCCGACGCGATTGTTGTGAAGGTTCATCTGGGAGCGCGGCTCGGACGCGTGCTGCCGGTCGTATTGATCGACGAACTTGCGACCGAACGTGTTTCCGAACTTGACGTTGTCCGAGCATCCGGCCCACACAAAGTCGCTCGGCGAGCCCGCACGGGTCACTTCCTGCTCGGTGGTCCCTTGTGGTGTCTCTCCGCATCCACAGTCATCGATCAGACCCTGAAAAGGAAAAGAAATGAGGGGTTTGGGAAAGTGAGTCATTCGTTACCTTTGAGCATGCACGGGCGAGAGCGTGCGACACACCGGCCGCCGAAATCGCGTACACATAGGCTGATTCACGGGAGGCGACTGAAAAAAGAGAAGGGAATCAGAAGAAAAAGGCGTAGCAGGTGGTACTTACTTTGAAGGGGCGAAGTTCCGATTCCGGGAACGGTGAGTGTGCAGTTCCACGCCTCGCGCTGGAAAGTGTTCTCGCAGGTGTGGAGGGCGCTGCGAAGACCGGAGATCTGCAAATGTTTCGAGTGAAAATGAGCGAGAAAGCGGGAGAACTAACCAAATACTTGATGATGTAAGGGTTCTCGTGGCACATTCGCTTCTGCTGCGGCGTCAGTCCGGGCACATTCTTGCAGAGGATCGGAGAGGCGGCGCCTGGCGAAGAAGTGTCCGCTTTAGAAAGCAGCCTGGAAAGGAAACATTATTCTCTTGAACCGTCCCCCGTCCGCGTGCAATTTATCACATCCGCTTCTGCTTCCGACCTTCATCTCCCATTTTATCGCGTTATTGCTCATAAAGCGGCGGGCCGAAAGGAATGAAGGTCCCGGGGGTCGTA
The DNA here is from genome assembly GCA_963570955.1 of Caenorhabditis afra. Taxonomy (NCBI): domain Eukaryota; kingdom Metazoa; phylum Nematoda; class Chromadorea; order Rhabditida; family Rhabditidae; genus Caenorhabditis; species Caenorhabditis afra. The sequence goes on along the minus strand of OY751536.1, from coordinate 4,556,022 downwards.
TGGGATTAGAGTGCCTGTTGCCAAACAATTTTTACGAGATACCTCTGGCCAGACGGCCCTAGATTCCCTTTGTGACCCCTCCGCACAGACATTTTATGGGATCCACGTTTGGAAACAAGAGGCAGTTGGTGGGAAAGTGACCCGAACGAAGATGCCGATTTGAATGACAAAAGGCCGAAATGCGGGCGAACTGACTACTATTAGGCTTTTTTAAGGACAGTTTGCGATTGCTAAGAGGGAATAAAAGAAAGGTAAATTGGTTAAGAGACAGTGTTCAATGTTAATTTACTTACCACCAAGAGCTTGTTGAAGTCGGAGCAAGGACGAGAAGAATAAAGACTGAGGCGTTGAGAGTAGTGAACATTTCGTAGCAGACGAGTCGAGAAGACTGACTGAATGATGAGAGTCTCGGAATCTGCCGACGGGTCCGCAGAAAAGGGGCGGGACGACGGAGTGGGCGGAGTCTGCGTGAGCGCGCGCACGACGGTCTGTACGGAAAGGAGGGTTGTTGCGAGGGAAAACAGAGGTCAAAGGGTGGAGGAGAGATTGGATAACAGGTCTGGTTTACGATCACTTCGTAGCTCGCTCCTTTGTTCTCTCGCGGCTTCCCTCAAGTCGTAAAAGATAGGTGTGACTTGGCAGATTAGGGTGAGAGAAACGCGGGTCGAAAACAATGAACGGACGATATTCGGACAACGAGTGAAAAACAAGCTCAAAGAACGGAAAGAAATGTGTGAGGAACGCTTCTCGAAACGCGGCGAAAAAACAGTTTAAATGAAGCGCCGCGCAAAAAACGAGATTTCAGTGGAGCGCACTTGCTGACTACCGAAAAATTATGAATTCAGGTCTGATTTTCGAGAAAAAAAAGCGACCTTTAGTATGAAATCATCTTCGCCGCCCAAGACCTTTTCGGCTTTTTACTGCGTGCGGCGCTGAGACGGTTCTTGTCATTGAACCTCTCTTTCCAATGGTCAGTGCCCGAAACAGTTGCTTCGAAATGGCGGCAAAATGTACCAGAAACGGTGCCAGGCCTCAAACAGTCTTTTTCCGGAATGAGAAATTGTCTGGGCCGGGGCGACGTCATCCGGTAAAGCTCGATTGGTTTTCGTTGAAGGAGGTGTGAAAATCAATTCGGAGAAAAAACACTAAAAACTTGTTGACCCATAATTCGTTGACTTGGCTAGCCGTCCCTTTCTCTTTGAACAAGACTGGGCACCGTCCCACAACTGGAAATCGCCAACATTGGCTTACGAAGGCCATTTCGCTGATGGACTTTTGGCCCGCTAGCTCGCCCGTTCTCAACCCGATCGAATCCAGTGTTCGGCGACTTTTGGAGACTATCATCACAGAATAGTCCCTACAGCTGTTTTGATGGTCCAACGACCGCTCGGAAGAAATTCTGGGACGTAATGAACGTCGACGACTTGCGCCGCAGAGCCAATTTCGTGATCCCACGTTTGGAGGCATGAGTTCAAGCCGGTGGTTACAACTTCAAGTACCCCTTGTAAAACCAAATCTTCGGACTACTATCGATATTTTAACAACATGGTTTTCAAAAACTATGAATCATTCAAAACGTCCTATTCGAATCGGCCGCCCTGTGAACGTTTTCCTACAAGGTTCGGCAATAACCATAAAGTTTATTCCCTGTGAAAGTGGGAATAACGGTCTCCGAATGTGCCAAGTTGGCAGGGAGAGTCCACTGTGGGAAGACGTGAGTCCTGGGAAACCGTGAAAGGGGGTCACCTGGGAGTCGACGGGCGGTCGCGCGGGGTGAGAGCTCACAGTGCGGCGGCGGGGCTCTTTTGAAGCAGCGACACCGGAATTCGAGAGCTGTTCTCGGTTCTGGCACCGAATCCGTAGAAACGTAGAATCGCCTTTCTGAAAATGGAATCGCGGCGTGCGAACGGAGGAATCCTGCAGAAAACCTGTATTCTGGAGTCCTCCAGAAGTAGACGAAGACGTGAAGAGACGAATTGCAGACGACGAACCAGCCGACCCACGTCTGGATTTGGGCAGTCAGCCACGGCTCCACTTTCAGTATCTGGAAGAGAAGACGTCACCGAATCGGTTGGAGATGCTCACGTCGGTGAGGAAGAGAGATGTTATTGCCAGAAACCAAGTGCCCACGTAGAGAGCTATAATTACAGCCAACGACTTCAGAATCCTCTTCACAGCGTCCATCGACTTGGCGTGTCTGTGATTGGCTGAAAACAGTCTTTGCCACTTTCTTTCCCGTTTCCAGACGGGAACCTTTGAGAGCCCGACATTTAACATGAGTCCATCCATAGACGAAAAGGACCGAAACGGCGATCGCAAAGTTGGTGCCCAGCCAGATGCGGAGACTGAAACCGTTGAGAGCAGTGACTGGAAGGCACACTGCCACCGTTTTCTCGTCTGAAAACAGGTACTTCTCCGGAAACTCTCGAGGGGAAGACTCGCTGGAAACGAAGAAGAGTCCGGTGAGAACGACGGCGAGCGAGAGAACGAGGCAGACGAATAAGGCGACGGCGTAGAAGACGAGCGGGATGCGCGAGTATCTGGAACGACTTCATTCGGAAGACGTGCCGCTTCTGGAGACGCCTACTTGACGGGACACGAGACGATGCAGAGGCGGTCGATTCCGATGAAGAGGCCCATGATGCTCTGCATGTTCATCGCGAAGATCCCGTAGACGGACTGGTAGAAGCACGTGCTGTTCGCGATGTGGTACACTCTGAGCACCATCAGAAGCCGCAGTTGGACCTGCAGACTCTCGATGGAGCGCACTTTGTCTCGTGTCGAAAGTTACCAAATGAACGCAGACGATGAGGTCGAAGAAGGCGAGGATGCTGATGAGAATGGTGCATCTCGTGTGCAGACTGCGGTTCTTGACGGTGATGAGCACGATGGTGAGGTTTCCGAAGACGCCGAGAATCGAGACGAGGAGTGTGGAATAGACGAGCGGAAGAGGCACGACTTCTTCAGCCATTCGTCTTCTGGAACACGCGTTCAGTCCGGAGAAGACCCTTTCGGTATTCGCTCGGGCAAGAGAAATGAAATATGAAAGTGGAACGAGTGAAAAAACGAGCGACAAGAGGAGGAGGAGAAATTGGCGGTGTGAAAAGTGATTTGGCATTTCGGCTCGCCACACACTTCACCAGACGTCGTGTAAATCGGATTCCGGAGGCACTCGAAAACAGAGAAATTCGGCGAAGATTCAGCGGGGAAAACACGATTCATTTCCGGAATACGAGCCCGAATTTATATTGTCATCTACTGCGAGGAAGGCGAGGAAAGCGGAGAAGTGTGACACTGATCCTCTTGGAGCCAATTAGCGGAGCACTCAGACTACGCACACCCTCTGTTGCCGTCATTACTTTGTCTGGAAACGTGACTCTCTCGGCACAAAAGTTCATTCAAGACAATCAACGAATCTGTCGGTTTCAGTAGAAAGTGTCTGAAAGTCCCATTTTCGGACCGGTTTCAGTCGGATGCTCACTTTTCTTCATTTCCAGCTCCTGTGCAGTTTGGGGCACTTTCTCGGGTACTCTGAAACTTCAAAGTTCACTGAAATCCACGCAAGTGCACTTCCTACCGTACACCAAAGAAGGTTACTGTAGCTGTGACACAGAACACGGAAAGGAGCACGATATGCGTTTTCAGAAGCGCGTGAGCCGAGTAAAACAGGACTACGCAGCTGGCGGCACTCTGGAAAACGTCCATTTTCACCGGGTTCCCCTTCTTGGCCGGCACCTGAAAGAACCTGTAAACTGCGAACGCTTCGATTCTTTTGTCGTGCTCGAAGATGTCACTTAAGATCGTATAGCACTGCTGGTTGAACACTGCGTCCCCTACTCCCAGCAGAAATCCGCACAAGAGAACAACAAGCACGCTGAAAAACCCACTAATCAGAAGTTACTCCCCCCGTTTCGATGTGCCTTGGCGGATAATAACCCGAGTCATTTGTCGGTTTCAGCGGAGACTCGTCGGGGAACGTCAGAAATGTCAACAGGAAACATGTCATGTGGAGAATGGCGCCCAGAACAACCATCTTTGTCCGCCCGATTTCACGAACACGCGCTCCGAGAGCGGAAAGAGCGAAACATCCTGAAATTCATCCTTCTCCTTTATAAAGATCTCTGCAGAGACTTTTCAAAAATTATTAATGACCTGTTATTCCATCAGCCAGACTAGATTCACCATCATTGCGTATGACCGCCCTAGTCGCACAGTCTCATCACAAGAATTAACAAGGTGGAGAGAAAACGCTGCGCCGACGGGTCACTCAACGCGGCGGCCGACATCTCGCGGGTTCCGCGCGCCACTATAGTTTGTGTGCCGAGGGGGCGGGGCCTCGGCGCAGCGGCCATGCGCGCGTGCTTTTTTCTCCTTTTCTCACCGAAAACGTTGCCGATTCCAACGAAAATCGAAGCGATCGCATTCAAATCTCTCGTATTTCCCAGTTTTTTAGTGAAAGAAACGATCGTTGGGAAGACGACCGAGAAAAAGGCGAGTTCCATGCCAGTGTAACAAAAAGTGAAGAAGAGAAACAGCAGATTCCGGTCAAACGATATCCTCACAATTTCCACTGAAACCTATAAATATTCCCGGTCAGTGATGCAATTTGGTACTTACAAAGATGTTTCAAGTAGGGAATCTTATACTTTTCAGCCTTAAACGCCGGTTCCGGCAGGGAAACACCGATTGCGATAGAGAAAAGAGTGCATCCCAGAAAAGATCCCACTATCAGCCGAACCTGAATGTTTTCATTTCTGAAATTGTCTGAATTTCAGGTCCAAACCAATGGCATCTCGAAATCATTGCCGGTATGAAATCGGTAGAGAATAAGCAAGTACGCGCCGCCGAAAGTCAGTCTGAAACATAGATTGAACTCATCTGATTGCGAAGATAATCAGTACGATATTTGAGAAAGACCCCATAACATGGAAGAGTTACGGTCCAAAGTGTTCGTTTGACAGTTTTGCGCCAAATAATCGAACTGTCCCGTCCAAAGTACTGCAAAAAGGAAGTGGTTTTTCCAAAAAAGAATTTGTTCTTACGAGATCCAGAAAAGCCAGCGCAGGCGGCAGAAAAGTAGAGAAAATACTCGTTCATGAGGAGAAATGCGGTCTCAAGCATGGCATATCCGACCAATCCACTGACTATGGCCCATTTCGGACTGATGATCTCGACAATAGGAGTGGCCACGAAGTGTCCGAAAGTGAAGACGAGATAGGTGAGGAAAGCACTGTAGTAGCCGGCGTGCTCATTTATTCCTTCACGTCTGGACACACTTTCAACTATTGTTTGCGAGAGGGCAGCTATAAAGAATGTTCTGAATTACAGAACAAAAGCGATTGCCCCGAACCAGGATCGAACTGGTGACCTTTAGATCTTCAGTCTAACACAGATAACTCGCGCCGGAAGCGTAACGGACACGTTCTCGGGTCCGCGCGACTATGCTTACATAATGCTCGCATATTCCATCCGCGTGCTAGCGGACGCGCCCGCGCGGGTCCAATACGGGAGTGTCCGCGCGGATCCGCGTCGACGCGGATGCCATTTAGTGTGGGCGCGGATGCAATACGGGAGTCGTTCGCGGAAGCATAACGGGTCCGTTATGCTTCGCTCGCGATTCTTCTGTGAACGCTCTCCCAACTGAGCTATCGAGGCGGACGGGCGCATTTTTCCCATTTCCGTACACAAACACGCGCGTTTTGGGAAGCGACTTACAAAGAGTGAAGTAGGCGAAGAAGTTGAAGAAGAACACAGCTCCCAACTGACAGATGTTCCAAGTGTCACGGGACAACATTTGGGTGCCACCTACTCTGAAATCGAAGTTCTCGAGGGCGAAAAGAAGGCTCGAAAACACAAGAATCGGTGGCAGCCTTGTTTTCGGGAAACAAAATAAATGTTTTCTGCTTTTTTTCCCTTTTCGAAACGGAACGAAAACAATGGAAAAGAATGCGTCATAATCAAAAATGTTTTATCGTTTTCTCGAAAATTGAGACACAATAGTTAACTTTAAAAAACAAATAAAAATTGTAAACTATATCCAAAAAGTTTAATGCAAATCCGCTCTGTTGCATAGTTTATTTGGCATCTGCGTCTCTTATGTTTACACACTCTCTCGTCGTTTCGAAGTTTGAAAGTGCAATGGAGCGGGTTTGCATTGGAACATTTTGACAGTAGGGAGGGGAGGAAAAGGACTTCGAATCAGAGTAAAAGAGTGCAAAACAGATTCATAGGCAGGTTATTTCGAACTGAAAAAATAACATAATTGGATGGGGAAGGACAATTGAGTACTGGGATAAAGAGAGAGAGAGAGAGATTAACTCTCCTGTCTGCATCGGAAAGAACCCGGAGGGTGGGGATCGGAGAGATCAGAGATAGTAGGCGAAGAAGGTCCGTTCGGTGTGGTCGTGTTTGTGGCTGCAATTATCGATCGGTTCAGAGTAGCGGGGGGCGGGATTAGGCGGATCACTGCACTTCCGCGTTTTGTTTGTTGGACTGCCGAGAACGACAGCACAACGAGGACTGGTTTGGTTCGCCGACGACGGTAGGCGTCGACGCGGATGTTGGCACTGTGCCAAGACATTCACTCACTTCTCGCTCTCCACGTGGTGCGGATGGGCAGCGTCGTGATGCTCGTCGAGCTCCTCCTCGTCGCCGTGCTGCTTCGGCTGAATCTCCTGGTACTGGCTGTCCATGAAGATCTTTTGAGTCATCAGAATGCAGTAGACGAGGATCCAGAGGGCGCCGGCGACGATGAAGATCGGAAAAATGTCGGAGAGAGCCATTTTTGTCGATGAGTCGGGCTCACAGCATGCTCTCGGCTCCTCAATAATGACGTCATGTGGTGGACTAGGAACGGCGGATGATGACGTGGCAGGCGAGGAAGGGAAGATCATCGCGACAGGAAGTGAGAGAGCCGCGAATCGGAGCAGCGAGTCGCCGAGAGCTCGTAAAAGAGTCAACTAATAGTCGAACAAGAGCGAAATGGGGTTCGTTTCAAACCGCACATTTTATTTATTAGAGGCCCTCGAGTGAATGAGAAAAGAAAAGGAGGGGACATAAAAAGTCAGAGCGGACGGAGCAGCACTAAAAGAGCAAATGGGGCGGCTTCGCGGCTCGAGGAGCCTAATGAAGCGAGCTCGGCTGCTCCGGAAGGCACGACGATGAATCTTGGCGCACGATCTGAGAAGAGGGAGAAAAAAAGAGCGATGGGCTCATTTCCCGGACGAAATGTGCAAAAGTGAGGAAGCAGGCGGCGGAAATGGATGCGAGCCCCCAAGACTCGGGATGGAGTTCTCAAGAAACAACCTATAATTTATATATCGGCCGCTGCTCAACGGAGGGAGGGGAAGAGACGGAAATTCGTGAATTATGGGCTTGCCGGCAGTGTACACTTTTGTGGCCGACTCGAAATCCGTTGAAACACTGAGAGGAGCGGCGAAAAGGGGATGCTAACTCAATTATCAGGCCTTTCGATGAGATAATTGGCCCAAAGTGTTGTCTTGTGGCTGTGTGCTTCTTTGCTTTCCTTCCCCCAAGGACATCTTCTGTGCAAAAAGGGCCCGGTGACGTGGCATCTGAGTCAGACGCTCTGGAAATGGACGGACAATGTGATAGTAGTAGTTACAGCCAGAAATCAGTTGAAAGAAAGTGGCAGAGAGAGGGAGAAAAAAGATTATGTCAAGCTGAAGTCGTCACGGATTAGAAGTGAAGAGGAGAAGCCCTCGCGGTGATAAGCGCCCCGCCGGAACGAGACATCCGGCTTAGGCCCCTCTAAGCGCCGCCCCCCTTCCCTTTCGGCGCGCATTTCCAACGGTGTCACTCTTCGCATTTGCATAAGGGACACGATTTCAATGAAATCTCATTGCACAGGCAGCGGACGACGAAGAAGACGACGAGCCGAATCGCATAAAAATGAAGGAGGCCCATTAGCGACGAAGACGACGAGAAGGAGGCAAAACGGCTTTTTGGAGCGGACGGGCGGTCTAATTCGTTGCAGCAGGCGGGTCGTCCGGGGTTGCAAATGCGCTCCGTTGAGAAGAGAATTAGAGGGGGGATGCTCGTTTCGTTCTCGAAAAAATTGGGTATGAATAATGGAGAAGGCGGTGAAGATGTCAATTTTGGCACGCGCTCGGCCCGAAATTGCACATTTTCGGAGCAAATTGGAGGCGGTTTTGTTCAATTTCAGACTGGGAACCGCGAGTGTTTCACGTGACTCGCCGGAATTCTCTCGCACGCCCTTTCGTGTCTGTGACGTCAACAAATTCATTGAAATGGTCACCGACGAGTCACCGAATAAGTGTGTACTTTTCACAGAGAACAAGGCACGAGCAAGGGTGGATATGTGACTTTGGGCGCTCATTGGACGTCTCTCGAAAGGCCGCGATTCAATTTGTACACCTGCAGCGGCGGCTGCGTTTCTCCACTTTCCACGTCTTCTTCTATCTGAAACACTGTGTCTCTCTTTCAATTAAAGCCATAAAAAGAGTGTTGCGTCGAGACGGCCTTCTCGAGTGAGTCAGTGAGTGAGTGTAGTTGTGAGTGGGGAGGCTCACGAACTTTCTTTTTGTTCATTCTGGTTAACTTGGGTTCAAGAATATTTATGTTAGAGAGAGATAGAGAGGGCGAGCGAGAATGCAGTAATACTTGGTCTGGAAAGAAGAAGAAGGGGGAAATAAATACAAGATGGTATCACAAGAAACCGCTCCGGGAACGGGCGGTCGACGATAATTACACATTCGGAAGAGTCGGGCACGTCTTCTCAATGCACGGCTTGCGGTGGCGCCGCACTCGTCAGATGACGTGGATGCGAGTTCTGCTGCTGCTGCTCCTCGCCCTCGACGGTCTTCTTCTTCCGAACGAGCCTCCGTTTCGGCTTCTCGCTCTCCGCGCTCTCCGTCGGCGCCTCCTCCTTCTTCCGGACTACCGTACGACGGATTACTGTAGTCGGACGAATCTCCTCTTTCTTCTCTCCTTCGATCTTCGTCCCTTCTGATGACGTCAGAATGGAGTTGGGTTTCTTGGCGACGAGCTTCTGCACGTGATGACGTCGTTTCTCTTCGGGTTTCGGGTCGTTGCCGTTCTCGAACATCTTCTTGTGCTCGACGTTGAGTCGTTTCGGCTCCTTCTCCTTCTTCAAGAGCTGTTCCAAGCGGTCGTCCTCTTCCCTCCGCAGCTCTTCCTTCTTCTCGAGCTCCCGGATCTTCTGAATCGAAAGGAGCGGCTTCTCCTTCTTCTTCTCCTCTTTCTTCTCGATCTTCGCTATTCTCTGCTCCCAGATGTTCTTTGCAGTGACGGGAGGCCTTCTCACTTTCACAGCCGCCCCGTCTAATTTCGGTTTCGGAGCAGCGGGAGCCGCATTTCCAGACACGTCGAGCATCGGAGCATACCCTTCGTCCACGGTCGGAGCAACCTTCGGCTCCCAGTGCTTCCCTGTTTTCAGGGGAGCAGGCACCTCTTCCTTCTCGATCGAATCCTGTTTCTTTGGCTCCCACTGTCTTGTGGGTCTCTTGACAACCTTCTGGAGTGACGGCACGTCTTCTTTTTTCATGAACGTCTTCGGAATCGCCAACTTCTTCGGGGTCTCGGGGACGGGAGGCGGAGCCACCAGCTCTGTATCCTCTTCTGATTCGCGACTTGCTCTTTGGAACGAGAGCTGCTTCATGAGAATTGCGGACTTTGGAGCAGCCGTGGCGACGACTGGCGCAGCTTTGGGAGCAGCATTCGGAGTGGGCTTCGGCTCCGGAGAGACGAGAGATTTCGGCATTGACGGTGGGATCTAGAAGAACGATTCGGAATGGAAAGAGGCGCGAAAAGAACATGGAATACTGCAAATCAACGTAGAAATGGGCGGTCGGACACAGAAACTTGCAGAGCAACAAGAACAACGACGAGAATCTGAAAGACGGCGAGAGCGACAGAAAATGCGAACTGGGCGAGTGTTATTGGGGGATAAGAATCACATCAAACCGGGAATTTCAACATCACAATCAATCGATAATCTGTTTTTTTTTCAGGTAGTTATACGTGGCACTCCATGCTCCTCTTCAGAAGACAGTCAAACGAACCTTCGGAGCAATCTTCTTCGGCTCCGCCTCTTTTTTCGGCTCCGGTGCAAGTTTCGGCTGAAAAACAACACACTGAAATGGAAACCAAAACGGCGAAACGGATTACCACCGGATTCTTGGCCAGTTCCTCTGCTTCCTGACGCGCTTTTTGAGCCGCTTCGCGTCGTTTTATTCGTTCTGAACGTCGGAAATTTAAAAGTGAAGAGAACAAGGGCGAACTGACTGAGCTCTCCGTTCCGCAACGTGGCGTTCTCGACCTTGTGCCTTCCCTCGGGTAACCGGAAGTTGATCGAGATCTTCGTGAGTCCGTGGTTCTTCACTATCGCGTCGATGATCTCTTTTTCGGATTGCGTCGAGAACGAGACTCCCTGGTTCACTGCTTTTATCTCCTCCACCGATTCGTTCACCAGAGCCGCTTTGAACAATTTTGCGAAGAAGTCACCTAAAGAATCGCAGTGTAGGAGGCTCGAATCGAAGCATCCAAAAGACCTACCGCTCAAATAATTCGTCTCCAGATTCACTTTCTTGATAGCCTGATTCATCTCGATCACAGTGGTCAGAATCTGAAAACGGTGGTCCTGTCTGAATGACTTTGAATTGGCAGTGCTCACATTGATGTCGTGGTCGTAGAGTCCCATGTTGGCCAAGGAGATTCTCTCGCAGTGCTCATTGTACGCGAGCGCTTCCAGAAGCCTTTTGATGGCCGGAACAGGTGTTCTCTGGAACACGTTCCGTCAGAAGACGTCCCTTCCCGCAGAGCCCGGCTCACCTTCATGTTGTTCAGATTGATCTCCTTGAGCGACGGATCGTTGTCCAGAAGCTTCCTGATGCACTGGTCCACGTCCACCTCATTGTCCGGCTCCGTCGGTCTCGTTTGCTCCGGCAGACTGCACTTCACCTGAGAACCCGTCTGGTTGGTTCTCTGAAATGCGAGGCTGGAAACTCACAGGTGTCTGGTCGGTTTCCATCAGGATTCGCTCTGCCTCATCCCACGAAACAATTCGATTCTCGTGCATCGCCTCTGCAGGTTCACTTTTGGGCCAAAAAAGAGAGGTCAGGAGGGGGAGGAAAGAAAGAGAAAGTTCTTGGAAAATGAGTCTTGTGTACTCTTCCTGCGTCCGGGTAATGTTTTTTTGGAGACTGAATGGGTGGAAACGGGCGGCGAGACCGTTCAAAACGGTAATCTGGAGGGTAAACACCGACTGTTTTCTTCGAAACCACCTCTTTCTATTTTCTGAACGACTCACTGAGCAAGTCGTTGATCTCGCGCTCCTGAGCCTCGACGCCCATTGACTCGATGGTGGCGATGAAATCCTGAAAGACGGCTTGAGAGGCTGATCTCAGAAGATGAGCCGATCACCTCATCAGTCATCAGCTCCGACGAGGCATTCGTGCGCAGTTGCTGAAGTTCTTCCTCCATCTGAAATACGAGTTCTACTACGAGTAGAAGAGAAGTTGCGAAATCCGAAGCTCTCTCTCTCTCTCAGTCTTCCGAGTTGAACAGGTGACTCTTCGCATTGACCACACGAGTCGATTCCGTCCAAATGCCACTATTATCGATCCGTCATGTTTCGAGACTCAGGAGAAGATCTCGGGAAAAGAGCGAGACAAAATAACTTTGGAGGAAAGTTGAGAGTGCGCGGTTTCCTACTTTCCCCTTTGCAAATACCGTCTCCTCTGCCACGTCAATATTTATATCCCAGTGGAAACGCGGCGGGTATTTCGGGCGGAGGAGGGAAGCGACGAGATATTTGCGTTCATCTCGCTTATTTCCATGCGAGATTTATATGCGTGAATTGTTTTGAATTAGGAGGAGAGGAAGGCGAGTGGATCGAAAGATCGGAAGGAGGATTCACGCCAAACAGTCGTCTCCGAGGTGTTTCATGTGGAAAACAACTGGAAACCCTCGAGAATGGAAAACAGTAAACCCGAGCGGGCTGAAACTGGCGAGAATTTGTAATTCAGATAGTAATCCGTACTGGAAGAGAGAGAGAGAGAGAGAAAGACGGTGGGCGAGGGCGGAAAGACACACATTCTAACGGTTATTAGTAGTTGCGGACAATTAGAGGAAGAAGACGTATGTGAGGTGAAAAGAAGGCAAGAAAGGCATGCATGTAATTGAGGATGAAGGGCGGCAGAAAGCGAGAGTTTCCTCTGTAGTGCGAATATCGAAGGGTGGAATTCCCGAAAGCGCCAACTTTGCCCCTCGGCCACTTGAGTTCTGATCATTGTCCGGCGGACGGTAAACATGCAATCGGGTGAACTTTTAGAAAGTTGAACATCTACAGATTCCCCCCAAATAGTTTATGAATCCCGAAGAGGTTCTGTGTCAGGGGATCAGCGAGGAAACGGCGAGATGGGTCGAGTGGGTCTCGCCAAAGACACATGGAAAGCAAACATTGGGGAGACTGCAAGGCCCCTGGTAACTGGGAAGACACAAAGTCGAGAGATCGAGTTGGAAGGTTCGAGTGGGGGGCGAGAGGAAGGGCTCTTGTTAGACACCTTGACGTAGTAATGGATGGACGGGGGCTCAAGAGAAGGGGAGCGTTTATTAAACCCTCGCTCCGTCCCGGCAACCGATGGCCGCTTGAAAGCGGAGCAGATGTTTTCGTCGGAGGCGCCGATTCTAATGACGATGTGTTGAAGTTCGAGTCAACGAACATGTGGCATTGCGTCGTGACGTGGCACGGCAATCAATCGGTCCGATTTCACAACTGTTTTTCGTTAGCCTATATCAAAACAAAACCAGTGGAAATTCATGGGGTTTTTGAGTGCAGGAAACTCGAGAAAAGTGTGAAGATTCGTAAGAAACCCCAGAGCTTATATACCAGAGTCAGTGGTATCGAGTGCCGAACACTGGAGGGGTTGAGTGAAATCTGCATCAACTTATCAATAACTGGCTGGTGGCGGATAGTGAGAGGGTGAAAGAAAAGTTTGTCCCGCAGAAGCTTCTTGCGCTGGCGTGCTGGTGTTCAGGTGTGAGGCGGAGACGCAGACAGACCAACAGATATTACACATTCCTTGAGAAACGGGAGAAGAAGTGAGGGAAGAGAGAGAGAGAGAGAGACAGGGAGAAAGAGAGAGAGAGAGAGAGAGAGAGAGAAAGAGAGAGAGAGAGAGAGAGAGAGAGAGAGAGAGAGAGAGAGAAAGGGATGTTCTCTTCCCTCGAGTGTACGAGGAGATGGATGTGTTGCAGAGTTGAAGTCGATTTGCCCGTCACCAGTTGACCGCCGAACCTGTTGCTTAGCAGGTCCCATTAATAACCGAACACAAATTTTCACTCGAAAAGTTATGACGAACATCGATCATCAGCTTCTTCCTATTTCCAACTTGAATCTCGGAATGTTTCACCATCATTTCCTTTTTGCTTCAAATCGATCCACTTCAACGTTTTGGTCCGATGTTCTGTTGATCTGTCCATTACCAACAAAACAGAAACTGGTGGAAAAGTCTAATTAGAATTACAAATCATACCGTATCCCCATTGGGATGTTCCAATGCGATCGATACTCTTCGTCAATTAGCATCCGATTGAAATGCAAATTGAAATCCAGGTGGCAATCGAACGAATGAACATAAGCGATCAATGATCTTCTTTCGATTTTCAAAAGAAAAACAAGCAAAAGATGGACCTTTTTTTCGTTCAGCTTCGTTGAAACCAACATTTTTCCGATCTTGAGTAGTTGTTCTTCATTTCACTTATTTCAGTCGGAGAAGTCAATTTCTTCTCAATACATTGAAAAAAACACGCACATTTCAGAAAAGTGTAAATCACATTTATTATTCAATCATAACCGATGATGAACTTGAAGAAACCAAAGTTAGTCTTGAGAACGTTCCCGATCATCTTCCAGAATCTGACGAACTCTTCCCAGGTGCCAGTGACGATTCGGTTGACAAGCATCGGACGGTAGGCGCATTGGATGTAGCTGATTTCTGAGTTCTCGTCCGAAAGCCACACGCCGCTCACTTGATTGCACCGGATGCTGTATTTGTCAGCCAAATCGTATCTTCGGACAGTAGAGAAGTTCTGAAATCGGAAAACGATCGGAAGGAAGCGGCTCCCGGCCTACCGCTCCATTCGCGTAGTAAACGGAAGAACGGTGTCGGGTGAATCGCGGGTAGATGCATGTGATGGTCACGGACGTGCAGTTGTCTCCGTAGTCGACGTCCAACGGAGCAAACTTCGGAATTTCGCTGTCCGGCATGCTCGGAGTTCCTCGGATCTGACCGTACAACTCCGCGTCCACTTGTTTCAAAACCGGACACTTGCACATATCGGGACTTGAATTCGCTGCTGCGTTTCGAATATAAAGAACTAGAAGGACGAAGATGCGTTGCATTTTCGAAAAAATGAGAAGGGATACTGATCAACAGGCAGGCAATCGGAGGGAGGGGCGAAAGCAGTTTTGAATCCCACATCTCTAATGAAATGCAAATGAGTTGATATGTGGAAGTGACAATAAAAGCTTCAGTGGAAACTCCCTTTATCGCTCAAAATGAACCGTTTTATTCTGTTCGCGATTTTCCTCATTGGTTTCACGAATGCTGCTTGTCCCGCTCCAACAGCTACTGTACAGGTGAGATTCACATTCGGAGCATTCACAGTTTATGTTTTCAGCCGCTGACTTCTACCTTAACTCCGGAACCATCGACTTCGACTCCAGAACCATCGACTTCGACTCCGGAACCATCGACTTCGACTCCGGAACCATCGACTTCGACTCCGGAACCATCGACTTCGACTCCGGAACCATCGACTTCGACTCCGGAACCATCGACTTCGACTCCGGAACCATCGACTTCGACTCCGGAACCATCGACTTCGACTCCGGAACCATCGACTTCGACTCCAGAACCATCGACATCGACTCCAGAACCATCGACATCGACTCCGGAACCATCGACTTCGACTCCGGAACCATCGACTTCGACTCCGGAACCATCGACTTCGACTCCGGAACCATCGACATCGACTCCGGAACCATCGACATCGACTCCGGAACCATCGACTTCGACTCCAGAACCATCGACATCGACTCCGGAACCATCGACTTCGACTCCGGAACCATCGACTTCGACTCCGGAACCATCGACTTCGACTCCGGAACCATCGACTTCGACTCCGGAACCATCGACTT
The DNA here is from genome assembly GCA_963570955.1 of Caenorhabditis afra. NCBI lineage: Eukaryota > Metazoa > Nematoda > Chromadorea > Rhabditida > Rhabditidae > Caenorhabditis > Caenorhabditis afra. Next base: position 4,540,817 of record OY751536.1, on the reverse strand, counting down.
CGACTCCGGAACCATCGACTTCGACTCCGGAATCATCGACTTCGACTCCGGAATCATCGACTTCGACTCCGGAACCATCGACTTCGACTCCGGAACCATCGACTTCGACTCCTGAACCATCGACTTCGACTCCTGAACCATCGACTTCGACTCCGGAACCATCGACTTCGACTCCAGAACCATCGACTTCGACTCCAGAACCATCGACTTCGACTCCGGAATCATCGACATCGACTCCGGAACCATCGACTTCGACTCCGGAACCATCGACTTCGACTCCGGAACCATCGACTTCGACTCCGGAACCATCGACTTCGACTCCAGAACCATCGACTTCGACTCCAGAACCATCGACTTCGACTCCAGAACCATCGACATCGACTCCGGAACCATCGACATCGACTCCAGAACCATCGACTTCGACTCCGGAACCATCGACTTCGACTCCGGAACCATCGACTTCGACTCCGGAACCATCGACTTCGACTCCAGAACCATCGACTTCGACTCCGGAACCATCGACATCGACACCAGAACCATCGACTTCGACTCCAGAACCATCGACATCGACTCCGGAACCATCGACATCGACTCCGGAACCATCGACATCGACTCCAGAACCATCGACTTCGACTCCGGAACCATCGACTTCGACTCCGGAACCATCGACTTCGACTCCGGAACCATCGACTTCGACTCCGGAACCATCGACTTCGACTCCGGAACCATCGACTTCGACTCCGGAACCATCGACTTCGACTCCAGAACCATCGACATCGACTCCAGAACCATCGACATCGACTCCGGAACCATCGACATCGACTCCAGAACCATCGACTTCGACTCCGGAACCATCGACTTCGACTCCAGAACCATCGACATCGACTCCGGAACCATCGACTTCGACTCCGGAACCATCGACTTCGACTCCAGAACCATCGACATCGACTCCGGAACCATCGACATCGACTCCGGAACCATCGACATCGACTCCAGAACCATCGACTTCGACTCCGGAACCATCGACTTCGACTCCAGAACCATCGACATCGACTCCGGAACCATCGACTTCGACTCCGGAACCATCGACTTCGACTCCGGAACCATCGACTTCGACTCCGGAACCATCGACTTCGACTCCGGAACCATCGACTTCGACTCCAGAACCATCGACATCGACTCCGGAACCATCGACATCGACTCCGGAACCATCGACATCGACTCCAGAACCATCGACTTCGACTCCGGAACCATCGACTTCGACTCCAGAACCATCGACATCGACTCCGGAACCATCGACTTCGACTCCGGAACCATCGACTTCGACTCCGGAACCATCGACTTCGACTCCGGAACCATCGACTTCGACTCCGGAACCATCGACTTCGACTCCAGAACCATCGACATCGACTCCGGAACCATCGACATCGACTCCGGAACCATCGACATCGACTCCAGAACCATCGACTTCGACTCCGGAACCATCGACTTCGACTCCAGAACCATCGACATCGACTCCGGAACCATCGACTTCGACTCCGGAACCATCGACTTCGACTCCGGAACCATCGACTTCGACTCCGGAACCATCGACTTCGACTCCGGAACCATCGACTTCGACTCCGGAACCATCGACTTCGACTCCGGAACCATCGACTTCGACTCCGGAATCATCGACTTCGACTCCGGAATCATCGACTTCGACTCCGGAACCATCGACTTCGACTCCTGAACCATCGACTTCGACTCCAGAACCATCGACTTCGACTCCGGAACCATCGACTTCGACTCCGGAACCATCGACTTCGACTCCTGAACCATCGACTTCGACTCCAGAACCATCGACTTCGACTCCGGAACCATCGACTTCGACTCCGGAACCATCGACCACGAAACCGTGTCTGTGCAAAGGACAATCTATCCCCAATCTTTCGCCGTACTTCGATGTAGAGTGGTTATCTGAAAGACAATCGGAGATAGCTGCTACATACAATTCCTCCTACCAAGTTATCAAGAGTGCAAACGCCCCGTCGCTGAACGAGACAGCTTGTGTGGGTCAATACCTGTGTGGAAAGCAATCTTCCTCTGAAACTAGTTACACACCGGTTTTGAACTTCGGTTTTATTGGATTTGACGATGATACGGTACGCTTTAAGTTTCAATCTCACATTTATTTCATCCGTTCAGAGCGTCACAGTTACTTTCGTACCAAATGTTCTCGAATACGTTTATATGTCATGCACTTCCAAAGGAACATGGTTATACGAAAACAAGACTGTCGTCTCTATGGGATGTGTCCTCGTGTCTATTGATGATCGAAACTCTTCCAACTAAAAGAGCTTAAAATAACGATGAACAAATGAAGCAATAACAAATCCATTGACTCTTCTTCATTTTTTCTAATGGGGTTATGCGCGAGCCGGAGAAAAAGGAAAAAAATGCAAAAATTATTTTTTTCCCTTATTCTGGAAACCGGAGAAAAATCGAAAAGCGGGGAGAAATTCGGACTTTACCCGCCCAGGCGGGGAAAAAATCGAAAAGCGCGGAAAAAGTCCATGTTTTTCCGTGGGGAGAAAAGTCCGAATTTCTCCCAGCTTTTCAATTTTTCTCCGGTTTCCAGAATAAGGGAAAAAATACTTTTTACATTTCTTTTCTTTTTACCGGCTCGCGCATAACCCCATAAAATATGTTATTAACAAGCAGATGGGTTCAAAGATTTGATCTCTAAATTCGAAAACTCTCGCGAAGACGGATCCAAAATCAAAGTTTCGCAGTACGGAACGCATGTGTTGGATGGAACCGCACAATAACCGTTTCACACCGACACGATGGTTATCAAACTTTGATGCCGTACGACAGGGAGACAGCGCCTCTCCCACTATTTTCTGCACCGCCCTCCAATTCCTCCTAGATGAGTGCGATGCAGAATGGCAAAGTGAAGGTGTGAGGATTGACGGGGTACCAGTACACCGCCTGGAGTTTTCAGATCATGTCGTGCTCATAAGAAAGGATCCGCATATGATTGAAGAGAGACTAGAGACTAGAGGTTCTCGATTCGGTCAACAAGTGAAACGGAACACCCAGCAACGGATCCAAGAATGTTCTCGTTCGGAACGACACCTCCCCAACGGATGGCGTCATTCACAGTGGGAACCCCTCGCTCCGTCTTCAGGCTTCCGGTATCTCGGCAGATGGATTAAAATCTCAGGTTCATCAGACAAAGAAGTCTCCACGCGCATCCAAGACGGCTGGGCAGTGACAAATTCAATGAAGACTCTGTTAAATGTCCCGAATCACGTTGAGAAGTCGACTGATGACTTCTTCTTGATAACTTCAAAATCGCTGGTAGCACCCAGATGTTTTGTAGTCTCCTCTGCGCCCTCATATCTGTTTTAATGAATTACCACTTTGAAAAGAAAAGATAACATGTCAACATCGCCTGGTAAGCGGAATGTCGATCCGAAGCTTGACATTGGTTGTCGCTGTTTTCATGGCTTCTTATCGCCTTCTCTATTCCTTTCGAATTTCTTGCCGTCACATCACTTAACGCTCGAACTTCCTAGATACCAACAGATCGGAACTATTCATTTATCTCTCATCCACGATGTATTCAAATTAGGTGCTGCATGTTTTATTCATGACCGAACAAATCGGGGATGTTGCAATCAAAACTGAAACAGAGTCACCTTGATTTCGAATTTAAAATGCGGATTATTGTTATATTTCTGTTATTTTGTACCAAATCGGCCAATTCTTCTTGTGGACCTGCCCCAACAATGCCAACAAACAGTCTTCCGACAACCGCACACTCGCCAGCCACGATGAATCACTATTCGACTCCAGAACCATCGACTTCGACTCCAGAACCATCGACTTCGACTCCTGAACCATCGACTTCGACTCCAGAACCATCGACTTCTACTCCGGAACCATCGACTTCGACTCCGGAACCATCGACTTCGACTCCGGAACCATCGACTTCGACTCCTGAACCATCGACTTCGACTCCGGAACCATCGACTTCGACTCCAGAACCATCGACTTCGGCTCCAGAACCATCGACTTCGACTCCGGAACCATCGACTTCGACTCCGGAACCATCGACTTCGACTCCGGAACCATCGACTTCGACTCCGGAACCATCGACATCGACTCCGGAACCATCGACTTCGACACCAGAACCATCGACTTCGACTCCGGAACCATCGACTTCGACTCCTGAACCATCGACTTCGACTCCGGAACCATCGACTTCGACTCCAGAACCATCGACTTCGACTCCAGAACCATCGACTTCGACTCCGGAACCATCGACTTCGACTCCTGAACCATCGACTTCGACTCCGGAACCATCGACTTCGACTCCTGAACCATCGACTTCGACACCAGAACCATCGACTTCGACTCCTGAACCATCGACTTCGACTCCGGAACCATCGACTTCGACTCCGGAACCATCGACTTCGACACCAGAACCATCGACTTCGACTCCTGAACCATCGACTTCGACTCCGGAACCATCGACTTCGACTCCGGAACCATCGACTTCGACTCCGGAACCATCGACTTCGACTCCGGAACCATCGACTTCGACTCCGGAACCATCGACTTCGACACCAGAACCATCGACTTCGACTCCGGAACCATCGACTTCGACTCCGGAACCATCGACATCGACTCCGGAACCATCGACTTCGACTCCAGAACCATCGACTTCGACTCCGGAACCATCGACTTCGACACCAGAACCATCGACTTCGACTCCGGAACCATCGACTTCGACTCCTGAACCATCGACTTCGAATCCGGAACCATCGACTTCGACACCAGAACCATCGACTTCGACAACGGAACCATCGACTTCGACTCCTGAACCATCGACTTCGACTCCGGAACCATCGACTTCGACACCAGAACCATCGACTTCGACTCCGGAACCATCGACTTCGACTCCTGAACCATCGACTTCGACTCCGGAACCATCGACTTCGACACCAGAACCATCGACTTCGACTCCTGAACCATCGACTTCGACTCCGGAACCATCGACTTCGACTCCGGAACCATCGACTTCGACTCCTGAACCATCGACTTCGACACCAGAACCATCGACTTCGACTCCGGAACCATCGACTTCGACTCCGGAACCATCGACTTCGACTCCGGAACCATCGACTTCGACTCGGGAACCATCGACTTCGACTCCGGAACCATCGACTTCGACTCCTGAACCATCGACTTCGACACCAGAACCATCGACTTCGACTCCGGAACCATCGACTTCGACTCCGGAACCATCGACTTCGACTCCGGAACCATCGACTTCGACTCCGGAACCATCGACATCGACTCCGGAACCATCGACTTCGACTCCGGAACCATCGACATCGACTCCGGAACCATCGACTTCGACTCCGGAACCATCGACTTCGACTCCGGAACCATCGACATCGACTCCGGAACCATCGACTTCGACTCCGGAACCATCGACTTCGACTCCGGAACCATCGACTTCGACTCCGGAACCATCGACTTCGACTCCGGAACCATCGACATCGACTCCGGAACCATCGACATCGACTCCGGAACCATCGACTTCGACTCCAGAACCATCGACTTCGACTCCAGAACCATCGACTTCGACTCCGGAACCATCGACATCGACTCCGGAACCATCGACTTCGACTCCAGAACCATCGACTTCGACTCCGGAACCATCGACATCGACTCCGGAACCATCGACTTCGACACCAGAACCATCGACTTCGACTCCGGAACCATCGACTTCGACTCCTGAACCATCGACTTCGACTCCGGAACCATCGACTTCGACACCAGAACCATCGACTTCGACTCCGGAACCATCGACTTCGACTCCTGAACCATCGACTTCGACTCCGGAACCATCGACTTCGACACCAGAACCATCGACTTCGACAACGGAACCATCGACTTCGACTCCTGAACCATCGACTTCGACTCCGGAACCATCGACTTCGACTCCTGAACCATCGACTTCGACTCCGGAACCATCGACTTCGACACCAGAACCATCGACTTCGACTCCGGAACCATCGACTTCGACTCCTGAACCATCGACTTCGACTCCGGAACCATCGACTTCGACACCAGAACCATCGACTTCGACACCAGAACCATCGACTTCGACTCCTGAACCATCGACTTCGACTCCGGAACCATCGACTTCGACTCCGGAACCATCGACTTCGACTCCTGAACCATCGACTTCGACACCAGAACCATCGACTTCGACTCCGGAACCATCGACTTCGACTCCGGAACCATCGACTTCGACTCCGGAACCATCGACTTCGACTCGGGAACCATCGACTTCGACTCCGGAACCATCGACTTCGACTCCTGAACCATCGACTTCGACACCAGAACCATCGACTTCGACTCCGGAACCATCGACATCGACTCCAGAACCATCGACTTCGACTCCGGAACCATCGACATCGACTCCGGAACCATCGACTTCGACTCCAGAACCATCGACTTCGACTCCGGAACCATCGACATCGACTCCGGAACCATCGACTTCGACTCCAGAACCATCGACTTCGACTCCAGAACCATCGACTTCGACTCCGGAACCATCGACTTCGACTCCAGAACCATCGACTTCGACTCCGGAACCATCGACATCGACTCCAGAACCATCGACTTCGACTCCGGAACCATCGACTTCGACTCCAGAACCATCGACTTCGACTCCAGAACCATCGACTTCGACTCCAGAACCATCGACTTCGACTCCGGAACCATCGACTTCGACACCAGAACCATCGACTTCGACTCCGGAACCATCGACTTCGACTCCGGAACCATCGACTTCGACACCAGAACCATCGACTTCGACTACCGAACCATCGACTTCGACTCCGGAACCATCGACTTCGACACCAGAACCATCGACTTCGACTCCGGAACCATCGACTTCGACTCCGGAACCATCGACTTCGACTCCAGAACCATCGACTTCGACTCCGGAACCATCGACTTCGACTCCGGAACCATCGACTTCGACTTCGACTCCGGAACCATCGACTTCGACACCAGAACCATCGACTTCGACTCCTGAACCATCGACTTCGACTTCGACTCCGGAACCATCGACTTCGACACCAGAACCATCGACTTCGACAACGGAACCATCGACTTCGACTCCCGAACCATCGACTTCGACTCCGGAACCATCGACTTCGACTCCGGAACCATCGACTTCGACTCCGGAACCATCGACTTCGACTCCGGAACCATCGACTTCGACACCAGAACCATCGACTTCGACTCCGGAACCATCGACTTCGACTCCGGAACCATCGACTTCGACAACGGAACCATCGACTTCGACTCCCGAACCATCGACTTCGACTCCGGAACCATCGACTTCGACTCCGGAACCATCGACTTCGACTCCGGAACCATCGACTTCGACTCCGGAACCATCGACTTCGACTTCGACTCCGGAACCATCGACTTCGACTCCGGAACCATCGACTTCGACTTCAGAACCATCGACTTCGACTCCTGAACCATCGACTTCGACTTCGACTCCGGAACCATCGACTTCGACACCAGAACCATCGACTTCGACAACGGAACCATCGACTTCGACTCCCGAACCATCGACTTCGACTCCGGAACCATCGACTTCGACTCCGGAACCATCGACTTCGACTCCGGAACCATCGACTTCGACACCAGAACCATCGACTTCGACTCCGGAACCATCGACTTCGACTCCGGAACCATCGACTTCGACTCCGGAACCATCGACTTCGACTCCGGAACCATCGACTTCGACTCCAGAACCATCGACTTCGACTCCGGAACCATCGACTTCGACTCCGGAACCATCGACTTCGACTCCTGAACCATCGACTTCGACACCAGAACCATCGACTTCGACACCAGAACCATCGACTTCGACACCAGAACCATCGACTTCGACACCAGAACCATCGACTTCGACTCCGGAACCATCGACATCGACTCCAGAACCATCGACTTCGACTCCTGAACCATCGACTTCGACTCCGGAACCATCGACTTCGACACCAGAACCATCGACTTCGACTCCGGAACCATCGACTTCGACTCCGGAACCATCGACTTCGACTCCGGAACCATCGACTTCGACTCCGGAACCATCGACTTCGACTCCGGAACCATCGACATCGACTCCAGAACCATCGACTTCGACTCCGGAACCATCGACTTCGACTCCTGAACCATCGACTTCGACTTCGACTCCGGAACCATCGACTTCGACTCCGGAACCATCGACTTCGACTCCGGAACCATCGACTTCGACTCCAGAACCATCGACTTCGACACCAGAACCATCGACTTCGACACCAGAACCATCGACTTCGACACCAGAACCATCGACTTCGACACCAGAACCATCGACTTCGACTCCGGAACCATCGACATCGACTCCAGAACCATCGACTTCGACTCCGGAACCATCGACTTCGACTCCGGAACCATCGACTTCGACTCCGGAACCATCGACTTCGACTCCGGAACCATCGACTTCGACTCCGGAACCATCGACTTCGACTCCGGAACCATCGACATCGACTCCAGAACCATCGACTTCGACTCCGGAACCATCGACTTCGACTCCGGAACCATCGACTTCGACTCCTGAACCATCGACTTCGACTTCGACTCCGGAACCATCGACTTCGACTCCGGAACCATCGACTTCGACTCCGGAACCATCGACTTCGACACCAGAACCATCGACTTCGACACCAGAACCATCGACTTCGACACCAGAACCATCGACTTCGACACCAGAACCATCGACTTCGACACCAGAACCATCGACTTCGACTCCGGAACCATCGACATCGACTCCAGAACCATCGACTTCGACTCCGGAACCATCGACTTCGACTCCGGAACCATCGACTTCGACTCCGGAACCATCGACTTCGACTCCGGAACCATCGACTTCGACTCCGGAACCATCGACTTCGACTCCGGAACCATCGACATCGACTCCAGAACCATCGACTTCGACTCCGGAACCATCGACTTCGACTCCGGAACCATCGACTTCGACTCCTGAACCATCGACTTCGACTCCGGAAACATCGACTTCGACTCCAGAACCATCGACTTCGACTCCAGAACCATCGACTTCGACTCCAGAACCATCGACTTCGACTCCGGAACCATCGACTTCGACTCCGGAACCATCGACTTCGACTCCTGAACCATCGACTTCGACTTCGACTCCGGAACCATCGACTTCGACACCAGAACCATCGACTTCGACAACGGAACCATCGACTTCGACTCCTGAACCATCGACTTCGACTCCTGAACCATCGACTTCGACTCCGGAACCATCGACTTCGACACCAGAACCATCGACTTCGACAACGGAACCATCGACTTCGACTCCGGAACCATCGACTTCGACACCAGAACCATCGACTTCGACACCAGAACCATCGACTTCGACACCAGAACCATCGACTTCGACACCAGAACCATCGACTTCGACACCAGAACCATCGACTTCGACTCCGGAACCATCGACATCGACTCCAGAACCATCGACTTCGACTCCGGAACCATCGACTTCGACTCCGGAACCATCGACTTCGACTCCGGAACCATCGACTTCGACTCCGGAACCATCGACTTCGACTCCGGAACCATCGACATCGACTCCAGAACCATCGACTTCGACTCCGGAACCATCGACTTCGACTCCGGAACCATCGACTTCGACTCCTGAACCATCGACTTCGACTCCGGAACCATCGACTTCGACTCCGGAACCATCGACTTCGACTCCGGAACCATCGACTTCGACTCCAGAACCATCGACTTCGACTCCAGAACCATCGACTTCGACTCCGGAAACATCGACTTCGACTCCAGAACCATCGACTTCGACTCCAGAACCATCGACTTCGACTCCAGAACCATCGACTTCGACTCCGGAACCATCGACTTCGACTCCGGAACCATCGACTTCGACTCCTGAACCATCGACTTCGACTTCGACTCCGGAACCATCGACTTCGACTCCAGAACCATCGACTTCGACTCCAGAACCATCGACTTCGACACCAGAACCATCGACTTCGACAACGGAACCATCGACTTCGACTCCTGAACCATCGACTTCGACTCCTGAACCATCGACTTCGACTCCGGAACCATCGACTTCGACACCAGAACCATCGACTTCGACTCCTGAACCATCGACTTCGACTCCGGAACCATCGACATCGACTCCAGAACCATCGACTTCGACTCCAGAACCATCGACTTCGACTCCGGAACCATCGACATCGACTCCGGAACCATCGACTTCGACTCCAGAACCATCGACTTCGACTCCGGAACCATCGACATCGACTCCAGAACCATCGACTTCGACTCCGGAACCATCGACTTCGACTCCAGAACCATCGACTTCGACTCCAGAACCATCGACTTCGACTCCAGAACCATCGACTTCGACTCCGGAACCATCGACTTCGACACCAGAACCATCGACTTCGACACCAGAACCATCGACTTCGACTCCTGAACCATCGACTTCGACTCCGGAACCATCGACTTCGACACCAGAACCATCGACTTCGACTCCGGAACCATCGACTTCGACACCAGAACCATCGACTTCGACACCAGAACCATCGACTTCGACTCCTGAACCATCGACTTCGACTCCGGAACCATCGACTTCGACTCCGGAACCATCGACTTCGACTCCTGAACCATCGACTTCGACACCAGAACCATCGACTTCGACTCCGGAACCATCGACTTCGACTCCGGAACCATCGACTTCGACTCCGGAACCATCGACTTCGACTCGGGAACCATCGACTTCGACACCAGAACCATCGACTTCGACTCCGGAACCATCGACATCGACTCCAGAACCATCGACTTCGACTCCGGAACCATCGACATCGACTCCGGAACCATCGACTTCGACTCCAGAACCATCGACTTCGACTCCAGAACCATCGACTTCGACTCCGGAACCATCGACATCGACTCCGGAACCATCGACTTCGACTCCAGAACCATCGACTTCGACTCCGGAACCATCGACTTCGACTCCGGAACCATCGACTTCGACTCCGGAACCATCGACTTCGACTCGGGAACCATCGACTTCGACACCAGAACCATCGACTTCGACTCCGGAACCATCGACTTCGACTCCGGAACCATCGACTTCGACTCCAGAACCATCGACTTCGACTCCGGAACCATCGACTTCGACTCCAGAACCATCGACTTCGACTCCGGAACCATCGACTTCGACTCCAGAACCATCGACTTCGACTCCGGAACCATCGACTTCGACTCCGGAACCATCGACTTCGACTCCAGAACCATCGACTTCGACTCCGGAACCATCGACTTCGACTCGGGAACCATCGACTTCGACACCAGAACCATCGACTTCGACTCCGGAACCATCGACATCGACTCCAGAACCATCGACTTCGACACCAGAACCATCGACTTCGACTCCGGAACCATCGACATCGACTCCGGAACCATCGACATCGACTCCAGAACCATCGACTTCGACTCCGGAACCATCGACTTCGACTCCGGAACCATCGACTTCGACTCCGGAACCATCGACTTCGACTCCAGAACCATCGACTTCGACTCCAGAACCATCGACTTCGACTCCGGAACCATCGACTTCGACTCCAGAACCATCGACTTCGACTCCAGAACCATCGACTTCGACTCCGGAACCATCGACTTCGACTCCGGAACCATCGACTTCGACTCCGGAACCATCGACTTCGACTCCGGAACCATCGACCACGAAACCGTGTCTGTGCAAAGGACAATCTATCCCCAATCTTTCGCCGTACTTCGATGTAGAGTGGTTATCTGAAAGACAATCGGAGATAGCTGCTACATACAATTCCTCCTACCAAGTTATCAAGAGTGCAAACGCCCCGTCGCTGAACGAGACAGCTTGTGTGGGTCAATACCTGTGTGGAAAGCAATCTTCCTCTGAAACTAGTTACACACCGGTTTTGAGCTTCGGTTTTATTGGATTTGACGATGATACGGTACGCTTTAAGTTTCAATCTCACATTTATTTCATCCGTTCAGAGCGTCACAGTTACTTTCGTACCAAATGTTCTCGAATACGTTTATATGTCATGCACTTCCAAAGGAACATGGTTATACGAAAACAAGACTGTCGTCTCTATGGGATGTGTCCTCGTGTCGGTTAAGGACCCGTCCAGTGACACCTACACAACGAAACAGCCGAATGATAGCACGACATCAGTATCGACATCAGTAACAGGTCACAGATGACTCGCGCCGGAAGCATAATGGACACGTTTCCGGGTTCTCGCAACTATGCTTCTGTAATGCTCGCGTTTGGCATTCTTACCCTAGCAGGGGCGTCCGCGCTGTTGGATTACTGAAGTTGAACGCGCGATCCGCGTCGACACGAATGCCATTTAGTGCGTGCGCGGATGCAATACGGGAGCGATATATACCGGATCCGTTACGGACACATTATGTTTCTGGCGCGACTCCTCTGTGGTCTTTGTTGTTAGTAGGTTCGACGATGTTGTTACTAGAACCCAAACGATAGGGAAACAGTCAGTAACCAAACATCGGTCGGTTCCTCTCCTTCATGTAAACAACTACCGATTGAAGCGCTCCCGCTGGAAATGTGAACTTTTCTAACGATGACGTACCATATATTTAGTGCTAGTATAAGCATAGTTTTGTCTGTGTTAAGGCGTTTGTTTGTCGCGAGCCCTCCGCAAATAGCGAACAATGTTGTTTGCATCGCTTTCAGACAGAAAAAGTACGGCAATCGCATTTTCACTGACAAATTTTTTTTAAAAGTGAAAGTTTGGTCAAAGTAGTTTCGGAGTCCACATGTAAGTGGATGCATTACTATCCAATGAAATTTTCACATTTTTTTGGTGGAGTGTCCTGTGACTGTTTTGAACTCAGTTTCGCTGGCAATTTTCACTGATATTTTTCATACGGTGACTTCAGTACTTTGTGTAAATATGAAAAGTTGGCAAGTATTGTTCCCCGAAAAGTATTTCATAATTGATCCAAACTGTAAACGTCGGAAAGGTGACTTGTGTATGATGAGGACTTGTGGGTGAACCGAGGCGCTGTCTCCCTGTCGTACCGCATCAAAGTTTGATAACCATCGTGTCGGTGTGAAACGGTTATTGTGCGGTTCCATCCAACACAAGCGTTCCGTACTGCGAAACTTTAGTTTTGGTTTTTCTTAAAAAGCCTCAAATGATTCATGTTGCCAGTTTGATGCAGTTGTGAACAAAAGTGAGAAACATCGTTCAGACGATTAGTTATAGAGCCATTGTGCCTGTGCGAAGGACAATCTATCCCCAATCTTTCGCCGTACTTCGACACAGTGTGGTTATCTGAAAGACAATCGGAGATAGCTGCTACATACAATTCCTCCTACCAAGTTATCAAGAGTGCAAACGCCCCGTCGCTGAACGAGACAGCTTGTGTGGGTCAATACCTGTGTGGAAAGCAATCTTCCTCTGAAACTAGTTACACACCGGTTTTGAACTTCGGTTTTATTGGATTTGACGATAATACGGTACGCTTTAAGTTTCAATCTCACATTTATTTCATCCGTTCAGAGCGTCACAGTTACTTTCGTACCAAATGTTCTCGAATACGTTTATATGTCATGCACTTCCAAAGGAACATGGTTATACGAAAACAAGACTGTCGTCTCTATGGGATGTGTCCTCGTGTCGATTAAAGAACCGTCTGATTTGTGACTTTTCTCTAAGGTTATTGAATTTGATTTCATCGGGAAATAATGAAATAATACATTTTTGTCTAGCCAGGTTAATACATTAATGGAGTGACCCATTTGAATAAAAGTGGCATTAAAATGACATTTTTTCTGACCCATTTGTGCATTTTTTTGCATTAAAATGCAGCCCGAAATCTAAAAAAGTGCAAAAAAGTGCAGTGTGATTTTCTCGGCCACCAGGGCGGCAGCTAGGCCATCGCGCGTGTAGTCCACACGGACAAGAGTTTTTTTTTATTAAAGAGCGATATTTTCTTGTTTTTCGCACCGTTTTCGATGTTTTTCTTCATTTAATCAAAGTTTTATTTTTTATTGACAGAATGGTTGCCGAAATAAACGAATCGAGTCGTTCGAGACAGGAAATTATGTCAAGCAAATGCCAGAGTCGCTTTAATTCGGAGAAGACCTGCTGACGTCCAGGAATCAGAGCAGCCACGACGAGAATCAACCGCGCGCGGCCGCGCGTCTCAACCGTCTTCAATGAGTTGCTGGCCTTCAGTTTTTCTTTATTTCCTCTCGTATTATTGTCGGCGTCAACTTGAGAACGGCGTTCGATTTTCCTTCTGCTATCATCCACGTTTCCGTAACAAATCAGCCGCTTTATTGTCGTTTTTTTCGGGGGGCAGTGTGGGAGATTCCACGTATGCCGAAATTTGGGGGCGTGGCCAATTTGCAAGCCTCGCACGCTTGAAACTGCGCCCATTGCGTTTTTTGGTTTTCCACGTTGCCCCGCCAATCACCGTGTTTCTGAGGCAAGGTCACGTGCGCTGATTGGCGGAGCCACGTGGAAAACCAAAAAACGCAATGGGCGGGAGTTTCAAGCGTGCGGCACTTGCAAATCGGCCACGCCCCCAAATTTCGGCATACGTGGAATCTCCCACACTGCCCCCCGAAAAAAACGACAATATCTTTTTTGTCCTGTGTTACTAATATTCGAACGTTTCGGTGGGTGTTCCATCGACGGTTTCATCGAAAATGTCCTTATCATCATCAGCCACATAATTTCCTGTCTCGAACGACTCGATTCGTTTATTTCGGCAACCATTCTGTCAATAAAAAATAAAACTTTGATTAAATGAAGAAAAACTTCGAAAACGGTGCGAAAAACAAGAAAATATCGCTCTTTAATAAAAAAAACTCTTGTCCGTGTGGACTACACGCGCGATGGCCTAGCTGCCGCCCTGGTGGCCGAGAAAATCACACTGCACTTTTTTGCACTTTTTTAGATTTCGGGCTGCATTTTAATGCAAAAAAATGCACAAATGGGTCAGAAAAATGTCATTTTAATGCCACTTTTATTCAAATGGGTCACTCCATAAGACAACTGATTCAAAATAGCGTTTTTAGAATATGACACATTGGAACGGCTTCAGCCTCCTCCATAAATCTGTTTAACTATTGAAACAAACAAGTTTGGTTCTTGGAATCGGAACTTGTAACTCTGGCAAGCGATATTAAGGATTTTTGTGTTTGGATGTACGCAACCACCGCGACACGGCTTACAGTGCCTTTAGACCAGGGGTGCCACTTTTTTTTTTTTTTTTGATTTTTCGCATTTTTCGCACGTAGTGCGAAAAATTTTTGGTTTTTTTTTCGCAGGGTTTTTTCGCGCGAAAAATTTTCAAGATTGCGATAAAACTATGCGAAAAAAGTGCGAAAAAAATGAGAAAAAATCGGAAAAAATTGAGAAAAATACGGAAAATTTTTGAAAAAAATGAGAAAAAATCGGAAAAAATTGAGAAAAATACGGAAAATTTTTGAAAAAATTGAGAAAAAATTGTTTTTTTTTGCTTTTTTTCAGTTAGATTTCCTCATTTTGGCAATATGAACTATTTAACCTTCCAGTTTTTTCCAGCTAAATTTTCCGCATCGCTGTTTTTTGAAGGAAATGTCGATATATTACTGCAGAAACATTTTTTGATTTTTTTTGGTTTTTTTTGGTTTTTTTCGCAAAAATTTTTGCGAAAAAAGTTTTTTTTTTTTCGCAAAAATTTTTTTTTGTGGCAGCCCTGCTTTAGACGTGACAAGTGTGGTATTGTCTGTCTTACGCGGTACCAAGTCGCGGTCCTATCAAGAGACATTTACGGAGACCTCCACAAATGACCAACAAGAGAATGTGTGTCGCTCCTCGGGCGGGCCAGATAGACAAAATTGCTCAACTGCACAATTATTTAGGACATTGAAATCTACAAATCAGTCAAGAGAGCGTTTTAAAATCTTGTCTAGGACTGGAGATATGAAGCGTCAGCGTAGAAGTACTTTGAGTGGTCATAAAACAGCTGAAACTCATAGTTGTGCGAATTGCTTAGGCCCATTCTATAGGTCTTAATGTGCTCTTCAACTTAGTTGGAAGTTTTTTGATATCTCTTACCGTTAATCAACTGCGGACAGGAGAAAAACGCGTTTTTTTTCAGTGTTTCAGTACTGTGTGTGGCATTCGAACATGCCAAATGAGTCAGGCGACCGCCTAAAATGTGAGTAATAAAAATTCGCACAAAACTAGTCTTCTCGTTTTTGACGAATTTTCCTTATTTCGGAGTTAGGGGCAAAAACCTCAAAAATTGTTGCGCCCGCACGGAGGACCTGAAATACTCAGTTCGGATTCAACCGACTCGATCATTCTTCGCACTCGCATATACTCGCGTGACGACACTTTTGTGTCAGTCACATACGTTACTCGGTCTCGTGATCCGACCTCGGTCACGTCATGTGACACGCCCCAATGGACAGGTGACTCACTAACCTTGCTCGAACGTGTACCGTTAGCCTTCGGGCATCGGTAGTAGCTGCTGCCGCACTCCCGACCACAGCTGGTCGATGCTCAGACCCCAACGGGTCGTTGGCACGGTCACAACCCGATCGTAGGAGTGTCACGTTGTTCATACTTAGTTGCTTCAATAAACCGTCGGTTGTCTCTCTTGTCTTCTGATTACAACGCACATCGGCCTCTAACCTCGGGCATCTCAGGTATAACCTCGGTAGGGCGGAAGCACCTCCCGCTCTAAACCCTACCGAAACAAAAATGACACTTTTTTCGCCTGAAACCGCGAAAAGATTCAGCGCTCTTCAAGCTAAACCAAATTGGTCGACTGACCGCTTAAAATGATCGTCTCTGGGATCTCAACAAAACTTGCTTTCTCGTTTTTCGAAAAAAAATTTATCCGGCTCAATAGGTGCTCCGCAAGGTCCGGAACAGGGCGTTCCCCAGGTTTTCGCACGAGCTGGGTCACCACTTTTCGATGGTTTGATCAAAAAACGTTCATTTATGTTTCTAAACACGATTTCGCTGAAACATGGTACCCGCCGACCTTGCGCGAAGTTCTTTTTCCCTCCTCTGCGGAGCATCTCGAATAGCAGACTTCAAAAAAATTTTTGCAACACCCAAATGGTCGGAAAATGCTATGAAGGCTTCTCTTCATCGATTCTTCTTTTTATCTTTCAAAAATATTCGGTAATTTCGGGGCGCGACATCTTCAAAGTGCGACGCCGACAGGGCGGTGCAAACGCGCTCTATGGAGCTCGCCCCTTCCACTTCGCGTTTTTTCATCTCAGGGAGGCCGTGTTTTGTAGGTGCTGCGGGGCCGCGTTTAAGCTTCTAAGTCGCGGTCCCCTCAATAAGCAACGTTGCGAGCGTGTCTGCGGACATCCAAACACTTAAAAAACACGAATTTTCACTTTGTTCATTCTGGCCGCTCGAAGAGCGTCTTCGCGTTCTGGTACCTTGATACAATAATTTTGAGGGACTGTTGACCACATGTTCATTAAGGAAAAAGAGAGGATAAACCAATGCAATTATTCGAACTGCAAGCCTGGAAATCCACAAATAAACATATTAACCTCTGGTTGATAAGTCGAAGTATATCCAGATGGAGATACCAGCACAGAGTGTCCGTACGGAGCAGAAGTGGTATTGAGGTCCCAGCGCCAGGCAGGAACCCCACCGGGAACGATTGTTATCGGCTGTTCTGGCAAGGTTGTGTTCTCCACGTGTCCGTCGTTCAGGAAGTACTGTTTCGTTGCGTTGTCGTAGCCGATTCCCATCCACATTCCAGCCACGGTGTAATTTTGTCTTCCCACTTCTGGAATAAAGGAATAGACGAACGACGGTATTCACTTCAATACCACGTCGCCAAAACTGCCATTCCTCGTCACTTTCAAAGCTGCTGAGAACGGCTGGTACTTCAAACACCTCACATGTGAACAAGGCACCTTCGAGTGGGTACACGGCCACGGGTTGGTATCCGGATAGAAAAATTGCCTGGAATGCCCAATGAAGAATGAAACATTCTGAGAAGTTTGACTTACAAATGAACACCACCAACCCTTTTTCCTTCTGAAGCTAGCAGCTGCTAATTCGCACCCATTACTTGTGGTCGTTGGAACAACAGTCGTAGTTGTTGTGATAGGAATCGTCGTAGTTGTGGGCGAAGTCGTTGGAACGGTGGTGGTTTTGGTGGTGGTCGGAGGTGCTGTCGTGGTTGGAGTAGTAGTTGTAGGAGGGACAGTGGTCGTGGTGGTTGGAGGTGCTGTCGTGGTTGGAGTAGTAGTTGTAGGAGGGACAGTGGTCGTGGTGGTCTCTTCAATCTCTTCCGTAGTTGTCGGCTCATCATCGTCACACGGCTCGCTGTCATCCGAAGGCACCGACTCGTCTTCTGAAACTCACACGGTCTCACGATGCTCTCAAAAGATCTTCTATCACCGCAGGAACAGTCTTCATAGTACTTGGGTATTCTCATCGGTCGTCCCATTGACTCGACCACGACGAGCAAAGCCATCAGAGCAAGTATTTTTCGGACCAACATGGTTCCGAACTATCCATTCTTCTATCAGCAAAAACTTCTTTTATAACGCAATGATCGATAAAAATTTTACGGATGCTGCGAGGGTTGCAAAACGCACGGACATTTATTGCAACAATATGTTCTGCAATGTTCTGTACCACGCTCAAATCAACGATGAAAATAATGTTTCGCAGAAAGCATTAAGCGGAATAGTGCGTTGTCCACCCGATGGTACATACGCTGAATTGATACTCATTCGAACGGGGATCTTTGCTTCCTGAAACATTTGAGCCAAACAAAGCCGCAAGGTGACCAGAATGTTCAAAAACAAGGTTTTTTTGTCACAGGAACCACCTAGAAAGATCGCTTCTCATTTATTCAACTTTTCCTACCCTTGCACTACCATGTTTTCTTGTTTGGTGCGTTTTCCCAGAGGACCGAACTTCACGAGAGCCTTTCTTCATCATACCGTAAACCACATGTTCATTAAGGAAAAAGAGAGGATAAACCAATGCAATTATTCGAACTGCAAGCCTGGAAATCCACAAATAAACATATTAACCTCTGGTTGATAAGTCGAAGTATATCCAGATGGAGATACCAGCACAGAGTGTCCGTACGGAGCAGAAGTGGTATTGAGGTCCCAGCGCCAGGCAGGAACCCCACCGGGAACGATTGTTATCGGCTGTTCTGGCAAGGTTGTGTTCTCCACGTGTCCGTCGTTCAGGAAGTACTGTTTCGTTGCGTTGTCGTAGCCGATTCCCATCCACATTCCAGCCACGGTGTAATTTTGTCTTCCCACTTCTGGAATAAAGGAATAGACGAACGACGGTATTCACTTCAATACCACGTCGCCAAAACTGCCATTCCTCGTCACTTTCAAAGCTGCTGAGAACGGCTGGTACTTCAAACACCTCACATGTCCACAAGGCACCTTCGAGTGGGTACACGGCCACGGGTTGGTATCCGGATAGAAAAATTGCCTGGAATGGCCAATAAAGAATGAAACATTCTGAGAAGTTTGACTTACAAATGAACACCACCAACCCTTTTTCCTTCTGAAGCTAGCAGCTGCTAATTCGCATCCAGTACGTGTGGTCGTTGGAACAACAGTCTTTGTTGTTGAAACAGGAGTCGGTGTCGGAGGTACCGCAGTAGTGTCCTCCTCACACGGCTCATCAGCTCTGACGAGAAGGAGAGCGCCGGCAAGAAGAAGGAAAAGAAGGAAGTGTCTTTGAGGCGATGCCATGATGCTGTGGATGTGACCGACACCGTCTCTGTATATGAGGCTTTGTTAGCGATGGGAAGTCCTCACAGTTTATCTAACCCGAGTTCCCACCGATATAATTTCAAATTCATATGTATCGGAAACGCCTGAACCACGTTTCTGACTGCACCAAACAACAACAGTCACAGAAGTCTCGATACTGCTTTAGTAATGGGTGAGCGTTTCTCAAGAAACGTATATTAACAGCGCTTCCTCTCCCCTTTCCGCCCTCCCCCATGTTCACTTCGGTCCCCTCCCCGCCCCACGCTTCCTCATCAACAACCATACCATACTCCCCTCATCCACCGTTAGAGACCTCGGTCTCACCGTTCAGGCCAACCTTGCCTTCTCTGGCCACATCAACCGTGTTGTCGCTCTTGCATCTCTTAGGACTAGCCAAATCCTCAAGTCCTTCCGCTCCTCTAACCCAGCTTTCTTCATCTATCTATTCAGCACCTATGTACTTCCAATTGTTGAATACGGCGCTCCTATCTACTCCCCCCGGACTGACTCTTCCCTTGCCCTTAAACTCGAGCGCCCTCTTCGTCTTTTCTCCAAAATTCTTCTCCAGCGCTCCAATACCTCTTTTAACTCGTTTCAGGAACGGCTCTCAATCCTCGGACTCCCCTCGATGAGGCATCGGCGCCTCAAAGCCCAGCTGCTTCTCCTGTACAACTTCGTCTGTGGTCGCACCCACTTCCCCAACCTCAACGACTGGGTCCGACTCTCCACCTCCGCCCTAACTTCTCCCGCTCCATCGCTCTCTTCTCGCCTTGTGCTCTTCCTACCCCATCCGTTTCCATCTTCTCGCTCTTTCTCTTTCTCTACTTCTTTCTTTCTTTTCTTCCCCCTCACTCTCTCCATCCTTGCACCCACCTCCCTCCCTCACTTTATCCTCCCCCACCGTCCACTGTCGCCACCACTCTTTTGTATTCTCTGCACCTCTGCCACTTACTCTCCGTTCCTATCGGTTTCCCCCGGTGGCGGACTGTAACTAGGCCTTTTTCGCTGAGATTGCTGTGGCGGCATTGGGTTTCCATAAATCAATCAATCAATCAATCAATATATGGATGATTCACACATTAAATGAAGCTTAATTATTAAGAAGGGAAAGTCAGTCGTCGGTTTCGATAGGCGTACTTTTGTAGCAAGCGACGTACTTCACTTCTTCCTCTTGATACATCCATTTCGAGTTGACGCAGGAGACGTCAACCAGATTACTCGATTGCGATTGCTGCAAGAGGACAGTTTTGTGCGGACCCTCGTCTCCACTACTTACCTTTCCCCCGACGGTCACGACCACGGCTCTCGGATCGAAAACTGAGGTAGTGTCTCCGTAATTGCAGACGAGTTGAAGCTGGCAGTCGGTGACGGTCTGACCGGTCACCGGCACAAAGACCCGCTTCTCGTAGGATAGCTCGTTCGCGATGTCGTCGTCGAACTGGTTTTCAGTGGCAGTCGCCGCCTGCTGACAGGTGCACACTGAAACGAGCGCTGAAATGATGCGCCACGAGCTGAGAGCCCACCGTTGCAAGCCGAATTGGCCAGTCCGAAGAGTCCAGCGACGATGAACGCGTTGAGAAGAAGAAGATGCATGTTGAAGCTGCGAATTGTGGGCCTGATGAACTGTGAGGGCTGAGACTGTTGGAGGTCTCTTTATAGCGAGAGCGATGGTAATGAGACCGGTTGGAATGCAAATGAGAGCGGAGTGTGGTTTGCACTGAACGCGGTGCGCTTTGATTTTTTGAGCTTCCGAAGGCATCAAACGTTAAATGGCTATCCTCTCAACCCTTCCAGAGATATTGATGTGGCAATTCAAATCATCATATCTTCCGGTTGGGCCTTTGTGATTTCATCCGAGTGAACTGTCGAAACCATCTCTCCTCGAAGCAGATTTTCAAAAGATCACATTGAACTCAAAAAATGTTCATTCAGGCACAATAGTTCTGAGTGTCACAAGCGGGCAATTCGCATAGGAAAGGGCTCTGTTCGTTGAAGCAGTTCACATTCTGCCACACTTCTTCCGTGCTCCCACTGTTTTCGTTGTTTGCAACGCATTGGAGAGTGGTGGCTGGGGTGGAGTCCAATGGGAAGAGGGGGCTCGAGAGAGGCACCAACGAGAGACCCGCCGATTGCTCCCAGAAGTAGCCTCCGTTAACGAAGTGCAGTCCGATATGGTACTTGGGAGGCTCGGAAGATCCGGAATGCGTTTCGAAGAGTTCTGGGGAAACATTAAAAGTACATACAGATGAACAGAAACTGGAACTGACTCGTGTTGAACAAGTGCTTCTCAGAAGAGAATTCGGTGACCAAGTAACCTTGTTTGTGCAAATTTTGGCATCGGAACTTGGCATTCGTCCAACTCATTGCTTCGGACTCGTGACGGACGCAGCTGCCGTACTGACGGTGAGTTCCGTTTTGAAAGGTAGAGTACTGCGTGTAGGAGGACGGACAGAAGCAGTTGACTCTGCAGAGCGCCTGCTGAACCTCTTCCGATGGGTAGTCGTCGTTGATGTTGAAGGCGTCGTTCGGGCTCGCGAGGGCCGCCAGCTTCGCTAACTGACCATGATCGTTTCTCTGGAGAGGAACTGAATGAGGACGGAAGGAGCGCACTTCTCACAGTAATGTCTGCCATGGTTATGATCACGACGCCTTCATTCTTCATCTCAGTACCGATTTCTTCGATGGTCATCCCCTCGTCGAAGTTTCTGAATAACAAACTGACTCTCAAATCGTTTAAGGGGGGTCGAACTGATAATCAGCAGCATAGACGATCACCACAGTCTTCGTGTTCTTTCTGGGAGCGTTCTGGTCTGAGAATCGTCTCATCGATTGCACAAGTTGGAGGGCTCTGGAGAGACGCGAGGTTTCTAGTCCCTCCCAAAACACTCACTGTTGCAGATTGGACGACGAATCATCGGCCGATTTCAACGCGTAAACAGACTTGGTGAGCTCGTCCGCCGACTGAAAATCGCTGAGGTTGGCGTTGACGAAGGCGTTTGAGTGGAACGAAACGACGCCGACGCGCACTCCCCGCTTGTCGGTGTACTGGTCGCCCACTCTGATCTGCGAGAATCCGAACACCGAGTTCACGTTGGCGGCCACTTCTAACAGCCCGGCGGGTCCCATCAGACTGGAAGTGTCGACGAGCAAGAAGACGTCCAGGTACAGGTTGTTCAGAACACACTGACACTCTCTTTCGAGTGTCCGAGTCTGAGCCCATCCTGCAGGCAATCAGTGTCAAGTGGTGGCAGCAAAGGAAACAAACCCGGAACAAGGAATATGAGGGGAAGCAGACAAGAAAGCGCAAAACGCATTTGGGAGTGAAGCCGGCGCTGAGTCTGTTTCAACCTTTTATCGTCGCTTTCAGTCGGCGATAATGAGCATCATAAGGACGTCGCTTCAAACGGCTTATCTGTTGATCTTGCGAGAAAAATCGATGGAAACGTGTCTCTTTGTCGTATCGAGAGCGACGACAGAGAACAAACATTATTACTGAAGTGTGAAAGTTCGAAAAGACGACGTCATTGTCGGCTGGAAGTAGACACTAGCACAGGTCTGACAGACTGACTTCAGGCTGAAAACCGGCCTTTTTCGGACCAAACTCGCTCCATTCTCAAGTCTGACTTCTGATGTGCAACCACGTGTTTCCTGTTTCCCTTCTTCTCTTTCTTTTCTTTCTCTCCATCTCTCGATCGAACGTGCATGTGACCGTTTTTCGGAAATTATCTCGAGAAGCAGACGGGAAAGGTGTGTTTGATTCGGGTCATCTCCAGAGAAAAAGAGGAATCGAGGCACGGCTGATTGGCCTCTTATCAGCACTTTTCAGCCAAGAACCTTCTCTTTCGCTTCCCCCCGTCTTCTCGTCATTAGGTGACTCTGCCGAGTACAGCATGTCCTATACAAACACTCTCCCTTCATTCCAATTTGTAGTCGTTGGCATTCCAGATGGATCCGTCCACTTCCGGCTCTGAAGTCGTCGAACGACCCAAACCGGTCTCCTCGCCGCGCAGGACGCTTCCGGAAGCGCCGCCCAGCTACTACGATTTCCCGCCGAGCTACACCGTCAACAGTGAAGTGCTCACTGACGAGCTGCCCGCCTACAGCCCCCGCGAGTTTCCTGCCACGTCATCGCGTCAATGTGCACAAGTTCACGGTCAACAAGCGGCTCCGCAACGGGTGTTTACTATTCTCCCGCGGCAGGCGTACGCCATTCGAATTCGAAGAGGCGAGTTTCTTCGCTTGTTGCGTCATGTGGGCAGCAGAAAAAGGGAAATAATACGATTTAGTTAACTTTTCCTCTTATCAGCAAACCATTGTGGCGTAGGACACCAGACAAAGCAAGAGAGAGAGAGAGAGAGAGAGAGAGAGAGAGAGAAAGTAAGCGCGAGAGGAAAAGTGATAGGTCCCACCGAGATTTGAACTCGGGTCGCAGGATTCAGAGTCCTGAGTGCTAACCGCTACACCATGGAACCAGTGGCGCCGCGCTTTGGTTGAGAGATAGACGAATGCGCTGTCGTTTCACTGAATGGAAGCAATGAGATCTGATTTAGGAATTCGAAGGCCTCTCGCGGAAATTCACACACGACGTCGTCTGAACCTCTTCTTCGGCACCTTCTTCGTTCTTCTCCTCGCCACGATAATCATAGTATTGACCATTACAATGGCCGTTTGTATTTCCTGAACGATAGGAGTCAATAAAGAGATTCTCTTAAACTGACGATTCAAAGCAAAGACTGCAAAAAGTGTATAACATCAAGAGAAAAGGTCAAACTTGAGAGTAAACAGAGAATTTTGATGAAAATATGTTATTCTGGGCGTCCATGTGACACGTGCAAACAGACCGTGTTTTTCGATTTTTCAGCCCACCGACCATCACTTTCAGCTCAGTTTCAGATTCACGAGGTTTCGTTTATCTAAGAGATCATCGATATAAAACGAGCTTCTCGCCGTTTCAGATTCCCAATCGTTTTCAGACTTTTCTCTTTCCCCTCCGGTTTTAATCGCCTTTTTAGCTTATTTTCAAGTGTTCTGATCGACGCTTTCGTTTCTTTTGATAATAAGTGATCGAGTTTGAATGTGGACCATTTCGAGTGAAATCGGTGAGAGAGTATGTTGCAGTTCTGGCCGACTTCGAGCAAGATGCACAATTCGAAAGAGGATCTCGATCGCTTCTATTCGAACACTCCGAAGCACTCGAGAGGACCGTCAAGGTATTCTGAATTCGTGATTCCACTGACACGTCTTCCTTTCAGCAGCATCACGATTCCTCCGCACGGCATCATTCCCGGCGTTTACAACATCGAGGCGCCGGACTACTACAATCAGACACACGGTCAAGACTGCCCGCAGGAAAGTTCGGGGATTCACAAATCCGTCAAAATCGCCTTCGTTCTCATCATTCTCACAGTTCTTCTCGTCGGCTTCGTGTTCGCCACACTCTCTGTCACAAGACTCTCGAGAACTTGAATTTATATTGATTTTCTATGATTTGCGTTTTTTCGATTTGGTTGTGCAATAAATATTTTCTTTGAATGACTTCAAAAACGCTGAATCTTAATATTTAAGTTACCGCGAAAAACTACGCTCGTACGACACTCCGCTATTACGCCCTGCGCGTTGTTTATCGCATGCTCGTAATTCTCTGCTTTGTGACGTGTCGCTTTAAATTCCATCGTTTCTCTTCACACTTCCGCGATTTTCAAAGTTTTTTCCGTCTAAAATTCACAAGTATTTATTTACAGGTATAAACTGATCAAAATGAGTTCGCTGACGTGGATTCTGGCAGTTCTATTGATCGCACCGGCCGCCTCCTACTTCATTCATGTGGACGCCAACGAAGAGCAGTGTTTCTTCGACCGACTGACGTCCGGAACCAAAATGGGACTGATGTTCGAAGTTGCCGAAGGCGGATTTCTCGACATTGACGTCAAGGTACGGTTTCGAGACGATTCTCTGTGAAACAGTCGAGAACTTGCAGATTGTGGGCCCAGACAACAAGGAAATTTACAAGGGAGAGAGAGAATCGTCCGGAAAGTTCACTTTTGCCGCACACATGGATGGAATCTACACTTACTGTTTCGGAAACAAAATGAGCACCATGACGCCGAAGGCCGTTATGTTCACTGTTGAGATCACCGAGCCGCACGCGCAAGCTCCGGGAGCTGCTACTAGTCAGGACGCCGGTTAGTTAAAAAAAAAAAAAACTTCTACGAATGTTTATGCGAAATTTTTTCTAATAAGCCTTTTTTGCAGCTGACAATGCGAAGCTGGAGGAGATGGTTCGTGAATTGTCATCGGCTTTGATGTCCGTGAAACACGAGCAGGAGTACATGGAAGTCAGAGAACGAGTGCACAGAAACAGTGAGTTCCCCATTGGCGATGTCCTTCATCTTTCATGAATTCGTTTTCAGTCAATGAGAACACAAACTCGCGCGTCGTCATGTGGGCCGCTTTCGAGGCGTTCGTCCTCATCGGAATGACCGTCGGCCAGATCTTCTACCTGAAGCGATTCTTCGAAGTGCGAACGATGGTCTAATACGATTCCAAATTCTACGTGTGTACTTTTTGCCTCCCCCGACCGCTTTTATTTATTATTTTCCCCTTTTTTGTTGACTGCTGGTTTCTGGTTCTCGAAATAAGTGACGTTTTGTAAATTTACGTAAGTATTTATTTATTGTGATTGTTAGAGTGAGTAACCGATAATATAATAGTTTTCAAATCTTTTTGACGTGAACCTCGCGTAAAAAAGGTTTCTACTGAGATGTGTTCGAACGGTTCGTGGCGGATTCCACTGTTTTCTAATGGCAACAAGGGTCTCGGGAGTAGGGAAGGCTCTGAAAGGGCTCAAGGATCTAGAGTTCCGACTCGCGATAAAGGAAGACAGTCAGAAACTTCTCGACTTTCTGATCTGCAACTTCGGCAAGGACGAACCATGCAATCGAGTGAGTTGGGTTCAGAATTCAATAAAAAAAATAGATATCCATCACAGGCACTGAAAATGCCGCGCTCCTCGATGGAAATCATCTTTTCCGGAACCATCAATCGATGTCTCCAGAATCCGTTTTCGACGATCGTCACAGATACAGCGAAGGACGGAAAAGTGGCCGCGTGCCTTCTGAATTCTGTCTGGAGACGGTCGGATTCGACAAACGACGCCGACTATTCGTCAGGAGACGTTTTTCCGGAGAATGTTCAGTTATTTGGTTCGGAGTTTGTCGATATTCTTTGACGCCGACAGTTTTTCAGT
Source organism: Caenorhabditis afra (assembly GCA_963570955.1). Lineage (NCBI taxonomy): Eukaryota > Metazoa > Nematoda > Chromadorea > Rhabditida > Rhabditidae > Caenorhabditis > Caenorhabditis afra. Next base: position 4,513,644 of record OY751536.1, on the reverse strand, counting down.
TAACTTCTTGAACAGCATGCACTCGAACTTCTGGGATTTGGCGCCGAAAAACGTGGAATGTGTCATTCACCGGTAATTCTCGAAATTCTTATTTGTGCGATAGAGCGCGTTTCATTCACAGAGAGATCGTGAGTGTGGCCATTCCTTACACGAGACATGGTGTCGCTAGCCGATTGTTGACTGAGAACTTGAGTCGGAAACAGCTGCAGGTGAGCGGGCTTCTAATTGCGAACCGCGCCGTGATTATCACTGCCTCCGCGGCGAAAATGACCAGCGGTTCCATGGTGTAGCGGTTAGCACTCAGGACTCTGAATCCTGCGACCCGAGTTCAAATCTCGGTGGGACCTATCGCTTTTTGCAGAAGTTCAACATCGGAGGCGTTTTGTCCGAGGCGACTTCGTTCGCGAATCAGTGTGTGGAGAAGAGTCACGGTTTTAGGTGTCTTCTGGAGAAGCCCTACTCCGATGTGGTCGACTCGAACGGGAACTGCGTGTTGAAGTTGGACGACGGGACGACTCACCTCCGTTTGAACTACAAACCTATCGGAGAGTTTATCGATTTGCACGAATGAATGCGATAGGCTTATCAACTGTTTGCACATTCTCTTCTCTCTTGCAAGCTATTTGTTATTTGTGATTCCTTCCAAATAAAACTGTCTTCGGGCTGTCAACAGTACAGGTTTCTAATCACGTTTCAGTCATTTCTTGGTTTCATTTGACTTTTTTCTTCTTCTCAAGACCGTTTTCTGCTAACGAGGATCAGGAATCGAGAATGATGCTGAAAAAAGAGCTGGTCTATCGGTTGGCTCAGCCGAAAGACAAGGAAAAGCTCATCAACTTTCTGCTGACCTACTTCATCAAGGACGAACCGTGTGCCAGAGTGAGCCCACTACAGTAATCCCCAGACAGAACTGTTTGTCGTTTTCAGGCTCTCAAACTGTCTCCCGATATGTCTCGCGGGATCTTCTCAACCACCCTGGATCGTTGTCTTCAGACTCCGTTCTCGACGGTTGTCACGCAGAATAACGGTCACGTGACAGCGTGCATCTTGAGTTCAGTCTGGAATCGAACGGATCCACTCGAGGATGCGGACTTTAGTTCTGAGAATGTGCCCGAGAACGTGCAACTCTTCGGTGATCCAAACCGCCCCCGTTCGAGTTGATCTCCGCCGGTTTTCAGTGAAGTTCCTGAACAAAGCGCACTCGAACTTCTGGAAAGTGGCTCCGCCCCACATCGATTCCGTCATCCATCGGTACTTTCGACTCGTTGCGAGAACATTCCTGACAGCGGTTTCAGAGAGATCGGGAGTGTGGCGACACCGTTCATGAGACGAGGGATCGCCACGAGGCTGGTCACTGAGAACATGACAAAGAGCAATTTGAAGGTGAAAACGGGAGAGATCGAGTCAGGAGCACGGTCCGTTTCAGAAGTACAACATCGGCGGCGTCATCTCGGAGACCAGCTCGCTTGCCAACCAGATTCTTCTCGAAAAGTCGGGCTTCAAGGTTACTTCGATGAAGACCACTAGACTTTGTTCAGTTTGCGACAATTTCAGTGTCTGAAAGAGATGCCCTACGCTGAAATCGTCGACTCGAAAGGCCGCCAAGTGCTCGACCTGGACGACGGCACCTCAGCTCTCCGTCTGAACTTCAAGGCCATCGAGGACTACGAGAACTTGCCCGAGTAGTGCGCATTCATAAAGATTCTGTTTGTTTTCTGCTCGAAATAGGTCAAGATCCGGATATTCCGGGACAGGAATACTCGTTCCTCTTTCCGTCACCAAATCCCCCTCCTTCTCTCGGTTCTTTTTTTCGAAACTTCTCTCTCGACCACACGTCGTCGACACCCAACAATGGATCGGAATTTGAACAATATTCGTCGCGAAGAGCGAATTCGGTTTGATCAGCCGCCCCCCCCCCCCCCCCCCCCCCCGGTTCTCTCTCTCTCTCTCTCTCTCTCTCTCTCCCCCCTTTTTGTGAGCGGATGAAGGGGATGAAGTGCGGAAGGGAGGCGAAACGTTTTCGAGCGAGTTGAGCGAGATTTGTTCGTGAAAGGCTCGACAAACTGGCCGCCGGTCCTCTTTTTTCCCGTCACTTCCATCCCTTTTTCTCTTTCAGTATCTAGCAATTCGAGGCCTTCTAGACTTCCGTACGCTCCAATAAAACTGTTTTCGATAGTTTATATTTCCCACCGGAAAAAAGGGAGAAACGGCACGAAAAGACGGCCGTAAACACGAAATGCATTCACAGTTATCACCCCGCTGCCCCCCTCTGCCCGTCCGTTTCTCTTTTCCCATCGTTCGGCGTCCCTTCTCGGCGCGTCTTTTTCTCAACAATAAGCGATGGTTCGACCAACTTTCGTGCGCATTAAGTTCCCTCCGAGACCCGCGATGGGCGACGAGTCGTCTCCGCCTCCTCCTCCGACGGGACCCCCGCAGTCGGTCAGATCGACGTCAAAGGCGCCGTTGCCGAGGTACACATCGATCGATTTGGAGAGCGAGATCCCGGAAATGTACAAGTGAGTGTGTGTGTGATCAGCTGGAGCCGCTCTTCACTCGAAACAACATTCCAGCACTTCTCTGAACCCCGCGATTCACGATCCAGACATGACGATGTTCTTCAACAGAAACATGCCGCCGTTCCACACGAACTACGCGAAACGACACAGTCCGCCGCCCAGCTACTCCTCCAGATCCAGTAAGAAGAGGAAGAAGAATAAGAGATGTTCCCGTCGCACGTTCCGATTGCAGAGCAAGGCAGCGTGTCCTCGGCCGCTTCCTCGCAGACGAAACCGTCTCGTCGCAACTTCTTCGTCGGCTGCTTTCTCTGCGTCTTCATCGCCGCCCCGCTCATCTTCTTGCTCGTTTTCTACGCGATTCCTCGCATCGTCCTGATAGAAAGACCCGCGGCACGATACTAATTACCAACTGTAAATAACTTCTGTAGTGGCGAGCCACAAAATGTGATGATGCATTGTGCTCCCAAAATCAATCCCCCATACACTTCCCTATTTCAATAAAGCATATTGCGTAACACAGTGCTCCCGATGGGATGAGTCAGAATTTATTGACATCCACGTTGATCTGACTCCTCCTGGGGTCCCTAGAGACGAAATGAGTCGAGTTGTTCGTCGTCGACACTTTCGCCTTCACGCCCGGAATGTACATGATCATGAAGCAGCGGCGAGCCTTTAAAAAAACATTGAAGTGGTTGGAACGTGGTGGATCCGTACTTTTGTACTGAAAAACAGAAACATCCACGGATGGATGAGGGTGAGTCCGTCACTGACGTACGGAAGTAACGTGACAGCTATCTTCGACCACAGATTGTCTTTGTTGCCGTCGTTCACGAATAGACGGTTGATCGTCTGCAACCCCCAACATTCGACCTTCGCTGCCTCGCTCTCACTCACCGTATTGATGTCAGCGGCGAGTTGGACGAGAAAAAGGGAGCCGCTGACGAACAGAAGGTTCCGTTCGGCCTTCGAGATCTTGAATTCCATGCAGGAAAGACGATAGAACGAAGCGACGTTCAGCATTGCAGTGGCAATAGTGATACTGGCCAGAAAGGTCAGAAGCTGGTTGTAGAGCAGTTCGCGGTCCTGAAAACGGGTGTCAGATTTGTGTGGGACGTTCTCGACGAACCACGGTGCTTCCGACGGTGTAGCAGTCGAGTGATTCCGTGTAAACATAGTATGTTTTGCTCATCAGGATGGGGAAGTTGAAGGGCACCGGGCAAATTGCGGTCAGGATGATGAGTAGGACGAACGGCTTCTTCCAGTTCTTCTCGTAGTTACTGCTCCAGAATATCATCGTGAACCGGTTGAGTGCCGTCATGAAAATCATGAAAAACTGAATGTAGGCCATGCTGTAGTGGATAAAGTAGAAGACGTTCAGCGGGAACCACGAGATGTTGTCTGACGAGTGCGCCTTGAAGAGCGGCGAGAGGAAGCAGTCCTTGCAGGTGTTTTGCGGCAATCGGACGGTGATGAACGAGTTGAAGAACGTGATGCTGTTCTGGAACTTCGAGTTTCGATTCGACCGACCACAAAGGACTCACAAACAAGAAGAAGCTCTTGTAGACGAGAAGGAACGTGACGGAGAAGTCGTTCGAGTATCTTCTCACCATCAGAACCGTCAGCAAATACAGCACCATCGACGGAAGACTGTAGACGAGGGTGACGCCGAATTTGACGGTGAACATGACTGGAAACGAGTCCATTTAGCCGGAGAAGGTCTAGACATCGGACAGGCCCCTCGGGGACTGATGTCATCTCGCTTTGTTTGTCTCGCGGATATGGTATAATGAGGTGGGCCCAAAAATAAGAGCATTCTCGGAAGGTGGACTGAAGGAATCAGAAAACGAGAAGCGGTGGGTTTCGACGGAGATCGAGGTCTACTGGAGCGTGACTTCAACGTCATTGTTGACTTGCTACTGGAGGCAAGATCAGGTCACAGTGGAGCTTCTCTCTCTCTCTGCTTTGCTCCAATCCGCTCGGCGGCAGGCGCAAGTCTCAAAAACTAAAACAGAACGGCCAAAGCTTGGCATCTCGGATTGCTAAAAGAGGAAACAACTGATTTATAACCGTGATTTCATCTTTCTGACGTTGAGCAGTAATAACTCACAGCTTTATTGCAGCGAACATAAAATTCCTTCACTTCACGGAGGAAAGTTTTCAAAAAAAGTTTCTAGATGAAAGTTGTGCTGTAAACTAAAGTGCTCGAAAGCGAATTTGGATATTCTAGAAGAAATCTTCGTAGTTTGTGATGTTCCCGGGTACACGAAGACGGGGGAAAAACAAGAAGAGAAGTGATGGTGCGAAGATCTTCCGTCTAGATCAAGAGCACAATAACCAGGCACTCTAGATTCTGTTCCTGTTCAAAATAGCAATTTGAAGGCAGTCAGTGAGTAACCGAGACGATGAAAAGGTGACAAAGAGGGAAGTGAGTCAAGAGATTGAGCCAGGTGATACGGGGACATTTGGTTAGCGAGCCCCCTCGTAATTTATGCAGCTTTGTGCTCAGACACAGACGGCTCGATAATGTCACGGAGACGCGGTCACCTAATGAGACACTTTATTATGATTCGAATGAACTCAGGAAACTGTGGGAGCCACTCCGCAGACTCGTCCCCTCATTATCATCCAGGTGTGCGGAATTGTCACGTTGCATCTGAAACACAGCACTGTTTCCGTATTGATTTCCGTTTCGGGAAGCGACTTGTAGTCATCCAAGTATATGTGATTGCTGATCATCGAAACCAAAATGCAGTCCTCGTGTTCCTGATTCGTTATTCCGGCCGGTTGGTCCGTATCCCAAGGGTAATAGCCGGGCAGTTGGAACGTCGAATCATCGAATTCGAACTCCTATGGAAACGAATTGCGACGTCAAAAGTGTGTGGAGCTCACGTTGGTCCCGTCGCAGCCGGCAGACTCGTTCTTCGGATACATGCAGCTGCTTTTCCTCTGTCCTCCCAGCCAGACGCCTGTCCTGTTGAACTGTGCTGACAATGGAAGAAGGACCGATAGATTCGAAATCTGATCTGGAAACACTGATTTCCAACAAGAAGTGATGAAGATAAGCTCGAACTTTGCATGTAGTTGAACTCTTCAGCAGTTTGTATGGCACTCAGAACTCCACCCGGAGTCTTTCCGCAATTCGTCGCAGCATCGTATTTGTTGAACGCTATGGAGTTGAGGAAAGCCTGGAAGTTTTAGACTATACTGAAAGGACGAATCAATTTCTTACCCCGACGCACCACGGCCCTAAAGGCCGGAAGAAGAGTTTCCAGTCAGTGGAGGGACAGGATATAGTCTTCGTGGTGGAGAAAGTCCAGAGAGGGGAACTGTAGCTGATCGCGTACTCCTGATAGACGGCGTCGTTGAGGTAAGTGTCTCCAGAAGACGTGCTCCCACTTATCAACGGCTCCTCACTGCCACTCGGACATGACGGTTCGTATTCGAACGTCGTCTTGATGGCAACTTTCGAACCGTAACTGATGTCCAGTCTCTCCACCGTCGAAATCTGATCCAATCGGAACATCAGACAACTTCCAGCAGTATTCGAACTCACAACCTGAAGTCGTGCGTCTAACTGTTGTGCTTTGAATTCAAACTCACGACACAGGAACTCATATTCAAGCACCTTCCCAGACAAATTTCAAAGTACTGATCGAGTTTCGTGGAACCAGTGTACTCTGCTGCTCTTCCCCAAGTAACTACCATTTTGTGGTTGGCACTTGAAATCGGTACCAGAAAAAAACATAAAACGAGAAAAAGTTGTAGATGTGCCATCGTGAGCCTTCCGACAAAAGGACGGGAATAATGGATGAGGGATGAATCTATGGAAACTAATCGGGGAGCCGAATAATGAGACTATGCGTTTCCCGTTTTCTCCATGAGAGCAACACGGACGGGAGCAGAGAATAGACAACAAGAACGAGGGCCTCCATTGCGGATTGCACTTTGGACCCGGAAACCAAGCACTCAGATGGACTTTTGGACGGAAGAGTGTTTAGAAAACAACGATTCTTCTTCGAACTCGAGTTTATTACAGTTTCTCAAAGATCGCGAGAGTTCATGAGACAGTCGGCACGACTCCGCAAACTTGTCCTCGCATCAGCAAGTAATCTTTCGCCGTCATGTTGCATCTGGAAAACGACGAATAGCCAAATGAATCGCTCGTCTCTTTTCACAAGCTATCATCCAATCCGTGGATTCCCGTAAAGTAGGAAGTGAGAATGCAATTCTCGCCTGACGTCGTCAACATCCCAGAGGGCTGATTCAAATTCCAAGGGTAGTAGCCGGGCAGTTGGAACGTCGGATCGTCATAGTTGAATTCCTGAAGAAATGATTGACTTCGTCAAGGTCTTTATCATCTCACATTGCTCCCGTTGCAGGAATCAGTCCGTGTGAGGTTGTACATGCAGGTGTCTTTCCTCTGTCCTCCCAACCAGACTCCCGTCCTCTTGTAAGTCGAATCCATCGGTACTTGTTCAGAAAGCGTCTCAATCTGTTCTGAAACTTCGAAAAGTGTGAGAAAACAACACAAACGAAACACTGTAAATACCATAAATGTAATTCAATTCGTCCACATTTTGGATGGCACTCAACACGCCGCCAGGAGTTGCAGCACATTTGTTCCCCGCTTCGTCTTTCGTGTAGCCTGACGAGGTGATGGTCATCTGAAAATAAATTACTTTTCAGAACAATGAGCATGTTGTACCTGAATGCACCATTGTCCCAATGGCCGGAAAAAGAGTTTCCAGTCAGTGGAGGGACAAGAGATAGTCTTCGTGGTGGAGAAAGTCCAGAGAGGGGAACTGTAGCCGATCGAGTACTCCTGATAGACGGCGTCGTTGAGGTAAGAGTCTCCAGAAGACGTGCTCCCACTTATCAACGGCTCCTCACTGCCACTCGGACAAGACGGTTCGGAGTCGAATGTCGTCTTGATGCCAACTTTCGAACTATACGTACTATCCAATTTTTCCACCGAGGATATTTGATCCAATCGGAACATCAGACAACTTTCAGTAGTATTCGAACTCACAACCTGAAGAGTCATTTCATTTCAAGACAGAAAATGGAGGCTACCACACAAGTCGACGAATTCAAACATGTTTCCACACAGGTCTCGAAAGAGAAACTTAGAGTTGAGTAGCCGGAAAAAGAAGAAGGTTGTCCCCATGTGACGACCATTTTGTAGTTGGTACTTGAAATCGGTAGCAGACAAAGAACCAGGAGAACAATTAGTTCCCGAAGTCGCATTTTGATACGGGTCTCTCGACTTGTGGGCGGAAGAAATGTGTGGAGGATGAATCTATGGAAACAAATCGGAAGGCACGAGACAATCGTTTTTTCGCGGCTAGGAGGAAATTATGCGGAAAGAGCAGAGACGAAGCAAGTGGGCGGGAGATCTCGGAACTCGGACAATACAAAGTCTCGGTGAACCTTCAGTCGGTACCAGGTGAGCACTTGAGTAACAGTTTATTCCGAGCGAAACGAATGAAAGTTTATGAGATGGTCGGAAGAACGCCGCACACGTTTCCGCGAATCAGCATCGTGGACACGGGACTCGTTTCGTTGCACCTGTAAATAGAAACATCGATGGAGTGATGTTTTGAGAGCGTTTTATTAGTACTTGTTGTCATCCATGCTCAATTTGTTACCGGTCCTCGCGAGAAGAATGCAGTTCTCGTCGGTCGCGAAACTGATTCCCGAGGGTTGGTCCGTATCCCAAGGGTAATAGCCGGGCAGTTGGAATCTCAGGTCGCCGAAGTCGAATTCCTATGGAAACATTCGAGTAGGAACACTGAAAACGTCGGGATCTCACGTTGGTTCCGTTGCAGGCACCTGATGGGGTGTTCGGAAACATGCAGCTCTCCTTCCTCTGTCCTCCCAGCCAGACGCCAGTCGTCGTGTACCGGGAGGCAGTTGGTTTTACGTTAGTCGCAAGGAGAATGATTCGATCTAGAGGAAGAGGAACGGGATCAGCAACTAGAAGGGTGTGAGGTTACTGTAGATGTAAGTGTACTCTTCTTTCGTTTGAATGGCAGTCAGAACACCGCCCTCGGTAGTCGCGCATTGACCAGCTGCTTCCTTTTTTGTGATGCCAGCGGAAGAGATGAACACCTCAAACATCAAAACACTGTCTCATGGGACAATTACTACTCACACCAATGCACCACGGCCCTAAAGGCCGGAAGAAGAGTTTCCAGTCAGTGGAGGGACAGGATATAGTCTTCGTGGTGGAGAAAGTCCAGAGAGGGGAACTGTAGCCGATCGCGTACTCCTGATAGACGGCGTCGTTGAGGTAAGTGTCTCCAGAAGACGTGCTCCCACTTATCAACGGCTCCTCACTGCCACTCGGACATGACGGTTCGTATTCGAACGTCGTCTTGATGGCAACTTTCGAACCGTAACTGATGTCCAGTCTCTCCACCGTCGAAATCTGATCCAATCGGAACATCAGACAACTTCCAGCAGTATTCGAACTCACAACCTGAAATCGTGCGTCTAACTGTTGTGCTTTGAATTCAAACTCACGACACAGGAACTCATATTCAAGCACCTTCCCAGACAAATTTCAAAGTACTGATCGAGTTTCGTGGAACCAGTGAACCCTGCTGCTCTTCCCCAAGTAACTACCATTTTGTGGTTGGCACTTGAAATTGATGGAAAGGTAAAGCTCAAAAGAAGAAGAAGAAGTGCCTTCCGGAGCCACATGACGAATTTGAACTTTTGGAAAGAGGAATAATGAGGGATGAGGCTATAGAAACAAATCGGAAAAGCGCAAAAACGAGGCTATCCAATGTTTCCGTCGGAACAAAACAAAAAGAAGCGAGCATAGTATATACAGAATTTTATGGAAAATTATGAAGTTTATTCAGAATGGGAAAATGATTTGTGACGCCATCTTGTTTCAGAGCCATCTCGTACATCGGGTTGTTCGTATTGAAGCTGAAAAATGAGAACTTGTAGTCATCGAGAGACCATTAACATTTTCCTTGTTGTCTGTCTCGCTTTCACGCCACAAAACTGCACTTTGTGCATGGCCCTGCAAATTGCTTTTTCCCGTTTTCAATTGCTTTTATCATGAGATTGAAAACGGGAAATGGGAAATTGGAAAACGGAGCTCTTTCGATTCGGCCAAACAAGAGAAAGGAAACCTTTTTTTCCGGTCTGAAGAATCCCTAATTCCGGGCTCACTGAGACCACCTGCTCAAACACCATCAATGTGGCGGCCGCGTGTGTGTCGGAGCACACTTCGAGCGACGAGCCAGTAGTACTAGTTGTGCGGCCTTTGGGAGCACTGGGTGCTCATGCACTCGCTGAGCAGCTTCTCGTGTTTCCTTCCGCATCATCGTTTCGCGGAGAGAGAGTCCTGTTTACTGCCATCTGGTCACTCGTCCATTCGAATTTCGTTTTCCTTCTTCCCACTTTGTGGCCGTAATCCGGACCGTGTGATCGATGACAAAAAGCTATAATCTTATCAACGCTTATCACTTTCTCATTCTTATTTCCCACAAAAGTTGCTGACACATGTGGCGTAAGGGACCGCGCGAAAGTCGTAAAATAAACATGGAACAAGTCATTTTTGAGCTGTCTCGACGGCTCGCGGAGCACAAAAAGTTGTGCTCGCCAGTGTTTTGGCAGTATTGGTTTCGTTGCGGTTTCCCTGAAAACAAGCTCGATGTCAATCAATCAAAACGAGATAAGGCCTCTTAATTCATTTTCGCTATCAGCACGCGAATACGGCTTAACGTTCTCAAAAATGGCAACTTTCGGACTTTTCCCTTTTGATTTCTCGGTTTCTGTTTCGCACGCAATCATCGATTCCGGGCCCTCTCGAGTGCATTTCTCTTCCCTCCTTTCTCGTCATAGTGCCACGTCATCCATTTGAGATTAAATTAGCGATAGAAGGGACCACGCGATACGGAAATTGACCGGAATGGAACAGAAAAGAGAGAGAGAGAGATGGCTCCCGAAATAGCCGGAATTCGGGAGTAAGGGAGAGAAGAGAGCGTGTGTGTAAAGCGAAACTAACAAGTTCCTTCTCCTCCTCCCCCGCTCGCTTCAGCCGTTTTTCTTCGCTGCTCGTTTCGATTCCGAACCGCCACTTTCTCGAGAAAATGAGGACTGGAAGCGAACAGACGATTTCTGAGCTTCCAGAGTTCACTGTTCACTTTCGCAGAGATTTCAGGGACAACATGTTTTCATCGTAGACCACAATGGATCACAACAGTTGGTAGTACTACTTCTCTAGTGTGCAATGCGACTGGTTTCTGACTTGGTTTCTATCCGTCTTGGACTTTAGAGCACAAAGTGCACACAGGCATAAAATCTTGTGGCTCAGCGCAGATTTCCCTCCAAAAAACCGCATTTTCTGATTCTTCTTGTTCCGCTGCCCTCTCTCTCTCCATTTCTCTCTGTCTGTTTCGTTTACTCTCTCATCATCATTGCCCCCATCAATGTTTCATCAGTGCTCTGTGCACCCTCTGAGCAAACGGACTCTCTCTCTCTCTCTCTCTCTCTGTCGCTTGTTCTGTGTGCTCCATTGATGCTCCCTATCATATCCGTTCCCATCTCCTCTTTTGTCATCATTTCGGGCTTGCGGAGCACTAAAAGTGGGCGTGGCCAGTGATGACTATGATTTCGCAAGATTTCATGCTCGGATCCCGGCAGATGAGCAGCTCTCACTTTCTCTCCCAACCACTTCGCCCTCCTCGCATGTTTCGCACAAGTGAAAGTGCTAGATTGTAGTGATTTCTGCCTTCTTATCACTTTCCGAGTTATCAGCTCCTCGTCACCAGTAGGCGATTCCGCTTTTTTGTTGCAATTTTCGAATAGTTGGTACCTCTGATGTGTGAAGTTCATCGCCTGCTTTCTTCGTTTCCTTCTCACGCATTTCCTGTTTTCTCTCCGAGGCTCACCGAATACTCATCCTCGTCACGTTGTTTCCACTCGCGCCGCCATCCCGAAAACCTGTAGTTAGTCCATCAGAAGTAGCTAATGAGGTCGCACAAAAACATTGTTCGATGGGGATCAATTAGTGAATGGAGGAAGTGTTCTCTGTTTACCAGTCCTCCCAATGATCGTTTTCCGAGTCCTCCCGCTTCTTTGATCTCTCCCTTCTTCTTTTATTCCGAGCATCTGTTTCGTTTGCAGGTGCACAATGGAGCCCTCGCTAGAAGAGACGTACCCCGAAAAGCGGAACCATCGTGAGTTGCGAGAAGTCGCGTGACTTTCCCCCGACGTCTCCTTTCAGCCTTCCTCCACTACCGTTCTCGACGTCTTCACGTCGTGCTCATGCTGATGTACGCGTTTTTCTGCATGTGTCAGATGACCGCTCACATCGGATTATCGTTGTCGTGCATGTGTAATTCGACGGCTGCCGCCATGATGAACTCTAATTCCAAGTAGGGTGATGCAAAGTGTTGACCGCAAACATGTAGCCGCGGTTTCAGCACGACGACGACGACGACAGCGACTGGAATATCGTTGCTCTCCCCGGCGCTTCTGGAAAACAAAACGGCCAGTGACAGTTGCACGAAGCTAGAGGGAAAAGTGGTCAAGGACTACGGAGTAAGTGGAACTATCCGGAACCACTTGAGAATTCAAAATTGTTGCCCTTTTTTATCAACGTTTCCCACGACCATTCGTGTTCTCTAGCCATAAACAATTAGCACTTATCAGTGGGAACTCTTACAAGTACACTTTGTGCAAAAGCAGCGATAAACAGAAATGGCAACATTTCGGAGCAATTTGGACGGTCTTTGCAGGGCACATTCATCTGGTCGGTCAGTTGGCAGGGCTACATCGTCTCGGCCACTTTCATCGGGGGCTTCCTCTTCTCCTACCCGGCCGGGATCCTTGTCGATCGCTTCTCAGCCCGCCACATCCTCTCCATGGCCATCGGAATCCTTACGGTCTCCTCGATACTGATGCCTGCAGCGGCCACTTTCTTCGGCGCTCAGGGAGCCGTCGCGAGCCGTTTCATGATGGGAATCAGCGAGACGATGCTCATTCCTGCACTGAACTCGATGGTCACCAAGTGGATTCCGGTGAACGAGAAGAGTCTCGCCGCTTCCGTCTTCACAGCTGGAAATCAAATCTCTGGTATGTTCGGCAATGTTCTGGTCGCCGAGCTGTGTGCGAGCTCTCTCGGTTGGAGCTCCATCTTCTACAGTGGCAGTCTTTTTGGAATCTCGTGGCTCGTCCTCTGGCACCTGACCGTCCGCAACTCGCCGCACAACACCCGATGGATCCACAAAAGGGAGCTCGACTATCTCGCAAACCACATTCCCCCAAAGCACAACGCGAGTGGAGCGAAGAAGCTGACTCCGTGGAGGGACATGATGACGTCGAAGGTCTTCTGGTGTCTGATGTACAACAGCATCGTCGGAAACATGATGATCGCACTGATCTTCGTCTACATCCCAGTCTACTTCAAAGACGTGCTGATGCTTGATGTCCAATCGGTGGGTCCCCAGGTTGATTCTCCTCTAGTCTTTTGATTTCAGAACGGATTCTACTCTGCCATTCCTCACGCCTCCAACTTGATCTGCAAACTAGTTTGGGGATTTCTGATGGATACGCTGAGACACAAGAAGATCATGTCTCCGACGGGCACTGTCAAACTGTCCCAATTCGCTTCCATGATGAGCATCGCCGTCGCCTGCTTCTTCCTCCGATACATGAACTGCTCCACTCCGTTCCAGGCTCTCTTCCTGCTCAGCAGTGAGTGAAGTCACCACCGTCCGATGCATTTGATCTCTTTGCAGTGGTCTCCGGATCCTTCGGGCTCTCTATCTCCGGCTTCTACACCTCTCTTCTCTCCGTTGCTCCGTCCCACATCGGAGTGCTCACTAGTCTCGCAACTGTCATAGGTAAGTTCCCACTGACCCCTGACACATCCGAAACGACGCCTACTTTCAGGCTTCCTCGGCCGAATCTTCATTCCCCCTCTGATCTCTTACTACAAAACAGTCGGAACCGCCGAAGAGTGGGGTCACGTCCTGCTCGTCTACGTCTTCGCCACAGCGTCCGGTGCCGTCGTCTTTCTGATCTTCGGATCCGGGGAAATGCAAGAGTGGGACTACTCCAAACTGAACCACATCAACGTCGTCCGACCCGACGCCCTCGTCGCTTCCGAGTCCGAGAAGAATCTCGACGACTTCTAACCGCTTCTGTAAATACCTCCCTCTTTCTTTCCGTGTTTTCATTCTCCGCCTTGTGATTTCCGATTCTCTGTGCTCGTTTCTATTGTGCGTCCGGGTGCTCCAGAAAGCTTTACCAGTTCCCATTTGCAACATTTCGATGATGATAAAAGCTTACCACTTTTCCCGTGTTTTCCTTTTTCGATGGTTTCAACAGAAGGTCAGAAAGTATCATGAAGACGTGACATCATCAACGTCTTCAGTTTTCTGTCTTTGATCGTTGACGTGTTCTCTCCGGAATCTCGTTTTGCAAACCAATCCAATCAGCTTCTAACACTCTTTATTCCATTCCGATGGGTGTCTACAAAGCCATTTTGACGTGGTTAGGACTCCTCGAAAACCCGAATACGGCACAAATCTCGTAGTGTTTTCGAATTGAAAATCACGAAAATATTTTTTTTGCGAATTTAGAAGAAGACGTTCTCTTTATTTTTCTCCTTCGCGGTACAAAGTCACTGCTCTCATTGGTCGTTTTTTACTTCATTTTGCTCGATTCTCCATTTATAAAACAGGAACCACAAATTCAGAATCGAGAATGGTGTGTGCCATGGAACTCGTCCGATATTTGCATATGATCCATTATTTCGGATTCGTCGGAGCCCAGTTTCTCAACGCCGTTCTTGTGTTTCTGATAGTCACGCGATCTGAGAACATACTCGGCAACTACCGATACGCGATGCTCGTTTTCACTCTGTGCTCCATGTTCTACTCGCTCATCGAGATCATCGTTCAACCTGTAAGAGCTCTCGGAGCACTTCCGAGCCGACTTCTCATTTCCAGGTTGCTCATATGAAAGGCTCAATGTTCGTGGTTTTCATGCACAGTAACATCGTTCACTTCCCAAAGGAATTGGGTCAACTGCTCACTTGTGGGTCTCGTGTAACTCCATCATGTCACGACTTCTGTTCCAGCACTTCACTGTGTTCTTTCGGGATTCGTAGCCTCCCTTCTGGCGTGCCAATTCATTTATCGCTATCTCGCGTTGTGCAGGTACTTCGGGTCTATGTCAGAAACCAATTCTGATCTCATTTTCTCAGAACTTATCTGCTCGCGCACTTGCAAGGATCGAAACTTGGTCTTATTTTCATCCCGGCCGCTTTCGTCTTCGCTGTTTGGCACCTCGGATTCTTCCACGGAATGCACAACACTGAAGAGAAACAGGAATACCTTCGCGAGGAACTGCAGACGTGCTTCCAAGTGGACTCGCAGACCGTCCCGTTCGTCGGTCCCATGTACTGGTCACGTGACACTAACGGAGATATTGTTTGGAAACCGACGGAAGTGTTGGCCTCTCTGAGTTGCTGCTTCACTCTCGTGAGCCGTCACTTCCCACTTGCGACTCACTCCTTTCTTCAATTTCCTTTCAGATTGGCTGCTTCTTCATAATCATTTTCTGCGCTTCGAGGATCTACGTCAAGATGAGGGACTCGAAGAACCACTTCAGTGCGAAGACGTTGGATGTGAACCGTCAGCTGTTCCGGATGCTCACTATCCAAACGGTCATTCCGATGGTCACCATGTACACTCCAGTGGCGCTGTTCGTCAGTCTTCCGATGTTCGGCAGGGATATTCCGTACCTGGGCAATCTGACGAGCAGCAGTCTCGCAGTCTACCCTCTTCTCGAACCCATCATTGCCATCACATGCATTGCGACATTCAGAAAAGCAGTGAAAAGTTTGTAACACTGACTTTCTTCAAGAAGCCTTCCCATTTCAGGTATTCTTCATTTTCCGTCATATCGTCCGAGACGTCCGAATATCTTTCCGAGTTCAATATCCAGACTATCGGCCATTTAACTTTATAGAAATATAACGAATGACATTACTTTTGACGACTTTTCGCGAGTCCCATCTGTTGATTTCCGATGTCGTGAATGTGACAGAACTGCCTCATGAACGGCGTTCCGAGAATCCACGTGGGCCCCATTCCGTATCCGCTGAGCCCCGAAATGGCCAAAAGACACGTGTTTCCCTGGTTGATCTGAAATGGCAAATCTAATTTTGCCAATTCGTTGTCAGCACTCACGTCGATGATGTAGTTTTTCGGCTCCACCGCGTAGGTATTCGATCCGATGACGAACTCGAAGTTGCCCTTGTCCGTGTCACACGGGACATAATAGCTCTTCGTCGAGTTGTCGTATGTGGCTCCGAGAGCCGCCACAATGCCGCTGAGCATCGAGAACGGAGCAGCGACGAAGGGAGTTCCGGTGTCGGAGACGACCTGCATTTGCTTCGTGACCGAGTAGTTTCCGATGGAGAACCCGCCAATCTGAAGTTCTTCCCTTCCATCGATCCTTTTCCCGATGTTCTCACCATGAACTGATAGCTCGCAGAAGACACGAAAGGAAGCCAGTCGATGACGGGACCGCAGTTGTCCGTGTCAATGCCTCCGTAAAGGAACCGACCTCCGGGAACGTTGCTCGCGGAGCCGTGTCGTTCCAGATAGACACTGAACAGCGGGTAGTCGAGAAGTCCTTGTTGGATGGCATTCAGAAGCGGCGACGTCACCTGCCGATCGTAGTTCAGGGCAGGTCCCAGACCGAGGATTCCGTCAATGTTCGTATCCTGAGGAAATGAAGATGCGAGATCGGACTGGCACTTCGAGTACTCACATTGGTTAGATCGGCAGTGATTGTCAATGCGAGACCGAACAAGCTGTTCGGGATCTTCAATTGCGCTTCCTCGTAAGGCCCGAACGTCACGAGGTCCTGAGCCATGTACCCTGAAACTCTGGTCTCGAACAAAGTTCCCTGACCATAGACCAAGTCGAGAAGTCTGCCAGTTGTTCGGAAAGAGTCGGAAACTGACGGATTGAAATGAGCTTTCCCCTTGCAAGACTCACTGCAAATCGGAAACGAATATTTCAAAACAAATGAGGTTTAGTTACTCGGCCTCCAGTCCTGGAACCCAAAGATTGGACGAGCCGGTGTCCAAGAGCACTTTAAAAGTTTGATACGGCTTTCCGATGGTGATGACGCCGACGTATTCCGAATCTTGGACGTCTTTGACGTTGTGAGGGACAAGATATCGGTCTTTTGGATGGAATGGTGTCTCTGCTGGAGAATAAGATCCGCGTCTCAGTTGACGGACCCTCCGGGACTCTCGGAACAATAGATCTTGTGTGAAAACGGCAGCATCGACAGTGGCCGATACTAGAAAACACAGGAACAGAGTGGTGAATAGAAGGTTTTGTACCATGGCACCGGCAGGGAATGAGCGACGAGCCGGTCGCTGTGAACTTATCGATAAGCGTCGGAAATGTTCGGAGTGAACTTGAGAGAGCCAGAACTATACTACGGTCTTCTTGCTGAGTCCTTATCATTCGACAGCACCAAACAATTTTATTCTTCATTCTACATCGAATTGGCACATACTGGATCGGTTCTCCATTTACTGGGAGGAAGCCTGGAGCGACTTGGCGAATCCCATTCTCTGCTGTCCGATGTCGTAGACGTTGCAGTACTGGCGGATGAACGGATCTCCGAGGATCCAGGCTGGTCCGAATCCGAAGTTGTTGAAGGCGAAGGCGGCGAAGATGCAGGTGTCTCCCATGTCGACGTCGATGATGTAGTTGACTGGGTCGAGAGAGTACTTGAGTCCACCGATCGTGATGTCGAGGGTTCCGACGGCAGTCGAGCACGGAAGGTAGTACGACTCGTCGTCGCTGTGGTACTGGAAATTGTCTCATTGGAAGGAGGTAGGTGACCGAAAGTGAACTTACAGTGGCTCCGAGGGCATTGGCGAGTCCCTGAATGACGGCGTTCGGTCCTCCGAGGAAGGAGGTTCCGGTGTCGGAGATGACCTGGTACTTCTTGGAAATCGAGTAGGATCCGAGGGCGAATCCGTCGGCGACGAACTGGTAGTAGGTGGCAGAAGAGAGCGGCTGGTAGGCAATGACTGGTCCGCAGTTGGTGGTGTCGACGGCTCCGTAGGTGAAGACTCCTCCTCCGACGTCGTTGGCGGATCCCTTGTGCTCGAGCCAGACGGTGAAGAGCGGCTGGTCCAGAAGTCCCTGGTTGATAGCGTTGATGAGTGGCGGCACAACACGATCGACGGCGAGCGAGGTGAAGGCGAGTCCGAGGATTCCCTCAGCGGCGTCCTGAAACGACTCTCTTGACGTCATCTGCATTTCGTTCTTTGAACTCACACTCTTGAAGTCGGAAGAGATGTGGGTGGCGATTCCGAAGGTGGTCGTTGGAACTGCGAGCTGATTCTCAGTGGCAGCTCCGAAAGAGACGGTGTCCTGTCCTAAGATTCCCTTGGCGTTTCCAGATCCGTACTGGATGGACCAGGCCTTTCCATTGGCCTTGAAGGTCGAGGAAGCAGACGAGGTGAACACTCTCTTTCCTTCGCACGACGAACTAAAATGAGATGGGCTCTAGAATTCGTCTCCCCAGTTTAGAATGCTCACTCGCAGTTGGGTCCTGGAATCCAGAGGTTCGAGGATCCGGTGTCGAGAACGACGAGGAACGGCTGCGCGGGGGTTCCGATCGTGATATTTCCGAGGTACTCGAAGTCTCCGAAGTCGTTGACGTTCTGCGCAACGTTGGCGTAGACGGCCGGATTGGCGTCACGAAGGGCGGCCTTGTGCTGCACGTAGGCTCCCCACTCTCCACGCTTCATCATCTGGATCTTTTGCGATTCGCGGTAGATCAACTTGTGCTGATGGACTGCCGCCGAGCACAAGCCCAGCAGGGCCACGAGGGCGACGAAAGTGGTCTGCATACCTGAAACGAAAGAGGGACGGTTGGGGAAAAGGGGAAAGAGGCGAAACGACTGGAAAGTTGGGAGAAAGGAAGGGAAATCATCGTTTGCCGAACCAACAGATTCCTTTTTTATTTGGTTTGGCGCCCAGTCGCCTTATCATCTCATTAAGATAAACCGTCTCTGACGTGGACTTTTCGACGCGCTGTACTATGTCTTAAACGGGAAAGTGGGTGTGCAAAAAGTGTGCAAATATGATGATAATAGGACTAGAACACGATTTGATCTCCAGATCTGGCGGCAGGAATTGTCCCTAGAGGACGTTCGAACTTCAGAAGTTCACTACTCCACAGGTATAGAGTTCAGTATGTTGATGCCTCGGGAAGGAGCATCGGTCTCCCGTCTTTGCATTTCTGACGCAAGAGCTGATCTGGAAACAGAAAGCGTTGATAACGGATGCAATACGAAACCCGTCTATAAGAAGCTTAGCTGGAAAGAACGAGTTCCGGCTCATCGGCGTCATTAAATTCGGATGAAACGGGCTAGAAGCACGTGATAAGGACGCTGACCAGGATGTTTGTGCTGTGATGGACGGCGTCGGATGGACGGCACAAACGGAAGCATGTGCACGGTCAGGCGGTGGGTGATTAAAACGAGTGGGATTGATATGTGGAGATAAGCGAAGTGATGTCAATGGAAACAGTGGGTGATGGTTTGAACGCGAAGAAAGATCCGGGTTGACCGTCCTGTGCCAAAGTGTTTCCTGAATAGTGAATCTCTTCTTATCACTTCTAGTCCGGCTCTTTTGTAGCGTCGGATGGCACCCGAGGAATTTCGCGGTCGTAGAGGGAGAGAAGTGTGCCTGGCACCTGGAAACGATCTGCTTACGCACGAAACCCAAATGTCATCCATGTCCGGGAGTGCCTCACGGAACTCGAATCACTTGAGCGAGTCAGTTATTACCCGCACTTTATTACAGCTCGTAAAAACTGTTTCCCTCCCTTCCAGAAGCAGGACAACTCGAGGAGAGTCTCTCTTCACTCTCGTGCTCCACTCTCGATTTTTTGCTGATAACAGCGGCACCGATCGGGGACAAACGACTGAAAAGAAGGCGGTTCTTATCAGGCAATTAGGCTTACGTCAGTGCGCTCGAGAGTTGCTCAAATATGTATAAAACGGGCTCACTATCTCGACTAAGCAACGACTTTTGTGCTCACTCGCCTCCCATCTGAAGTTGCTGAACTGTCTGTTTTCAGGATGAAGACCCTCATTCTTCTGGCCGTCCTCGGCCTCGCCTCGGCGGCAGTCCACCAGCACAAGCTCTCATGGAGACCGTCGAAGAAGCTCGAAATGATCCGCAAGGGAGAGTATGCCGCCTACCTCGAGTACCAGAGAAACTTGAGAAGCGTCTCCCCGAACGTGCTCGCTAACCTTCCGCAGAACGTCAATGACTTCGGAGACTTCGAGTACCTCGGAAACATCACCATCGGAACCCCAGACCAGAGCTTCATCGTCGTTCTTGATACCGGATCCTCCAACCTCTGGATTCCAGGACCGACTTGCAAGTAAGTTGTCAACCATCTGTAGAACAGAATCTTACAATAACTTCAGGACCAACTGCGCCGCGAAGAGCAAGTTCGACTCGACCAAGTCGAGCACTTTCGTGAAGAACGGACAGTCGTGGACCATCCAATACGGATCTGGAGACGCCGCTGGAATCCTCGGAGAGGACACCGTCAGAGTAAGTTGACAGTAGACACGTAGCTGCGAGCGTTTCTTATCAGTAATCTTGCAGTTCGGAGCCGTCGGAGAGTCCCAGCTCGCCGTCCCATCCACCACTTTCGGAATCGCCTCCAAGATCTCGGCCGACTTCAAGAACGACGCCACTGACGGAATCCTCGGACTTGCCTTCACCTCGCTCGCTGTCGATGGAGTCGTCCCGCCACTCATCAACGCCATCAACCAGGGACTTCTGGACCAGCCGCTCTTCACCGTCTGGCTCGAGCACAGAGGCTCCCTCAACAACGTCGGAGGAGGAGTCTTCACCTACGGAGCCGTCGACACCACCAACTGCGGACCAGTCGTTGCCTACCAGCCGCTCTCCTCGGCCACCTACTACCAGTTCAAGGCCGCCGGATTCAAGCTCGGAACCTACTCGAACACCAAGTCGGTCGATGTCATCTCCGACACCGGAACTTCCTTCCTCGGAGGACCGCAGTCCGTCGTCGACGGACTCGCCAAGGCCGCCGGAGCCACTTACGACTACTTCAACGAGGTCTACTTCATCGACTGCGCCGCCACCCCAGGAACCCTCGACATCACCATCGGCTCGAACGTCTACTCGATCCAGCCAGTCAACTACATCGTTGACGCCGGAGACGGCCAGTGCCTCTTCGCTGCCTTCCCCTTCGACTTCGGAGGCTTTGGACCGTCCTGGATTCTCGGAGATCCGTTCATTCGCCAGTACTGCAACATCTACGACATCGGAAACAAGCGAATGGGATTCGCCCCGTCCCTCCAGGCCTCCTCGTAAACTTGTATCGACTATTTATGTACCTATACTCACTAAATGAAACAGTGAACCAACCACTATGTCGTTTTCATCTTGATGTTTCATTCCACCGATAAGAGCAAAAGAGACTCTTATCGCGGAGAAAGAGCTCAAACAAACCGTCGGATGATGCAAAAACTGTCAGGGAGCATAAAATATGAAATTGCGAGCAGGAAGTTGAGCACTTCTCTGTAATTACAGCCATGCAGAAGTCGGGGTTCATTCTGCTACAATGTCTTCTTCATGTGACTTCTGGCGTCGTCCATCAATCCAATATCCTCTGGAGACCTTCGAAGCGGTTCGAGATGATCAGAACAGGAGAATGGGCCACTTACAAGCAGTATTTGGAGAGACAACGAAGGATGAATCCGTGGGAACTGGCCAGTTTGCCACAAAACGTGAGTCTTCAGTCCATCGTCACTGAATTCTGAAGCAGTCTGATTCAGGTGAACGATTTCGCCGATTTCGAATACTTGGGAAACATCACAATCGGGACGCCTGATCAAAGTTTCATTGTAGTTTTGGACACTGGTTCTGCGAATCTTTGGGTTCCTGGACCGTCGTGCAAGTAAGAAGACAGCCCGAAACAGCGTCTTATTCGACTGCTCGTTTGTAGAGACAATTGTGATTCGAAGAACAAGTTCGACTCTTCGGCATCTTCTACGTTCGTGAAGAACGGACAGTCGTGGACAATCCAATACGGATCAGGAGCAGCGAAAGGGATCCTGGGAACTGACACTGTCCGAGTAAGTGATCACTTGGAATAGGGCAACAATAGGATCTTCCCTAGATTGGTGCCAGTGGAGGAGATCAGTTGGCAATTCCCTCCACTACTTTTGGAATCGCCACGCAACTCTCTTCGGATTTCAAGAACGACCGCACCGACGGTATCTTCGGACTTGCTTTCACGACACTTGCAGTGGATGGAGTCGTTCCTCCGCTCATCAACGCCATCAAGCAGGGCATTCTCGACGAGCCACTGTTCACCGTATTCCTCGAGCATCGCGGAACTCTCACCAACGTAGGAGGCGGCGTCTTCACGTACGGAGCAGTGGACACTTCCAACTGCGGACCCGTCATCGGCTACCAACCTCTTTCCTCTGCCACTTATTTCCAGTTCAAAGCAAACCGCTTCCGATTGGGCAAGTATTTGAACGCGAAGGTGGTGGACGTGATCTCGGACACCGGAACTTCGTTCCTCGGCGGACCGAGTGTGGTTATTGACGAGATCGCGAAACAAGCCGGAGCCACTGTGAGTGTTCCCAAACTCTTCTGAAACTGATTGTCTCCGATTTCAGTACGACATTCTCGGCGAAGCCTACATCATCGATTGCGATGCGACGCCGGGTCCTCTCGGAGTCACAATCGGAGGTCACGACTACCAGATAGACTACTACAACTACATCGTGGACGCCGGCGACGGCATCTGTCTGATGGCGCTGTTTCCGATGGACTTTGGCGGTTTCGGCCCTGCCTGGGTCCTCGGAGACCCGTTCATCCGCCAGTACTGCAACATTTACGACCTCGGCAACCTTCGGATGGGATTCGCTCCTTCTCTGCAAGCTCCGCCTACTCCGACCAGTCTTTAACTTTGTTCACCACGTTTTTTTACAAAAATGATCGAAAATTTAAAAGCTTTCATTTTTAATTTGGTTTACTTGTCGATTGATAAAATGAGGTACCCCAAGCCTCTTCGAAACTTTGTAAGTTTTTAAGTTTTTAAACTTTCAGAACAGTTCTGTTCGTTCTTTCGATGGCCGCATATCTTCTAACGCCTTCTGAAGGCCAGGAGCAGGAGCAGAACGTCGCCAGACTCAACAAGTTCGACCGTCAGATGCGCAAACTCAACCTCACTGACATTCACTTCTCGGATCCGAAAGGAGTCGGGTTTCCAGAAAGAGTTGATGATATTGACGTGGTTCTCTGCAGATTGTCGTGGTGGACACAGTGATCAATAGGTACCGGCCGCATAAAGAAGACGTGATCGTCCGGATGAAGCAGGTGATCAACGAGACGGCCGAGATGATGAAGAAGTCGTTGACTTCGAACGAGAACAAGGAGGAGTGGATGCAGAGACTGGTCGATGTTCCCCGTCCGATCACCACTACCTCCCGTCCCTAGTCCCTTCCCAATAAACACGTTGTCTTGTTCCGATGCCCTACAGACCACTTCCACAACTACATCTAGAGTCCCCCTTGACAGAAGTCGTCAAAAAAGTACTTCTGAAAGTTCTAATCGAAGTATTCCGAAAACCAATCAGTTTCCTGATTTCTGGTGACGCTAAAAGTCGGAAAAGAAGCATAGAAAGTCATTTATTCGAGATCCAAAATAAAAGTTCCGTGAAATGTTCCGTTAGGCGGCCAACATATCCATCAGTCCGTTGCCGTCTCCTTCTGAAGCTGCGTACGTCGGAACTCGCGTCTTTCTCCACAGCTTCTGGCGCCAAACAGGTCCGTAGTTGGCTGAAAGAAGACGTTCGCTAGTTCGGGATAAAGAAGCCGTTCCGCTCACCCATCATCCTGTACTGCGCATCGACCAAAACCAAAACGAGCAGAACGATGAGAAGAATCGAAAGAGTGGATTGCATTTTCAGACGAGCGGGGAAGTCTGAAAACGGGATTTTGACGGGCGCAAATAAGAAAGTCCAGAGGCGCCAAAAGGAAAACAGTGAATTATTCAAGGTGAGTGGGAAAAAAACTCCGGAATTGATAAATGATTTGATAAACGAGTTGTCGGGTGAAATTTAAGGAGAATTCCGACTCCGCCTCTTTGTTGCTGAATGCGAATTCCGATTCCAATTAAACTTGGATCGGCATGTGATAAATGCAGCTGTCATGTCATTTCACGGCTCGCTTCGGGTACAAATGATATCACCTGAGACTCGGGTCTACGAGACTAATTTGGGTGAGACGGGGAGGAATTCTGGAACATCTGGAACTGATGTCATTACGATGGTCGTCCTTTCAAGAAGACTCTCGGTCACACAAGCACTTCGACCCCAAAGAGGAGAACCGGTATCGCGAAAGTGTGTGAGTATATAAAATTGGGAGAAGAGAAGAGATTGGCACTCGGAATGCCACGTCACACTCTCGTCTTCCTGCTGACTTCGTTGGTTCTCGTGGAGTCGCGTGGCAGGTACGAATTCATCGAGGAATCCGACTTGCCGGCGTTCTACTCGTGAGTGTTTTCTCATCGGCTCTTGTTGACGGAGAGCCCCCAATTCCCCCATTTCCCCCGTTCTCTTCCATTCTTTTCAGAATGAGAAGCGCCCAAATGGCTCAGAAGGCACAGTTGGCTCCGCAAGTCTCGGCTCTTCCCCAGGACCCCTACTCTCAGTATCTGTCGTATCAGATGTATCAGCCCGTGGAAGTGCCACCCGGTTACGCTCCTTTCGCAGTTTACAGTCCGCTCTACAGAGGTAACCATCTAAAGACGGGAAAGTAATCGAAAGAAAACTGCAGGCCCAGCCCCAGGGATGCCGTTTCAAGCCGCGCGGCCTGCTCCGGTCCAGTACCATCCGATGGCCTACTACCACGCGCAACAGGCCGGACAGCCTCAGGCCTCGCCGATCCGGAAAAAGTCCGCAAAATCTTGAGCATCTAATTTATGCCTACACCCCATCAGTATGTAAATAAAAAGAAAACGAAGCGGTGGAGGGGAGAAAAAAAACAGATTGGATTAGGGTTTAGTACGTTTTATGGGGGCGAAACGATGATGAGTTTGGAGGCGACGAGTGGTGGGAAATGTACAAAGAGGGATGGGAAAAGCGAGAATAATTGGCAGTGTGTGGAGGGGTGAAGAAGATGTGAGAAGAAGAGGAGGAGAATCAACAATCCATTCGGTTGTGGTAGATGATGTCATCCTTGAACGAGCCGCCGTCGGTCAGTCGCTTCGTCGCAAGGGCGCACAGCTCGCGCGAGCTGGAAATAGAACGAGAACTCATTATCTCATCTGAGACGGGGGATGCGCTTCAGTGCACTCAATTCTAGTCTGAACCAGACAAGGTCATTAAGTCCTTCTATTTCAAGGTACGTTCGCAACGAGCGAGACTTCTTGTAATGACGCGGTGTGAAGTGGTCTTTAGTCCCGGACTCACATGTCAAAGGCGACAGCTTGACACTTCTTCTGCTTCACGAGACACTTTGCACACAGTCTGCACATGTCGGTGCACTGCTCCAGCGAGTACGCCTTCACCACCCGCAACGCCTCCATCTTCCCGATCGGCCTCACTTCTCTGCAAAGCGCACACGTCACTTTTACGTCTTCTGATCCGATATCTGTACCTGAAGCAGGACTTGACTCGCGTGTCTCGCAGTCTTCTTCCGTATTCGGCTGTTTTCGGCGTGTTCACCACATTGTAATTGTCGATCACTTTCGGGGCTATCGGCTTCGGAGTCGTAGTCGTCGTTGTAGTCGTGCTTGTAGTTGTGCTCGTCAACACATCCTCTCTATTTTGATTGCTGACCGAATCGGACGGTCCTTCGTATCCGGAGAGTTCCACTTTGATGTCTGGCGCCGTGGAAGAAGCGAGAATAGTGGCGAGAGTTGTCTTTTCTGTCTTTAGCGGCTCCAGCTCTTCATCTCCCTTGGAAGAGTCGTTCTCCGAGAACTTCGAGGATCCTTTGAAGACGTCTGACGTCTTCACCACCACAGACTTGTCGCTTTTCTCCATACAATTGTTCTCCAAGTACAGAGCCTTGTCGTCATCAATGAACAGATCGGGAATGTCGGCCTTCGACTGGGAAGCCAAAATGCACTCCTTCTCCTTCTCGTAGTACATGGCGCTCTTGCACACCACGTCGTACTTCGTCTGGCTGTTCGTACAGTGTCCCTGACAGTCTGCCACTGATGCCACGTCACGAACCAACTGATCCACGATGCCGATCAGCACCTTGCCGGGTGTGGAAGTGAAGCAGCCCGCCGAGTCGGTGGCCACAGTGTCCCTTCGGATCGCCACGCTCGGCTTGTCGTAACAGTGTCGGTGGTAGAAGTCGGCCATCGGATTCTTGACGATCTTCACTTCCTGCTTCGACTTTCCGTTCAGCTGACAAACCGATGTCTTCTTGGTGAAGGTCACTGATCTGCAAAGCGAGCACTTCCGAGAGCCGCCCGAATTCCACCTGGCTTTTTGATGAGGAACTCACTTGCATGTCTCTCGCGGCATTTCCAAGCAAGCGCTGAAACACTTCTCGAGACTCAGATTCCTCAGGGAAAGGAGCGGACGAGCGAAGAGCGATCGGTTCGGCGACTTGTCGAAGCACAGTCGTAGCGACGACGTGGCAATCGGGAGTAGCGTGAGGACGACGAGGAGACGCATCTGGAGTGAGAAGTGAGAAATCCGAAGAAAAGTGAATCCAGAGAGGGCTAATGTAAACATGGAGGAGAAGAGGAAAACAAGAAACTTTCAGTGGCTGACCTTGAGGTTCCACTGAACCTCCCTCTGGATCTTCAGGGCCGGTTCAGACCAGAAGGCCTTATCAACAAGATGTCAGTGGAACTACAGAAGTCCCGATGTTCGTGATCTCTAGCGGATCGTCCTCTCGTCAACAAGAAGACGTCAGTCTCTTCGTGAAGTTGTCGGACCAAAGAATCAACGAAACTTCTCGTCATCCCGTAATCATACGTTCTCCAAAATGTCGGCTTCTCGCCCAAATTCGATAATCGCGAATGGCAACGAGATTATTTTCGAATTTCTTCGGCAGAAAATGAAATACAAATGTTCATGTTTGGTGCCTGTCCTCGTCGAGAGTTGTTCTTATTGACTAGAAAGGGAAGTAAGGTCATTCTGGTGGATGGGGCGACGAGACAGAGGTTTGTGGTCATTCCTGCGCCGTCGTGTTCCCCTTTTATACTGCTTCTGACAGTGACTAATTTCCGGCGAGAGAGTGTGCGAGGGTGAGAGACGCAGCGAGCGACAAGTGGTTTGTTTCGAGAGCCCCCTCTAATTCAAGAAGAAGAAGGAGACGTGTACAAGTAACACAGGGGGGATATTGACCTTGGTACGGTACTCACTGCTTCTTTCGCTTCCTTCTTCTGTGATTTGTTCTGTTCTCAAGGCCTCCCTCCTCGATGCCGTCTTCCTCTTCTCGTGCCACGTGGCACTTGTGTTTGCAGTCTGTGATCCTTTGGATTCTCGTGTTTGCAGCCGCGATGAAAGAGTGATCGGATCCGGAAAAAACACGGCTACAACCCAGAAGAAAAGAAAAACAGATGGGGAATGTATCCGCTGTGTTTTTGACAGCGGAACGTGATAATTGAAAGGTGCGTATAAAAAGAGAGCCGAGGAAGCGAACCGGCACATTTCGTTTCGTTTCGAGCCGCCACCCGCGTGACTTGGAGACACGATGAACAAGATAATCGAGTACGGCGGCGTCGAAGAGATCCCTCTCTACAACTGCAGGTGGGTCTGTCGGAGGCCACGGCCTAGCTTCCAGACTGCTCGATTTCTACGATTTCAGTGCGAAGACACCGACCAAATGGAGCGAAGAGTTCGGTTTGAAACGACCGTTGCTCGGCTTCGTCAGCATCAACTACGGCATCCTGATGGAGCTTCTGTTCTTTCCGTGCCTCTCCGCGATGCTCGACGCAGATCTGTTCCGCCTTTCCTGCTACAAGATCATGTTCTTCGTTGGCGTCGTCGACATGCTGGCCCTCGCAATGAACTCGATCTTCACCGGACTTCTGGCCATCGAGGGCGCCGTCTTCTGCTCTCGTCCCGTCATGATCTACATCGGCGGCATGTGCGGTCTTGGTCTCTGGTGTTGCTCGTGTCTCATGAACATCCTTCTTCTCGTCAATCGCACCCTGAACGTCTCCAACTCGGCTCTCACCCAGTACCTCTTCAACGGCTACAGAACCTACCTGGCCCTTCTGATCCCTATCATCTACGGTCTCTACTTTGTGTTCTTCACTCCAACGTGCGTCTTCTCCTCGAGATACTACGCCTGGTTCTACGATCCGTTCATCTTTCCGGACCGCACCTCCGAGTACACAAACTTTGCTCACGGAGCCAACAACGCGATGATCATGTGCGGCACGTTCGTCTTCTACGGCTACATCAGCGTCGTTCTGTGCAGAGCCGGCAGGGCGAACCAAGTGTCGAAGATCCAGGCACAAGTTGACCCCTCGAACACTGCGACACTACAGTCCCTCTTTCAGTCCCATCAAATCCTCTACCAATCCATCGCAATCTGTGTCATCAATCAGATCTCCTCGAGTGTCTACGTGGCAATGAACTTTGTCACCGTTCCCGAATGGCTTATTATGGTCGCCCAACTGTTCTGGCAACTGGACCACGGTACCCCATCCCTCCATTCTCGCCCTCTATCTCTCCGTTTCGGAGACTTTCAGGTTGTCCGGTGATCATCTACATGACGATGAACCCGACGATCCGATCGCGATTTCTGCGAAAGATCTCCTTCCAGAAGGTACCTCCGATTCTCCCCGATTCCCATCGAATCCGTTCCATTCAGAGGTCGAGCTCGTACATCCAGTCAACCACCGTTCGACCTATAACGCTTCGTAGCGTGCGCTTCTAGAAGAAGCGAAGACGTGATAGTTCAATGAAGTCTGACGACGTGAGCAAAAAGAAGAAAGGAGGAATCTGCTGATGACATGTGCATGAATAACTCGAAATGCCTCCCCTCAATGTTTCTTTGTTGTCGCCCTCGAAATAAAGTAATTGTCAGGGAAGTGTATTATTTGAAAGCGAATCGGAAAGAAATGGTTTCGTCGTGTTTTTCAGCAACCACGACTACATCACAAACAAGGTTTTATGGTCTGAAAAACTGAAAATAGAGAGAGAACGAAGGGTGTAATTTGGAATGCGAAAACTAAAAGTTCTGGCAGAATCGAGACGTTTTCTCGTTCGAATCGTGCTTGAACAGTGTAGCGGGGGGACTGGAAAACTCCTAGTCCTCCCTCATGGATGACGTTGAATTGTAGATGTGACCGCTCGGAAGTCGTCTCGGGACGTCATCAGCCGTTTTGTGGACCTCTTCAATAATGGACGTGTCCTGCACGACGTCTTCATTGTTTTTCTCGGAAGACCTTCCAGGTGGTCCATCCTTTTCTCCTCAATCTCCTTCTCGTGCTTTTTTGTTGTTATTGTTGCCCTGTTCTTCATCTTTTCCTTCGTTTTTCGGCGGAGAATAGGGGAGAGAGAGAAGGAAGAGCCTAACCAAATTTGGGTAGAAAGGCTATGAGTGAAAGAAAAAGAAGGAGAGAGAAAGAGAGAGAGAGAGAGAGAGAGAGAGAGAGAGAGAGAGAGAGAGAGAGAAAGAGAGAGAGAGAGAGAGAGAGAGAGAGAGAAAGGAAAAGAACGTCGCGATGCAAAGTAGTAGTAGTGTGGCGGGGCAAAACAAGGGACGAAAACCACTAGAGGCAGGTTCGATAAGCCTACTTTCCTATTCCAAAAAACAGAGGAGAGAACGATTGAGGTCAAGAGCCCTCGCGTTTCGAGCGTCAAAAACCAAAAGAGCGAGAGAGTGTTGCACTATTTCATTCGGGCATTCATGACAATCGCCTCCCGTCCACCTCCACCTCCACAACGCACCTTTTCCATTTCTTTCTCTCTCTCTCTCTCTCTCTCTCTCTCTCTCTCTCTCTCTCTCTCTCTCTCTCTCTCTCTCTCTTGTTTTCTCTCCGTCTCTTCACAATCCCGTTGTCTCTCGTGCCCGCTTCCCGAAAGGATTTCTGTCATTTCTTGCGCAACTTGGAATTCTCACCCCCACCCGCTTCCGACCGCAGCATGCCTTTCAGGTTCTCCCTCTCTCTCTCTCTCTCTCTCTCTCTCTGTCGGAGAATAAATGCAAATAAGGTCAATTTTGAGGCGGCCTTCCTGTCCTCTTGGCTTCACTTCTCTCTAATTTCCCACCTAACAATACCAACTCTTCTTTGTCTGCTTCCAACTACTTCTAACGGAAACTATTTACGTCCTCTCTCTCTAGAAGAATAGTATTTTCCCAGTGGGCTCCTGAGATTCTTCGACACTTTTCCCACAATATCCGTTATCATTGCCAACCAGAGACCGTGGGACGACAAAATTGAAATTTGAGTCGCCGCGGGCAAATAGAAAGAGAACGCCTCTCCGACATCGAAAAACATGTTGTTGTGGCCCGACAATTGCCTCGTGGTCTCGCTTTTCACTGGAAATCGGGACCCATTGCCCTTTTTCCCATTCCGTTTAGATTCTGCAATCCGAGCCTTTTCCACGCACAAAGTTCACAAAGTCTAGTTTAAAAGTTAGTGCACCTGACCCTTCCGGGGGGTATAAATCTGGCGCCTCGAGCCCCCTCTTCACGCCCTTCTCAAACGTTTCAACGAATCCATTTGCCACTTGAAGGATACCTCCCTCGAGAGTCTTCGTCCCACACACGAGCATCCCTATCACTTGTACTTCCTTTCCCTTCCCCCCGCCAGTCTCTGCTCATCAGATTTGCTCAATCGGAGCGTGGTGGTGAGAAACGGCGGGTAATCGGATTCCAGAGCCAGTACTACGTCTTCTTCTAATTTCATAAATGTTGCACGCACAATTTGCTCCGCCGGCTCATCAAACTGAGAAGAGACCGGGAAGAGCTCGTTAGTACGAGAAGAAGGGGAGACTTTCGGAATAGAAATGTCGAAAACTAGGAGAAAGAAGGAGAAGGTTAGTGTTTGACCTCAGCTGCCATTTCCATCCATCGTCAAGGTCGTTTTGATATGTGTTCGACCCTTCTCGCTACGTCCGATTTCCTTCTTCTTCTTCTTCTCCCTTTCAGTTCAATCTGTCCCTTTCCAAATTTCAATTTGCCCCGCATTTAGTCGCCCACCTCGGCCATCCAATTTCACACCATTCTCACGTCTCCACCCTCCTCTCCCGCCACACTCTCTCTCTCTGTCCGCTTTTCTTTTAGCCCTCACGCATCATTCCTCGTATGTTAACCCCTTATTTTCTTTTTCTTTCGCCCGCTTCACTCCTCGTGCTCCATGTGCTCGAAAACCTGAAAGAATCGAGTGGGTCATAAAGGAAATATATATATGTAGATGAAAGGGGGGTATTATGGAAGGTTAGTCATAGGTTTTCGCGAGGGAGGAGGTCATAAAAATAGAAGAAAAAACGAAAGGATAGAAGAGAAAGTCTCAGCTGTTGGGGCGAGGGGAGCAGCAGCTGACACTGGGAAAGTGATAAGTGATAGTGAAACAAGGGGGGCATCACTTCGCAGATGATTTATAGTGATGTTCAAGGGACGAAGGGGTTTGTTTATGTCTGAATGCACTCGGAGCACTCTTTCGCTCTTTCTCGCGAATCCCTTTGAGGACCACAATCTCTGATCTCTTTCGGGCTCTTTCCCTTCTTCTTCTTCTTCTTTCGCTCGATTCTTCCAAATCTGATGATCACTCGGACCTTCTTCTTCTTCTTCCGTTTCTCTCGTTTTTCTATCTGCCCCGTGGGTCCCACATGATGATGTATTGGAGGCGGAAAAAGCGTGTGTGACACGCAGGAGCCATCCCTCCGACTTATGCTTATGACACCACGAAGCAAGAAGAGCGGAGAAGAAGAAGAAGAAAGTTTGGAAGATTGGTGCATGCACCACTGGCACGCGAACATAAATTGTCACTGAGAAGAAGATGAAAAAGAAGAAGCAAGCGGAGTGCATGCATGATGTAGACAAACTTTCTCCTCGCCCCCCTTCCGCCTTTTTTGGCGCCTTATCTCGCGATGACTCACGTTCGTTCTGTTTTCCTTCCCCTCCACTTATCTCGTTAACAACTGTTTTTGAATACACCACCTCCGCTCCCGCATAAATATTCAAATACTGGCTGTACTCTGAATACTGTACACGAAAACAATCCGCCCGATATCCGTCTCGACTGTGTTTTTTCGCCACAATTGATTTTCAGTAGTCAGCTCCCAATTCTCCGTTCTCGAAATGACCGTTTTTCGAGCCATATTTTATAGGAAAAAATGTATAAAATGTGAATTGAAAAGTTTCGTTGCGAAACCTTCTTCGCGAATTTCGTGCTGCGCCTTTAATAAATACCGTAGCCGAAAACTTTCCAAATTTTCGGTCTGCCTCCCGGAAAACCGAGAAATTTCTGCCAATTCCTGGAATTCACATTGTTAAGAAATCACAGTTGAGAAGACGTTCAAGTTATTTGGTTTTTCATCTTTGGCTCGCGGAGCAGCCAGTATCAATTGCTCACCATAGTAACCGCGAAATCTCATGCCTCTCCCCTCCATCGGCTTCTCCTTTTCTGTTCTATGCTAGCCTACTTTCATTCTTCTCCCCAAATCTCCTCGTCTCTCTCTCCCCGAAATGCTCCGAAACCGAAAGTTTTCTCGCTTTTATTGGGTGAACTCTTCCGTTCTCCTCTCCAGTCACGCCGATTCTGGCTATTTCAGAAGACGATGGTCCGGTGCGATTCGATTCGATCGTTGTTCTGCAAGGCGGACGACGACTACAACATATACGACGTCAGAGAATCCACGTCACAGTTCCGCGATGAAATATCGATCGTTTCAGGACGACCTGGACTCTCTGGAAGCTCTGAAGAAACCGCGGAACAAGGTGATCGTCACAGTGTCCGTGACATCGCTCATTGCGATAGCTGTCCTTGTCACGGTGATGTACTTGAACAGAGACACGACTCCGAAGGCGTCCTATGACAGGTAACACTCGCTTCTCCAGCTGCCGACTGCCACGTCACTTTCAGAGAGAATGATCCGAAGCTTCTAGCTCAGATAGAAGTGTCGCCAGCCGCCAAGAAGCTCCCGAAGAAGGGACAACTGTTCTGTTGGGTCCAAACGTCGCCCATTTACCACGAAACGCGGTCCCTGGCCATAAATGAGACGTGGATACACAGATGCGACCACGGACAACTCTTCACTTCGGAACCTTTCAACGACACTCGGATACCCTACTCCACTGTGTTTGCAGGTGTCTCTATTCCTTCCGTTCTCACTCTTGAATCTGGAAACTCTTCTAGGAATCCCCGACGACTACTACAATCTGTTCTTCAAAAGTCGGTACGCCTTCCATCACATCTACACGAACATCTCCGCCGAGTTCGATTGGTATCTGAAGGCCGACGACGACACCTATGTCATCGTCGAGCATCTGAAGGCGTTCCTGGCAACGCTGAATCCCGACGAGCCTCACTATCTGGGATACGTGCTGAAGCCGTACCTGAGGAACGGCTACAATGCGGGCGGCGCCGGCTACGTTCTCTCTCGAGCCGCCCTGAAGACTTTCTCGGAGCGACTCTATCCGAATGCCACGTTGTGTCCCGACGACATCTACGAAGACGTCGGAATCGCCAGGTAACTCGGGATCTTATTGAAGATCTTCTAAGAAAGCGTTCAGATGTCTCGCAAACGCGGGGATCTACCCAGAAGACACTCGCAACTCGAACGGCCAGAACCGATTCAACACATTCAACCCGAAGGACACATTCCATCAGACAAAGGCCAGCGGCGACTGGGTGAAGTATCAGGAGAAGAAGGCGAGCCGTTTGCCCTCCCCGATTCCAATTAGTTTCTTTTCCAGGGCTACTCGGCCTTCGCCGACGACCTCATCTCGTTCCACAATCTGTCTCCTGACGACATCCGCCTCTTCGACATTCTTCTTTATCGCACTAATCGCAAACATTAGAACTCGCCCACTAGATTCCATTTTGTTGTCATTTCCTGTGATGCCTCTACTCGAAATCTCTAGGTTCAATGTCTTGTCTTCCAATTTCTCCATCTCTTTCCATCTCTTCTCCGAATCTCGCCAATTTCTGCCGTTTACGAGTATCTCATTCATATCTTCCCGTCTGTTTCGCGATAAATATTGTCAAAGTTCGAAGAGTTTCGTTCAGTAATTCACAAGAAAGCCCGCGAAAGAAGAGAACTCGCGCTCTCTCGCCTAGGCCCCGCCCATTTCGCACGCAAAACATAGTGGCGGGCGGAACCCGCGAGATGTCGGCTGCGCGTTTGGACAGAGTCGCCGAAAGTTTGCCTCGCCCTGGGAATGATGATGTTCTGTTGTAGGAATCTCATTGAGCGACTGTGATATAAAAATGCAGTAAATTCTCTGACCCCAAAACTTTTGAAAAGGCTTCAAAGAAGTTCTTGTGGATTGGACTTGCAGAAACGAAAATGAGAAGTGAGAGATTTCATTCATTTGGTTGTACGACAATAAAAATGCAGACACTTTACATTGTGAAGTTTACAATGTTGGAAATGTCCGCATTGCATAAAAGCAAGCGGAGAGAAGTTCTTGCAAAGTTGTCTATTTTTAAATAACAAATTTACAAAAGCACTCCGTCGAGCCGGATTCGAACCAGCGACCTAAGGATAACCACTGACTCTACAGTCCTCCGCTCTACCAACTGAGCTATCGACGGGACATCGCACTGCCTTCCCGTGAAACATGACAAGACTGCGGCGACAAGGTGGTCTCTTTGCATGTCTCGCGGCGCGGAGACTGGTGAAATGTGTACTTGGAAGTGACTCACAAACCAGGATGACATTTTTGAACTTACGGTTCTTCCTTATCGTAACGTAAACTCTATAATTCTCGCCTAACACCTCCTCCCCGTCACACCCATTCCGAGGTGTGTTTGAGGAGAGGAAAAGGGCGGATTCAACTCTGTTTCAGATCTTTGCCCCCCGCCGGCCGATGAATTCTCCCGCTGTACTGGTCTATCCACACATATTAACCATCAGCAGCTAGGGTCCATTGAGCTGTTCAAACACTGCGAGCGAAACGATACGGAGGCGACGGCCGGAAAAGGGAATACACAGGTGCGTAGTGTGTCCCTTTCCGACCCCTTTTTCTTCGTGCCCAAAGTGCCAGAATGGACTTTCGGAGGAGAGAAAAGAAGAAAAGCGCCGGAAAAACGTTTCCAAGGGGACCAATAATGAAGAGGCGCGCGATGCCCAGAATTCCGAATATAGTCGTCCTTTCTCACCCACCCCCTCCTTGTTTCGTTGAATCTCGTCCGAAAGTGAACATCCTCGTATTTCCTTCGTTTCTTCCAAAGTGTCCGTTTCTCACTTCCAAATTCGAAAGCATTGATAGTTGAAGGGAGTGCTCTGCCATGAAACGCACCTTCCGAGGTCCCTTCATCTTCATTCTCGGCGTCACTTTCTCCGGATTTCTCTTCTCCCTACACTACACCAAAAACCGAGATCAGCAGGTGAAACATGTGGATCTTCTGATTCTAATCTGTTCAGTTTTCAGGTACGAGTAAATGTGCCATTGGCAATCAAGATTCAACCGAGCATTGAGCAAGAAGTTCCCACGATACCGCCTCCAGAAGACGTGACAGCTGGAGAAGACGTTCCGATAGAGAAGAATTCGGAATGTGAATGCGTTTCTGAAAGCACGGGCAAGAAGCACGACTTCTGCTACGTGGATCCGCAGAACTCCACGTCTCGAGGGAAGAAGTTCGATTGTGCTCATCTGAAGATTCTCGAGAAGCTCGGTGAGCCAATTCGAGCAGTTTCAGATGGATCTGAAAGAGTTTCAGACCTAGCTGAGAATCCAGGACCTTTTGTGGACCTGAAAGATGCGAAGAAGAACGAAGAAGAGGTCGTTTTCTGCACCGCCTACTCCGATAATCACTTCAACGAGGGCGCCGACTCCCTGATCGCTTTCCGCAAATTCAATCCGACTCGCAAGGTCTACATCTACGGTCTCAACCTGAATCCGCTCTACTCGAAGCATCTGAAGAACGAGAGGAACGTCGTGTACCGCCAATTCAACACTTCTGGCTACCCGGACTACGTGAACACGTGGATGCACTACCGCTTCAAACCGCTCATTTTGGCGGAGCTCATGAAGGAGCACTCGAACATCTGGTGGATGGACGCGCACATTAAGGTCAAGAAGCCGAACATGACACAGTTGTTGTTCGCGGAAATCGAGCAGAATCAGAGGAACGAAACTCTGCCGATGGTGTGCGAATTTCCGTTTTCAGCAAGTAACTAGATGGTTTTCAGCCCTCTCCGATCCTTTTTTTCATTCACGCGAGTCACAGCAACTACGCCGTCATGTTCAAGGATCTGCTCGATTACTTTCCATCGAACTCGATCCCGCTGCTCAAAAACGAGCAACACGGCTCGCAGCTCGGAGCCAACACGTTCTACGTGGCACGGACCGAGCTCACAGTGAAGATATTCAAGTGGTTCGTTCGGATTGAAAACAGGGGAACAATAAAGGAAACGAACGGTCTTCAGGTGGGTGCTTTGTGCTCTCGACGAGACGTGCATGAGCCCGCCGGGAGCGCAGGTCTTCTGCAAATTCTCGTCGAATCGATTCGACGTCTTCGCCAACTGCTACCGGTCAGTTTCTCCCTCTCTCGAAGCGTCTCGAATCGACGAATTCAGGTTCGACCAGTCAGTCGTAAATCTTCTGCTTCTCAACGTCTTCCAAGACCATCACAAGTATCATTCGAAACTTGGCTACCTCTTTTAGGATCCCCCCATTGCTTTGTATTTGTATAAAATTGAAACGGTTACCGGATATGGACATGACATTTTAAAAGTTTGATCTACGCATAAAGATACGCGGATCGGGGCATTTTTGAAACGGAGACAAAAAGAAAATTTACGAGTGTGCGAGTAATCTAGGGCGGCCATCGGAAAAAAGAAGAAAGAAGACGTCGAGGAGAGGACGACGACTGTTGATGTGATGTCGTTGTCAATGATATTCGACAATTCGGTTGATTAGAGAGGCCGAGAGAGCGCGACGGCGCGTGGAGACGCAGACAGCACGCCGTCCGGAGGGGCGAGACGGCGAAGAAGAAACAAGTGGAAACGGGGCGACATGGAGAATCTGGGGAGAGAAGCGACCTGTACATGACGACTTCTGACTTCTTTATATGCTTTCTTCGCACCTCCCCGCCCTTCTTCTCCTATCGTCGCTGTTCGCCTTCCTTCACGCCGCCACTGTCTTCTCGTCTTCTCTGAAGACGTGCCAGACGCAATGCGAGGAACGGAATCTGGCGTATCCGCTCGATTCTGGCGAAGTGCACTGGACGGCGCTCGCCGAATTCAACTACTCGAGTCGCATCTCTTCGGTGAGGAAGATCCCTTGAAGGTTCCGTTCAAGTGTTCTTGTTCAGTGCAGACATGGGTGTGAAGACGTCGACGAACGGGAATCAAAGTGCAACGTGAAGTGCTCCGAGACGGGAATCGTCACCAATTCGTGTCAGCAGGGATGCAGGGCCGTCCTCGTTTCCTTTCTGGCTCAGGCTCAGTGTGAGTAGCTTCCCCGCCGTTTCAGAGAAAGTCTTCAGTTTGCAGCACTTCTCGTCCAAACTCACGTGAACATGGAGGCTCTGGAGACGGCGATGAAGCTGAAGTGGGAGTTTCCGGAGACGTTGGCCGAGGATCTGAAGGAGATCGCGACGGCCGACATCTTCTGGTTCTCGCAGACGCGTCCGTTGAACGGAGTTCTCGGCTGGCGATGGACTTCTCTGCCGCAAGGATCGTTCCGGAACTCGTCGTTGTCTTCGGAAGTGCACGTGCCGTTCGAGCACGGAGAGCACGTCGAAGTGCGTCTCGCCCTTTCGTATCGAAGTCAGGTGCTCGTTTCCCGCACGACTACATTCCATCTGCCTCTGGCGAAGGCTGGAACGACGTTGGAAGTGATCGGACAACTGCAACTCTCGGATGATCGCGTCGCCGTGTGCTACAAGACAAATCAGCCGACAGTGAGTCTTTTCGCCTTCTGATCCTTCTCGGAATCTTTCCGTTTACAGCCCAAATTCAAGCTGACAGTGATGACGATGGACGAGAACACGATCAACACGGAAGAATCGATATCTAGGTGTCATTTGTTCTCGAACCTTCCCAAAGACAACTGCTGCAAAGCGACCGTTTCGGCGATCGACGAGCACGGAGCAACGACTGCGTTCGTCGAGATTCAGTTGGATTTCTTCGTCAATCAAGGTGTGCACTTCCGAAAGATTCCATACCCGATAATCATAATAGATTTCAGTGGAAGTCGAGTTGGTTTCCGCCGCTTCCTCTCGTCTGATCTTCTCGAATGGGACCCATTTGCTCGAGGGTGAGGAGCTCGATAAGTACGCTCTCGGCGACTCGGCTACAGTAATCCCGTTCCCTCTTCCGACAGATGACACAATCACAGGCAACTCTCAGCTCCTCGCTTCCCTCGAAGATCTGTTTTGATTCCAGCCATCGCCGGAATCTCCGACAACACGCTGGCGATCGGAAGCTCGAAAGGATCTCTGTGGACGTTCCAAATGTCGGCGAACCAAACGGACGAAGATCAGCCGTCTACAGTAATCCAGTTGAAAACCGTCGGCGAGATGGACACAAAGATCACACAAATCGAGATAGACCACATTCAACGGACTCTCTATGCAGTGCAACACGATAAAGGGGTGCTCAGGTGCAAACTGAGGACGTTGGAGTCGGAAGAGAGCCCGAATTGCGTGCTCATCGTGAACAACGACGCTCTGGATCCGCCGAAAGAAGTAACGATCGATCCGGTGAACGGGTGAGTTCTTATGACGTGGCAGCACGGGAGAGAGTGTGAATGTTTCAGACATGTCTACTCTCTACACGTGGACAACAAGGTCTACAGAACTGAAATGATCGCCTTCAATGCGACTGGAATCGAAACTGTTTCGAGTCTTCAGTACCTGAAAGGTGAGCTTGTATCGAATCTCCGACAGTAATCCGTTATTTCCAGACATGTCCCCTTCCAACGGAATATTCTTTGACGTCTCTAAGTTTCTTCTGTATTCTGCTCTCCAGAACGGTAGCTTTCTCGCCTCTTTATTCGAAATCATCGGATTGTTCAGGAACTATGATGACGTTGAGCCCGGTGACTGATCAAGTGCACATCTTCCGCGACTCTGGCTACTCCGACGTCCAACATTTCCGAATCAAAGGCGACATGATCTATTGGACGAAGGGCAAATGCGGGGAGACGGACGCCGACGAGAACTGCATTTTCACCGAAAATCTGCAGCGTGGCGAAGAGGACATTCCGAACAAGTAACCTACTTTTCTGTTCGCTCTCACGCTCTTTTATCATGTGTCTCGCGCGGCGCCGACAGTCGCGGTGAGATGGCCGAGTGGTCTAAGGCGCTGGTTTTAGGCACCAGTCCCTCCGGGGGCGTGGGTTCGAATCCCACTCTCATCAGTTTTTTTGTTTTCTCTTCCAGATTCACCTACTCGAGCGCTCTGATGTCGTATGGCTTTCTCGAGGAAATCCTTCTGAAGCCGAGAATCTGTCCGGTCTCTTCTGTCGCAATGTTGATGTCTGATAAGACAGGAAGGGTCTCTTGGAGTGAAGCGAGTGCTCTTCCATTCCAAGCACAAGGAAGGTTCTGGAGGAACAACACCTACTTCCTGAAGATCACCGCCCCAGAAGTCACTGATTATTCGCCACGAGAACTGTACACTACAGCTAACGACGTGGTTGGTTATGCCTCTATTACACTGCAAAATCATTTCGTTCAGAAGATCGAAGTGTCCCCAGGTAAGCAGTACAACGCGCAAGTGCAAGTGTGCAGCGAAGATTTCTGCTCATCTCCGACTGCCACGTCGAACACTGCGCTTCCGGATCTCGGAGACGTCGTTCCGTTCGTTTTCACCAAGAAGAAGGCGGATGACGTGGTCTCGGTGGACATTCTGGGCAACGTAGTTCCGACGGATGAGTCAGTGAGGAATCTGGACAAATCTCAGTACCCGCACGTCCTCGACAACACCACGAAGACGGTCTACTTGTCCGGAGATCACTCGGTAGATCAGAACTGCCAACGAGACACCTTCTTCTTCTTTTTCTAGATGGGAATCTTCAAGAAGGATCTGGAAGACACCAGCGGCACTCCGAAGCCGTTCAAAGACGGACTCTTCGTCGAGATGATGTCGATAATGCCGTCCCGATCGATGATTCTGATCGCCTCCTCCTACAAAATCACTTCTTACCGATTGCCGACGACGTTCGATTACGAGTGAGTCGGGATGAGTGACCATTTCCAGACGACTCCGTTTTCAGATACTACTCGTGCGAAGAGCCACTGGAAGACTGTGCAGAAGTGATGGGAATCTCGAGTGACGACACCACTGGAATGGTCTATTTTCTGACGCAGGCCAGGAACGGAACGGTCATCCTGTGGGAGTCGGATCCGGAGAACCGGAAGCCTCGGGACATCGCGACTGCGTCCTCTCTGGTCCCGTTTCGGCGCTTTCTGATAGTCCATGACAAGATGATTCTCGTGACGAAGAACAACCACATCGTGCAGACGGACAAGAGTCTCGGAGTCGTGAATGTGGCCTCCGAACTGGAGAGAGTCGACCGGATCGTGGCTCTCCGATACGCGGCGATCTCGCACAAGATCGAGTTCACCGACGAGATAAAGTTCATGGAAGGCAGCAAGACGGACCTTCAGTGGACCCTCTCACCGCCTTCCGAAGCCGGTTCTGTCCTCTTCAAAGTCTCGATTTACCGCGAGAAAATGGGTGTGGACGCGCCGATTGTGGCGATGCAGAGTGACACGAACTACACGATTCCGGCGGAAGTGCTCGAAGCGTGGAGCAGTGCGCAGCGGTTCGACGTCTCGATCCAAGCGATCACTCCGTGGGCGACGGCTGTTCTCAACCGCACCGGACTCACTGCTCCCGTCAAACCACCGACGCCGCCGACTCAACTGAGGATCTACGCGACGCAGCAGAAGACTGTGGACGGCCCGCGGGCTCTCATCTCTTTCTTTTGGGCTCCGCCGGCCGAGTGGAATGGGACGCCGTACCAGTACGTCGTGAACTGCACGAAGGACGACGGGAGTTGGATCGGAGGACCCGTGACCACTTCCCAGTCGCATTACTCGTTCGCCGTCAAGTCGGGAAAGGTGTCGTGTCAGGCGGCGGCTGCGAATGAGCCCACCAACGTCGGAACCTTCTCCGAGCTCATCAGCATCGACAGTTCGGAGCTGAAGCCGCTTGTGAAGCTGTTCGCCATCGATTCAACAAGCTCGCTGATCTCGATCAACGATCTGGCTCACGAGGAGCCGAGACGGGAGACGCGACAAGTGGCTCTTCCGCTGAGACTCGAATACCAGGCGATGGCGTTCATCGGAGAGGATCTGTATGCAGTCAGGAAGGAGGGAGACTCCGCCCAGCCGGTTCTCGTCCAGATAGACACCAACCACATCGAGAACACCGTTCACAAGGTAAAAAAGACATCGTTTCGAGGGGAAGACGGCATCACGATTCAGGTTTCCATTGGCGGTGACGTCACTCGGATCGATGCGATGACTTCCGATTGGGTCGGCAACCGTTTGGTGTTCGTGGCGGGGACCTACCTGTACCAGTTATCTCTCGAACCCTTCCTGTCGACGTCGCTTCTGAATCCGCAGAAGCTGATTCAGTTGACTGCCGCCACTGACGCAAAGCAGCTCACTTATGATCCTTTCATGAAGTAGGTCAAACGGTGAAAGACCCGAGAATCATGGAATGTTTCAGTACCGCCTACCTTCTGACGAAGAACGGCTCCCTGTTTGCACTGGACATGAACCGGAAGACAGAAGCCAATCTGGCCCTGACGGTGTCTTGTCTTGCGAGCCAGACCGTCACGTGGATGATGACCGAGTTCGCGTGGAACAGAGCTTCCTCCCCGAAGATCTACGCGCTGACGTGGAACGGTCTGATCTACGTGGATCTCGCCGAAGACTTTCAGTGCAACGAAGTCCGCATCGACTGGGCCAAGTTCGGCGACAAGGGTCTCAAGTCGATCTCCTCGTTCGCCATCGCCGACAAACTTTTCGCCTTCGTGACGTCATCCGAGATGCTCATCTACGGGAGGGACACCGTGACGCCGATTCCGATCGCCAACCCTCCGCTGAAGCAGATCCTCGCAGTCAGTCAGAGCAGTCAGCCGTACCCGGACAGGTCGTGTTTCGAGCTTCCCTCTTCGAAAGGAATCGTGTTCTCAATCGTGAACGAGGGCAAGACGGGCGCCCTTCTGGAAGTCACGAAGAGCTCCGCTTCCTCTGCGTGTCAGGAAGTGAGCATGCCTCAGACGCAGTACGAGATCTACTTCACTCGGAAGAACACGGACAAGACGAAGAAGATCACCAACTTCTCGGACCGAATCCACGTGGAAAACGGGATTCTCGACAAGGAGACCGACTACGACGTGACAGTCACGTGGCTCAACAAGTACTCGCCGGCCAGCGGAGCGTCGGTGTCCAAGTCTTTCCGCACTGGATTCGGCTACCCGTCGGCCCCTCGCGACCCGCACGCCATTCCGGTCACTCCCGACACCGTCTACCTCTACTGGAGTCTTCCGGAGACGTTGAACGCGCCCATCTCCGAGATAAAGTACAAGATCTCGCAGCAGGCCGCCGGGATAGCAGTGCCCACCTCGATTGCAGTCATCCCGCTCTCCGAAACCGTCTCCTCCAACGTCTCCTCGGATACGGCCGCCTGTCTGATCAACCCGTGTCGCGTCAAAATAGCCAATCTGAGGCCCTCGAACGAGTACAAGTTCTGGGTCACCGCCACGCACATCTCCCATCTAGACGCCACGACGATTCTGAAAGACGACGATGCCGTGTCTCCAGAAGCCGTCGCGCGGACGCTCGACGTTCCGGGCACTCTCCGTCCGGATAACGTGACTGGGTCGTCGTTGCTGCTCCGTTGGAACGGACTCCAACCGGAGCACCGTCCGACCTCCCTCGCAGTTCAATACAAAGAGACGGGCGATGCGAGCGGTGAATGGAAGACGCCGACAAATGCCACGTTTGAGCCTGACGTGGCCACTGAACTCGTGCTCGTCGGCAACCTTCTCTCTGCCACGTCATACGACTATCGATTCGTCGCCACCTACACAGGAACCTACAGTATCGACGGAAAAGTGTTGGCGTTCAAAGAAGACTATCTCCAACTGACGCAACAGGCGAGAACGAAGGCGGGAGTGCCCACAGCACCGCAATGTGTTGAATCGCGACAGGACGAAGAAGGATGGATTGTGACGTGGAAAGAGCCGATGAGCGACGGCGGCTCTCCGATCACCAGCTACGCCGTCGAGACGCGCATCAACAAGACGGCCGAGTGGGAGATTGCGGAGCGAGGACTCGACGGATGGAAGACGTGGTGGAGGCCCGGGAAGTCGGAGACGTCCTCCTCCGCCTCCTCCTCCTCTTCCACCAGCGAAGAGTCCGAGTTCCGCATCAGAGCCGCCAACATCGAGGGCTTCGGAGCGTACGCCTACACAGAGGAGAAGAAGGAGGAGAAAGAGGAGGAGCCGAGTGCCGTCCTTCCCTACCTCCTCTTCTTGTCCATCATTCTTCTCATCGCTGCAATGATGGTCGTCGCCTGCTTCTGGCGTGCGTTGTTCCAGACTTGTATTCAGAAGACCCAACGTCAGTTTCAGTGAAATCCAGAAGACGTCAGTTGCTGAAGAAGCGAGAAGCAGAAGACGAGCGGAACTGTATCAGTCTCGACGTCGTCGCGAATCTCAACTTTTCTTCGCATCAAGCGCTCCCTCCAGAACTGAACAGCGAACTCAGAAGTATCGAGAACGATCCCGTTGTCTTCGAGTGCAACGCTTTTTGCAGACTTGCCGACGATCGACAAAGATGACGTCACGTTCGGATCCCGTCTGAGCAAATGCTCCTACGGATTCGTGTACGAAGGAATAGCAGAAGAAGTGCCACTCAGCTGGGAAAAACGGGTCCGCGTCGCCATAAAGAGCCTCAAGTCGGACCCGACGTCGCAGGAAAGACTGATGTTTTTGCAGGAAGCCATTCTTTTAAAGTGCCGTTTTGACGTCTTCTGAATTCACTGATATCGATTGATTTCAGTAACCTCGACCATCCGAACATAGTGAAAGAACTCGGAGTGTGTTTGACGTCGCCCACCGAGTTTCTTCTGTTGGAGTTCATGGAAGGAGGCAACCTACTCACCTTCCTTAGATCATCGTTTGTTCATTCTTATGTCCCCACATCCTTTTTGTTCATTTTCAGAGTTCCGACTGAAAACCAATGCTCGGAATTGTGTTTCCGAGACCTTTTCGGCATAGCTGTTGACATTGCGAGGGGCATGAACTACCTTGAGAGGTGAGTGAGCGCGCGTTTATCTACGCTCCCACACCCTGGTTGCGACGTGCTTCCGTAGCGCAGTAGGCAGCGCGTCAGTCTCATAATCTGAAGGTCGTGAGTTCGAGCCTCACCGGGAGCAAGCTTTTTCTTTTGCAGACTTCCTCATATCCACAAGAACCTTTCCGCCCGGAAATGTCTTCTAGTGGGCAGGCCTGGAGTGGCAAAGCTGGAAATGGGAACGTCGAAAGAAATATCGAATGGGCTTGTGAATCGAGAGGATTTGGAAAATTCTGACAATGTCCGCTGGATGGCTCCAGAAGTGCTGAAAGACTTTGATTTCACTTCGAAGAGTGACGTCTGGGCATTCGGAGTGCTTCTCTACGAAGTGTTCTCTCTTGGAGAAGTCCCTTACGGGGAATCCGACAATCGACGGATAATATACGATGTGAGAAACGGACGTGTCCTCCCGAAACCGGTTTACTGCACGAGTCGACTCTACAAACTGATGCAACAGATTTGGTCTTCCGATTCGAAGAAGCGGCCGACATTCGCCACGATTCTCACTTATTTCGAAACATCCAGGGATCGACTAGAGTTTCAGGCAACTAGAAATACGGGTTTACAACGGAAACAGATGATTTCAGGACGACAAACGACTTCAATGGCAAGACGGAACGAACAATGTGAACTTTGATCTCTCGCACGACAGCACTTCGAGTGAAAGGGGCGGCGACTCGAGAGAGCCTCCGTCGCCGTCCCACTTGAACAAGAGCTTCGGAGGCTTCGAGCATCCATTCGGTGAGAACACGCACGATAATCTGACTTTCTGTGCTTTCAAGATGGAGATCGGTCGACTGCAATGTGGAATCAGAGCGGAGCGAGAAATGCAGCCAAAAACAGCATCGGAAGGTCGCTTCGCAAGGAGAAAATGAGAAATCCGGGATATTCGCTCGACGATCTTGTCTCCAGAAGTCAACGTCCCC
The DNA here is from genome assembly GCA_963570955.1 of Caenorhabditis afra. Taxonomy (NCBI): domain Eukaryota; kingdom Metazoa; phylum Nematoda; class Chromadorea; order Rhabditida; family Rhabditidae; genus Caenorhabditis; species Caenorhabditis afra. Next base: position 4,468,650 of record OY751536.1, on the reverse strand, counting down.
TGAGTATTCACTCTGCAGACACTGTTTCAACTGAATTTGGCGGAGGTTAGCCTATTCTCCTCTTTTCTTTCGAGGTTTCTCGAATTCGCACTGAGAAATGCAAAGAAACGCGATGTTTCCCGATAAGCTCCGCCCACTTCGCACGCGAAAGATAGTGGCGGGCGGAACCCGCGAGATGTCGGCCGCCGCGCGCAAACACCCCTCGCCCGCACGCAGCTGCGACTAGGCCCGTGAAGACAAGAATTACCGTCTGATGTACATTGACGCTACCCTGGCTGTTTATCCAGAGGCCTCTAAAGAGTGAAATTTTGAAAGTTCTGTGTGCTTATTTCAGCTTCATCATCGATGCATTCTCCGAGTTCTTCAAATCGAATTCCCAGCCAGTATGAGGTTCCAATGAGTCGTTTGAGTGCAGCGCCGGCCAGCGGAATAGTCAACGACGCGTTCGAAAGCAGCAACCCTTCACTGAACTTGAGCAGGAGTTGGGCGGGACTCGCTCCAGAAGTGAATCCGAATCCCACCGGAACCGGCACTCAGTTGACACCGCATCATGCCAATTCGATGGGTCACTTGCGAGTGCCGGGAGTCGCCGGAGCAGTGACAGGAGGGGCTCCACTCGTGAGAGCCGGCCGGAAGAGCTCTCGCGGCAGCGGAGCGCCGACGTCTTCGTATCGGAGTGTCAGTCACGTCTGAATGCGTGCGCGCGCGTGACGATGACGACAAAAGAAGAGACGTGTTGTGTCGTCGCATCTCTGCTCCTCCGTCCACTAATTTCCCGTTGCTAGGCACCATTCTCTCGCTCGTTTTTCACCCATTTCAATGTTATCCGCCCAACTCTTCTTCTTCTTTTTTTTGTTTTCGATGTTCGTTTTCCCATTTCACAAAGATTTCGCCGCGATCAAAATGACAAATGAATGTGTTTCGTTTTCTAATTCTCGCTTTCCGTTCCGACTCGAATTTCAGAGATTTCCACTTTTTCAGGTGCAATCGACACGATTTCTGGTGTGGAAATGAAGCAGATGGTGGGTGTGCAGGAGCCCGAATCGCCGCCGGCAGTGCTCAACGCGAGCGACGAGGAATTCGTGCGCAGCCTTATTAATCCCGTCCCCTTGCCAACCGCAACGCCTCGAGAAGAGGAGAGGTGCGTTTCTCTCTCTCCGCGCGGCCTATTTCGCAATCCCGGGCTCTTTTCTGGCCGCTTTTCCCCTGAGATTACTCTTTTCAGACTCCGCCCATTTTCAGACAATTTCATTTTGAATCGCATTGAAATTGATTCGGAGCCGAGAATATCTCACTAGTATTCTTTTTATTTCCATTCGTTTCGGGTTTTGCAGATCGATAATGACTAGCAGTGGCGTGAAGTTGGAGGAGAAATTGTGGGTCGACGAGTGTTATCTCTTTCAGGTTTTCTCTCTCTTTTTTGGTTTTCCTTTGAACGCCCGCTCTTTTCAGGACGAATCGCTGACTCCGATCTTCTGCAAGTCAAAGTTGATTCCACTGAAAACGATCACGACGCAGAAATTGGAGAAGATGCAGAAGGAGCAGATGGAGAAGCTGCAAAACGCCGAGGAGAAGGAGGAGGTGAGCTTCCTCTTCTTCTTCTGTTCTTCTTGTTGTTGTGCACATTGTTTATTATCGATCGATTCAGGAGCACGACGACACGATTATCGAGGAGGACGAGACGGAGCACGACGCGAACGCGCCGTCCACTTCGCAACCGAAGGAGGCCGAAATCTGGACCGCCGACGATTAACTCCCCCTTCTTTTTCTTTCTTTCGAATGTTTTCTTCCCAATGAACAGCTGGAACTGAAACTTCAGAGGTTTAGAGGAAAGTGTCAAATAAGTTTATTCAGTGATATACAAATGGCATTGGCATGAAGAGAATCGAGAATATTAAAGAGTTCAGCTGCCGGCGAAATGAAACGAGTCGTAGGAAGGCGGCGTGTTGGGAGCAGACCCCGAGAAGTCGCCCATCGGCACGTTGTGCATCCACTGTTGCTCCATGAAGAGCTGCTGGTTCTGGTGGACGAGCTCGTGCTGCTGCTGCTCGGCCATCTGACTCCTGATGTATCTGAGTTGTGCGGGAGACGAAGAGGACGTCGGCACCGCATTCTTGTTCCTCAGAATACGACTGATGCTGCTGACCGACGGCAAGTTCGCCCTATCGCAAATCTCGGCCGAGACGAGCCGATCGCGGATCTCCCACGCGAAGATGCCCGGATCCGCTCTTTTCAGTCCTCGGATGTACTCGACGACCTGGAAACGAACAGATTCCTTCTACACGAGTACCGTAACCGTGTGATGACCTACTTTCGGAGTCGTGACTCTCGGACGAGAGCCTCCGATCGTGCCGGGCATGATGGTTCCGTTCTCCGAGTAGCGGGTCAGAATCTTCGAGACGCATCCGTGACTGATCTTCAGTTGACGGGAAATGTCGCCTGCAACAACAGAACTCCTTTCGGAAGGGTCCGATCGACTCACAAGGCCGCGTTCCTTGTCTCGCCAGCTCCACTATTTTGTATCGCATTTCGATCGGAAGCGGCCGCCCGTTCACGAAAACACCGCCCAACTGGTTGATTTCCGTCGTTTTCGGCGGAGAGTTTGTCGGAACTGAAAGACTCTTCGGATGCACCTACAGTAACCACACGTGCTTACCGTAACCCAGTGTACCATCGTATTGAGGCGAGGGATCCGAAGAAGACGTGGCGGACGAGGAAGAGGACCAGAAGACGTCCGGCTCCTGATGATAGGACATCATCCACGGTTGAGCTGCTCCGCAGTTCATGCTCGAGCGAGTGTGAAGGCAGTAAGACGGTTCCGTCGGGGGGCAGGACCACACCGAGAAGGAACTGGTCCGTGCACGGCTTTACGCGGAGCTCCGCCCACTCGGTGAGCAAACAGGCGAGGAGGTAAATACAAAAGAGATGGTGACTTAGTAAGGAGAGATCGGACTGAAACATCTCAAATGCCTGGAATGTCTGAAACTGGAATTGAAGGATAGGAGTGAGCATTCGAAAGTTCATTGAAATTACCTTCTTCTGACTGGTCCATAACCCCCCGATTCGCTTCGAGCATCTCGTGCAGAGGGCCAATACTTCCAGTCCTCTTCCAGTTTCTTTCCGAACAGAATCCTCCTTCCGTTTCCCAGTGTCTACAGTATCACATCACTCTGTTTGCTTCTCTTCCCAATTACCATTATCTCCTTCTGACCCCTAAATCTGTTCAAATATGTGTGCCTGATCACCGGATGTGCAGCTATGTTTTCGCGCGCAAACATCCCAGTCGACTACCGTATTTTCTAGAAAACGCGTTCCAGTGGACCGTCCCTTCGCCAACTTGTTAATTCCTTCGTCGGCTGTTTGCACAACATGCTACTTTTTTGGCGGAACACCGGAAGCCGAAAGAGGGCGGCTGCCGTTTTCGCCTTACTTACCGCCTTTCTCGGCCATATTTGAGCTACGGCTTTACGATGGGAAGCATTGTATTTCGGGTGAGAACGGGTGGCGAGTCAAACGGTCACCACACTTTATCCGATAATTGGGACACTTGTTATACTAGTATTCTGGGGATGCGATCGAATGGGGCGGATCGTGACACGTTACGATACTTTCAGAGAAGGCCACCATAGAAAAGAACATAAAAACAGACAGGGAAGCGATGCGTTGCTAGAAGAACGGATAAATACTGTTGATAGGACAAATAGAGTTAGTAGCCGTATGGAATACGGTTCTAATATGGGAAAGACAGGGAAGAGACGACGACGGAGCCGGTGCGAGAAAGTTAATCACTGAGTGCTCGAGGAGCCGTGGCGTGAAGACGACTTGGTGAGTGTGGCCAAGAACTTGGGGACTTCGACGTCTTCCTTCTTCTGCATCTCGACAATCCACGGATGGGCAATGATCTCAGTGAGCGGGAGACGTTCCGAAGAGTCTTTCTTAATGATTGCTCTGATCAAGTTGCCAGCTTCGTCGCTCACGCAGCTCGGGATCTGGAAACCGTATAATTGATTGCTGAAGCAATGAGCAATGGAGAGAAATGTCCCGAGGAGAAAAGGAACCAGATCGCATTGAAAAGCAAACCGGCACACGCATCTCGAGCTAGACTCATATAGCAGTTTCACAGAGCTCGCGGCGCAGTGGCTCGCCGCGAGCTGTGGGAAAAAAGGAACCGTTCCACCGATCCAACTGTAGAGAAATGCGTTTCACTGCTCATCTCCACGTCGCCCAGTCGGAGAACCAACTAGGAAACGCATGAGAGTGCAGCAGAGCGCGTTTCTCCACCGTTGCACCGACATCACAATTCCCTTCTTCTCAGTACTCAGAAACTGCAGTTGCTTCATTCTCCTTTTCCATTCTACTTACGTAGACTTTGCATTCCTTGATCCGAGCAATTAGCTTGTCACCGGTCTGAGTGGCAAACGGTGCGTGTCCGACGAGCATCTCGAACATGAGGATTCCGATGGCCCAGATGTCGACTCCGAAGTCGTGCGGCAGATTCGAGACCATCTCTGGAGCCAGGTAGTCCATCGTTCCGCACAGAGTGTGCCGTTTCGAGTGATCGGCGACGACGGACCAGCCGAAGTCGGCTAGCTGAAAAAGGAGGTGATTGTCCCGAGGAGAAAAGGAACCGAATCGCACTAGGAGGCAAAACAGCACACGCATCTCGAGCCAGACTTCTATTGCAACTTCAGACGGTCTCCAAGCTAGTGAAAACTTGAACACGGGGATGAATCTCAGAAAACTGAGACTCAGGGAAAAGAAATTGCGCTCACAGCTTTCAGACAGTCGCCAATACCTACCTTCAGGTTGAGCTTCCCGTCGAGCAGAAGGTTCTCCGGCTTGATGTCTCTGTGAATGACTCCCTTCGAGTGACAGTACTTCAGAGCGTTCGAGAGCTGACGAACGAATCTGACGGAAGGAGATATTAATAGGCCTATTAAGAGCGTTTTCCAACCTGGCGGCGATGACTTCAGAAATCTTGTGGCCGGGTTGAGATTGAAGCAAATTGAACAGTTCTCCACGACTGGCGTAGTCGAGCATCACGAAGACGCGTTTATCGTCGTGGAAGTAGCCGTAGAGGGTCAGAATGTTCTGGTGTCGCAAGTGGTACTGGATTTCGATCTCCCGCTTCAGCTGATGACTGACTCCCAACGAGACCAACTGGCTCTTGAAGAGTACTTTCAATGCGATTATCCGTTTCGTTTTCTTCTCGCGTGAAATGAAGACGTTGCCAAACTTTCCTTTTCCCAACGGCCGGCCGACATCGAAGTCGTCGAGTGTCCAGCTGTAATCGATATTCTAAGAACTGAATGCCCTGATACAATCGGTGCTAACCCGTTCTCTTCGTTGCTGACTGACTTGTTGCTAGGCTTGCTGTCCTCGGTGAGCGAGATTACCTGATAAATCGAAAATCGATATAAAACTTTCCCAATTTCCACAAACCTCCGCTCTCTGGTCGTCGGCACATACTGGTGCACTATTTTCTTTGCCAGACATGGTGAATCTGAAAAATGTCGGTTTAAATCATAAGCAAACCTGAAAAAAACGAACATTTTCGAGAAGAAGCGAGAGGGAACGAGGGAGACACGATAGCGAGCGCGCGCAAATGGCGGTTTGAATGAATTTTCGTTTGGCGGGCGGTTCGACGCGCCGCTAAACACAGTGCACACGCGTAATGAGCGGAGTGTCGTTGTGACACGTTGGCATCGCATCGATCGCAAAAACCCGGAATTCGTTCGGAATTCCGCTAGAAAAACGATGTCAATGATAGAAAAGACTTCGTCGGCCGTTAATCCACTTCGTGAGAAAGTGACAAGTGCGTGTGCAAAAAAGTTGTACAATGACAAGGTCGGGAAACATTAAAATAACGAAGAAACGTTTTTAAAAATCAGGATATTCCAGGATTGCATCAAAATTGCTGACTTTATCACTCCACTCGTCGAAGATATGAATTTGGACTCAAATCTGGACCGAAAACTGCATAACAAGCTCGAAAAGTACGAATTGAAGCTGAATAAAGAGTACCTGGCCGAGTTTGAAAAGGTTGGACAGCTCGGAAAACAGATCTGTTTGACAAAAATGACTCGGTTCAGATCAACAACATTGTGCAAAAGTTTGATGAGCTCTGTGTAAAAATGAACTCGACTTGCACGAATCTTTCGAAGCAAATGGAGACCGTCAAGCACAAAAGCGTCGATTTGGTGCAGAAAACGGCGAACTTGAAGGAAAAGAAGGCGTCGATCGAAAGCCGGTGCAACCTGATAAACGAGTTTCTGGAGAACCATTCTCTGACCGCCGAAGAGCTACGAGAACTGGAGGAATGCGAGCAGACGGGTCATCTGTCCGAGTTCTTCTTCAAAGTGCTTGAGAGGTGCCACGAGATCCGCGAGGACTGCCGCAGTATGGTCCAAGAACAAGGACATCTCGCCGCTTTCGAAGTCATGGAGAAGATGCAGAAGATCGACGAGCGGAGCCATGCGATCATCTGCAACAACCTGAAGCGCGAGTTCCAGAATCTCACGGTCGATGCGCATCAAAAGAAGCAGATTCTCTCGAAAGCCTTCAAGATCATTCAGCAGAACGACGCTGTCTTCCAGCTGGCTATCGGTACGTAGTTTTATGGGTTTCAATGTTTATATCCTCTTTCCCCTTCCAGACCAGTACATTTCGTGCCGCTCGCAGGACCTGCTCAATCAGTTCGTCGAGATCAATAAGATCGCTGTACAGATGCCAGAAGGGCTCGCCGAGCCGCTGAAAGCTGTCGGGGACATGCTCACATCGATTCATGAGCTCACGGAGCACGAGAAACAGTTGTTCGCCTCGATCTGCACAACTGGCGATCTCCCGGCTGTTCTTGATGAGTGTCTGAAATCTCTGACCTCTCCGTTCAAGGTACTTTCTTCAGCTGCTTGCAGACAAAAACTAATAAAAAACTTCATCAGATTCGTGTCGAACAGCTTCTCTCGACGGAAAAAGACGCGATAACAATTTTCAAGCTCGGCAACATCCTGATATTCTACGCGGACAAGTTCGAGACGCTCATCCGAAAAGACAGTCACTTCACGGTGATGCTCGCCGAGCTCGTGAAGACTGTCCGCCAGGTTTGCATCGCCGGAATCAACCACCACGTCGACGGTCTGATGCGCAAGATGACCGCTCCCCACTACGATCTGCTGCCTGTACCGGAAGTGCGTCAGTGCCTCTCTCTCTACCACGGACTGATCTCGATCGCCGTCAAAACCGGAAATCTCAACTTACTCCTCGAGCCCGAGCGAATCTACGAATACGTCGTGGAGCCACTGATCCAGACGGTTCAGTTGAGTGCTACCCGTCTGAAATCGGACGTCGACGTGTCCGTTTTCACAATCAACTGTCTCACTGTCATCAGAAGTGCTATCTCGGAGATCCCTGAGTTCAAGAGGAAAATCGAGATGATCGACGCGATGATCGAGAGCATGTCGGATGTGCTCGTGACAGTGCAAGTCAACGAGATGCTCGAGAAATCCGGAATTCTGGAGTTGTACCACAAGTTTAACGCAGTCAGTCCAGACGAGAAGAAGCCATACTCGACTCTTCCCGGCCTCGAATCAGCTACAGTCGGGGAAGCGCTCGTCAAGTTCACTCAGTTCCTGCACACTCAATCTGCCGGTGATCACTCTTACGATCTCGTTCAGCAGATCCTCGCTTCCGAAGAGCGTCAGAGAATCCGCGAGAGAAACACACTCGAGTTCATGAGAGTGTACAAGTTGATCGTCGACCAGCTCGGAAAACCAGAGAACGGATTCGAGAACCTCCATTACTTGCCCACCGAGAACGTGGAAAGTCTTCTGAAGTTCGAAAAAGATTCTGTTCCTTCCGCTTCAACCACTGCTTAATTAATTTGACTTCGTTTCCTTTTGTCCCGAATGTATAGGTGTTCTTTTATTTATTTGCCTTCTTCTCTGTATTCACTTGTTCTTCTTCTTCTTCTTCTGTTTTCTTTTCGGTTTCCCCCTTCTAACATTGGGTTTTAATGTGATAAGTGCAATTATATTGAATCGGAAGCTTTTCTTCTCCCCCCTTCTCCTCGTCCAATAATAAAGTGAAAATGGGACCTAGAAAACACTCCACACTGACGGGAGACGCGGGAGCGAGAGGGTAACGGGGAAATAGTGTGCCCAGCGGAGAGGGAGCCCTGGAACAAAATCGATGACTCCGCCGGCCGAAGCACATTCATTTCTTCTTCTTCTTCTTTTCCTTGTTTCCCACCCTTCTTTTTTACTTTTCCCGTCTTCCGGTCAGTTGTAATCGTAATATCGGGCAAGTCCGGAGAACAAAAAGAAGAAGAGGCAGCTGTCATGATCACATGAACGAAAACGGAGTTTCCGTCGTGTCCTGGCCACTTGTCTTATCGCTCGTCGCTTCTCCTCCCCCTCTATTCCACCTCCACTTCCACTTCCCGGACGCCATGTTCCAGGTGATGAACGAGCTGCTCGCCATCATCGTCATCGTCGTCGTCTGCTGCCTCATGTTCTTCGCGTGGCTCCTTTCGATGGCGTTGTGTCCGGACGCGATGGTGAATGCCACGTCGGGAAGGCGAGTTTCTCCTCGGAAAGTGCGCCGCTCCAATGTCACCGTGTACATGTTTTCAGAAAGGACAAGTACTGCGAGTCACGCGACTCGAAGGAGCTCATCGCTCGCTGCGAAGAGGGCGATATCAATCACGTTCGTCGCCTGATCCCCTTCCTTCCAAATGCCTTCCTCTTTCAGGATTTCATCAAAAACGTCGTGTCGGCCGAGAAAATGCCGCAGCCGCTGTCGACGCGAAGATCGAGCGACAAGAAGTTGAGCGTCGTTCCGGAAGCCGATGAGCAGGTATGATCGCATTAGAAGAAGATGACGATGGTGTGGTGTGACACGGCATGACGTCACATTCAGATGTACTAAGAATGACGAAACGGTTTTCTGCTCAATCGTTCATTTCTGAAGCGAAGGGAGCGTTTCGACGTGAACCCGCGAGTGTCACATCATAAAATTTTTGACGTCAAATTTAGAAATGATCTTTCCGAGTCTATCATTCGTACGTGACGTGGCACCAACTTGTGTTTTTGTTTTCAGTCGACGGTGCAATCGACGATCCACTCGATCCGCCCGACAATCCTGCGTCGTCAACCGTCGGTGCCGGTGAAGCTCGAGGAAGAAGTGACCGAGACATCCGTCGAAAACGCCTGATTCCCATCCCTATCCGTCTCGTCTATGAGCTGAAACACGCTAGACTGTTCTCTCTCTCTCTCTTTCTCGACATTTCCCCCCTCTCTCTCTCTCTCTCTGAAAACGACGCTTTTAACTCTTTGTATCTGTACATTACCGTGCGGCGCATAAACCGGTTTCCATTCACGAAAGTTTACTCTCGTTTTGGGTGTGAGAAGTGAGGTGAAAACATGATTTCCTCGAACCATTGTGTCGTTTCTTTGATCGTCAACTCGAGCGGAAAAACGAGTGAAAAGTGACGAAAAAGTGAGAAGAAGAAGGAGAAGAAGGAGAGAAAAAAGGCGGCCGGGTGGGGGGCCGAGAGCGAAAACAAACATTGGCGGCAGCGGGCCAAGTGAAGGCAATGGCCACGTTGGCATTTCCGTTTACTTTCCTTCTTCTTCTCCTTCTCCTTCTCCTTCTTCTTCTTCTTCTCCTTCTCCTTCTCCTTCTCCTTCTTCTTCTTCTTCTTCTCATTCGTCGTCGTCGTCGTCGTTTTCCCCCATTCCATTCACATTTTCAAAATGTGCGTGTGTGTCAGTGGAGGCGAGACGCGCGCTCCGGTCCGTTTAGTCCTTTCCCTCTGTTTTTTTTTTCGCCCGCTGTGTCCCAGGACACGCTTTCTCCCTCTCTCTCTCTCGTGTAAAGGGGGGTCTGAAGAAGAAGACGAAGGAGAAGAAGAAGAAGAAGACGTCGACGCAAACATGGAGAAGAAGAAGGAGGAGAAGGAAAAGAAGATTTCTCCGTGTTTTTTTTCAGAAGATTTTCCGCCTCGTTATGCAATATTATGTGCATTTCTGAAGATTGACACACCCTTTGCGAGCCTCTGAAAACAGAGCTCTTCCACTTCCGATCCGATGTTTTCCTATCGTCGCCCCCTTGTCAAGTTCATTCGTACTTTTGAACTGCGAGCACTTTTGTGACCCACTTGATATGAAACCACATCGAAATTCGAAGAGAAGAGTTTTGAAATGTTCCCTGATTACGTCGTTATCAGGCCGCTCTTTTCCCGAGTTTCACTTGCTCCGAAGGACTTAACTTCTTGCTCCTCTTCGAATTTTTCGGTTCGTCTTCACGGCGAAGACGCTCTTTTCCTCATTTCCTGAACTTTCTCCTCCTTTTCCAATTTCCCTCCACCGCCGCCAACAAAAGCTCGTCTTCCTTTGTCCGATTTCAACCCAACTTTGCCTTATAAGACGTCAGACTCTTCGTTTCATTCTTATCATGCTCTATTCCTGTCCTTTTCTTATCTTCCACCGCCCTCTCTTGCCCACTTTCCTCCCTTAACACTTGCAAATCCAATTCCCTGTTTTCGCTTCTGCCCAATAGTACTGCACAACGGGGGCGCGAGCTGTTGATGATAACAATACCTGGAATCCTCTAACAAAACAAGCACAAATTATTATTTGTAGGCGACGGAAAGGGTCCCGTCGGGACGCGACTGTATAGTTCCTCCTCCCATCCGCCATTCCCATCCGCCATTCTCATCGCCAACTGCTCCACTGAACCAGACGTCGTCTGCCGCTTCGCGCCGATAAAAAGAAGGACAAACTTAACGTGAGTTCGTGTTCAATGGAGCGCACTTTCGTTTCCGTCGGACGAATGTCAAGTAGTGGGTGGTGGTGAGTCGCTGACGTCATCTGTCTTTTTTGCGTTTGATCATCATCCGGCGACGGCGGTTGAGGACTCTCATTAGGCAGACGAGAGCTCAGTATTCATGAGTACCCGCTCCTCTTCGCCTTCTTTCGCCCCTCATCGACCTCCTTCAGCTGCCCGCCGCTCATTAGTGTTTCTCTTTTCCGCCGTTGTTTCCTGGAAAGCTCCTCGAAGAGGAGATAACTGCCGGTTAGCAATGGAGAGCCCCCCGATGACGTCACGTCTTCTGTCGCTCCCGACCGTAATTCCGGTGGCTCTTTCACAAAACCACCTCGTGGGGGAGCGGAGCTAAAAGTAGAGGGGAGGGGAGTAGTCTTGTGATTACCTGGCCGCTCATAATCCTATATTATTATCTGAGCTCCACCTTCTCCTCCCATATATATGTAATCTCTATCCCCTCAAACCACCATTCTCCCCTCCAACTTCCAACTTCCAACTTCTTCTTCTTTTCGCTCTCCGAAATGTATTCCGAGTGAGTCGCTTGTGTTTTTTCTTGTTCTTTGTGAAAAGCAAAAGGGGGTGTGTCTTCTTCTTCTTTTTCTATTTCTTTTCGTTCAAACCACATAAAAATGGATGGAAAGATGGGAAACGAGAGACGAAGAGTCACATGAGTGTCTCAAAAACCGAGAAGCATCGTTTCCCTGGGGACACTGATTTCTCGACGAGAGCCAGAAGGCCGCCTTCCGCACTTTTCCCGCCTCCGAAAACCCGACGACGCTCACTCGCGTTTCCTCCTCACGGCCGTCTCTGAAACTCTGAAATTCGCGTCATGTTTCACTTCTCCATCGGCTTCTTGTTAATGAGCACTTGGTGGGTCTGCTGCAGTTTCCGATGAGAGATGTCTCGTGACTCGCCACTAATCCGTCCGTCTTTGCAGCTGGTTGGCTCACTGGATGGAGGCCCAGAAGTCGCGTATCGATCCGTTCGCGGAGAATGATCTGTGGGAGACGCTGCGCGAGACGCGCGTCCAGAAGCGCATCGAGAAGAATCCGCTCGGAGAAATCAACAACCCGCCTCTCGACGGCACCGAGTATCTGAAGGTGGTGTGCATTTCGGACACCCACGAGCAGCTCCACAACGTGACGGTAAGGGAAAAACAAGATGTGTGGTGCCGGTAATTGGGGAGTAGTTTCGTATAGATGGGCACGCGAAAACAGTGGCGTCTACCTAGAATTAAAGAAGAGAGATAAGGGAGAAGAGAGACAAGTGGGCGTTGGTTTCTTTACGTCTCCAGGGAGCAATTGTGTGTGTTGGTTTCGAAGGCGTCAAAGCGATTCCCAGGATGAATGGGTCTTCTGCAAATCAGGAAGTGACGTCTTCTTGCAGGTCCCCGACGGAGACGTTCTCTTGCACGCCGGCGACTTCACCAACAACGGAAAGAAGGAGGAGCTGATCAAGTTCAACAACGAGATGGCTCGCTTCCCGCACAAGTACAAGCTCGTCGTCGCCGGCAATCACGAGCTGGGCTTTGATGCGGCCGAGAACCAGACACAGAGACTGGACGCCGATCAGGGACTCGGAACCGAGGCCGGGTACACACTTCTCACCAACGTCACCTACCTGCAGGACAAGGAAATCACAGTAAGATCCAGGATCTATAGAGCTCCGAGCTCATTCGTTTCCTTTCCAGATCGAGGGCGTGAAGTTCTTCGGATCCTCGTACCACCCACTTCACGGCTTCCCGTTCTACCGTACTCGCGCCACCGAACTCGCCGAGTGCTGGAAGGCCGTTCCGAACGACACAGACGTCCTGATCACCCACACTCCGCCTCTCGGCTACCTCGATCAGTTCGGAGAGGAGCGCTGGGGTTGCAAGGACCTTCTGTACACCGTCGAACGCGTCAAGCCCGCCTACCACATCTTCGGGCACGTCCACGAGCAGCACGGATGCATGACCAACGGACAGACAGTGAGCTCAACCACCCGACGAAAGCGGCAAACTGGAATCTTGCAGGTGTTCATCAACGCGGCGCAGTGCAACAAGGGCAACGTCATCCAGACGCGTCCGATCGTCTTCTACATTCCGAAAAAGACCTCCTCATAGTTCGGCCATCTCTCTCTCTCTCTTTTCTCTTTCCTTTCCTAGTGGAATTCTCTTGTGATTTCTGTCTCTTCTGTGCCGCTTGCCACCCCCTTAACTTGCATCGAAATCTTTATTTTTCTCTCTCTCTCTCTCCTCTCTTCAACGGCTTTACTCTCTCTCTCTCTCTCTTTTTCTCTATTTTTCTCTCTCTTTTTAGAAGTATTTATTTCGTTTCGTCAAAATTCCGATTCTATACAAAACACATGCAGTATATTGATGATGTAGATTTTGGAATGTGAATAAAATGCCAAGCTCTGCGTCTTTTCTCACTTTCATTTCCTCACTTTCAATTGGCCGGAACTGCAGCAGGACACTTTCCGACGGATTCCACGAACTTTTTCCACTCGGGCTTCAGCTGCAACTTCGGCTCGTCGATGTACTTCAGAGGCACTCGCCAGTCGCAGAACGTGATCAGAAGGGACGCGTTGTTTGCCGCGGATCCTGCGATGAAAGTGGGCAGTCACGGAGTTTTCTAGGCCCTCCTACCCGCGAAGATGTACTGCTTGCCGACTTTGAATCCCGTCTGTCCGCACGCGCTCTCCTGCGTCGCCGTGTTCATGATCTCGGGCAGTGTAACGTTCTCGGGCGTCTTGATGACTTCCAGATGTTCCAGCCGGTATGACATCATCAGGCCCAGCCCGTCGGTCTCTTTCGAAACCACTTTCGCCTTTGAAACTGCAAAACAGAACAATGTGTTTTCGGTGAATCGCGACACTCTGACTCACTCCACGAAGTGGCACAATAGCCTTCTTTTTCGGATGTCAACTCGACGCAAGAGCACGATTCGAGACTGCTGGGCAAGCAGAAAGCGAGGATCAACGTGAAAAAGAAGATCATTCTGGAAGAGGGGGAGACTGGAAGAAGGGGAGAAGATCGAAAAAGAGAAGTAAAGTTCATCTGGCGACCTGTTTTGTGGCCACAGAAAACAACACATTGAAAAGAGGGGGCGAGACCGAAAGAGAGAGAGAGACAGATAAATATTGACGGCGCGAAGGCAATCGTCAGGCCTTCGCGCATCCGTGTCCGACCAACCATCGCCCAAAGTCGCACGTGTTTATTGTAAGTAGAGCACAAAAGAAGAAAATGAAACCGTATAGAAGATCAGTGAATATTACCAGCTACGGACTATAGCCGATTCGATAAACGAGACTGTTTCTGGTTAACAAGTCATGATAGAACTCGTGAGGGGGCGGAGTCGGCGGACGACGGAACAACTGGTTTCGGAGGCGGTCTAGTCACAGCTCACTGTGCCGGAACGTCGCCTTCGAGGCAGGGAACCGCTTCTTCATCAGGTCCGCACCGATCGTCTTCGCGACGTCGGACTGCCACAGTTCGTACGCCTCCTGGCGGAACGACGACTGCATCTGGGGATGGTCGTTGAGCAGAAGGTTCGCGAACGGATGTGCCTTCGAGACGGGCGGCCAGGCGACTTCCTGGGTGCTCGGGTTGCCCGTGTTGATGAAGCCGACGATGGCGTTGACGAAGTTCTCCTCGAACTTTGTGTCCTTCTCGTTGAACGGAATCTTGTCCTTCTCGTCGAAATTGAACAAGAACCGCAGTTCGGAAGCGTGGAACGGTCCGCGGATCGGGTGCGTCGGATCCTTCGTGGTCTCGCTGTCGTAGTCGATGACGTAGAAGAACGTCTCCCATCCGTGCTTCAGCTTCAGCTCGATCTCATGAAGAGTCGGAATGTTGTAGTTGAGATCGCTGAGCAGCGTGGCATACGCGTTCAGGTAGAAACTTGAGTTGCCGAGCATCGGACCTTTCAGGTAGAATTCCTCGACGAGCGCCGAGAATCTGGCAGAAGCGGTTCCGAATTCGCGCTCGACGGCCACCTGATCTCTGATGAAATCGACGAGATTGTCCTTGCTGTAGGTAGCCCAGCTTTCTCTCGGAACTCCCAGGAGCTTCGACATTCTGATCGGATAGAGCACACTGAGCCCGCTTTCCAGATAAACGACGCCTTGCATCGTGCGCTTCTTCGGAGCTTTCACCGACATTCTCTCGATCTGAAAGTGAGAAGATGACGACGGAAAGGAGGGAACAGAACTCACATCGTAGGGGAAGAAGTCCTTGTCGAAGTACGGATGGAACTTCTTGTTTCTCGGTCCGGGCAGCAGTTCTCCCTGAAACAAGAAATGAGCCGGAGTTGCTTCAGTATGAGCTCACAATCTGCTCCATGCCATCCAGCAACTCGTCGATCGTCCGGATCTCGATGCAGTCTCTCAACGCCTTCGACTCCTCTTGAGGGCATCCGACAGCCTTCGCGAGCTCTCTGCTGTCGTCGACCACGTTTCGGTTCAGATTGTTTTCAGCGAAAATGCTACCCGAGAGCTGAATTGCTTGCGAGAACAGATCTGTAATTGTCATGTCTTCTAAACGATGGAGCAGTTAGGACTCACGATCGGAATGGGGAGAGTACAGGAGAGCAGACACACTGGCAGCTCCCGCCGAGTGTCCTGCCAGCGTGATTCTGTCCGGATCGCCTCCAAAGTCAGGGAGCACTTCGTGGAGGAACTGCAGAGCCAGTGTCTGATCCCAGAGTCCCATGTTTCCGGGAATCTCGGAGTCGCCAGTGGTGAAGAAGCCGAGTGGACCCAGTCGGTACTGCACGGACACGAAGATGATGCCTTGAGAGACGAACTTGTCGGCCGCTTTCTCGTATCCGACCATCGAAGAATCTCCGAACTGGAAGCCTCCGCCGTGGATGAAAACGAGCACCGGCAGTTTCTTCTCTCGCTGGAATGGACTGTGTGAAGTGAGCGGGAAGGATCAGAATCGAACGAACCGCATCTGGAGGCGTGACGATGTTCAGGAAGAGGCAGTCTTCACTGTAATTCACGTGCTCCTCAAGTTCAGATCGTAGAGACGGGATGCAAGAGGCACGGAAATGGGTGGCGTCGTGGTTGATGTGGAGCCACTTCTCAACGGGCTCTGGCTTCTGAACTCGTAAAACTCTCGATGTACTCTTCAGAAGCACAACTCACTTGAAATCTGTAGATGTGATCTGGCGGGTTTCCGTAGCGAACTCCCAGGAAGACGTGGTACTTTGATCCGGTGACCGACGATTTGTGCTCGAATCCGACGATCGGACCATAGGGAGTGGTGACTTTCGGTTTCACTGCACAAAGAGCCAACGGGCTCACCAGGAGCACTCCCAGCAGAAGATGGAAGAGGGAAGACATCAGCTCCAAAAAAGCGAATGAGCTTCGTCGCGTTGACCCAGGTATATGCAAATGAGAGCGTCGGAAGGACGCGGCAGGGCGGCGAGCAACAAAACGAGCAGAGAGTGTGCGAGACGAGGAGACGCAGAGACGCAGACGGACGGTTTGTTTGCTGTAGAGGCAAATAAGCGATGGTAAGGAGAAGAGGGGGGAACATTTGTTTGGCGAGGAGAGGTGAACACTGTAGGAGGAGGAGGACGGTCCAGTGATAATTGTGTTATGTGTTTGTACGGTGACTAAGGGACGAAGGACATGAGAAGCGGAATGAACGGAAACACCGAGGTTCGGAGGGTACGGATCGACAACTGGTACCGTTGTTTTCATTCCCGCATGTCAAGTTAGGTGGCAAGAGACGAGAAACAAAAGTCAAGGTTGTCAGAATGAAAATACTTTTATTGCGAAAGCACCGTCGTCATCAGTTTATTGTCTTTGTTATCAGTTAGAACTTGATAGCCTTGAGTTGAGCTGGGAATGCTTGCGGCACCTGCAAATCCCTTTGATCTTCATTAGAAGGCAGCAAGCAGACTCACGTTCTTCCACTCGAGCACATTCTCGAAGTTGACCTGGGCTCTGTCGTCCGGCAACACTTGACCACACATGACCGTGTAGAGAGCATTGGGTCCCTCGACTCTTCCGGCGAGCAGGTACTCGTGACCGGCGGCGATGGTGAGTCCGCAGGCCGGCGACTCGGACGGAGTGAAGATCTCGTCGGGCAGGGAGGTCATGTTGGCGGGCTTCTGGAGCCGAGAGAAGAGGATGGAGTTGTGAGGAAGAAGAAACTCACCTTGAACACCTCGACGTGCTGAACAGTGTATCTCAAGTTGTTAAGTCCCTTTCTCTCGGATCCATCCGGAAGGCCTTGCTTTCCGACGCGGACCTTCACTTTCACGTGGGACACCCAATGCGCGTTGCAGAACGACTCTTGGGTCGTCTGATTCTTGCACTTACACGCCAACGTCACGGCTACCAGCACGGCGAGAACAACGAAAGAGAAGGCCACTTTCTGCATCTGAAATCTGGATTTGAACGAATGAATGAAACATGAGAAAGCGAAGAAATGAAGAGGGAAAAGCCGAGAGGGGACCCGTCAGATTGTTGATATTTCAGGCGAGTGATCGAGAAGACAGTGGTTGAGCGAATCGAATGAATCGGTCAAGACGAGAGAGTGTGCGGATCAGCGAGACGCCCGACGACGAGACACAGGAAGTGTAACAACAACAACGGAAGGGGTGAAGAAAAAACGAAGAGAGAAGTGATGTGACGGGAGTGACGGGAGAGAGAAGGCAAATGAATCATCGTCAGAAGTGTGACGTGGCACGAGGGCACCTTTAAATGAGGTCAATGCGGTCCGAAGATGGTCTTCTCAAGAGTTCAAATGGAATGAGGAAAAAACAAGGAAGAGTCAACAAAGCACTTCACAGTTTACAAACACAACGTTGCTTTCTTTTTTCCCGCGCGCGCGCAAATAATTGGTTTGAATGAAATGTGGCTTTGTCTGTCTGTGACACTTTGAATAAGTTTCCATCTAGTTTGAAAGAGAGAGTTGCTATACTTGTGGTGGTCTCTTTCCGAAAGACCAATCCAAATCCGTCTGTCTCTGTGAATAACCAAAGAGGCCGCAGAGCGCCAGAAACCATGCAGGTTCGAACTTTGAGCTTTGGGAATTCGTGATTCGGGCAGTCATTTTTATGCATCTCAAAGTGAATGGTTTCCCAAGGAAGTGTGCACATTCCCTCCATGTCATTGTTTGTCTTGAACCATTCAGAGGGCTCCTCAGTTTCAGTTCACTTCCCACACTTCCTTCATTTCCTCCTCCTCCTCGATGACTCTTTCTTCCTTCGTTTCGCTCCTTCTCCAGAAGAGTCTTGTTGTTGTTTGCGGGGGGTCTGCGAGGCGTTTCTTTTCGTGTTTCCGTCTCTCGTTCTCTCTCCGCACCGGAAGGTTTTTCGTTTTGGTCGTGTTCGATTAGTGTCGCACAACCAACAAGTCTTTCTGTTTTCTCTCGATTCTGGGGCTGAAACGGAACAAGCCGAAGAGTGTCATAAACTGATAGGAGGAAGCGGAAAGAGATCATGTTTCCCAGTTGGAGAACGAAAGGTTTCTTCTGGGTGCGGCCGCTCTCTTTCTCCGAGGATACGCGTTTACGAGACAACCTTGAGGTCTTTGTTTCGCTGCTGGCCCTCTGAGAAATCCATTCTTGTCCTCTAAGAGATTACGAATTCTCGAGGAAGCACCGGGAATTCGCCTTGTTTTCGCTCTTTTCCGTTGAACTCTTTAGTCATCCAATACAAGATACATGCCAGCGGCGGGGCATTTGTCAGCATTTCCATCCTCCGCAAATAGACCCCCCGTTTCGTGTGCTTTCCCCATTTTCTCGTCTTTTTTCCGACGGCTCCCAGTGCAAAGTGCTCCGTTTCCATGGACTACTCTGTCCCATTCTTCTTCTCCGTCTCCTCCACTCTCCTTCCCGTTTTCCACTGAACTATACGATTCTTTAACTTTCATCTGTAGACTTTTCACTGATGATAAGTGATAACGATCGTTGTGTTTAGCATTTATCATCTCGTCCTTTCTCATCATTTTCCCTGAGTTTCGCACGTTATTTTGTGGTTTTCAGGAAAAAAAAATGTCTCTGTGCTGTTATCCGCCGGTTGAGCCGGAATGCGATTCTGATGACTCGCCGATTGTGGAAGAGGTCATCGGAAAACTGGAAGACGTGCCGCCAGGAACGTGAGTTCATCTAGAAGTTGTGGGACGTTTGTTCTGAAAATCCTCTCGCCAGTAAGAAGACGTTCGAAGTTCGCGGTCGCAAGATCTTGGTGATCAACGACGAGGGACGTCTTCTGGCCATCAACGGACTCTGTTCTCACTACAACTTCCCGCTGGAGAACGGAGTCTACGCGAAGGGAAGAATCAGATGCCCCCTTCACGGGGCGTGCTTCAACGTGAGAACTGGAGACATCGAAGACTATCCGGGATTCGACAGTTTGAACTCTTATCAGGTGAGAACAGAAGAGACGATTCTGAGAACTCAAAGAGGCGGATTCAGGTTTCCGAGAAGAACGGAGACATCGTCATCAAGACGACGGAGAAGAAATTGGAGTCGGACAGAAAAGTGAAATATCTTCCGAAGATGAAGAAGTGCGACGATCGGCCCGTCGTCGTCATCGGGGGCGGAATCGCAGCCGCCACTTTCATCGAGCACTCCCGACTCAACGGACTCATCACTCCGATTGTAGTCGTTTCGGAGGAGTCGTTCCCGCCCTACGATCGAGTTCTTCTCTCCAAGGTTCGTAATCAAAAGAGAGACAACCTGCTCAACGTCTTCTTCCAGAATCCTTCGGCTACTGTAGAGAACATCAGACTTAGAAAGGACGACGCCTTCTATGAAGAGCGAAATGTGAAATTCATTCTGAAAACCTCGGTGACTGGAGTGAGACCGAGCCGGAGAGAAGTCAGTTTGTCGAACGGAGACGTCATTCTTTACTCGAAACTTGTGATTGCGACCGGAGTAAACGTTCGAAAATTGCAAGTGCCGGGAGCCGATTTGAAGAACATCTTCTACGTGCGAAAGGTCGAGGAGGCCAACGCCATCGCCAATCAGCACACCGGAAAGCACGTCGTCTGCGTCGGATCCTCGTTCATCGGCATGGAAATGGCGTCGTCGCTGGCCGCCAACGCCGCCTCGGTCACTGTCGTTTCGAGCTCTCCGGAGCCACTTCCAGTGTTCGGAGCTGATATTGGAAAGGGAATCCGGCTGAAGTTCGAGGAGAAGGGAGTCCGTTTCGAGCTGGCGACCAATGTGGTTGCAATTCGTGGAAACGCCGATGGAGAGGTCCACAAAGTGATTCTCGCCAACGGAAACGAACTGGACGTGGACCTTCTTGTCGCCGGAATCGGAGTCACACCCGCCACGGAATTCCTGAAAGATTCCGGAGTCGCTTTGGATAAGGCCGGATTCATAGTGGTCGACGAGAAGTTCAGAGTGAGATTGATAGAACGTCATTCTGAAATAGCAATACCACTTTCAGACGAACATCGCCTACATCTTCGCGATCGGAGACGCCGTGACGGCCCCCCTTCCGCTCTGGGACATCGAGAGCATCAACATCCAGCACTTCCAGACTTCTCAAACACACGGACAATATCTCGGCTACACCATCGTCGGAAAACCGCAGCCCGGCCCCATCGTCCCCTACTTCTGGACGCTCTTCTTCTTCGCTTTCGGTATCAAGTTCTCCGGTTGCAGTCGAGGATCGACGAAAGAATACACGCACGGAGACCCGGAATCCGGCGTGTTCACCAGATATTACTTGAAGTAAGTGGCAAATCGAGGCAATCAATCATAGTTAACGATCGGTGTTCAGGAAAGACAAAGTGGTGGCTGTGGCGGCGGGAGGACCGACTACTGCGCCCGTCCAGTTCGCCGAGATCTTCAAGAAACGCATCGAGGTGACGCTGAAAGACTTGAAGAAGTGAGTGTTGTTCGGAAGGCAATCGAGAACTGTGCTAATTTCAGCAGCAAAGACCATCAATGGACGCATCTCCTCCAGTAATTGGACCTAGTTTCGATCTTCAAAAGAGCCTCTCTCTCAATAAATGTATTTTTGCGAGTTGACATTCTGTTTACTTTTTCTCCACTGATCACCGTATCCGTGTGTCTGGTGCCACGTCAATCCAGACAGCAACCCGAAACCCGACCTGATCCGCTCGCTTTCGAGTCGACCCGCGAGTGCTGAGTCTCGCGTCTCTCCGTCTTCACGGCGATAAAACATGGCGGGTTTTGATTGCGAGGAGCTGCTCTCGTCGCGGAGACCCCGCCCGCTAATAGAGATAAACTTGTCTTCTGTGTTCTGTCTTGATCATTCGCCGCGTCTCCCTCGACTCTCCTCTCCCTGCTCACCTACTTTTCACTCTACGCCGCCACCGTTTGTCACATGTGTCGACAAGAGCCCTCCTCTCTGTCATCCGGGTCCCTGCCGCGAGCAGAGAGTGTGTGATTGGCGGAGACGCGAGAGCACCTAGCATCAGAGCCCCCCACCGATATCCACTGGGCTCCCTGGGCTCCGGCTTCATCGAGTCGCGTTGATTATGTGATTGAATTCGAAATACGCCACTTTGAACTCGAACTCACGCCTTCTTCTCCTCCCGTTACATTTCCCTGCGTTTCAGTGGTCTCCTCAAATGTGACACATTGGTTTGTTTTGATTTCAAGACAAGAAAAGCGCATCTTCTCTGAAATCTCGGCTGACAATCCGCCTGAAATGGTGGAACGACACGCATCGGTGAATCCGACGAAACCGGCGAACGCGGCAGAAGCGGCCCAGGTGGCTGCGCGACAGAAGAACTATAACAGGACGTGCTGCAATCTGTGTCACATCAAGCTCGGTGAGTCATTTCGAGATATGAGAAGGGAGAGAGAGAGAGAAAGTAGGTCAAACACTCGCAAGAGCTTCTCGGTCATTATGAGTTGCCTGTTCATAAAACTTTATGAGGAGGGATCTGGTTTCGCGAAGAAAGTGTACACCCGAAACAAAACATAACTCTCGCGAAACGCCGTATACTTTGTTCTCGAGTGGTCACCGAGCAAGTGTACTACAAGACATCTGAAATCTGAAAAGAGCGCTCCGAGGGGCCACTTGAGCCATAAATCAAGATTCGAATTGGGTTTTGATCGGGAGTCCGGTTGCACTTGCCCCGCACTCTGTCACACTACCTAACTAATTGAAAGAGAGCATCACACCTGAGCGGACCCGATCCGATGTTACACACTCGCCACCGCATTGAATAATGTGCTTCAGGAGCGGCGTTCCTCGGAGTCATCGAGTCCATCATCGCAGTTTCAGTACTGATCGGGGCCGTGCAGCAAGTCGTTTGGAAGAATCAGCACTCCTCCTCTTGTGACAAAAAGTGAATCAGAGCTAGAGCGACGAGGGAATTCCCCCATGTTTTCAGCATCTTTCGCGACTGCCTGATCTTCCAGTTCAACCACTTCAATGTCACTCTGATCTTCGACTACGTCGTCATCCTCATGATGATTCTGATCCTCTTCTCGGTCATCTGCCTCTTCTTCGGAGTCGCCAGTGACACCTCCTGCCTCATTCTCCCACACATCGTCGTCCAAGCACTGTTTCTGTTGTTCTCCGTCGGATACTTCATTCTCTACGCGTTCTCCTACTTCTACGGAGACCTCGTAGTGCATCGCAGAGAGTTTATGGTCAGTTTCTCCTTTACTTTCGGCGAGCAAAGCAATTTGCAGATCCAATCGATGTTCGAACGAATGTGGCTGGCCACTTTGCTACTAGTGCTCGCCGCATTACAAACCTATTTGTTTTCCTCGGTGATCCGATGTAGCTTATACTTGGCCGTGAGTTCTCCTGCTTCTTTATCGCATCCATTTGATCTCACTCACACACACACACCCGACTTGTTTTCCCCTTTTCCTCGTATCGCACAGACCAGCGGGACGCAGAGAGAAGCGCCTTTCAGCACGCGAACATGTGATCGGAGGTTGGAATGAGAAAGAATTCGACGCATTTCAGGACCTCGAGGAGACACGACGACGAAGAGAGTCGGCGTTCGAACGGTGCAGCGAGCGGGTGCGGATTGCGAAGGAGAACGGGTTGTGGAGGACGACGAGCTGGGGAGGAGGCTTCCAGCAGTACAAGGGACAGTACGACCGGCCGAAGAAGGAGGTGAAGAACAAGGGATTCCACGTGCAGTGGAACACGGATGTCGAGTCGGGCAAAGTGAGCACGAAGAAGGAGAAGGAGATCGTCGAGTTGGCGAGGATCGAATCCGTCGAGACGCCGCCGCTGAGTCCGATTCCGGAGGACGAAGTCAAGCAGCCTTCTGTGTCGAAGCCGATTCAGAAGTTGCACAGAACGTCTTCAAGATCGGAAGAGAGAAGGGGGTCTACCAACTCGACAGGCTCGCACCGAGTGAATCGAGGAGCTTCGGAGTCGCCGAAGAAAGAATACAAACCACGATCGGTGAAGAAGACGGCGTCGGAGGGGACGAGCAGAATGGAGGAGGACTTGCGGAGGATGTCGTCAACGAAAGAACATCATCACAAAGAACATCTTCAGCGAACAGGTTCCAAGGATTCTCCGAACATGCCGAAAAGGCATGTCAAGTTGAAACCCAGCGAGGGATCCAGGTATTCCAATCGAAAACTATCAGCTGGAGAATGAACTTCATTGCAGAGAATCCCAAAACCCGCCGTCGACGGCTCGAAGGCCATCTCTGAAGAAGAATCGGAGCGTCGACAGTGGGGATCAGTACGACGAGGTGGCCGTGTTCTACAAAGAGAAACACCATCGGAGGCGATCCTCCGACCACGGACACGGAACCCACGGCGGCAGGAGCAAGACGAGCAGGTCTCCTGAAAGTGAGTTCCTCCCTCCCTCGAAGACCTTCTAATGAAGAGTGCTCCGATTCAGAAAAGGAGATACCAATCGTGAAAAAAGTGTCAATAACCGCCTCGTCAGCTCCGTTCTGCTGACACTTTCCAGATATCGATCCTCTCTTCCACTTCTTGCCAACGATCTCTTCTGAACATTTCCCTCTTTCCGTCCCCTTCTTCTTCTTCTTTTTCTTCTTCTTCTTCTGATTGATTCGATTCTGAAACGAGGTAGACAACGGCCGCTTCTTTATTTTGTTTTCTCTCTTCTTCCCGACGAAGTTGTACACATTATTCACAAGTCTTTCCCTTATTTTCGGCCTCAATCCCCCAATGAAAGCTGTTATTTTTCCTCATTATTTTTCGGTTCGCGACGATTCACTGATGGATCCGAAGAGAAACTAGAGAAACGGCATCCGAGAGTTTCCATGGAAACCGAACCACAAGCGATGCTTCGCTCGGATAATTTCAGCTTAAATCGTATCTGACAATGTTCCGGTTCGCTCTCTTCTCGCTCCTTTCGCTGCTTACTGTAACCCACGGGCTCGCTCCCAACGAGCTCTTCCCGGAAGACAACGATTCGCAGCTCTGGCTGTAAGTGATTTCAGACGACTCAGCTGCTCCCAGACAAGTCAGTTGTTGCAGGTCGTTCCCGAAGGTCATGTGGATGCAGTGCGGCATCTGGTCGCTCGTCCTCATCGGCGTCGTCTTGATCTTCCTCATCATCTCGTACGAGTGCGGCTGCCCGTGCCGTCGCAACCAGTTCCGGGCGCTCAGAGATCACGAGAATGACGAGGAACTCCTTCAGTACATCTCGTTCTACATGTGATTCTCCTCCGATTCTCGCAATAAAGAGTCCCAATGTTAACTGTGCTCCTCTCGTTCCCTTGGAAACTGTGGGTGAAAGAAATCGGCCGACGAACATGATGCGTTCGAATTGGAGCGACCAGAAACCAAGGGGGGAAATAGAGGGAGCCATCAAAATAATTATAGGTCTTGTCCTTTGGGGGTCCCTGACAACAACGCCTTTCCCTCTGTTTCACTTTACTATTTCCGTCCGGTTCCGATGCCAGCCAACAAGTTTCACTTCGAAACATGGCGTCTCTTCGATCCTGTCTACCTTTTCTTCTGCATTCCCGTCACAATCCATTACGTCCTGGTGCTCCGTGTGATTGGGAAGATGAAGGAGTCCAACGCCTTCTACTTCATATTCTTCCTCATGGGCGTCTCTGACGTCGTCTACTGCTCCGCCATGCTGATCTGTGAACTGCTCCATCACACCAGCCTCCTTCCCGAATTCGTCTTCGTCGTCTTCGTCGTGCTCACATACTACGGCGTCTTCTTCAACCTTCTCTCTAACGGCCTTCTGTCCATCAATAGATTCTGTGCCACGTGTGTTTGCTATAACATTGTGAGACTGTGACATGTGACACGTGACAGAGAAATCAGAAGTTTCAGTACTTTGATGAGTATCGCATAAAGTGCTACTTTCTCATCATCTCAACGGTTTCCTTCGTCGCCACTCTCCCTGGAGGCGTGCTCATGTTCATTTATCTGCACATGGACTGGAGTTTGAATGCGCAGTACGGGAAAAGCGGTGAGAGATCTCTCCGAACGTCTTCTGATTCCGTTCCAATTCAGGAGTGTCCTCCTTCAACACACACCGATCCATCATCATCAGTATGATGTTCGGCGATGCGATTCTCGGCATTGTGAGCAGTATCTGCACCATTTACAGACTACGGAAGTATCAGATCAACTACGATAAAGTGAGATTCCTATGCCACGACGCCTTCTATTCTGTTTCAGAGTCTGCTCGTCGTCACCTCCTTGCACATTTTCCCCGATCTTCTCGTCGCGTTTTTCAACCTTGACATGGTCTTCCAGTTCACTGGCGAATCCAGATTCATGAATGAGCTCGTGAGTCGTCAGTGTTCCCGGCTCTTCGACCCCTCCGATTCACAGAGTCGCATGTTCCTGTTCTTTCTGATCTCGTTTAACAGTCTGACGATCGTGTGCACGAATCGGACGATTCGGAAAGAGTACTTCAAGTTGTTCACTT
The DNA here is from genome assembly GCA_963570955.1 of Caenorhabditis afra. Classification (NCBI taxonomy): domain Eukaryota; kingdom Metazoa; phylum Nematoda; class Chromadorea; order Rhabditida; family Rhabditidae; genus Caenorhabditis; species Caenorhabditis afra. Next base: position 4,442,995 of record OY751536.1, on the reverse strand, counting down.
GCTGGAAGAAGACGTACGAGAGCACGCGGAAGACGAACTCGATCGGAACGGCGCCAAATCAGGGAACCGACAGGATTACTGTATTTTGAGTTGCGTTTGACGTTTTCATTCGATAATAAAAACTGCTTTATTTTTGTATCATCATCGATTCATATCAGAGCGACACTTTTGGATCTCTGCGAAACGCTGATCTTTCTCGTCGCCGAGTTCACTTCCAGATAGGACCCCAGCATCCGAACCACAGTCGTCCGCACGTTTCGGTCCAAGATCAGAAGGATGTAGGGCAAAGACAGTGATAGCTGAAAGTGCATTCTTAGACTATCTCTTAGCATTGTTGTCTCACTGCGTCCGACATGACCATCATCAGATAGTTGTTGATGGTTCGGTCGATTTGAATCACTTTGCTGTAGACCGGCTGCCAGAGGATCACGCAGAAGAAGACGAAGGTGTTGATGAAGGCGATCATCGTCAGACTTTTCATCATTTTCCTCGTTTTCGGACTCGTCACCATGCTTCTGAACCTCTTCCGAACAGCGCAGATTGTACCGAGGTTGACGAGCAGGATGGCAGTGAAGTAGGTCCACATCTCGATGTTGAATACTAACGAGTAGGTCGCTCGTTTCGCCTGAAATCACATCAGAACATGCGGAAAGAGCAACTCGAGCGTACTGGGTCAGAAGGAGCACTCTGAAACTTTCCCGTGCTCGGATAGTAGGTCAACGGAGTAAAAAGTCCCGTGAGCTGGATTGAAAGAGTGATTCCCGATGAAAGAACAACGATTGATTGATTGATTTATTTATCATGGGTTAGGATAAATAAATACGAGTGGCCAACCCGCCAGAGCCGGCCACAAGAGAGAGGAGACCAAAAAGGGAAAAGATAAAACAGTCAAAAAGAAGAGAGGGGGGGGGGGGGGGGGGGGGGGAAGGGGACCAAAGCCGCCACAGCAGATAATGGCATAGATTTGCCGATAGAACTTGTTCCAGAACTGAAAGATTCCAATTACAGATGGGAGAATTAGCCGTGTTACTTCATTTCCCGACGTTGAGATGGAAGAGGACAACCGATGGACGGAGAGAACGATGACGCTCATCGCCTGAGCGTTCCAGAAGAAGTGCGAGAAGAATGCGTTGATCGGGAAGACAAAGTTGGCGTTCTCGAAGACCCACTTCATTGCTGGGACCGTCTCTTCCACTTGACACAGTCTCTGAATCCACGTGTTTGCGTAGCAGAAGACGTTCTGAAAGGGAGTGCTCGATAAATGACTTTGGAATCCCTCATACCATGACGAGATCGCATTGAATGACCCGATAGAAGGAGTACTTGAATTCCGCACGGCTCAGAAATCGGAGAAAGAAGAGGATCAATAGAAGTGATGGGATCCCGTAGTTGAGCCACACAACGAGCATCAACATCTTCTCGTTTCGAAAGAAAAAGAAAAAGTGCGGTGGCATGAGCATCCGAATGCTCAACGGAGCATATGTCAACATTGATCTTTCTTTCTGAACCCAAACTTCTATTTTCAATCCGTTGACTTGCAAATTTCCGGTTCAAAATTTGAAATGCAGTCTGAAAAGCGGAAAACAGTTCTCGAAATAGGATTCTGAAGGCAATCGCCGTCGGAAAACGGAAAACAGCGAGAATGTTATTCAATTTCGCAAGAAAATCCTATCCGAATGATTAATCCAGCCATTTTTTTTTTCAGAAGGCAGACGCCGTTCTCAGAAGATGTGAACCTTCAAGGTAACGAACTCACCCGTGTTTTCACTAACTGTTTCCTTCGTCGAGTGCTTCTTCTCTCGGTGGAGAGAAATGCTGAAATTCCAGTACGTGGCTTCATCAATCATGTTCGTGGTATGTTTGGGAACCCAATTCGTTTTTCAACTTTCAACGAATCCTCCAGATGAGCGTCTTCGTGATCGTTCTGAACACTTTGGCGATTCGGAGAATGGGTCGTGAGCGAGAGAGTTTCCACAAGATCTGCATGAACAAGGCAGCCGCCAACGTTCTGATCGGACTCTCGTTTCTCGTGTGGGCAGTTCCGTGCACCTTCTTGTCAGTTTCAGCCCATTCCTCGCCTCTCTATAGTCTGAAATTCCAGACATCACTACTACCTCCCGCACAGATTCAACGTCTTCTTCGGACAGATCGTCGGCTGGGGTCCCTATCTGATGTCGGGCCCGTTCACCCAAATCAGTCTTTCCGTCAATCGAGCTGTCGCCATTTCCTACCCTTACTGGTTCAGCAGGAATCACAAGATCCCTTACACAAAGCTGATTCTCGCTTCTCTTTGGATTATATCCGTTTTGATATCCCTTCCATCAATGGCTGGTACGTTGTTCCCGTATTGAGTTCAATGAACGACTTCAACGTTTTCAGACGGATGCAGTTTCATATTCTACATCCACAACGCCTCCTGGGGTCCGATGGACGACGTCTGTTCGGTGTCGCTGTCCCAATACGTGACCTACTTCGTCATGATCATCTCGGCCACCTCGTTCTCCACTAACGTCTCGAGCATCGTGAAGATCATGCGGCCGACCATCTGGATCGGCTCCGACGCGACGAAGAGAAGACGGAAGCGGATGCTGGTGCAATGCATCCTCCAGGACTGCACGCACACCTTCGACTGTCTCGTCAACACCTACGTCTACACATTCTACGTCGCCAAATGGTTTCAGTTTTTGTGCGGAGCAGTATCAGCCCTTCTGGTTATAACGCTCGACGGGTACGGTCCACAATGATAAGAGAACAGACACACAGTTCAGATTCCTGATGTCGGTGCTCCACGAGCCCTCGAAGACGTTCACGAATCCAGAGTCGAAGCAACGTTGCAGGCTGAAGAACATGAAAACGACGACCTTCTGAACGTTATGCGCGGTAATAAAAGATGCAGAGGAAGGGTCAGATGAAGTAGGGAAGGTAGCTCATAAAAAACCGAGCGAGAGAGTGGCGAACGAAATTCGATTCATTCTAAATGCGCACTCGCTCATATTTTATGTATCAATTCCGAGGCGAGACCGCCCTCATACATTTTTTATCGCCGGTCGCTTCATCTCAATTGCACACCGAGTGGCTCCAGAAACGGGAGGGAGAGGCACTCGAATTAACTTGTTTTCCCCCGTCCCCTCCCCCTGCTTGCGACGCGTTGTTTTCCAAGTGTAGACACACACAGACAAAACAAGTTTCGAATCAATTTTTGTGGTCGAAACGAAGACGAAGAAGAAGAGTGTTACAGTACATCTGACTACATCACATGTTGGAAACGACGAAAACAAGGTGATAAGGGGCAGTGTTGTTGACTCAGAAGAGCTCCGCGGAGCACATGTTCAAGTTTGAATAGGTTGACATGGGAAGCGGATTAGCTGCGACATACTTCATACTTCGCAGATTAGGAGCACTTCGCCGCGCTGGAGCTCATCTGAAGATCTCGCCTTTCAGAGCTCATTAGCCAATCCGATCCGCGCAGCTTCTGGTAATCTCTCAAATCCCTGCCCCCGGATTCTGTAATCGCCGATATGTTGAGTCTGAAACTGCAGTGTCGAATGTTCTCGCGGGTTGCTCTCTTTTCCTCTTTCGCCTGATAAGCGACTCTTCTCATGTGTTGACAGCATCCACTAACATCGCTCGGGGCCCTTATCTCCCCGCGTCTTTGGAGCAGGCGCATATCAGTGCGGGCTACACATCAACTGATATGGCCTTATCATCTTGCATCAGTCAATCAGAGACCCAAACCATCATCATCATGCACATTTTGTACATACTTTCGGTCATACCCCTTTTTAGTTTTTATTACGTCGTCGCCTTCTTCTCCTTCTTCTCCCCTCTATTTCAGTCGTTTTCAGCCATTTCTACACCGATTCGATGGATGCACACACGAGAAAACGGTTCATGTCGAGCGGTTCGGACACGCCGGCTCATAAGGTTCAGGCAGTCCAAGGTGAGCTCCTCTTGTATTCGTCCCAGGAAGTCTCTGTGACCCGTCGCACCTTCAGAGCCGCCGTTCGCTTTCGCCGACATTCTGACGGTGCACCTTCTGAACGCCCTCAACGCGACGGAACCTTCTCAGAGATCCGCCTTCCTCGACGACATGATCGCGCGTATCCAATGGCTGAAAGTGAGTCCCGGAAACGTCTTATCATATGACATTCGACTCGACCCTATCATCGCACACGTTTCGATTTCCACCGAAAACGGCGCCCTCTTTCGCGTCGCACGAGGTGACACCGACCACAGGAAAGTGTCGTCGAATGCGCGCAGAGTGTCGGCGAAAGTGTGTTCGCTTATCAGTCGATCGGAGCACACTCACAGACCATTTGCATACAGGGAAGAGTCGTGTTGGAAACGGCGTTTGTGAGATAGTGCGCTGCGAGTTGTCGTCATGTTTCACAAGTGGTTATCAGTCCCTCTGGCACTTTGCCAAGTGGATTTCGAAATAGGGGGGAAGGAAGACAACAGTACGAACCGTCATCGACGTTTTTTTCAGCAACAGAGCCAGCAAGCAGTGGAAAGCCCAAACGCCAGAAAGTTCACGCCACCAGGGAAGACGTCGCTCACGTCTCCGAAACAAGAGAACAAGGCTTTCGACCCGCAACACCTACAGAATACCATCAAGCAGCAGTTGGCGACGTTGAACGGCATCTCGAAGTCGGTCGCGCTGAGCACGCAGCTCCCGCCCCCGCCACACCCGTCTTCGATGATTCCGATGCAGATGCCACAAGCTCCGGCTCTCCAAGTCCCGCAGGCTCCTCCACCCGCGGCTCCCTCGTCTACTGTTTCTCGAACTCCCGTTGCTCCGCCGCCGGTCCATTCGGCTCCAATTCAGAAACATCAAGCACCGTCCCTGGTTCCGGCTCCAGTCATGGCCCCTCCGAATTCATCGGTTCCCGTTGTGCATCCAAATATGCCATTCGTCACTAAATCTCCTACGGAACCTCCGAAAAAGAAGTCTCCGATACCGATACTTTCGGTTCCGACGCCGCAAGCTCCGGTCAATGTCCTTCCGAAGAGATCGGAGCCACAAACAATCGCTCCGAGACCACCATTGATGACGCCACAGATGCAGGAAGCCATCAAAACGGCCGAGGCGACACTCACCGACATTCAGGAGCAGCAAGCGAGACTAGTTGGCTATATCAGCTCGAACCACGGAGGGAACCTTCCGAACGAGATGCTCCACACGTACCTCAAGTATCCGTACATCACTCTCCGCGAGAATGGACACGTCCGTCACCAAATCAATCCGTTCTACCACCTCATGCCACCACAGGGTCGTATGGATCCGTCGGCCCCGAACTCGGTCTCGACAGCGACTCCGTCTCCGAGTCCGAGCGTCAACTCGCTAACACCTGGAAACGGAAACCAGAATCTGAGGCTTGTGCCACCGCCGGTGCCTCTCGTGTCTCCTCCTCGAAGACCGTCCACTCCGATCCCTGCACCGCCCGTGCTGGTGCCCCAAGTGGAGCTGCCGCTGAAGCGAGAGTCGACGATCAACAAGAAAGATAGTCCGTCCCCAATTGAGAAAGTACCCCCAATACCATCGGGACTGCTCGTTCGCCTAACCGCTCCTCTTTACAGGTCTCACCGCCGCCCCATCTGCCCCGACAAGTCGGTTTCGAGTCCTGCAGCGGCAGCCCAACCATCAAGTCTTTCGAGCCTCCGACAACTCGTAAATGCAATCAATGGTCCGTTTTCTCTATGGCGCTGCCTCTCCGACTTGTCTGCCACCGATGCTTCCCGATGCCGTGCAGGTGTCAGCAGTGATTGAATCTGTGATTCTTCTTCCATTGTGATCTCTCAGTTGTGATGTTTATGTTCATAAAGTGTGATCCCTTCAAGCTCTGTTTCTATTGCTATACGAATTTGAATTGGAGCCAATCCAAAAAACCCTCTTTTCCCATAACGTATGATTATTCGGGGCCTCCCCGTTTCGATTCGAATCGTGAACCCAGCGAGTACATCTCTAGTCCCACCTCCGTGTTGTTCACAAAAAGCGGAAAGTTCAGTGAGGCTTGCACACCTCGTTTCTATGTATACACCTCGTTAACGAGACCCCTCTTCCGCACGAATCCTTCCGTTTTTCGTGTGCCAACTGATTCCATTGAGTCCTTCCGCATTCTTCTTTTCGAACCCTTCCACCTCACTCCGTGACATTTCCAGCCGCATAATGGTGAGAGTCTGAAAGTCTCGCCCCACTTCACATCCTATTCTCATTCCATTCTTTTCACTCCGTCATGATCGAGTTCCGCTACTTTGCTGCTAGTATAATGCTCGTGGTGAGTGTCTCTGAAAGACGTCTTCTGAAGAAGTCGTGTTTTCAGATGAGTTGCGGGGTGATCTGTCTGAACTCGCTCGTAGTTCGGAGGATGATCCGCGAGAAGGAGGGCTTCCATCGAATTTGTGTGAACAAGGCGATCGCCAACGTTCTGATAGGCCTCGCGTTTCTAGTTTGGGCGGTGCCGTGCTCTTATCTGTGAGTGGAAACGGGACCGGAATTCGTAAGAGAACAAAGTTCAGCAACGCCTACTACCTCCCGGCAAGGTTCAACGTCTTCTTCGGACAGATCGTCGGATGGGGTCCCTATCTGATGTCGGGCCCGTTCACTCAGGTCTGTCTGGCCGTGAATCGGGCCGTGGCCATATCCTACCCTTACTGGTTCAACAAACACCATCGAATGCCTTACACAAAGATCTTACTCGCTTTTCTTTGGGTAGTCGCCATTCTTCTTTCGCTGCCCTCTATGATCGGTACCCTTTCTCTCGGCAGACAGAATATCTAGTATACCACTAGTTCAGATGGGTGCAGCTACATTTTCTTCGTGGAAACCGTCTCGTGGAGTCCGACTGACACCGAATGTTCGAGAACTTTGTCGGAAATAGTGACTAACTTGGTGCTGGTCACCGCCATTTTATCGTTCTCTATCAATATCTCGAGCATCGTGAAGATAGTGAAGATGGCGATGGGGACGAACGCGGTCATGGACCAGAGTGTGTCGGAGACAAGGCGGAAGCGTCGACGGAAGATGTTCGTGCAGTGCGTCATCCAGGACTGCACGCACACCTTCGACTGCATGGTCAACACCTACGTCTACACCTTCTACGAGGCCGACTGGTTCCAGTTTCTGTGCGGAGCCGTGTCGGCGCTCTCCGTCATCTTACTGGATGGGTACTTTTCTTTTTTCTCAGTTGATCGATACTGCAATTATTTCAGTTTTCTCATGTCATTCTTGCATCAAAAGTCGAATACGCCGAGTCAGACTCGTGAGCCACCTTCGAAATCCCACACTCTCGACAATTTTCGGATTAGGACTCCGAGCAGAGTCTCTGGAACGATAATGACCACGACTACTCTTTGATTTTTGTCTTCGATTTTTATATGATTAAAAATAAAGTGGGGAAAGGGAGGAAAGTGTTAAACAGCAAAACAATCAAGAAGAATTGTAAAAACAAAAAGAGTAGAATATGTGCCGCAGTGTTGCGAAATGGCATGCCAGAGCGCTGCGTGTAGATTTACTAGCTCCGCCTACTTATTTTCTAGCGTTTTTTCGATTTTTTCTCCTCTTTTTTCGTGTTAAGAGTTAATTTTCATCGATTATACTTTGTTATAAGGGTCTACTAAAGCTTTTTTCAAAAACGGCCGGACCCACTTTGCTTGGTTGCTCTCGTATAAATAAATAATGTGCCGATAGAGCGCGTCTGCATTCTGAGTCTCTCCACTGTAACCTGTTTATGTGCACATTCAAAAGCCATTCCGGTTCTCATTTTTCAGTTTATATTTTGTTTTGCCCACTTTTCAACTGAGAGTAGACCAGAAATCCGTAAACTATCGTCTGTTTCCAAGAAAAGATTCATTGTTACGAAACTTGCCAGTGATTCATCGCTTCTTGTTGACTAAAGACCATGCCTCTCGTCTCGCGGTTTTTCTTATCGTTTCTTTCACTCTCCAGACTTTTTCAGCACAAATGTCGCACTGGTTTCATCGAAATCCCATAAAACCGACAGAATTCGTCAAATTCGAGTTGAAAGGGGTGCTCACAACAGACACGTGCTCCAAGATCTGCGGGTAAGTACTTATCGATTTTCGTACCAGCTGACGCATTTTTCTTTGCAGTGAGCTCCGTTTAAGACGCGATAAGCTGGTGAGTCAGTTCAAGAATGCTTCGAACGATTTGACAGAAGTGAGCACGGAATTCAATGACTATTTGCGACTTTTCGCCGGTTTCCTCATCGAAATACAATCGTCTGTGGCAGAATTGTAAGAAGTTTCAAACTGTTTGAACTTTTCTCGATGAAAAACAGTTTCCAGGGAAAATAAAGATGCAGGCAACAAAAACAGCAAGCTTATACCGCTCCTTCGATTCAAATGGGGCAATTCGATGCTGCCACAAACCGCTACAGAAGTATCAGACACTTGGTTCGAAGCGCTCAGCATGATCCAGTGTATGGCGATGTGGCTCACCAAGCACGCCGCCTCGGCTGCTGGAAAAGATGAAGTGAAGGAGTCGGATGCGAAGGAGTGCCTTCAGTGTCTTCGTCAGGCCGGCGGAATGTTCCAGTACGTAAAGGATGAGTCTTCGAGGCTTTCCGGCGCCAACGAGGTCGAAGGATCGGACTTCGATCCGAAAGTCATGGAGACGTATGTTCTCGTTGCAACTGCAGAAGCCCAGGAAGTGATAGTGGCAAGAGCGATCGAAATGAAGCACGACGCCGGACTCATCTCTTCTCTCGCCGCTGTCACAGCGTCTATTTTCTCAAAGGCTGACGTCTGCCTAAATTCCTTACCAGAAGAGCAGTTCGCTAGGTGGAGAAGGTATCTCCAGCTGAAGCACCATTTCTATCTCGCCTACGCTTACGCTTTCCTCGGCCAGAAACAGTTGTCAGAAGACAAGTGCGGAGAGGCAGTGCGTGCGTGTAAGCAGGGAATCGCCGAGTACAAGGTAGCTCAGGAGATGGCTGCAATGTACGCGACGGCGACTGGGCCAGGAACTCGCATCAAGCCGGAGCAGCATCTCTTCTTCCGGCGCATTGAACCGCTTCTGAATCGACACTTGGAGAAGGCGGAGCGAGAAAACGGCTTCATATACCATCAGAAGGTCCCTGATGAGATTCCGCAGTTGGATGTCGAGGCGACGTACGGGCTTGCCAAGCTCGACGAATTCAAGTATCCGCCTCCAGCCGAATTGTGGAACACCGCTGTTTACGCCGCTTTCGATCTGTCCAAGGCTAACATGCCTGACTTTTCCAAAATAAAAAAGGTATTACATCGAGCTGTATCAATTTATGCGTATTTGTTTTCCAGAGCAAATCCAAGTTAGATCCAGTACACGAAGAGAAGATCTACCAGACGGAGAAGGATCCGAGCAATTCTAGCGGATGCGTGATTGCATGATCCACCGATCTGTCCGAGAAGATCTAAAACGAGCTGTATATCTAATTATCTGTATTAACTCTCTCTTCAAATGTATTTTTATCCGCCTACTGAATCTTCTCTATGCAATGTTTCCGATTTTAGCTGCACACCTCTTGATGATATACATAAAATGTACATGTTGTTGACACGAGTGACCAAATACGGATCGTCTGTCCGCGGCTGAATCAACCGGACAGGTGTGCCAACAGGGCGGGGCTCCCGAAGGAGCACGCTCCAGGGCTCCAAGGGGAAAGGTTTCAGTCAGTGAGCCATGCGGTCATCGAGACTCGTGCCTTCTGTTTTATTCCTCCTGCTGGCAGTGGTTGGCCTAGGATCCTCGAGGACGGCCGCCGGAAGAGGATGTACTCACACGCTTCAATGCGGGAGAGGCATGTTCTGCGAGCAAGGAGCCTGCAGGAAAGACACCTGCTCCACTGATTTGCAGTGCGAAGAGGTAAGAAGGAGGCATGGGTTCGGAAAGAAAATGTGGTTTCCAGGGAGAGGAATGCCGTCCTGGAAACGTGAACGGCCGCCAGAAGTCGGGATGTTTCCTGTCGGTGAGCCCTCGTTCTTCGTCCGGCGGCACTTCCGAGGACTTCTGTCCGGGCGGCGGAGCCCTCGTTCTGTCTCCCACCGGCACCCTCACCATCTGCGATCTCACAGAAGACTGCCCCTCCACGCACGTCTGCAATCCAGTGCACGGCGTCTGTTGCACCAGTGAGACGCGTTCCTGAATCCCCGTTTCAACCGATTCATCTTGCAGAACTTCCCACGTGCCCGAAATCGAAAAAGACGATGGTGAACTTCATCACGGGCAAGCCGATCATGTGCCAGTTCAAGCAGGGACGAGTGATGCCGTGCCCGGAGAACGGCTTCTGCGAGACGACGACTGGCTTCTGCTGTGTGCCCGGAGTCGAGGAGACTCTCGCGAGCATCGCCCCGCGAGTCGTCGAGAACGAGCGTCCGTGGAGAGGTCAAGTGTGCTCGCCTCGTACTGGTTGCTCCGGAGGCGCCGCGTGCATCTGCGGGACACGTGGCAACTGCATGTGCGAGTGTGCCACCGACTTCGGCTACACGCTCGCTTCTGACGGAAAGACGTGCCAGCGAGTGAGACGGCGGCTGAAGGAGAAGTGCAAGACGGACATGGAGTGCTCGGCGGCGTTCTCCGAGTGCTCGTCGGGCGGCTGTCGCTGCAAACGCGGATTCAAGAGAAACGGAGACGGCGGCTGCGAGCCCATTGGTGAGTGGGAAAGAAGAAGATGACGGATTAGAGGCCCGTTTGAATAACACCGCTTCTCTTTCAGAATACCGATGCGTCAACAGAGCGGCTCCATTGAAGAGAGACGAGAAACTTGTCACGTGCTCGCTCAAAAACTCGCTGCTTTCGAGCGCCTCTTCCAGTTTCAAGAGTCTCAAAAAGTCGGGCAACACGACAAGCGACATCGACGACGCGGAGTTCGAGAGACTCATGAAGGGCATCGAGAACCGCACGCTCGCGGACTTTGGCAACGAGAGGGACGACTGTCCCGCCGAACATTACTGCGTGCCGGTGTTCGACGACGCCTACAAACCCGGCTACTACCAGGGCTTCTGCTGTCCGTCCCCCTCCGAAATCCGGCCAACGTGCCCCGTCGGAGAGGCCCACGAGTCGAGCAGCGCTCCGGATTACGGGTGCAGCAGGTGTCCCGTCGATTATTACTGCCACCGGGATTCTGTTGCGACCGAGAAGACGGTGAGTATCTCGCTCTCCTCCGCCCCTCCAAGGCTTCCCTAATTATAGATCTGCTGCCCGAAGCCGTGCGTCTCTCTGGAAGACATCTACCACGAAGGGCAGTGCTACTCGATGGCCTACTACGGAGACAGCTGTCATCTTTCCGCCCAGTGCGTCTATTCGAAGAGCCCCGACGCCGCCGAAGAGTACGCAGAAGTGTCGAAGATGGAGTGCGTGCGGAGCATTTGCTCGTGTCCCGCCGGATTCAGCTACGCAGACGGGCAGTGCAAGAGGATCATGTGCTCGATTGGGCTGCGGGGAGAGCCGTCGATCGACAAGTCGGGACAGTTGATCCGATGCGAACGTTCCGCGGACTGCAGCATGGGACACATGTGCGATCCGAACACTCACGTCTGCTGCAAGGGAACTAACAGTGAGCACGTCTTCCAGATCCCGCCGTCTCTAATCTGTCTCTGTCTTCAGGATGTCCGAAAGATTACGTCGAGACCGGAGAGCAGTGCACCGACGACAACTGCCGCGGACTCAACGAGATCTGTCACCGGACGAAGAACGGCAAGGCGAAGATTTGCTGCACGTACGATGACGTGGCAGCGGCGATGTCGATGCGAGACGCCGTCGAGAGGAACAGCACGACGTCATCTGCCATCTAGAATTAGACTACATGTCATCCGGATTCGGAATTCTAGAATCTCCGTGTTTGTCGCTTCGAGGAGCCACCAATTTGTTTGTACATATCCCTGCCCCCCCCCCCCCCCCCCCGCCCTCCCTTCACTTCGCATCTTTAATAAATCCTTGAGCTGTCGTCCGTCGCTCGTCTTCTTCTTCCCAATTCTGTGCTCTTCCTGCTGTTGCTGCTGTTGCTCTTCCTTCACGTCGTCATGACGACCGACGAAGCGGGATTCTGGAGTGTCTTTCTGAAAGGAAAGTAGAGGGGGCAAAACACGGATGAATGAGTAATCAGGGATGAATAGTGGAGCAGCGCGCGGAATTCTCGAGAAGCCCCCGCTTCTTCTTCTTCTTCCCAATTCCAGTCAGGACTCATTGTCATCGTCTTCTCGGCAAAAGGACACTTATGTTGACCGCTTCTGAAGTCACTCTTGCCCCCCTCTTCTTCTTCTCCGCCGTCTTCTGCGCCGTGGAGCGCGGGCCCATGGGCCGAGAGTGAATAAATTAGAAATGGGAGGAAAGAAGAAGAAGAAAAAGAAGAAGACGGGACGCAAAGGCGAAGACGAAGAGGAAGAGGCTTTTCGAATTCTGGAGCTCTTTTTCGCCTTCTCAACTACACACTCGTCATTTAGTGGCGGGGAGGAGACCGGAGTCATCGTTTTTCGGGGCGGCACCCTCAATTGCATTGCCCCCGAAGTTGTGCGTTGCCGAAAAAGGGCCGAACGGTACGAATGGAGTCAGAAGACGTGCTGCCTGCACACAACAATGTAGTTCTTTCGCGTCCTCTCGGAGACTCCTCTCTTATAATTGTAGTTCGAAGGAACAGGAGTCGCTCCTAGTATTTACTTGTCATCCCGTCTCGTCTTCCACTTTCCCTTCCTTCTCTTTCTTTCTTCTTCTGCTTCTTCTGCTTCTTCTTCTGCTTCTTCTGCTCAACGGGCGAACGAAAGAGCTCTCAGGAGGCTCACAGGAGCCCGCGTGCCCGAGTTTTCGTGTTGTAAACCGGCTGCTGCTGTCGCTCTTCTCGAGCAGCGGCGAAGGAGGCGGACGCTTTCTGGAGGCGATGTGTGTTTATGAGAAGAAGAAGAGGAGCCGCTTCTTCTTCTCCGCATAGCAACCAAAGAGCTTCTTCTTCTTCTTCTTCATCCGCGCCGAGAAGTGAAGTGAGAGGGAGAGAGAAGTGCTCACCCTCCCGCCCCGAAATCCTCTTCTTCTTCATCTTCTGCCTCCTCATTACCTGAGCAACTCTTCTTCTCCTCTTCATTTCGTCGCGTCGCCGCCTCACATGAGGAATGACAAATCAATCAGGAGAGTGTGCCACGTCATACCACACCACTCCCCTGCTCGACGACACAGGGAGATGATGATGAAGAAGAAGAAGAAGAAGAAGGTGGAAGTGAGTGTTTGTGATAACAGACGCATTCCTCCTTCTTCTTCCCTCTCTTTCCGACTCCTCGTCGCGGCGGTTTATCTAGAAGTTGTGAGCAAACATTGCTTGTGACCCTGACGTTCTCCATTCGTTTGTCGACCCTCCCAACAGTTCCAATTACCGTCTCCCCCTCTCGGCGCTTTCTGTCTCTTTCCCTCTCGCCCTCTTTGCCTCCGTCCCGTTTCCATTTGCGCGTTCGTTTGATTCGAACAGGACATGACACTTCTTCGGAAATGGTCGGAGCACCTGGAAGGAGTGGTGGAGCAAAGTGCACACTGAGCCCGGACAGGAAGGAAGGATGTGGTGGAGTGTGTGTGCGTGAGTGTGTGTGTGTGTGCAGTGGCTTATCTGACAGAGTCTTCGACGCTCTTCAGACGTCGCTCTCTTCTCGTCACCGTGTCTTATCAGGCAAGACGGAGAGTGAAAGTGACCGTCGGGATGGAGCCCCGTCGTGCCACGTCACTTTGATTTGCACGGGCGCCAGATGGCCGACCGGATCAAATTTCACACTGCTTCTAGCCGTCTTGACGGAAAGGCGGCCGCACGACGACGTCTTCAGAAGACAATCCCCTCCGAGGGAAGCTGAAATGAAGAAGAGCTTCTTCTCCATAATCTTCTCGCAAAGCTGCTTCGTTTCCTTTCTTCATCCGTCTTCCTCTGGTAGCCGATATATTCTGGAGGAGGAGAAGGAGAAGGAGACGTGGACGAAGAAGCATTCGCCATTTCCTCCTTCACTCCTTCCCCTCCTTCTCACGACAGAAACCTCCGGGGGTCGTCCGTCCACATATGTATTGTCTTTTTGTCGTCGCCCCTGCCGTCAGTGTACGTCATCTCTCGATTCGCAGCGCTCTCTCTGTTCACCTCTCAACCCCACAGAGACAGATGTAGTGCGTATGTATGTGTGTATGTTAGGAAGACGAAGAAGAAGAAGAAGGAGAGGCGAGTGTCTGTACGCCGTGCCGGTCGCCTCCATTCCCTTGTATTCGGGGAGACGACGACGTCGTCGTCGCCGTCGTCTTCTCCATCTTGACACGGCGACAGCCGGCAGAAGGACGGGTGTCAAGATGAAGACGGTGACCTCCTTCCCTCGCATTCTGTGACTTGACAAAGGTGAAGCCCCATCCATCTCCGTCCCCCACTAAAGCGAGAACAGCTCCGTGAGCTCGTGAGCTGGCCGTTGTTTGCGTCCAGCGCGGGGCTGTGGCGGCGGCGGCGGCGGCGGAATCAGACCCGCTCTCCTCTCCTCTTCCACTTGCGTCCGTCCCCGTCGTTGCTTCTCCTCTTCTCCTCTCCGCCGCCGCAGTCACCGCAGCCGCCGTGCTGGCTCTTCTCTCCATCTGTTTATTCACCTTTATGTGTCACTGTCAGCCGTGTGGAGGCTGTCGTGGTGGCTCGCTCCGTCGCTCTTCAGCTGTTGCCGGTGCCACGTGGCACCGACGACATCTTCCGATCCATTTCACATCCGTCCTTCTGGCCCCGGACGGCGCTCCTCCGGCACTCGTGTCCAGTTTAATGTCTCTTTGTCTGCCCCGGAGACACCACCAGAATGTTGTCAACAAAGCGAAGAAGAAGAAGAAGAAGACGAGGAGGAGGAGGAGTGGAGCGGCTTGCGGGTCGTTTTGGAGCCCCCTCTTGTGCTCCAGAATCTGCGTCGGGCATCTCAGAGGAGAAAGGGCCGTGTGAGTGTCTCCGGGGGGATGCGTCTTCTTCTCCTCTTCTCCGGGGCGGCGGAGACGGACGTCTTCTTCTTCGTCTTCCACTTTTCTTTCTTCCCATCTAATCCCCCTTCTGGGGCTGCTCCTCCTTTTCGTCGCACGTCTCCTTTTCGCTGGTCTTCTGAAGCGGCTATCATCCAGATTTGATAATATGTTTTGGCCAGGAGCAGCCGCCACAGCAGCCAGGAAGAGGAGGAGGAGGAGGAGGCTTCTATAAATTTCCCAGAAAAGAGAATCCCCTGAATAGCGAGCGATTAGTGTGGACTACTGACGTCTTCTGCTGCTCCGTCTTCAGCTTCTCCACCTTTTCCTTCCCAGTCATCTGATTCTACCGTAACCCTCATCTGGAGAGAGAAGACGTGGGAAGCCTTAGTTACCAACTAACAACCTTCAACACGAGGCCTCGACACGAAATGTATCGCCTTGGCGAGGAGAAGATGATGACTGACTTTCTGTCCTTTCCTTTTTTGCCCCCGTCGTCACCGGCCTTCTTCAACGTCCTCCGTCGTCGTCCGTCGTCCTCCGTCCGTCCGTCATTCCGTCTGTATGTTGCGCGACGACCTCTTCCCTCCCTCCCTTCCTCGTTTCCTCCTCTCCTTCTCCATCATCCTTCTGTATACTCAACGTTCTCCCCCTCACAGTCGATCTCGGAGAGATTCTTCTCCTCGAAGAATGCTGCAGTGTGACGAACACGAAGAAGACGGCGGCGGCGGTGCCCGAATGTTTATTTTGCTCTCCTCCGAATGACGGACTGCTAGAAGAAGAAGCGTCGGTGGGGCGAGCGAAGAAGCAAGAAGCAAGAAGAAGTTGACTCTCTCTCGCGCGGGAGGAGAAGGAGCACACACCGGCTCACGGGCCGCCCGCGCGCGCGAGCACCGCACTTTCCTGCTCTGTGTATTCTCCACAAAGACACTTGACAAATGGAGCGCTCCGCCGAGAGAAAGACCGTCTCCTTCTTCTTCTCCTCTTCCGACCATCGTTCAACGCGCCGAGGCGAGGGATGTTCTCCTCTTCGTCGCCTTCTTCTTCGTCGTTCTCGAAGCGCGTCGTCGAGACAAGAGCGTCAGTGTTATCATATCAGTTAGTTGAGGCGACGGTCACTCTCCTCCTCCCAGCCACGATGCATCAGAAGTCTATCGATCGATTATCTATATGTGTGTGTCGGTGTGCATGAAGCGCCCCGGCGCCGCCGCCCCATCACCGCTCTCTTTCTCTCCATTTGAATAATATACGCTGTGCCACGCGACGGCATCCATCGCCCCCATCCGTCCATCTCCATCCATCTAACGGGGGCGCCTTCCCCTCCCGGCCTGCCGGTCGACGGCTTTTGTGTGTGTGTGTGTGTGTGCACGCCCGTGCTTCTTGCATCGGAATGAATATGTCAGTCGGCCGGCAGCAGCAGCGACAGAAGCGGCTCGTATAGGTTATTCTACCGTATATGGTGTGCTTCTACCCTCGCACTCCGACAGTTTGCGAGACTCTGCGTCTTGCCGCTCCACGCGCTATTTCGACCGCCGCCGACGTCCTCTCCGCACACATACACGAGACACAAAGCCAACGGCGACGACCGCGATCACTCTGGAGGCCCGCCCTTTCTTCTCTCCGAGCGTTTGCCTCCTCGGATCGACGTGCCTCCGGGTCTGCGTCTCGTTGCGAATCGCCCGCTTCTTCCCCCACTCGCCGCAACACTCCCGATTGCGCCGCCGTCACCGTCATCATCGTCGTCGCCGTCTTCTGTGGACACTGTGTGTGCAGTCTGTCTTCTCTTTGTGCCTGTGCCCCGGCGTCGCCCGTTGATCGGGCGTTGTGTGTGTGTGTGTGTGTCAGTATGTGTGAGTGTGCTTGCTTGTGTGCGCCGTTTTGTGGAGCCGCTCGGCCCCCAATGTCTTCTTCTTCTTCTTCTTCTTCTTCTTCTTCTTCTTCTTCTTCTTCTTCTTCATCTTCTTCTTCTTCTTCTCCTTCTTCCCGGCTGTCGCTGCCAACAGACGCAGCCGTCTCTCGCGTCAGATGCGTCAGATGTCTCCTCCGGTTTCCTTCTCTCCCGGTGTGATCATCACGTCAATTTCGTGTTTCGTTTCCTCCTCTCGGCGTTTATTCACGAGCCACCAGGTCTCTTCTATTGATAATCATCTGATTTCCTTATTCTGTAAAAATAGTGTACTGTATATACCGTAAAATAGTTTTTGAAAACTTTTTTTTTTCTGCAAATTGAAAGTCTCAAGCGAAAATCAACGTCAGAAATCGAACACTTAGTTTTGGTTACTGTAGAATTCAAAGGCGCAGCACTTGTTTTTTCAGTTGTCTCCTGCAGCGTACGCACACTCGTGGCGACGGTGGCAAATGTTGACGTCTTCTGTTTCTTTTGGCACCTTCCAGCGTGACTTTTGTCGAATTCCTTCGAGTTCCCGTCGCAAAAAAGCTTCGACAATTTTCACACCGTCAATTTTTTTCCCTCACTCGCGTCTCTTCCCACTTTTCTCGGCGAAATTCAAAATTTAATTCGATTCCCTCGCCCACTTCTTATCACTTCTTGGTGCTTCTTGTGTTCAGAAGAACGGAGGAGAGAAGTGGAAGTAGAAGAAGGTGCCGAAGAGGCCAAACGGACGGACGTTTCGCAATTTCGTCGGCTCATAAAACCTCGTCAACGTGCGGCGTCGGCCACCTCTGCCGCCCATCTCCCCTCTTCCGTTATCAATTTCTCCCATTCTTCGCTTCCTCCTTCTTCTTCTTCTTCTTCTTCCACTTCGCCCCCTGAATGTTTTTTGTTTGATTTCCAGAAACTACTCGTCCGATCGATTCCTCTCCACCCAGACTCTCATCGTCGTGATCGTCAACACCAGGTGAGTCGCCTCTCACTTCCGCTCCATTTTTTCGTCCCCCCGCTGCCTTGCCGCCGCAAATATCTGTCGTTTTGGCGTCCGTCGAGGATATTCTCTTCTCGAAAACGAATCAACATTGGAAGCGCGGCGAGGCGAGCTGCTCCTGTCACTGTGCAAACGGAAAAAAGCAGGAGCAGCGCGCCTCGGCTCTTCGGCCTACGAAAGACATCTCGTTTTTTCTCTTCTAGGTCACCTGATGAGCATCAGCGGAGACGAGAACGAAGTGGTATTGAACACGAGTCTCTCGAATTCCCCGGAATCGACAGACGTTACTGGCGAGTGCAGTCGTGTGTTTTTCGAGCAGCTCAGTGAAATTGGTGAGAGCAGCGAGAGCGATAGAGATCAATCGATATTCTTCGTTTGCAGCGGTCTCGATGAATTCGAATGCGGTCAAAATAAACATCGACGAGATCGCGGCACGTCTGCAGAGCGGCTCTTCTACAACAATGCCGTCGTCAACGACGTCTTCAACCAAAAGCAACGGATTCGCAGCGCACATCGCATCGGCTACGCTCGATCCGACGACCATCTCCAATCACAATCCTTCAATGCAGCTCAGCTGTTCAGAATGTGGAGTTACCAAGGGAAATTCGGAAGAAATGGAGATTCACATCAAAACCGAGCACTTGAAATGGCTTCCGTTCCAGTGCCCCATCTGTCTGACCGAGCGAGCCTCCGATTCCCAGATGAGAGAGCACCTCCATTCGGCGCATCAGAAAAACATGGGCAAGTTCATCTACGTGGATAACGTTAGCGCAAAACGAACGCTCCAAGTTCTCATGGACAAGTCCTTCTCTCTGAACGTCAAAAACAGAATAATGGCTAAAAACGGCGGATCAACGACATCGACTTCTCCATATTCGCCCCCAACCTACCGTGGCATGCATTCGACGTCCTCTTCCGGAAGAAACACTTCAACTTCAAACGGAAGCGCGGCTTCCACTGTGGCTGCAACGGCTTCGGCGATCGTCAACCATCACAAAGAAAAGGAGAAGCAGACTGCTCAAGCTGCCGCTGACTTCCTCAAAATGCTCGACTTCACTGTTGGAGGAGATGTCAGTGCTAGAGAGTCTCCGAAGCCTTCTTCGTCTTCAAAGTCTTCATCAAGCAGCCGAAAGCGTCCGTACGTGCCCACTTCCGCTACAGAATCCATCACAACATTGGACCTCGGACCATCGAGCGCCGTCGACGCGAATGCGTTCCTCGCTACACTTAACTCGTTCAGCCATGCTCAGACTCCGGAAAACGAGGAAAACGATCAACGTGAGTCAGAAATCAGGTTGCTTATCTCCTAAACCGGATGTTTCAGCGTCTTTCAACCTTGATGACCTCAATATTGATAGTAGCTCCACCCTGGCTACTCTTTTCGGAGGCGGAGCAAAACAAGCCAAGTACGAAGATCCGGATGGAGCCACGGACTCGATGGACGATGCTCTCGACGGCCTCAACCCGATCTCTGTGCTTGACAACGTCGCCGCACTCTTCGGAAGTACTCCGGACAGAACTGCAGAGGAGACACCCAAGAAAGGATCGAGCATTTCGAAAAAGCGCGTGCTCGGCGAGTGCTCCAAGTGCCAGAAGCCAGTGACAGCCGGAGCGCGCCAAATGCACATGTTCTTCCATTTGGCGAAGGATGAGTCGATCTTCAGATTCCGGTGCAAGCACGATGGATGCGCTGTGGAGCACTACAGAAAAGATCAGATGGAGAACCACCAGTCGAAGGCGCACGGACGCATCGATCCGGAAATGATGGAGGATCGCTCGCTGGAGCTGTTCCAGAAGTGTCAGGTACGTGCTTTTCTGAAAAATGCCCGCCAGTTTCACCAACACTTTCACAATTCACTCTTTATTTGGTCAATGTTGTAAAACGATCTATGTTGTAATACTATTAGATGTCTAGAGTAACTCATTTCATTTATTCTCATTCAGGACGCTTACTTTCAGCATTTTCAGACGACCTTCAGATAACTTTAAACAGCCACAGAAAGAAAGAGAGAGAGAGTGACACATTTTCATGTTCATGTTCAGGAGTTGAATCACGAGCTTTTCGTTGCACACCGTCATGGACGTCACGGCGCTAGCCCGCACACATGGTCGGGTGGTTCGGCTGATATGGCCGGCTACCAGGTTGGTGTCGTTTGGTGGTGGTCCTCTTTCTCTTTCCTCTATCCTCGACTCCTTCTTCTACTCATCTACTCTATGATGTGATGCTGCCACTTACTCTCGTGATTGTGATTTGCCTGCTTGCCTGTGTTCCGTTCGTACCGCTTTCTTTTTTGTTCCCAATCGCATGTCACCCCGCACTTTCCCATGAAAACCAAACAATCTAAACCCTCTCTGACTACTAACGGAGTGAAAACTATGTGCCCGGGTTTTACAGGATCTCTCGATGGAGTTGCTCGGAACGAAGAGCGGCACGATTCCTGGTCCGACCGCTGCTAAGGCGGAGATCGTCTATGCGGCGCAACAGGCCGCGAATGCGCAAAGGGTAAGGGCCAGAAGCGGAGCAGCAACAACTCCACCCTTGACGACGACTTCTCCAACACCCTCATCGTCTTCTGAATCCTCCTCTTCTACCATCGTTCCCTCTTCCAATACTGTTCTTGCTGTGTGATTTTCCACTTTTGACCTTCCCCCAACTCCCGATTTCCTTTCGAACTGAGAACTAACCGATCTCTCTAGCTCCCCATGCCTGACGTGTGATCTCCCTTTCTCTTCTCCCTGTTCTATGTCTTCCATCTCCTCTCCATCCTATTTTTCTTTCTATTCGTGGTCCACCTCCATATTTTTCCAGAGCGCCCAGAAATCAAAGCTTCTTCTTTCCGGCACTCCGACACTCACCGGAACAGGAAGCCCTTCTACAAACGGTACGGATTTCAAAATAACCATAGGACCGTTGTCATTATCCAGTGACGACTAGCCTCATCCTCATCATAGTGTGTGTGTGTGTGTGTGCTCTATCTCTCGTTAGTTGTCGTGTCGTGTTTCCCGCCCCCTCCCACTTGTTTTGTTTATCATATGGGTGATGATGAGATGATGATGATGATGATGATAAGCGCGCCGGCCGTTTCCTCGGATTCTGAACTTTTGAAATTCGATACTCCTCTTCTAACGAGGAGAGAAAAGAGCAGCGAAACTCAAAACAAACTTCTCCATATTGGAGAACAATTACCCGGGATTTGTTTTTGCGAAGGAGGGTGGTTCCAAGACGATCTCAAACTAACCCCCTCTCCGTTATCTCTTCGCCTCGTCCATTTTTTCTTTGCTTTTCGCTAATCTCGTTCTCCATTCATCATGTATCGCAAGCTTCATTTTGTCCAAGCGTCCACTGTCCATTGTCCAAAAGTCCAGACCAACAACACTAAAGCGTCCCAACTTTCCCTTTTGTGCCATGTATGGGTGGAGGTGCCAGCATTTGGATTATTGAAAAGATCCGCATTTCCTGGGATCCTGCTAGTTGATATCCTGCCCGGAATATCCGAAAACGATGAAACGGCGGCCCTGCCCATCGATCCCATCCACATCCACCCAGTCCAATCGTGACCCCCTGCCTTCTATGAGCTTCTCCTCCCCCTCTGTATCGTGTGATGTTGTTCTTCGTCGTCTCGTGTCACCATCCGGTTATTGTGCTCCTACTCTCTCTCTATCTCCCACGGTCTTCGTCGTGTTGTGCATTCTTCTTTCCGATTTTACTTCTCTTCACTCCTACAAAACTTCTATCCTGTCTCATATCCTATCTTGCTGTAGTTCCTATCCTTATATGTTCTCGTTTCTCGAAACTGGGTCCCTCTGTGCATTTTCTAGTTTTCCTTTTCCCCTTCACAAATTGCAAAGATCTTGTTCTCTCCACTTCTCATGTCATTTCTTCTTCTTTCCTTTCTTCCCCTTTATGTGCCCCCTTCCCTTCAAAGAGCACTTCTCTCTTTTCCGAAATTTATCGCCCAACGACCTCCTTCTCTGCAAATCGGTTGTGAACCACTCCCAAAAAATACGCAATAAACAGAGCAATAAAGAGTACAAACAGATGAGAGAATCCGAAAAGAAACGGGCGGCGTGCGGGACACTTACGAAACGGGGGGACAATTTCTCCGAATTTCTAATCGTTTCTAGGCTTTGGACCGCTGAAGTTAGTGCCGGATGAGGATCACCCACTCCAATGCAGACTGTGCGGAAAGACGATGCAGAACAGAGTTAGTCCAGAAGTCCCCGTGGATTCTCCAACCTATATCCTTACAGATCCGTGGATTCCACATCCTCTGGCACATGGCCAAGGACAAGGGAATCAACCGGTACACCTGCAAGTACTGCAACTTCGGACACGACCGCTCGCAGTCTGTGCAGGTCCATGGCAAGAAAGAGCATGCGACTGATGACTGCGTCGAGGATCGCATCGGAGAGTACCAGGACGACGTGAAGGAGATGTCAGAGGCCTGTTTCGGAATCTCTTCGCTCTTCGCGCAGGAAAGTAAGAGAAAGAACAAGTTCCCGGCTGCACCTCCTCGCGAGACGAAGGACGCTCTTTCGCTGGTTTCTTTGGTCTGTGGAAACTCTCCACTGGTGGTCTCTGAGCAGGACGAAGAAGCCTCGAATGACACGACTGACATGAGCCTAGGCGAAACGAAGCCGTTGTTGTTGATGGATGATGAGTTGATTGAAGACGAAGAAGTGGAGCAAGACATGAAGCCTTCGTTAGATCCCGTGCCGGAACAAGAGCTCGAGGAAGAGCAGGAGCAAGAAGAAGAGGAGCTCGAGGAGGATGACGAAGGAGAGGAAGAAGAGGTTCCGGTGACATCGTCGAAGTCGAAAAAGAGACGACGTGGCTTCAACATGCGCGCCAAGAAGTCGAAAAAGCAAAAGGAAGACGCCGTCGTCGCCCGTTCTGTTTCGATTTTAATAGGCGGCGCTCAGTTCTACAAAAAGAAGGTGTCGGAGGGATGCTTCTGTGAGAAGTGCGGCAAGTCAATGAACAGCCGCCTTCCCGAGCACGCCTACACTCATCTGAATGGAAATAAGCTTTATTCTTGCTCCATCTGCTCGTTCGGCAACCAATGCAAGGATACGGTCATGAAGCACATGACGACTTCGCATCCCGGATGCGTCGAGAGATGTGTCGACAACCGTCTGGGACACATCAAGGATATCAAGAACATGCTCAGAGAGTGCTTCCCCGCCTTCTTCATCGACCATCCACTTCCGACTAGAGCGGACATTGAGAAGCTGTGAGTTGATATCTTTCGAGCTACCATTTCAAATCCGTCGTTTTGCAGAAAGATTCTTGCCATGGGCGGAGACCTCAAGCTCGGATGCGTCGAGGAATACCTGAGAGAAGAGTGTAACTCGGAGCGATCGTCGTTGGCTCCCGAAGATGAAGAAATGGAAGACGAGGACGAGGATCAGATGGAAGAAGATCTCGTCCCTTCTGAATAAAGTTAATTCTAAATTTATCACATGTTCCCATTCGTAGTAGTTTATCTGTCCTAGTTTTTTTTTCTGTTTTAGTTAATTCACACTCTTTAAATCAAGCACTGTACCCCCCCAGATCAAAATCAAAGAATTCGTGTATTCCCGAGGCCTTTAAGATTCGTTTCCAAATCGGTTCGTGTTTTATGTGTACCCCACCGCAATATCTGTACGTCATAGTGCCTTTCCTCCTGAAATTTCTGGTTTCAAACGCCTTTTCCCCCATTTTTTCCATATTTTATATTTATTTTCGCTTCCCTCTCGTTCGTACCTCTATCGTCTTTTGTAAGCATTGAATTGGGTTCTTCTACCAAAAAATGAAAAACGTGCTTTATTCGGACTTCGGATCGACGAAATCAAAGTAAAAATCACAGCTCATAAATACCCAGAATGTGAGAAATTCGAAGACTAAATAAGGGAGAGAGTCGGTTCGGAATGATTGGAAGGGAATAAAAAGACCGGGAATGGAGGGAAACGGAAGTGGGGACTAGAGAATTCGAATAAAAGAAAAGAAGACCCGTCGAGAGAGCGAAGAAAGTGGACGGTTTTCAGCAGGCCGTCCACGTGGCAGGCACCCACATCGGCTCCGTGTTCACTTTTGTGAGCATCTGTTTCAGCTCTTTCAGCGACTTCTCAAAGTCGATGTTGACGACGATGCCGTCGAAGAGGTGGCCGTACTTCTGAAAAACAGACGGGTTCGACGGGTCTATCGACTTCTGCTGACCTGCTCGATGAGTTTGCTCTGCGCGAGAATCGCCTTGAGCTCGTCGTCCTTGACACCGAACGTTCCCTCGACTTCACGTTGCCGTCGCAAAATATGGAGCGACGGGGCGGCGATGAAGATGATGTGGGGCTGCACTTCCGGCGAACGGATCGCTCCGAGGCTCTGAAACGAGGGATTCAGACAGGGTGAAAGGGGACGAATGGTTACCTCTGCCTTCAGTGTCATCACGCACGTCTTCCCTCTCTCGATGACGTTCACGACGTCTTTCTTCGCCGTTCCGTACCAGTGCTTCTGGTACTCTCCGAATTCCACGAACTTTCCGCTCTTCGCTTCTTCGTGAAACTTCTGCTTCGACACGAAATGGTAATGGACTCCGTTGAACTCGCCCTCTTTCGGCGGTCTCGATGTGAAAGGAACCGGACATGCCAACGTGATGCGGTCCGACTCCAGAAGGCGGTCTCGCAGTTTCAAACATCCGACGCCTTCTGCTCCGCAGAGCACGATCGGGCGACGATGCGTGGCCTTGGGAAGTTCGAGGACGACTTCTTCGTAGGTGAGAAAGTCCGAGTAGACGCCGATCGCGGGCAGGTTCTCCTCGTCGGCGCCCTTCTTCACCTCGAACTTCTTGCTCTTCTTCTTGCCCTTCGCTTCCTTCTTCTTCTGCTCGTGCTCCCTCTCCAGCTCGTCCGCGTACAAAACCACCTGCTGACGGAACGAGGAGCTCGGGATGAGCCCTGCGAGCGAGTGTTGCGTGTCCTCTCCGTCCCGGTACGCCTGCCACCAGTTGTCGTCCTTCGTGTTCAGCACGTGGAGAATGTCTCCTCTCTGGAACTTCATCGCCAGTTCTTTGCACGGAACGTAGACGTCGTCTTCCGGATCGTAGTCGAACAGAGCTCGGAGATGTTGCACGTGCTGCGGCTTCTTGACGTGCTCTCCAGATGAGGCCACGTCTCCATTCTCCGGATCTTCCTTCGGCGCCACGACGAACGTCACGAGACCGGAGAGGTTGCGGAGAATGTCGCATATCTCGTTGACCTGCTTGCCCTTCAGAGGCGAGCCGTTCAGTTCGAGAAGCTCGTCGCCCTCTTGGAACAGATTCAGTTTCTCGACGATGCCTCCCTTCACCACTCTGCCCACGACGATGCGATTGTTCTCGTTGCGGACGGTCGCTCCCAAGTAGCTGTCCTCGTCCTTCACCACTTCGACCACTTTCACATTCGGACTTCGCGGCGAGACGGACGACGCCGACGACGTCGAAGGACACCGTTCCTTCTTTTCCTGTCCGTTCATAGTGGCCGGCGGGATCGGAGAAGACGTGCACGAGGAGGAGTCGCCTCCAGAATCCGTCCCGATTCCCGAAGACGTCGTTCCGCATTTTCCGCTCTGTTTGACGGTCTGCTCGATGGCCGCCTGGATGGGCGGAGCCGCGAAGAAGTCTCTGAACATTGCCACGTCACTCTCTCGGCCTTGCATCGAGGAGAGCTTCGAAGCGATGCGTTCGACGGAAATAATGACTTCGTCGAGGTCTGAAAAGTGAAAACTAGTCCCTCCCGATGAAGAAGTAGTAGTTCTTACGCGTCGAGTCCGTGTTCTCGTCGTCGATGAGCACTTCCGAATGCTCGACGACTTCATCGCTGATCGCGATCCGCGTCGTTCCGTTCTCCGTCACACTCTTCTTCACATGCACCTCTTCCACTTCGGCCAACGGATTTGCGAATGACGTCACTTTCATTGGCTCTTCTTCTACAAAAATATTTGCTCAGGAAATGTGCAAATAGGAGGAATGAATGAATGAAGAATGAAGACGACTCACTCTGATCCACATTCTTGGCGAGCGCCTGCAGCTTCTTCGACTTTCTCAACGAGCTCCGCAGAAACGTGTTCTCCTGCTCTTTCCGACGCTTCTCCTGCATCTCGAACTGTTCCGGTGGCCGTCTCAACGAGCCGCGTTCGATGCCGAATCCGTTCGTGTGCACAGAGCTCCGCGGAGCAACAGTCGGCGGTCCTGACGTGGCAGCGATGTGCTCCATGTCATATGTGTGAATTTCGGGGTACTCTCTGCAAGAAACGAGGTGAAATGAGAGGCGAGAGTGAGTCATATAGAGGGAAAGGAAGAAGCCACAGCAACGTTTGCGACGGGGAGCAATCTGCGATAAGGAATGGAAGGACGGAGGGAGGTGGGGGACGAGTGATAAGCGGAGTGTGAATCACTCGTTCCATATGAAAAGGAGAAGGAGGCGGCGAGGGCAATTTGTCAAGTTAGCCTAGTTTCAAGTTACACCCGCCGTCTTCTGACACAAAAACCGTGCCCTTTGCAGCAGCAATCAATGGGAAAGCGAGGGGAAATGGGAAAAAGCACAATTGTCATCAGAAGAAGAAGGAGAGAGGCGACAAACAAGAACATGAAAAGAGGAAAGCGAGAGTGATGGGAAACACCTTTTTGGGGGTCGCCTCGTTTGATGGCTCCAACTCCTCGGACAGCGCTGCTTTTTTGATTGCGTTCAAGACGGAAAGACCAAGTTTCGCCGTTGAAAGAATGGGAGCAATAGAACGAGAGAACGGATGGAGGCGAGTTGCGGCGAGCGATAAGCATCTAAATCGGTTTGGGTCGGGACGAAAAGACCCTTTTCTCCGTCCACCCAGGTCTCTTCTCCACACTAAACGAATCAACTGAACACCTGCCTCTTCCGGAAAACGAAGAAGCTGTCGACACCTGCCGTCTGACCGCATACGCACGTTCGTCGAGATTCTGGGCCAAGCGGGGAGGGAAGCGGACGGATGCGGATTGGAAGGTTCAGGTATGGGGATCCCGACAGAGAGAAATGACAATAACAATGAATGATGATGTGTTCGCGGGGGGTGCGGCGACCAAAAAAAACGACAGACCATCAGCGTCAGCAACGGGGGAAAAAGGAAACGAAAGGAGAGGAGAGAGGGAGGGATTACGCATGTATCCGACTGGTTATTTTGGAAAATGGATGAACAGGAAGGGGAGGGGGGGGATGGTAATACCCCTGCAACCAGCCGAATGCGACCTTTTGCACACGCCGTATTGACAGATACACAGGTGAAACGAGGAGACGGAGGCACACGCGGGACCGCAGCATATATGCCAATTATCCCGGCAATCAGGGCGTTTCGGGATATGGCAGGCAGGGCGAGTCTAATTAGACAAGGCTATTGAGACGCGCGGCGCGGGAAGTGCGCTCTAATGAGAACCCATGCAAGGTGCGAGAACGTTGTTTGCGGTTCCGATTGACATCTACTTATACTTACTTGCTGCCCATTCACCAGCGCTTTAGTACTTTCGAAATCAACAACACAATCGATTCAAGGATCGGCGCGAAGAACTAGAACTACCTGGGATGACTATTGTACACATTGGAGGTAGAAACAATGGGGGGCGAGTGTCGGGTATTGTAGTTGTTCACACACAGTCCGTTTTGCATCTTCATCATCTATTCCTTCGTGTTTGCTCATCACCGGCTTTACATCGCGGGAGGGCAATGGCTACACGAGGGCGCTTCTGTACACAAACATTTATGGAAAGAGCGCCAATTCAAGACTTTCGAAACGTCTCGCAGAGGCGAGCCACGAGGGGAAACACGGAACAAAGAGGCGTGACCCCGTTAGCATAACAGTCACGAAGAAGACGCGACTTGATGGGCCGTGAAAAGTGCAGCAGCAGCAGCAGCACAAAGGAGGAACGGCGTCAGGAAGGTTAGCAGGATGCAAAAAGCGAAACGAATTCAATAACTGTGTGTGTGTGTGTTGAATTCAATTGAATCGCACCGAGTGGGAGGCCATAAATGCGCTCTTTTCACTCTGTGTCAATAAATAACCGTGTTTGAGGGAATCCTTTTTCGCCTCCTCGAATGTTCTTCTGTCTTCTCAATGAGAAGTTCTCATCACAAGTCAGATTAAAGCGAAACAGTGATGACAGGAGGGGGGTGTAATGAAGAGGAGAGAGAAACAATTTGTGGTAAGCGACGAAAGGGGCCAGATGATGAATGAGTGCGAATGAAACGCAGTGTCTGTGTGTGTGTGATAAGCGCGGTGTGGGAGGTTCTCACTGACGAGTGCCAACTGATTAATGACCAAGTGGTTGTTCTTCTACCTGCATCATTCACCTTGACTACTACTACTACTTCTCCCCTCGTTTAGACGGTCTTGAGAAACAAGAGGGGCGGCGAATGACCCAGTTGCTTCCAAATTAGCTCACATTCATAATCTCACACTGTCTTTTTCGCGCGCGCGCCCGTCCGTCCCACCACCTCCACCAAGGCCATTAATTAATTTCGAGCGAGAAAACGTTCACTTCCGAATGGAGGGTCGAAAAAGAATAAGGAGAAGGAGAGGAAGAAATATCGGGATCTCGTGTTTCAAAGTGACAAAGTATCAGTTGTAGTAGATATCTAGCATCTTTCTCTCTATTTCTCTTTCTCCGCAAAGAATCACTCTCTTCAGGTACTACCAATATCGGAGTGTTTATGCAGTCGCGCGGAGGTTGGGAGCACTTGAAAACTCTCGCTTTCCGGTCCCCCAGAAGGCCACTTGTGTGACCCTGATTATTGCGGGCGAAGTAAAAGAAGAAGTCACCCACTTTTTGAGTCGTTTCGTCACTTCTTTGATGTGATCCTTGTCCACTGAAACCAGGTAGGCGTCCGTCACGAGACGATTCGACCTGGTGCCGTGGAACACCGAAACCTCGTTTTCTGCCGGAATTTCGAGAGCACGACGACGCACTTTCAGCTGAATGATCTTGCGACGAATGCACTGAAACAGACGGAATCGTCTGAAGACGGAGTGGAAACGAGAAGGCGATCGATACCTCTTGAATGTAGGTGGTCACCTCTTCATAGCTCTTGCCGTCGATTTGCATGTCATTGACCCCGACGATTTCATCACCGAGACCGAGACCGGCTCTTTCGGCGGCCGTTCCTGCAAACATATTACTACGTGGCGGAAAGCGTCATATTTCACGTGGCATGATCGGGAGTGACGTGGCAACCGTACTCACCGTACAACCTGACGATCTTCTCCTCCCGTTCGACGAGAATCACGAATCCGCTCAACGGCGTCGACGTGCTCACCGTGGCCTTCTTGTTCCCGCCACGCGCGCTGCTCAACCGTCGCAACGACGTCCGCTTCAAATCGGACAACGCCTGCGGTATCGAGACGGACTTGGACATCCGGCGGCAGACGACGTTCCTCCTCTAGTTTCTAGAACCTGAAATGCGTTTTCTTCGTTTCTTCAGATCCGATTGAGGGGGTGTGCAAATAAGAAGACGAAGAGCGAGACGAAGAGTGGAGAGAAGAGTAACGAAATGAAAATTTTGTTTTGTGTTTTCGGGAGGAGCTGTCTCCTAAGGATCGTCATAAAAAGGGGCAAACCAGAAATCAGGCGAAGAATGAGAAAATGAATGGGGGGAAGACGGAGGAGGAGAATGTCAGAAGCACTCGGAGAAATGCTACTTCATGTAGGCGTCGTTGCGTGAATAATTGAGAAAAAAGGGAGAAGAGTTGTGAAGAGTGCACTTTCTTACTTAATTGCTTTTTCTCTTGCTCCCGCTTCTGCCCGTCTTGTTAGTGCTCAGAATGGAGAGAAGAAAGTGGAAAAGAGGATCCACCATTCTTCGCAAAGAAGAGCTAGAAAGAGAAAGTGCAGCTGTTGTCACGTTGCTCGATGAATGGGCTCCAATTAGAATTACACATGTCTCTCGGAGCTCGTGCCGGCTCGAATGGAAACGAAAACGAATGATGGAGAAAACATCGGATCCGGATTGATGGTCTTCATTCGATCCAGACGCGACAAGATGGATAGATCGGAGGCGCAAAAGTCGGAAGAGAGCAGAGATTTAGGATGACAAATAATTAGGGGTGGGGGGATCAGAGAAGAGAGAAAAGGAGCCCCGAGCGAAAGAGAGACACAAGAGGAGCAGATTTCTGACGCCAGTGGTGTGTGTCTTCTTCTTCTTCTTCCCGAGATGTATACAAAGGCACCGAGCGGAAGATACAGAGAGAAAGAAACGGCCGGGGTGGTGGGGGAGGGGTGGGGACCAGTCTGGGAGGGAGCCTCCTCCGAGACAAGGCGAGCTGTGTGACATATGACCCGCTGGGATTTGCAGAGACGCAGCACGAACGAGTCCATCGACCAGCTGATAAGTGATAGGT
Organism: Caenorhabditis afra; assembly: GCA_963570955.1. Classification (NCBI taxonomy): domain Eukaryota; kingdom Metazoa; phylum Nematoda; class Chromadorea; order Rhabditida; family Rhabditidae; genus Caenorhabditis; species Caenorhabditis afra. The sequence goes on along the minus strand of OY751536.1, from coordinate 4,412,808 downwards.
GAGAAGAAGAGCGAGAGAGGAGGGTCCTGTAGTCCGCGACACAGGTAGGTAGGTACTAACAACTACACAAACACGGGAGACCTTCACGAAAGTCGTCGTCGTCGGGTGTGTTTTAGAGTGACACTCGAGAACGAATTCATCTACAGATATGATCTTTCTGCCCCGCTGCTGCAGGCGGGCCGCCGCGCTTTCTTTCTCGTGGAACCACCAATCTTTCTGCCTCCATCTTCTCATCAAGACCGCGGGCGTCACCGTGAGAAACGTTTCCAATTTCCGGCTTTTTAGCCATTCGCCCCTCGTTTTCTGCGCGCTTTCGCTCTCCTTCCATCCAAACACTTTCAAATTCGGAGAAAAAGTGGGAGTTCCTTCGCTTCAAGATCCTTCTCTAACGAGTGGTTTGAGGGGCCCGCAAGAAAAGGAGGAGGAAGACGCGAGAAGTGTGTACTCACACTTTCCATTCGGAGCAAAGAATGGGCGAAAAGAAAGGGAAGGGGGTCCCGAGGAGTGTTGCCAGCTGAAAAGTTGACGGATTTGGGAGGGAAGGAGCGGGGAGGCGAACGGGAAGTGACTGAAGAAGAGGCACGCAATAACAACCGAATGAAGACCGACTTTTGCGAGCAGAATGAGCAATCGTTTTTTGAAAGTTTCGGGTGGAACCCTCCTCCTACGCACACGAGTTCAATGGAACAGTGTCCCGTTCCCAGACGATCCCGTGGTTCGATCGCAGATCGGTTCCCCATAAAAGACGTCGTTTCCCACCGGAAACAAAGCGTTTCACAATGCGATTCTCATTCTCTTCCTTCGTCTGCTTCATCGTCTTCTTCGTCTTCTTCTTCATCTGTGTCGTCGTCCCGACGGCTTTTGCTCGACGTGGCCGACCGGTGAAGGTGTCGTGCAAGACGACGTCCGACTGCGAGCGCTTCTCGACCCACAAGATCCGTGTCTTCTGCATCGACGGCTTCTGCTACGACGCTCTGCACGCGAGAAAGTTCTTCTGACAAATGAATGTGAATGATGTTTTATGTCTCTCATAAAGCTTTGCTCGAAAACCAGTTCGGCGAAGAAGATCTCATAAATCTCCTCGATGAGCTGCGGCAGCAGACGGAGCATTCGGGTGCATTCCCAGAGCTCCCCGAGCCCTCGTGAGCCGGCTCTTTTTGTTTCAATTCGAAATGCGATTATCGCCGGGCAGATAATGGGAAACTGCAACTGATCACTGGCTCGGGGAGACTAATTTTATTTGGCGAGGAGAAAAGAGGAGGAAAGTGGACCGAAGACGTGGGTGGCTCGTTTCTGAATGAAATTAGAAGTCTTTTATTATGAAACAGTGACACATTGCACGAATTGAGAAACAAAAAGAGGACCCGAGATGAAATGTCGAAACTAAAGAGAGGAAGGAAATGGAAGGAAATGGAAGGGACGAAGAGAGAGAGAGAGAGAGAGATCGAATTGTGTTGACCAGAAATGGGAGAATTCAATCTAACGACTTTCAATTTGAACTTTTCCGCACGGAAAAACAGACAGAAAGACTGATAGCAATCGGAAAACTAAACCGGAAATTGAAAAAAGGAGGGTGAGAATCAATCAAAAAGTGCTAATATTTCTGCAGATGCCGCACCCCATCGCGAATTCCTCGCCAGTCGGCGGGTGCTTCATCTTCAGCGGACACGCCTGCTCCTCCATCGGCGTCGAGCGGGGACCGACGGGGCACGCCGGCAGCAGGTTCTTCGGCAACGACATCAGACGCTGGAAGTCGTCGTGGCACGGTGCACAGAAGTGCGTGGTTCCGAAACTGCAACAAGAGGACGGTCAGAAAAAGGTTCGCCTTGATTGTCGTTGGTGAGACACAGTATTAGGCGAGAGTTTTGATGTTCGTCACACATTGCGGATCTCACAGTTTCAATTTGACCTACTTCGTCAGCGATGTTGGCATTCGAAACAAATTGAGACCGCCTTCTGATGGCAGTTATTCTTTTTTCACCTTTTCTAATTTTTCGATTCTTTTTCTCTCTGCCTATTTGTTCCTGCATAATCAAAACTTACCAGAAATAAACTGCAATGGAGCAGCAGAATTTGCACTTGTACTCGAGATACTCGACTCCGTGCCGCGGACAGACTTGCACGCCACTCGTGTCGGAACATCCGCCACAAAGAAGTTCTTCTGGGTTGAACTGCGAGTTCTCGAGAGCCTGCAATCTTCTCCGTCATCTCCCGCCGTCGTTTCTTGGAAAGCTTACCGCCTGACACCGACTCTCTCCTCCGAAGTACGCCTTCTTGCATTTGTGACACAGCACGTACATGTATCGATCCAATGCGTACTCTTCCGGCTGATTGTGGAACTCGCTTCTCGGATCGGTGAGTGCGGGGGTGGCCAGAAGACCGTCGTACTCTAGCCGCATTTTGGCCTTCGTTATGACCTCCTGTCGGATTGCTTTGAGAGGCTGGATCAGGTCTTGGAGGCCTTCGTGCTCGATGAGTTGGATGCAGAGGGGACAGTGCATGAAGCGGAAAACGATGCGAGGACCGTTCCATCGCTTCTCGAGAATCATTCGGACGCAGTGGTAGTGGAAGATGTGACCGCATCCGAGACGGACGCACGGAGCGGCTCCCAGTCGCTCCGTGAAGCAGATCACGCAGACGTCGTCTCCATCCTGTGCCACGTCGGTTCTTTTGCATGTGAGACACGGAAGACACTCTTCTTCGTTCCGGATCCCTCCGCAGAAGTGATTGCACGTGTGCATGATCTGACAAGCAGTCTTCGCATAGTTGACACAGTCCTCATGAGTGCACGTTCCGTCGAGGTTCTGATCGGGAATCGGAACATGGTTGCCACAGAATCGACACGTCATCGGATGAACGCCCAGGAAGGCGGACGAGTCTTGCATGACGTGATGACCAGATGACGTCGAGGGGAAGAGAGTGTCTGCTGCCACCTCCACCATCCCATTCAGAGCCTCGCCGTGGAACAGAATCAAAAAGTTCAGGAACTTCATTCTGGCGCATCCTTGATGGATGTTGATGTCGTGCTGAGTGCTCTTCTGGACCAACGTCTTCACTCCGTGATTCCGGTTTTTCTTGTGCAGATGCATGACTGTGAAGCACTCGCGGCAAAGCGCCGTGTCGCAGTCAATGCAGAATACTTGAGCCGTCGTCATTCCGTCGTCGTGATTCTCGCAAAGAGAGACTGGCTCTTCGTCTATCGGCGGTTCTTGAACAGCCTTCCACCTCTCCGATAATTCCAACCACGACTTGTTCTTGATCAGCGCCAGTGAGGATATCGCAGTCCAGAATCGCTTCGATCCGACTACAGCTACCGCCTTGCTTCTTCCCCCGCTCGCCATTGTTTCCGTGTAGGAAAGCGACTCGGGCATCTGGACGAGACTCAGCAGACAGTTGGCCAGCTCACTCCTCGCCGCATTCGACCACTCTTGCGTGTAGTTTCCATTGCACAGGTTGTCCACGAGAAGGGCGGTCTGTCGTCCGACATCCATGTCAACGGACTTGTCGACTCGCCACGTTTGAGGGGCATTCAGAACGGAGGACTGAAAACATTGGTTCTAGGGGAAGTTCGGTTGAAAAGAACACTCACGCAAAGATGCACAGTGACAACTGTGTGGGCGGCCTTGTCTCTGACCTGCAGTTGAATCACCTTCCCCACTACGACGAGCAAGTTGCGGATGATCTTCGGAACTTCCACGTTGGTCGGCGAAAACGATGCAAAGATGCACTCGAGGGAATTGAGACACTGTCTCTGCACAATAACTGGCGCGAAGATCAGCAGCTGAGTGATAGAAGTCAACACAGAGTTTCTCTGCCCGAAGCTGTCCATGTTGCCCCGGGAGTCACAGATGCGGCACAGAAGACTCATCAATCCACAACAGTACGAATAGTTTCGCTTAGATTTGTCGCACAGCAGCTCGACTTCTCTTTCCATCGCCTGCACTACTTGGTTGTAGACGTAGTTTTGAAGCGGATAGAGTTGGACTCGGCTGAACAGCAGATCGATGACTCTTTCCCTCAGTGTATCGTCTTCCGATAGCTCTCCGCAGAATGCCTGCGAGGATATCGCCTGGAAGAGAGCGAAGGCGTCCCGTTGTGTGTCGTTGAACAGGAGATGATGGGAAGTAGATTGCGGAAGTCGTGGAGAGCCAGAACACTTGGCCGGGTAGCCGAGAACGACTACTTGCCGAATTCGGGAAACTGGACTCGGACCCTTGAATTGAATCTGGATGTGGCTGATCTCTTTGATGCAACACTTCACCCATCCGCAGTACGTCTGTAACAGTTTCAGTCAAGAAGGCTCAAGTGAATCAAAGAGAACTCACCAAATCCAATGTCAGACTTGTAAGATCCCTTCTCCGCCCGTCTTCCATGATCGCCTTGAAGAAGACCTGCGTGGTTCGGTAGCCGTCGTCCCTCGGATTGTCGATGAAGACACTCAGAATCTCTCCGCGAGCACCTTCGTCCAGTTGAACAGATAGCGACCTGCATCTGTTCTTGTCCTCCTCGCCGCTTTCCCAGAACGTCTCGCCGCTCTCGTCCGTCAGACAGGTGACCATCGCCTGCCGGCTGCTCGCGGTGATCTTGGCGAACTTTGTGATGTCCTTCATTTCCTTCACGAACCGATTGTCGGTGTCAGCGACAGAAGTATCCGAGAGAATGCCGCCGACTGTTCCGAGAATGTTGCAAGTGAGAATGAGAAGATCCTGTTCTTGAGCCGTCAGTTGAAGGGTCCACGACTTGAAGCAGAGAGATTTGAGTCGTCCGTCGACGCCAGCTGATTGGAGAATGATCGAGACGGTGTGAAGGAACGAGTGCAGTTGGGTGACCATGTCGGCTGCAATCGGTCCGGCCAGGAAGCAGAGCCTCCACGGATGCGGCAGGATGTTCGAGTTCTTCTTCGCTGAGAACATGTACTCTGCGAGTCTGTTGTAGGAAGTGAGCGAAGTGAGGTACTGTAGAATGATGTCCGAGACACTGTTCTCCGAGGAAACCATCCGTAGCAACCAGTTCCAGACTCGGAATGCGTGAGCAAACGCGACTGCTCGACGGACCGACTGCACACATGCGGCTCGGATCCTCTTTAGATCGTGATGTTCGACGCAAAAGGCTAGAACTGGTCGCTTCAGCAGAGCAGATGTGGATGGATTGGTGTTGGTGAAAAGAGTGCGGAGAGCCGCTGAGGGAGACTGCAAGACTTCTGTCGGTTCGGTGACGATCACTGCGGCTGGGCGATTTAGAGACGCCGTCTGATCTACGCAGTGTTCCGGAGGAGACATGATAAAGTTGACTTTGGGGCCGGGATCCGACGAGTAGCCGAGTTTCATGTAAGAGTGCGTATGAACGGACGTCGTTTGCGGCACGTCCAGTTTCCTTTGACTCCGAGGCATCGTGGAAGGAGTGCTCAGGTGAGTTGGGAACAGATTGATAGTCCATCCTGAGGTGGCCGCCGAGGAGTTGTTCGACTCGGTCTGCAGCCGGCTGTTCAGATCGAGAAGGAAGAGGGCGTTCTGTCTGATGATGACTTCCGGTCTGGCATCCGACGCCGACGTCGAGAATCTGAACTCTCTCCAGCGTCTCGTTCGCTCCTGATGGTGTCCGGCCGGCGTCTTCTTTAAGTACTGACCGCGACAGCTGTTGCACATGAGGTACACCAGACTGTCTCCACGGCCTCCGGATCCACACTCTCCGTACCATCCCGTCGAGAACTTCCCGAACGAGTTGTATCCGTAGCCGAGACAGTCTCCCCCACATCCGGGATGTGCCATTCTCAAGTGAACTGGCAACGGAACTGTGATCTTTGCATCGCAAAGTTCGCATCCTCCAGCCGCCACGGCAGATTTCACAGAGTCAGAGAGCATTGCTTTGTTGGAGACTGGAGCCATGATGAGATGCTGCTCGACGCTGATCTCGACGACTTCACAGATTTCTCTCCAGATCTTGACGATCGGTTGGAGAGCTGCGGGGGCGTTGGAGCAAGAGGGCATCTCACACGATTGCCAGATCTGAAACGAGAAACACTGAAAACCAGAAACTTCTCTAAGAACTCACGTTGTGCAGATTCTGATGGAATCGCAAGTAGGCGGCCGCGGCCATCAGATCCTTGACAAGGTGTTCGTGCCAGACGAACGCAGAGAAGACTGCTCTGATGCAGTCTGCTACCGAAGGCGTCAACGCATTCGGCAATCTCCTTTTCCTCCTCTCCACCGGTCTTTCCACGTCTTCTTCGTCGTTCCCGTTGGTGGAGAAGCTCAGAGACGTCTCCGAGGACGGATCATTCTTTTGTAGTACGTACTTCTCGACGCCAGCCAGTTTGATCCAGACGCCGTGTCTATTGGCCAACCATCCACTGCTCTGCAGGTCGCACGGTCCCGAGATCTTCTCTCCTTCGATCATGGAATGAGGTGCCGGTGCCGAGTAGACTTGCAAGATATCGTTCGGAGAGAGGATGTAGGTCTCCGAAGCGTCGATGGAAACGCTGTGATGCTTGCTCCCACTCGACTCCTTCTCGATCTCCTTCCTCCGCAATCTGACTGCCTTCTCTTTGTCTCTTCCGCCTCTGCCCAGTGGGATCAGCTCTCTTTTCAATGGTTTATGATACGCGAGACACCACACTTGACCGGATCCCTGAGCGCATCCGTAAAGAAGGGCCGTCTCGTCAGTGAGCCGAATCCATTTTCCGTCGTCGTTTTCGAGCTCCTCGATGAACTCGACAAGTGCGCCACGTGGAATCACTCCGACACAAGTGGATGCGAGAGTTGGGCCCAATCTCATTCGGATACCCGAGAAATCGCTCGAGAAGGGAACGGACACCGTCTGAGCAATGATCATCTGAGCTCCTCTACGAGATCCTCCAGCTGTCTGATCATCTGCGTTGCCACGTGGCACTCTGTCGGTCACATCCACAGTGTAGGTGTGAGAGATGTCGTATCCATCGACTTTGCACTCTATTCGGTAGCTTCCTGCAGTTGTGGGCGTCCAAGATCCCGAGAACACAGAGGCATCCGTCGGTTTGAGTGGAATCCGATCCTTGATCAGCTCCTCCTTCATGAATCCGAGACGGATCTCTTCGATTGTGTAGTTCGCAAAAGCAGGCATCGCAGCAATGCTCATGTACCTCGTCTGGTTAACGATTATCGGTTGGAACGGGTTCTGTTGGATGAGAAGCGAGGAGGGGAGGTTGTCGATGGCCAGGTTGTGAGTGGCTGTTGAGCTAGCGTTCTTGTGTCCGAGGGATGCGAACACTTCCACCTGCAGCTTCGGACAGTCGACCTCTCGATCGTACTGATCACGACACTGAAGCTTCAGGGTGACGGCCTTCCCGACGACCATTTCATCGTGAGACAGCGACAGTTGGCACTTGGAAGCATCTATCACTGGTCCAGTTGGCAGCCACTTCGCGAGGAACCCCGCTGAAGTCGACTGATGTCCGGATAGGAACTCTCGGAGGAACTGTAGATCGGCCGATTGCGCAGACGGCGGGTGTCCTTTTGTGCAGAGCTCGCTTAGAGTTGGAGAGTGGCTCAAACTGAGTCCCTTCTTCAGAAGACTTCCGTGCTTCTCGAAGAGGTGCCGGGTGTCGTCTTCCGCAGTGCTCAGATGTTCGATGTTCCTCGGATTAACCGGAAGTTGCGTCATTATACGGCACGCATTCGCCGACAGCCACACGAGATCTTGTTCGAGCCGCATCGTCGTGTCGTTATAGCCGACCAAGTATCCGGTCACTGTTACATGGTATCCGAACATCTGCTCGAGAGTTGCACCCTCGACACCAGACGACGAGTCGAGAACGAAGAGAAGACAGTTCCCGGGAAGAATCATCGGGTAGGCGGGCCACTCGTTACCGTAGCATCGTTCCACTGGCATGTAGGAGTGGTCGTCCACTTTCAGATAGATTGTGAGTTGATCGTCGAACTGCGCGGTCTCGCAGTCCGGCGAGAATCTGACACACACGTAGTCGGCGTCTTCGAAGAAGACCACTTGAGAGCTGGAAGTGTTCGGTTTGTACGGGTGGAGGCTCTCAACGACTGTTGTCACGATTCCCGAGTACGGAGTGTCACAACCACTGTCTTCGGAGTCGTAAGAGTGCAGCACGCCTCTTTCCACCCCGTTCAAGTTGGAAATCATTGGAATCAGCTGCTCCATCGTCGACATCAATTCGAGGGATTTGTCCGGGAACCTCTCCATGAAAACCATGACGTGGGGGCTGATGTGGGACATGAGATGCTGGCAGCACGCGGGAAGAGCGCCTCCTTCTGTGATAGCTGCTCCGATTTTGTTGGCCATGAGACGGAGAAGTAGAATGAAGGTCTCGTGGATTGTCTCCTGGGTGACCTGGATGATGTTGGACTGGTCTACGACCGAATACAAGAGGTAAGGAAGTTGCCCTCGCTGCACGTTGGTTCCATTCTGACTCATGGAGCATCCGGAGAAGAAGAGCCGAGCTCCTCCATGAAGACGTACTTGAGTCACGCCTCCTTCTCCGCAGAACGTCTTCGTGTGCTTCTGCATGTTCACTTTGATCGCATAGGTTACTCCGGGCGAGAGAAGCACGTGGTCCGGGAACCGAACGATGCCCACTTCCTTCTCTTCCATCGCCATCTCGGCTGTCACTCGGAGCAACAGTGTCCACTTCTCGGCGGCATCCGGAGACAACATCAGAATCTCTCCAGTGAAGGTCCTTCTGTCCGCCTCCACGGGAAGGTAAATTGCGAATCCGTGCAGTCTGACGCCTTCTGAATCGACACGGAATGCCACTGCGTCTGCGCTTCCGTCTGACATTTCCCACACTGGATTCGCGCTTCGTTTTCTGAATCTCGACGACGTTTGGTGCACAGTTGGTCCGAGCATCGTGTCTTCTGCGGGAATAGCCAATTCCTTGGACACCTTCACCAGAATCTTCTCTGCCATGCTGGAAGTGTTCTCGTATGCATTTCGCATGAAGGCCTGATCGTAGAGAAAGCGGAGGATGTTCGGAAACGACGTCAAAGTGGCCAGAGTCTCTTTCTCGCAGTTGAAGTGCTTCAGAAGAAGCGACGAGAGCATCGGAAATCGATCGTTGTTGTAGGTGGAACTCAGAAGACAGTGAGCGATTCTGTCGAATTTGGCGAGACTTCCAACCACGGCTGATGTCAGAATCAGAGTGTCACTTGTAGTTTTCGAGACGACGGCAAGCAAATGAGCATTGACGAGAGTTCGCGAGCCCATGAAGCAGTGGGAAAGTGAGATGAAGAGCTTGACGGACTCCGAGACGCACTGCATCAGAGTGTACCCCTGCTCGGCGACCTTCTCCTCTCTCTTGAGGTTCGGCCGATTTTCGTACCCCGTCATGTCGGTCGAGAAGAAGAACTCGAGGAGCATGGAATGGAGGTTGACAATTTTGTTCGCAAAGTCGATTCCCGGTTCGTCCTGGTGAGCCTTCTCCTTGTAAACGGTTCTCACGAAGCGCGACAGCAGTTTCATGCAGATGAGCGCAATGAATCCCTCTCTCTCCTGAGTCCACTGTCTCTCGGCACTCTCTTGATTATTGAGATCTTCTTCCGTTTGGACTCTTTGAAGCGCCCATTCCAGCAAGGACAGAACGTGTCCGATGCCCTCCGCAGAGATGTTCTTCATTGCTACCGGAGAGAAGAGATTGGACAGATCCCGGCTAATCGTCAGTGGCTTCGTCTGCTCAGATTCGTCCTTGTCGGCTCCTCCGTCAGCCAGTTGATAGTACAATTCGGGTATCTGACCCACGTTCACGTCGGTTCCATTGTTCGAAACGACTGAGTTACGGAATTGGAAAGTGACCCCGTCGCACTCCAAAATCGGCTTGCCGACTGCTCCACAATCCGAAGACGGTCCACTGATCTTGGCGCTGACGACGTGCCATTGATTCGGCTGAATGTGAATCGGCTGAGAGAACAGAAGAGTCGCCGTTTCGTGAGCGCCGCAGTCGTACATCGTCTCGTCAGTCTCTGTGATCTGCTCCACGTACAGCTCATCCGATTCTCCGCCCATCAGTCGATACAACTTCAGTTTCGAGATGTACTCTCCTCGTCCACCGTACAGACCCACTCCGACCAAACGGATCTCCTTGTTGACCTTGAATTGGATCGCTTCGATCGAATGAGCAGAGTATCCCCATCCACCGCCGGTCCCTTCGAACCGATTGATGACTGAGTAGCCTTCCGTGCCGGTCCTCTCAACGTCTTCTTTGTCGCCGTTCTTCCAAAATTCTGACAAATTGATCACGTTCGCAGAATACGTAGCTGACAACAACTGAATTCCGAGGCTCATTGAAGATGCATAGGAGGGACTATCGTAGACTTGAACGGCGAACTCGGCTCCAGAGAGATACGAGAGTGAGTCGAAAGCGTCCGTCACGGGCTTCTCGCTTTTCTTGAAGATGTCGTACCCTTTGATTTCCATCTCTGCCGAGTTGTAGTACCACAGCATGTCATGCTTCGGATCGGTCGCCCACGAAGTGTACCAACACTTGTAGTCACTCGGATGATGCTCGAAGAGATTCACTTTCCGACGAATCACAATGTAATCCTTTCCAACTTCACGCGGGAATATGAAGATGTTCGTTTTGTTGGCCACGATTTGCGACTTGAGAACGTTATCGGAAGAGAGAAGGGCCGTGTGACTGTGGATGACAGTCGAGTCTCCTTCGGCTCCGATCCATCCGGCGAACGCAGAAGATCCGGGACCGTAGCCGGGCACCCTTTCGGGCGTTGCATTCCATCCCGTCTTCTCTCCCGCTGGCCGTCCCAACTGTCCTTTTCCGAATGCTCCGAATGTGTAGACACTTCCGTCGTTGGCTCGAAGAACTGTGTGATTAGCGCCAGCAGCCACTTGAACAATGACCACATCTGAGGGTAGAATGACCTGCTGAGGGACGTTCTTGCCGAGAGTGTCTCCAACTCCGAGCTGTCCGTGACTGTTCAATCCGAAGGTGAAGACTCGTCGATCGGAGGCCAGAAGCACCGTGTGAAAGTTGCCGCAACTCACACTTGACACCTTCACATCATGGGGTCCTTTGACGAGGAGAACTCTGGCCGGGTGAAGTGTGCTTCTTTGCGGAGCAGCAGTCGAGCTGAACTGAACGTGCTGAACTCGGCCCGGTTGTGCAGGTTCGGTGATTTCTCCACAAGGTCGGCAGAGGCCACATCGAAGACATGTGGATTCTCCGACCCCACAGTGACACATGGATCCTTTCGCTCGAGGAACTCTTCCACACGCGACCCCTCTCGCAGAGCACAGTCCGCATTGAGCACAAACTGTCGGAGTGTCATTGACCCACGTGTGCTCGCCAATCGGACATATCTGATACTCCTGGCGCGCCGAGTGACGTGGAGATGAAGTGGCCGACGTGGTTTCGGATCTTCCGCACTGGTTCATGTTGTTGAGTCCCCACGTGAACAGGTGTCCATATCGAGACACGGCGACTCCGTGCGCCTTTCCGAGAGCTATTGTCGAAATGTGAACATTCTCGAGTCCGCAAAGCATCTGGTTCGATGCATTCACACGCATCGTGTGCAGTCCGCCCATGAAGATCTTTCCGTTCTCGGTCACGTATCCGTAAACATGTCCGGACGCGCACACATGGACTGTCTTCTTGCGATTAGAAGGCGTCAGCCTTCGGAGCCGTCCGTTCCTCTTCTTGTCGTCCACACTGGCTATCCAGCAGTGACCGGCTCCCGATCGGAACATGATCGTGTCGACGCCTACAGACATCTGCACAATCGGCTCCGGAAGGCACAGCTCCATCCACGTGTTGCCTGTCTCGTGCAGTCCGAATCTCGTTCCATTTCCGGCGTAGTAGATCTTTCCGGAACGCGCTTGAATGAATGCGACTTCTCGAGTGATGTGCAAATCCACTGTTTGCGCTGAAAAATGGACAAAAATAGAGTCAAGAGCGAAAAGAAACGAATACGAAACTCACGATGAAGATTGGGAGGAATGTACTCGAGAAGATGGTTCGTGTTCTGAATATCTCCGAACGAAGTGAACGTGACGTCTGTCAGTCGATGACTTTTTCTCGAAGACGGCTCATTGGAGGGAGAAAACGAGTCATTCAATTGGATTGTCTGGAACCTGTGAGTGGGAACGTCTGGAAAACATTCGGGACTCACGGAAAGTGTCGAATTGGCGATCAAAGTGGCACTGTAGAAGTAGGTTCCGTCGGTGAAAAGAGCATGTTGCACGCAGCTCGGAGGCAGTATCACCTCTCCGATGTCCAACAGAGAATCGGTGTCAATCACCGAAATGCACGACGAGTAGTTCCTTCTCAGGTACAGGGATCCGTTGCAGAGATACATTTGCACGTTCTTCGACGACTTCAACCCCTGATTCGCTGCGTACAACTTCCCGGATATGGTCTCGTTTAGTCCGGTTCCCAACTTGTAAAGTCCCACGTAGTTGAGGATATATAGAAACGTTCCGTCGCACGCCATCGAGCTGTGAATCCGATTGTCGTCATCTGGAGTGTCGGACGACGGCGAGTTGTCCGGAAGGGTCGGCAGGCTGAAACTGCTCGCCACGGAATGCTCGTGCACATCTGTCATCGACCAGTTTGGACTGAAACTCCTCCATGTTCGTTGATGAAATAAAGAAAGTAGATAAACTCACGGAATAGATGAAGAGCTGTCGCCGCCGAGTGCTTTCCGTCTGACTTTCAGTAGCAACCTCCTCAGATTCTCCGGCATTTGGATCATATCGTACGTCGAATCGGCGCTCATCCTCAAGTTCTTCTTCATGCAGATCAGCGTCCTTATTGTGCATCCCAGATGTTCCGGGTCTCCACAAGCGATCGAAAGAGCAATCAGACATGACGTGGCTTTCGAGCTCACAGAAGGACATCCGTCTTCTCGAAGGCTCTTGAGCACGTTGACCATTGCAGACATCGAAAGGCGGTTCTCGGACTGAAGACACTCGATGGGCATGGATTGAATGAGTGAGAGCAGCGACTCGAGAGCCTGAACACAGAGCTCCGCGTCCCTCCGGCTCAGTTGCTCGAGCACTTCAAAGATGCAAGTCAAACTTGCTCCAACGAGCTGATCCGTCTGAAAACAGAAGTCTAATTCTTCCTGGGAACTAGAAAAACGCCTACATTCTTGTATTCTTTGACCTCCTCATCGGCTCTGCTCGTTCCAGCCTCCTCGTCTGTCCTCTCTTCTTTCTCCGATTCTTCCTCCGGATTCCCGAATCGCGCGAGAATCGACTTGGCAATAGCCACCAAAGCGAACGGGGAAGGCGGACCGACGACGAACTTCGAGTTGAGAATGTCATGGAAGTTCCTTTCTGACGGCTCTTGTGGCTTCTCTGCAAATTCGTTTCCACAGTCTTTTCAACTATTTTCTCGATTAAGGCTGAGGCCATTGGTCATTGGAGCCTTCGTGCATTGCAAAATGACTCACCGTCCTCCACATCTGTCTTTCCACAAAAGGCCGGAACCTTGAGAATGTCTGGTTTGCACGTGTTCTCCGCACATTTGTACAACAACTTCCGCAGCCGTCGTGCACTTTTTCTGTCCTCTGGCACTGCTGATGACGTCACACGTGTGCTCGCTGAGCTCACGCGTTCTCCGTCGATTTCCCGCAGAAAGTAGGACATCTTGAGAGGGAGGATTCAGGAATCACGACGTTTCACACCATGAGTGATCTGGAAAAGAATGAAAAAGTTGTGTGTGATAGAGAAAGAAGAGGGGAAACGGGGGGAACAGTGGCGAGAAATAAGAGGCAGGAAAGGGGGCGACTGTTGACAGAGAGAACTGTGTTTTCGCCCCGGAAAACCACGTGATCGCTCGGCTATCTCTGCAGAAACGGTAGCGAAAAGTGAGAGAAATGTGGCTCGGAAATTTGATTTCTTTCAGGCGTTTCCCTTGTATCTCTGCAGACCGACAAACGGGAAAAGAAAGGGGAGAAGAGGGTCCAGTGGGCCCCCCGCAAAAGGGTATACAACGACGTTTTGTTCAGAAACGCGAGACGGAGAGAAGGCGGGAGGAACGAGAGGAGCGCCTAGACAGCGTGCCGGACGCGGAGGCAGTTTGCCTTGTAATGGACAGCCGGCGAGAGAGCGCGAGACACTGTGGGCTTGTGCGGAGACGCAGACGGACGGAGACGGGTGTCCCTAGATGGACACACGGAGGAGAAGGAAAGCACGAGAAGAAGAGAGGGCTCCGAGTGGCCGTTGTGGTGGGGGAGAAGTGTCGAAAAGCGGAGATGAGGAGAGGGCAAGAGCCGGCGGAGATTGGAAACGAGATACACGCTCGCAAGTATCTCGGTTTGAATTGGAAAGTAGTCTGGAAGGATTCATGAGGCGACAATCGGTCAGCCCGACGAAATGAATAAACAAATTCTTTTTTCTGCAGCGACTGATCTCCCAAACAAACAATTTTCCCGCTCGCTTTTCTCATTCGTAATCGGAACATTTATTCTGTTTACCTCCACATTGTTCTGGAAATCTGAAAAAGGACAGAAGTCTCTCAAATTGAATGCCTGATTTGTTTATTCAATAAGAATCAAGTTTAAACTTCCAAACTTTCTTTGTTGATGTCGCAAAGCTTCTCGAATTCGTGGATGTCGAGAAACTTCTGGAAACGAATCAGATTCACTTTTGAAATGCATTCCTTCGGACGAACCTCACGGAATCCGATCCACTGTTGCTCGCCGCACGTCTCCGTCATCTCGGTCTTGATGCAGTCGTCCTTTCCGAAGATGTTGTTGCACGCCTTCTTCTTCTCTTCCTCGGACACTTCTCCGCCCTTTCGGATATTCTCTTCGATGATCGACGGATTCCAGTCGGCGAAGCACGTCGATTTCTTCTTTTTCAACTGAGCGATACACGGCGAGATGTCGTGGGCGAAGGCGATGGCGTCGCAAGCCTTCTTGATGGCGGCGGTCAAGTTCTCAATCAGCTCCTTCTTGTGCTTGTCGCACGTCACCGAGGGAACACACTTCTGGAGGAGAGCCACGCACGAGTTCTCGACCTCTTTCACAGTGCTCGTTTCATTTATTTTCAGCTCGGCGAACTTATCCATAAAGTCGGTAACACTCTGGAAGGTAGAAGTATCCCATCATTTCTGACCGGATCACTCACGAGATAACATTCGAGAGATTCCATTCGCTGCTCCCCAGTGCATTTCACTTCGTTCGAAGACGCCGTGGCCAGACTTGCTCCATGAGCGGCTCCGAGGAACAGTGCTCCGAGCAGGGCGACATCGAGAAAACGCACCATTATCTGAAATAATGGCATAACAGCAGGAGAGCAAAGGAATGGGAGAAAACAGAGTTCTCTCGGCCGAATGGCTCTGTTTCGGCGAGAGAAACAACTGCTTTTCGCCTCGAGGTCCTTCTTTTTTGTGGATAATGTGGTGTTTGAAACGTGCGTTATGGGAGAACAGTTGGTCTGAAAACCGACTTTCATTTGTAATAACACAGTTGTTGGTTTTCTTGGAAAAAAATGATTCCGGACACGAGGTAAAGAGAAATAACACTTCTGAAGTGGTTTCATTTTTGAGGAATTTGGAAATCATGTCAGTTCCTTTGAGTTTCATTCTGATGTTGTCACCAGTCAATTTGAAACATTTAAACTGGTAATCGATTTATTTATTCACTGTATTCTGGAGAACATAAAAGTTTAAGATTTGAAATCGCACTGCTTCATTATCTTGTTGAGGTTGAGGAATTGCTGAAAAGGAGTATCGATTTCAGAAACGTGTCATTGTCACTCACGTCACGGAATCCGTTCCATTCCTTCTCGCTGCACGTCTCCAGAATCTCCTTCTCAAGGCAGTTGTCCTTTCCGAAAAAGTTCTTGCAGGCCTCCTTCTTCTGCGCCTCCGTGACTTGCTTTCCTTCGCGAAGCTCGTCCTCTTCCGGGAACGGATCCCAGTCGTCGTAGCACTTCGACTCCTTCGTCGCCAGCTTGTCAGCGCAGGCGGAGAAGTCCGTGGAGACGTAGACGACGGCGTCGCAGTAGGTCTTGATCATTCCCGAGATCTGCGCCGTCTCGTTGTCCTTCTTGTTTCCGCAGCTCATCGAGGCGAAGCAGTTCTGGAGCGAGTCGCACGATCTCTTGAATTCTTTCACTTCGTTCTTGTCGTCCATGTCCAGCTCGTTGATCTTCTCGATAAAGTCGTTCATTCGCTGAAAACCAAAGCAATCATGTAGATCAGACAATGTTTTCTGACCAGCAGACATGTGATTGCTTGAAATCCCTGTGCCACAGTGCAGTTGAGGTCTTTCGCAGCTTCAGTGGCCACACTCGCACCGTGAGCCATTCCAAGGAGCACTGCTCCCAGCAGAGCAACTTTGAGCATTGTTACCATCGCCTGAAAGATCGATACAAAGCATATATTAGTTGAACTGCTCGATGCCAATGGAAGAAAACAGAAGAGTGATATGCTCCTCAAGAGCCAAGAACACGGAAACAACTGCTCATGGCTCCGCGAGCTTCCCGAATGTTGTGTTGACGGATGACACGTGCATTTTCCAAGGAGCTCCGTCCCCGAAAATCAATCTTCGCTAGGAAGTTGTTTGGTCCGTTATCTGGAAATTGCCTCGCGGTGATCATTTCAGATGGACCCGAAACAGTTGATAATCGGCGATTTCCTCTTCCTCTTCTCTTTTTCCTCCGCATTGTCAGTTGTCGTTCTCGGATAAACAAAGGATCGAGTGTTTTGCGAGACAACTGAAGAACATCAGGAAATGCTCAGGAAGCACTTACAGAGCAAAAAAGACATTACTTCCACCATGTCCCTCGTTTTTTTCTCCTCCATTCGGCATATGACTCCAGCTCTGCAGCTACAATCGAATCTTGATAACAGATGGGAAACCTAATAACGTCTTCTCTGATTTGTCCCCTCTGGAATGGCTATTCTATTTTTCGAAAATAACTAGATTTATTCTATTGGGACAGGTGTCATATCACAAAAACAAGCACACAAAAACACCACAATGGGAAAGCACAGGAAAAATAGTTATTAGGAAGAGTTGCACGATTGAATCACGTCTCCGAATTCGACTCCGTTGAACACGCGGACGTGCTGAAATGAACTGTTCGAGTCTGATTAACGAGTTGGAGAAGTTACCTTCAGCAGCGATTCAAACGTTTCTATTCCACACGCGCCGACGATCTGCTTCTCGAGACATCTTTGCTTCCCGAAGAAGTGGTCACATGTCTCTTTCTTGACGTCTTCCGTCATTTCCGCGTATCGATCAAAGTTCAGAGCCGTTTCGATCGGGCTCGCAGAGCATTCCGTCGAACTGTTGCTCTTCATCGCTTCTTCACACGAGCGGAACTCCACGTTGAGAAAGATGGTGGCGTCGCAATGTGCCTGGTACTCTCTCCAGTTTCTTCCCTTCCACGGCTCCATGAGCGGCAGTCCGCACTTCAGAAACGCGTGAACACAGGATCTCGCCACTTTGCAATGGGCGCGGAACTTCTGCAGATAACCTTCGTCGTTGAAATCCGGTGTGAGCAAGCTGAACGCCGATGTATTCTGAATAGAAAACAGTGAAAAATCAAGGAAACATGTTCATAAGTACCGTGCGACAATACAGGGCCTCCCCGATCTTGCACGGATCGTTCTTCCGCTTCCAGACGTTCTTTCTCAGCGGCCATATCCGGGTGTCAACTTCTTCGCTCGACGTGTCCTTGTTCTCTCGTGATATGAAGACGTCGTTCAGGAAATCG
This sequence comes from Caenorhabditis afra, assembly GCA_963570955.1. Taxonomy (NCBI): domain Eukaryota; kingdom Metazoa; phylum Nematoda; class Chromadorea; order Rhabditida; family Rhabditidae; genus Caenorhabditis; species Caenorhabditis afra. The sequence continues at coordinate 4,395,123 of OY751536.1, read as the reverse complement.
TAGTTCATCGTTGTCGTGGTTTCATACGAGCATTCAAACAGCAGAACAGACGCCAGAACGAGTTTCAGAACGACTTCAAACTTCATTTTGAAGCGTCGTGAAACGGGGGAAAGAGCCGACGGGAAAGAGAAACAACCGATGGACTTTTTATTGCGTTTCTCTCTCTTTCTCCGAGAAGAAGAAGATGAAGAAGAAGACATTCGCCGCCGAGCTCGGGAACAGCTGTTTTGTGGGGCGCCCGAGCCGTCATCGATATATCTCCTGAGAGAAAAGGGTCCTCTCGAACCACCGGGTAACAGGGGAAAAGTTTATTGTGGTGCAATAAGCAAGCAAACTTTTGGGAAACAGGGGAAAAGAGTTAGTAGAATGGGCGTGTCGCCGCGCACTTCTGCTTGATTCTGTCCTTCCAGGCGAGGTTGACCACGGCGAGGTGCTGGAATGAATTGGCGAGGATCTGGGGAGTGGGCTCCCTTTCAGAGTTACCTTGTTGAGTCCAATCCAGGTGCGCATTCCGCACTTCGATGGGATTTGCTCCTTGAGGCAGTTGTACTCGTCGATGGTGTGCTGGCACTCGGCGTCCTTGAAGTCCTTGTCCGAGACATACATTCCCTTCGGTCTCTCTGGCGGGTGGCCCATCAAGTAGAGGCACGGAGCACGTCCCTTCTTCAGCTTCAGAGCGCAGGTCCAGAAGTCGGTGGCCATGAAGATGCCGGCGTCGCACGACTGCTCGATCGTCGGGAGCATCGGGAGCGGCTTGCGGAGGAACTCGCCGCCTCCGCACTCCTTCATGTGGACGCACGGGGCGAACGAAAGACACTTCTCGCGGAAGGCGGTCTCGTTGAGCGGGGTGGCAAGGGAGGCCATGTGGAGGAGGCGCATCATCTCGATGGAAATCTGAAAGAGCGTCTGAACTTCTGAACCCGTTTCGCAGTCGCTCACCCAAATGCATCGGTTGAACTCTTCGCTGTCGCGTCGGACACAGTCGCTGTCATCGTCGTCGTCGTACGTCAGCTCTTGAGCGGCACACAGGAAGCACGTTCCGAGCAGCGACAAGAAGAGAACGGCGGTGGGCAATTTACCCATCATGCTCTGAAATAGAAGAAAGTAGGTCTTGGGGGCGAAAGGATAAGAATGAAAGAGCGAAAATGTGTGGCGGTGGGAGCTGAGGGGAGGGCGGCCTCGCCGGAAATCTCCACCACCTGTTTCTCCGAATGAAAGCAAAAAAACGTTCCCCCATAAAACACGACGAAATCGCACGGGTCGTAAATTTGTATGGGCCATGTGGTGGTGGTGGGTGCGAATAAAGGGAGAGCAGCTGGCGCCGTTGAAACCATCCATCTTCGTCTTTTTCCGAAGCAACGAGGCCGAAGGAACAAAAAGAACAGGAGATCGCAGGCAATTTCCGTGTGCTTTTGAATGTGTTTCGCGAAGAAATGTGTGCGGCGGAAAGAGCCAGAAAAACGACTCGACGGGGCTCCTCTCTTTCTATTTTTCAATAAACGGGTGCGATGTTCTACTAGAGAATGCTTCTTGGTTTTTCGAACACACAGAGGGCACAGCATCTGGCGCGAGGAGGCCGAGTCAGATGCCGAATGGACTGCTCGCTGAGGATGTGGCGAGGAGAATGAGGCCGACATCTGGCCGAAATGTGCATTCGCCCCGCCCCCCGTCTCGTGGCGCTCGCTGATTGGAGGTATTGTTGAAACTCGGTCACACCCCCTTTGAGGCGATGCACAAGGGACTAACAAACCACTTCATGCTTCATTAGATAGGGTTTTCACTTGTTATGAACAGGAAATGAAAAGAAAATAACATAACAATCAGTGATGGGAAGAATAGCTGATTGGCATCTGGAACATGCCCCGCAAGTCACATCCGTAGATCTTTTCTCCGAACTCTTTCGCCTTCTGAAACGGAAGTTAAAGATCAGGTGGCTCCGATTATGAAGCTCGAACCTTCTTGAAAGTCCTCCACACCTCCACCGTGCAGTACTTGACGATCTCGAGTCTGATGCAGTCCTTCTGTCCAAAGTACACTTTGCAGATGTCTCTCTTGTCGAAGCTCTCCAGAATGCGTCCGTCCTGATCGATTCCCAGAAACGGATCCCACGAGAAGAAGCACTCCGAGTTGTGCGACTCCAGTTTCTCCGCGCACTTCACAAACGGTCCCGTGAGTCCGAACATCGTGTCCCTGTAGGCTGCGACTCTGATCGCCATCTTGTTGTCACGTGTCGAGCGACATGGAAGGGCGTCGAAACATTTCTGAAAAGGGGCTGAAATTCCAGACACGATGACAAATGTCTAGACGAACGATGATTTCTTCGGACGTCTCGTTGAACTCCCTCATGTACTGCGTATCATTGAACACATGCTCGTGGTACTTTTTGAAGAAGCCGGACGTCTTCTGCAAAGGGAATGTGTAGGAAGTAGTTATCTCTCGACGGAGGAAACGCACCGACATGCACGTGACTGACAAGTTCTTCTGCCATCTGGAGCACAGTGGATCCTCGGCGAGCAGAAGTGCTGAAGCAGTCAAGAATAGAATAATAGCCGACGACACAGCGAACATTTTATTTTCTTTTGCTTCTCCAGTTTCAGACGAGAAAAAGAGGAGGCAAAACTGAGGTTGGGCGTCCGAAATTCCAGATTTTAAACCCGAGGAGGACACTTGCGTCAATAGACACCGAACAGTTGTGAAAAAGAGATTTATGAAGAGCGGACAACCGAAAATAAAAATAGAACGCTTCTGGAAGGCTGCAAAAGACTGCTGCTGCTTCTGGAACCCACCCGACACGTGTTGATTGTGTTCGAAAACGCTTGAATTCTGGGGAAGACCCGGGCTGGATGAGGTTTGAACGACGAGAAATAGAGGGAGGATCGGGAGGAGCAGGGCGAGCGGGATCATGATTGCTGGAATCGGAGCTACTGGGAAAGGTGGAAGCGAGCGAGCAGCTGTCGGGGTTGTGGGAAGGAGGTCAACACGTGCATCTTGTTTTTCTTCTCTTCTAAGAATCGCAGTTGCCTTATTTTAGTGATGATATTCTCATTCGATGTAGTTTTATTACAATCCGCCATTCAACAAAGAAAACATTCCATAAATTGTGCATTATCTCTGGACGCAAACTTCCTTTCCGACCTGCAGCTTGTTGCAGTCGATTCCGTCGTTCCAGTCGAAGAACTGTCTGTCCGAGATCCCGTTGGCAGTCCAGATCTTGAAGCAGGTGTCTCCCGCCGCGACCTTCTGGTTCTTCTTGCACGGCAACGGGAATCCGGTCTGGGCCATGCACAGTCTGAATTCGGTCATTTGGAACTCTGGCTCCGCGGTGGAACTTACTTCTGACCGACTTGCAGCTTGTCACAGTTGAGTCCCGGATTGTAAGACAAGAGGTACTCCATTTTGAAGTTGGTCTTCCCTTGAATCATCGACCAGCACGTGTCTCCCGCCTTTACTGTCTGCCATATCGCACAGAATGACTTGCTGGGAGCTGCAGGAACGGTGAGAAGGAGGAGAAGAGGGAGGAGAGCGAGTAGTTTGGTCATGCCGGATCTCAGATCGAGACCGACTGGAGTGTTGTGTAACAGAAGCAACTCTTATAAACAACGCAACGTGCCATCGTCAGTTGTACGGAAGAAAAGGGGCGGAGTCAGCGAGTCTTTGATCGAACGACGACGGCGGGTGTTGAGAAACATCCCAAAGGATCCGTGAATAGCACAGGCATACAGGAATTTACTAACAAAGCACATGAACATCCCTCAATGGTATGTTGAGAAGTCTTCTGAAAGATTTCACAAGTTTTCATTCAAAAAGTTACTCTCTTCCGGTGTACCGTTGGTTGTTCAGTTCGCCAAATGCGATAGAATCAGTTTGATTCGTGGCATGAATCACTGAGATCTCCCGATCTTTGTCAGAACTGCTCAAAGTGTATAAAAGCGAGACATTCTAGGAAAGCGTAACTTTCTATTATTTCTGCCAATTTCCGTGTTCTCGGTAATGGTTCTGATCTGTTTTTCTCCAAAAAGAGGATGAAACCCGAACAAAGAGATAAACAAGTTGACCGCCAAACGTTGATGTTTCGATTCGGAAATCAAGGAGCGCACCTGTTCAAACTGACTTCCAATCGACGTCAAACCTTTTAAACTCGCATGTGATTCGTTGTGTCGCACATTCCGTAATCAACAACAATCGCCTCCGAAAACTTTGGCCGATTGTTGTTACACTGAGACGCAGTGCTTCTTTTTGTTGACTCATTGCACCCATCTGATTCCATCGTCCAGAGTCCATTGCAGATCCGAATGAAACCTCTGCTTCTTCTGTTCCTTCTTGTCTTTCCCTTAGTCCATTCGAAGGAGTATTGCGTGGAATGGAAGACGCTGGAGGCAGGCGAGAACTGTTGGAAGGTGGCCACAGACAGAAACATCACGGTGGAGGCTCTGCAGAAGCTGAATCCGGATGCCAACTGCGACAAACTGGATGTCGGTCAGAAGTGAGTTGTTCTCGTTTTCTGGAAACTTCTTCTTAACATCTTCTCTCTCGTAGACTGTGTGTTCTGACGTCTTCTACGAAACCGGAATGCTCGAAAAAGTACAAAGTAGCAAGTGGGGACACATGTTTCAATATTTGGACGTCACGAAAACTGTCGGAACGGGAGTTCAAGGAAATGAATGAAGGGGTCGATTGCGACAAGTTGGAACAGGGAAAGGAAGTCTGTGTTGGAGTGGGCGAGAAGAGTTCGGAAGCAGTGACTGCACCTCCGGATGTTTCGAACGAGACGGCAGTCGAGAAACCCTCCCTTCCGATGGTCGAAAGTGAGTTTTCTTGCGTCATTCTGTGCGAGAGTGTTGTAATTGAACTCCCGAGAGCCAGGGCCAGGGCCAGGGCCAGGGCCAAGGCCAAGGCCAGGTCCAGGACCAGGTCCAGGGCCAAGGCCAAGGCCAAGGCCAAGGCCAAGGCCAAGGCCAAGGCCAAGGCCAAGGCCAAGGCCAAGGCCAAGGCCAAGGCCAAGGCCAAGGCCAAGACCAGGGCCAGGGCCAGGGCCAAGGCCAAGGCCAAGGCCAGGGCCAAGGCCAAGGCCAAGGCCAAGACCAGGGCCAGGGCCAGGGCCAGGGCCAGGGCCAAGGCCAAGGCCAAGGCCAGGGCCAAGGCAAAGGCCAAGGCCAGGGCCAAGGCCAGGTCCAGGGCCAAGGCCAAGGCCAGGGCTAAGGCCAAGGCCAGGGCCAAGGCAAATGCCAGGGCCAAGGCCAAGGCCAAGGCCAAGGCCAAGGCCAAGACCAGGGCCAGGGCCAGGGCCAAGGCCAAGGCTAAGGCCAAGGCCAGGGCCAAGGCCAGGTCCAGGGCCAAGGCCAAGGCCAGGGCTAAGGCCAAGGCCAGGGCCAAGGCCAAGGCCAGGGCCAAGGCCAAGGCCAGGGCCAGGGCCAAGGCCAAGGCCAAGGCCAGGGCCAAGGCCAGGTCCAGGGCCAAGGCCAAGGCCAGGGCTAAGGCCAAGGCCAGGGCCAAGGCCAAGGCCAGGGCCAAGGCCAGGGCCAAGGCCAAGGCCAGGGCCAAGGCCAAGGCCAGGGCCAAGGCCAAGGCCAAGGCCAGGGCCACATCGAATCAACACTCTGCTCTGTAGTCTTCTTTTTGTTTTCAAGCCACCCAGTCTTGCTACGAATACACAACTGTCAAGGAGGGAGACACCTGCTTCAAAGTTTCTGTCGCCTACGGACTGGATCTGCCGGCTCTCCAGACCACCTACGACTGCGATGCTCTCCAGCTGGGCAACACCATTTGCGTTTCCGAGAACTACACTTGCCAACATCGGTTCGAAATCAAACCGGGAGACACTTGTTGGTTCATGGATCAGGCCTTCAAAACGAATCAGACAGAGATGGAAGAGGCGAATCCGGGAGTGAAATGCGACAACCTTCCGGTGGGTCGGATGATGTGTGTCTGGTCGGCGCATGATAAGAAGCTACCCAACATGACGTGTACGAGCTGGAAGAAGATGGAGAAGGCGAGCTCCAGTTGCTATGACGTGGCACGTGACAACTCCATCACCATCGATCAGTTCAAGTTCATGAATCCAAGAGTGAACTGCACGCAAGAAATCCCGAAGGACGCGAATATCTGTGTCCGATCTCAGTCGACAAAGGACTGCTCTTTGATTGAATCAGTGGATCCCTCGAGGAACTGTTCCCTCATCACGCAACAGTATCAGATCAGTAACTGGCGACTCATGAACCTCAATCCAACACTGAGATGCGACAGACTCGATAAAACTGAGCAGATCTGTGTCGGAAACGGACCTTTCAAACAGGAAGAATGTGTGACGTCGCAGAGAGTTTCCCCTGAAATCGACACTTGCGAGAAGCTCTCAAAGGTCACCGGGCTCAACAATGCACAGATCGAGGCGTTGAATCCAAAGATGAAGTGTGGAAGGAAGCTCGAATGGGGATCTCTCATCTGCACGGCCAACCTCGGAGTCTCCACGAAGACTGCTCAGGAGACCATCGTCACGAACCTGAAAGATCTGGCTCCGGAGCTCGTCAAAAAGGTTCGTTTTGATTCATGAAAACTTTAAAGACCATCGGGTTTCAGTTCGACGCATACAGTGCCAAACCGAACGAACTGACTGCAAATGCGATGAACCAGCAACTAGTCACCGATCTACAAAAGCCCGCGGTGAACTCCAGACTCAAGGAGCTTTACAAGACGGATGAGAAGATTCGGAAGATCCTAGACAGCCAGCATCCGCTGCCACGTCAGTCTTATTGCGACGACATCAAGAAGACAAAGATGGAGTGAGTCGTGGTGGAGAAGAAGCGAAATGAGCGATAGTTCCAGAGATAACATCAAGAACTGCTTTTGTGGCAACGACGAGCTCCTTTTGTACTGTCAAGTTCTGGCGATGAAGAGGTTTATGGATGCTCAGGACGCAGAGTTGGTAGAGGCTCGCAATGTGACTTTGAGGTGCTGGTCCCACTCACTTTCAGCTCAAACTCGAGTTTCAGAGCGAAACGAGCGGTCGCTTGCTCCTTCTCGACTCCAACGTCGGGAGAAGACAGTCTGAGTGTCTTCAAGAGTTTGTACGGCGGCTGTTTTGCCGGAGGATGCTCGTTTCCAATCGGACTCGTCGAAATCAACGTGGAAGCGAACATTTGTGCTCCTGTCGTGAAACTCGCGACAGACACCATTCAGTTTTGCGAGAAAGATGAGAACGACTGCACGAAGACGGAAGTGGAGGACATTTCTGGACTCAAGTTCCTTTCCGAACGGAAGCTCGGAGGGAGCATCAGTTTGTGTGCCATCGGATCGAAACTAGTGAAGATGTTGTCACAAGGAGGCCTCAGTTTGTGCTGGGAGATCCTCGCAGCCGACTACTACGGCTTCATCGGTAGACTGAACCTTGGATCGAATCTGAAGTTGGTAGTCGTCAATGTAAGTACATCTAACTTAATCTCGACTATGCTATTTCGATTTCAGATCGAAGGCGGGGCCACAATGAAAGTGCACGGCCTCGCGTTTCCCAAAATGTGCCGTCACAGTCAGTTCGAGTGTGAAGACTACTGCAAATGGACGGCGGCGAGTTGGCAGAACGGAAAAGCTTACGGATACTTCAAGATCAAGGCACTCGCCATATTCGGGTGGGAAGGAATCCCGCTTATTGAAGACGTCTTCAATGCGCCGAAACGGGTCGGGTGTGACAGTGGAAGAGAGGCGGCGGTGGTGATCAGAAACGATAGGAACTGCAAGAATCACGACGAGAGAGCGATTCAGAGGAGATGCTGGAGCGGAGATGACATGGTTTGCTGGAATAGAATTGATGATGAAATGGGAAAAGGTTTCAGATGGGATGGGATCCACTGGACAAGGAATGGGGCTTCGCATTCCAGCCGAGTCGCTGGGGAAACACCCTTTTCGTTTGCGAGTTCGTGGATAAGAGTGGACAGAAGATCGGATTCGATGTTTATGGAGGAAAATCGAAGAACAAGGGAAAGCAAAGCTTCTACTATGTCGTAAAGAACGACGGAATCTACTTCGGGACCGAGAAGTTCAAGGAGGACCGATTGATGGGAACGTGGAACAACGGATGCGAAGAGGAGAAGCCGGAGGAGCCGAAACCGGAAGCGCCGAAGACGGAGGAGCCGACAGGAACGAGCTCGGTGCCAGCGGCGGGATGCGGCAAGAGGATAGTCGGATACTACACGGGATGGGGAGACCGAGAGATCACGGAGAACCAGCTGAAGAAGCTGACCCACGTGATATTCGCGTTCGTGGCCATGTACCCGGACGGAAGTGTCAAGTTCGGAGCTGTCAGTGTTGACGACTCGGGTCCACAGGCTGCTGTGAAAGCGGAGAGACGGTTCTTGGACATGAAGAAGAAGGCGAGAGATGTGAACTCGGGAGTCAGGATCATATTCGCAGTGGGAGGATGGGACAACTCGCAGTACTTCTCTCCGATGGCAGCTGATGCAAAAAAGAGAAAGTGAGTTGTAAGAAAGTGATATGATCTGCAATGATCCTTCCAGAACTTTCATCGATTCGGTCGCTGCTTTCATTGAGCATCATCAGATAGACGGAGTCGATTTGGACTGGGAGTATCCGGACATGAACGGAAAGGACAAGGTGAATCACGTCACACTGGTCCGAGAACTGAGGGAACGGTTCACGGAGATGCAGAAGAAAAAGGGGCGGAAAGATCCCTACGTCATCACTTTGGCGTCAGCAGCTGGAGAATGGAATCTGAGAAAAGGGTACGATCTGAGTGGAATTCTGAAGTACGCCGACTTTATCAATGTGATGACGTACGACTACTACGGCGCATGGGAGTCCAAGTGGGGCGCGTACACGGGAACTCCTGCTCCGCTGTACTTCGGAAGTCTGAAAGGGTTCTCTGGAAAACTCAATGCGGACTTTTCGATGAGGTTCTACACTTGCAAGACGAAGAAGCCGAGTCAGTTGAACATGGGAGTGCCCTTCTACGGAAGATTCTGGAAGAACGTCCTGGGTCCAATCGACAAGAAAGACGAGATGTGGAGGACTGCAGCGCCGAAAAACGGAATCTACGAAGGAGGTTATGTCGGCTGGCGAAATCTGGAGAGGGAAGGATGGAACAAGGGTGCCGCTTCCTGGCATAATCTGACAAAGTCTCCGTACATCTGGAATTCTGGAGCACGGATGTTCCTTGGTTTCGAGAACGAGCGGAGTTTGAGAGAGAAAATCAGCTACGCGACGGACAGAAACCTCGGCGGACTGATGATCTGGGCGCTGGATCTGGACGACGACGCGGATACTCTTCTGAATCTCGTGTCTTCTGCCGGTCTTTGCTCCGGAGGAAATGGGGATAAGGTCACGTACACATGTGTCCCCATCGATGACGTCAGATGGTGGACTCCGGAGAACTCGGACGAGTCGAAGCAGGGACAGTGCGGAAAGTCGGCTCCTCTCATCAACGGCTTCTACCCTGTCTGCGATCCGGACGACCCGGGATTCTCGTGCTGCGGTCTAGCTGGATACTGTGGAAGTGGCAAGGAATACTGCGATTGCAAGGGATGTGTCAACTATCGAAAAGATCCCAACTTGATTCTGAAACAACCGGTGAAGCCTTCAAGACCAATTCAGTGGTACACGCAGGATGCTCCGGATGGGAAACGAGGACGGTGCGGAAAGGATATTCCGAAGATCAATGGAAAAGTGGGAGCATCAAAATTCATCTTGAAATACATATCTCTGATTTTAGATTGCAATCTGTAACCCGGACGACGATACGAAACACTGCTGCTCAAACGGAAGCTACTGTGGGACTGGAAAAGCTTACTGCAACTGTGAGGGGTGCATCGACTACAAGAAGGAGAAGAAGAACTGAACGAGCCTTTGTACATCCCTATTTAATAAAATTCGTATAGTGTTCAATCCAGTGGCTACCAGTTCACATGTTAATGTCAGTTTGTCAGTACCAGGGCCAGGGCCAGGGCCAGGGCCAGGGCCAGGGCCAGGGCCAGGGCCAGGGCCAGGGCCAGGGCCAGGGCCAGGGCCAGGGCCAGGGCCAGGGCCAGGGCCAGGGCCAGGGCCAGGGCCAGGGCCAGGGCCAGGGCCAGGGCCAGGACCAGGGCCAGGGCCAGGGCCAGGGGCCGGGCCTGACTGAGTCCCTGGACGCCCGATAAGCAAGATGGCCGGCCCTCTCTTGCAACTCTGATGAGAAGTACTCGGTACTCGAGCCGAGTGAATACGAACCGAATCCGAGTACTCGGTACACCCGGTCATGTATGGAACCGAGTACTTTTCAAAAGTACTCGTACCCGAGTACTTTTTACTCGGGTTCGAATCCAGAGTACTCGTACCCGAGTACTCGAGTATTCGGGTACGAGTACCGAATAAAAAGTTCACGGAAAAATAGTACTCGAGTAAAAATATATTCTTTCCCAATACAGTCAATTTTCACTTGAATATTTTCAATTTCACGTCAATTTTTGTCGCGTTCGAACTGGTTGTATTCAATGAACCGAGTGAAAATATTCATTTTTCTCCTATTTGGGAGTTCGATTCCGACACTCTGGTGCACCCATCAGTTTCGGAATGATGAATGAAGAGGTGTGGGTGGGCTGTTCTGAATTGTTTGAACAGATTAGCGAGTGGGGAACAAAATGTGTGCCAGCCCGACGGAAAAAAATGATGATGGAGAAAAAAGTCAACAACAGGAAGATCAAATGAGTAGTAAAAATGTTTGAACAGAGTTTGCTCTCGTCTAAATCGGCGGCAGTCGGCAGAAATGACAAGCCAAACTTGAATGGAAACGGGTGTTTTTATATTAGGGGAACTTTCTTCCTTTTCCGCTTCCTACCCCCTTGACATTTCCGCACCTTCCGCAGTGATAAGGACACTAGTTTGGAATGATTCATTGAAATGTGGAAGAGGATATTCACAGTCAATTCAACGATATTGTTTTGGGTCGACCCGGAAGATGTAGGAGGATTTTGATTTTCCGATGAAAGAAAATGATTTCTCGAGGGATGGGAGACCATCGGATGATGAACTTGAACCGATTGAACAGGTTGGCAGTGAAGAGGAAGAGTTCCATTCGGGCGAGTCCCTCTCCCAAGCTTGCCGATCGAAAACGGCACGAACTCCTCGACCTGCTTCAGTGCTCCGTTCTCCTCGATTGATCAGGTTGGCGAGTCCTTCGCCCAGTCACATCATCTTGTGAGTACGAATTTGACCCAGATTTCGAATCACATGTTCTTCAACTATTCCTCGAAAAACAAAACACAACAAAATGCCCAACACTTGTTTATCTCTCGGCGAAATTCCCAGAATTACACATCGAACGTGAAGTTTATCGAGGTACTGTTACACAATCTTGACCCGAAACTCCCGTGCGTAATGTGACAAAAGAAACTTTTGACCCCGAAATCACATGACTATCCCCACTCGGGATCAAAAGGGCGTGGTCTTGGATCACGCAGATGAGGGTAGTCACATTACCATGAGAACAGTATAAAAGGGTAGCTCGAAACGGTCACTATGCACATCTGCTCGGATCTTCTTCTCGTTTCCAAAATCTCTCTTCAGAGTCTAAAACCTTCTTTCCCGATGCTTTCAGAATGAAGCTGCTCGCGGTCTTCGTGGTCTCCTTCTTCCTTCTCGCTCAGCTCGCCTTTGCCGACATCTACTGCAACGACAAGGGAGTTTGCACTGGAGACGGCCGCGCCGCCGAGGACACCCGTTGCGGCAACTGCCACTCTTGCTCCTACAAAAACTGCTGCCACGTGCGCTTCACCAACCCGCACACCTACTGCCACATTCCCGGATGGCGCTCGGACACCTACAAGGTCGTCCACGGAAAGTAACTCTTGGATTCTCTAGAGATCCTTCGAAATAGTCGTTTGCGCATCGTCATTTTGCTTCTGTAACCTTTTTGTTGATGATGACTAGTTGAGTAGAATAGGAAATAAATTCGTTATATTTTTCTCTCAGTTGCAACGGTTTTAGTCAATTTCATCCGAAATTCAGAATCGCTTTCATTCATCCGAGATGTTTATTAATGACGAAAACTTGCCTATCTCGAAAAAAGTATAGAAGCGTTTCAACGAGAGTATCTTGGATTGACCCGGCAAGTGTAGTGTTTTGCTTTTCCGATGAACGAAAATGATTTCTCGAGGGATGGGAGACCGTCGGATCCTTTGGAGAACTCGAAACGATTGAACAGGTTGGCAGTGAAGAGGAAGAGTTCCATTCGGGCGAGTCCTTCGCCCAGACACATCCGCTTGCCGATCGAAAACGGCACGAACTCCTCGACCTTCTTCAGTGTTCCGTTCTCCTCGAGAAACCGTTCTGGTGTGAAGTTGTCAGGGTCTGGGAAGCACTCCGGATCCGCCATGACGCTGCTGATCTGATGGACGACGGCGGTGCCTTTCGGGATGCGATGGCCGACGAGATTCACTTCTCGAGTAGTTGCATGGATCAGATTGATCGGAAGAAGATTCGCCACCCGTTGTGCTTCCTGTGAATACGGATTTCAGTGAAAGGAAGCTAACGGAATCGCTCACATTGATGAAAGCATTTGTGTAGGGGAGGTCGAGCTTGTCCTTCATCGTGATTACCCGATCTCCGACCACTTCGGACAGCTCCTTCTGCATCTTCTTCTGTGCTTCCATGTTGTTCACTGCGGTCGCCGCAAGGAACCCCATCGTGTTCGTCGTCGTGTGCATGCCGGCGACCCAGATATCAAAGCACATGTTCCTCAACTGATCGTCGGAAAACGATTCGAAATCCCCTGCGGCTTCCCGTTTCTTCTGCTCTTTCAGGTACGTCTCCACATAATCCTTGCTCTCAACCTCTTCGAAATCGATTTCTTTCCGATGTTCGTCGATTTGCTCTTTGAAGAATGCAAATATCCCATCACGAACTTCGCCGACACTGAAGAATGTAAGAATATTCAGCTGCTTCTCATCGTAGAAACTCACTCTGGCGTCATCAATTCGACCATAAACTGTGGCATCCAGTCCACGAGATAGGCCAAATAAACACGGAGACTGCCTTGCACCTCGAAGAAAAGATCCAGAAGTCCTTTCAGTTTGTTGAACCGCTCCGAATCGCTGAAGCGGTGTCCGAAGAGGAACTGGTTGATGACGTTGCCGATGGCCATATCGAACTGCTCTTGCACATTGACTTCCTTCCCCTCCAGCCTCCGCAACTCCTCCTCCATCTTGTCCACTTCCAGCTGAATCGACGCCTCCATCGCCTCTTTGCCCATTCCGAAGTCCCGCATCGTGTGCAATGCGAACCGTCGGTGCTCTTTCCACGTGTTTCCGTTCGTGTCGATGACTCCGTGATCTCCGCCACGCAGCGAATCGTTGAACTTCTTGAAGATCTTCTTGTCAGTGTAGCTGTCGCCGTCGTTCACGAACGTCTCCTTCAGCTCTCTGAATCCGTTGATGACGACCGTCGGTTCGGTCCCCATCCAAACGGTGTAGATGTTTCCGTACTTCCTTGCCCAAGCAGCAAACGCGTCGGTTCCTGGAGGCGGATACGAGAACATTTCGACCATGTTTCCGAAAATCGGAATGGGAAGAGGTCCTGAAAAACGAAAAAAAAAACTGAACAAAAAAGTGAGAAAAGTATGGATTTACCAGGCGGAAACTGTCGTCTTTTCCAGTACAACTCATAGAAAAAGTAGAGAAAAATCGAAGTGAACACAATGAGAAGGATCATTCTGTTGGAGGTTTTCTGTTTGTCGAGGTTAGTCCGTCTCTTTATACTCCACGAGCGGCTACACTTTTCCGTGCAGTCATTGCGAAACAGAACACTTTTCAATGGAGAAAACGGCGGGGCAAATACGTACTTTGTAGGTGCGGGCGCTCGCAGCGAGACGGCAAAGATCAAGTGACCAATTAGATAGCGACCTGACGTGATGATCAAGACCAGAAACAAACCGTAATATGTTTTGATTTTGTGGCAAAGTTCCTGTTTTTCACATTACGTACGAGAATTATTGCTGTAGATTGTGTAACAACACCTCGAGAAATTAAACATTCCATGAAATGAGTAGTTCCGGGTATTTTATCTTGGCCTCTCTAGTTTCAACCAATTTTTTGTTCGTCATCATTATGTTTCTATTGGGTGTCTTTTTGATGAATAATTGTGTAGAATAAAAAAAAAGCAAAACTCATTAGGAAGAATACTTCTGTTTTCAACCACAGTTGCAACAATTGTAATCGGTTCCGTTCGAAATTCAGAATCGTTTTCATTCATCCGAGATGTTTATTAATGGCAAACACGTTTTAGCGGTAATTTCTATCTTGACTGATTCGATGAAGTACGAAAAAAGTATTGAAACGCTTCAACGAGAGTATCTTGGATTGACCCGGCAAGTGTAGTTTTTTGCTTTTCCGAACAATGAAAATGATTTCTCGAGGGATGGGAGACCATCGGATCCTTTGGAGAACTCGAACCGATTGAACAGGTTGGCAGTGAAGAGGAAGAGTTCCATTCGGGCGAGTCCTTCGCCCAGACACATCCGCTTGCCGATCGAAAACGGCACGAACTCCTCGACCTTCTTCAGTGTTCCGTTCTCCTCGAGAAACCGTTCTGGCTTGAAGTTGTCGGGGTCTGGGAAGCACTCCGGATCCGCCATGACGCTGCTGATCTGATGGACGACGGCGGTGCCTTTCGGGATGCGATGGCCGACGAGATTCACTTCTCGAGTAGTGGCATGGATCAGATTAATGGGAGCAAGATTCGCCACCCTCTGTGCTTCCTGTGGATACGAATTTCAGTGAAAGGAAGCTAACGGAATCGCTCACATTGATGAAAGCATTGGTGTAGGGGAGATCGAGTTTGTCCTTCATCGTGATTACCCGATCTCCGACCACTTCGGACAGCTCCTTCTGCATCTTCTTCTGTGCTTCCATGTTGTTCACTGCGATCGCCGCAAGGAACCCCATCGTGTTCGTCGTCGTGTGCATGCCGGCAATCCAGATATCGAAGCACATGTTCCTCAACTGATCGTCGGAAAACGATTCGAAATCCCCTGCGGCTTCCCGTTTCTTCTGCTCTTTCAGGTACGTCTCCACATAATCCTTGCTCTCAACCTCTTCGAAATCGATTTCTTTCCGATGTTCGTCGATTTGCTCTTTGAAGAATGCAAATATCCCATCACGAACTTCGCCGACACTGAAGAATGGAAGAAAATTCAGCTGCGTCTCATCGTAGAAACTCACTCTGGCGTCATCAATTCGACCATAAACTGTGGCATCCAGTCCACGAGATAGGCCAAATAAACACGGAGACTGCCTTGCACCTCGAAGAAAAGATCCAGAAGTCCTTTCAGTTTGTTGAACCGCTCCGAATCGCTGAAGCGGTGTCCGAAGAGGAACTGGTTGATGACGTTGCCGATGGCCATATCGAACTGCTCTTGCACATTGACTTCCTTCCCCTCCAGCCTCCGCAACTCCTCCTCCATCTTGTCCACTTCCAGCTGAATCGACGCCTCCATCGCCTCTTTGCCCATTCCGAAGTCCCGCATCGTGTGCAATGCGAACCGTCGGTGCTCTTTCCACGTGTTTCCGTTCGTGTCGATGACTCCGTGATCTCCGCCACGCAGCGAATCGTTGAACTTCTTGAAGATCTTCTTGTCAGTGTAGCTGTCGCCGTCGTTCACGAACGTCTCCTTCAGCTCTTTGAATCCGTTGATGAAGATCGTCGGCATGGTGCCCATCCAAACGGTGTAAATTTTTCCGTACTTCTTTGTCCAGGCAGCAAATGCGTCGGTTCCCGGAGGTGGATATGAGTACATTTCGATCATATTTCCGAAAATCGGAATGGGAAGAGGGCCTAAAAAACGAGTGTTGAATAAAAAAGTGAGAAAAGTATGGATTTACCAGGCGGGAACTGTCGTCTTTTCCAGTACAACTCATAGAAGAAGTAGAGAAAAATCGAAGTGAACAGAATGAGAAGGATCATTTTGTTGAAGGTTTTCTGTTTGTCGCGGTTAGTCCGTCTCTTTATACTCCCCGAGCGGCTACACATTTCCGTGCAGTCATTGCGAAACAGAACACTTTTCAGTGGAGAAAACGGCGGGGGCAAATACGTACTTTGTAGGTGCGGGCGCTCGCAGCGAGGCGGCAAAGATCGAGTGACCAATTAGATAGCGACCTGACGTGATGATCAAGACCAGAAACATTGAAATCATTCATTTACGACGGAGAATAGAACGAAACAAGACGGATCACTTAGTTTCCGAGCGCGCCTGGCGGGTAGTCGACAACCAAAGCTCCACGACAGAAGACGTAGTAGAGGATCATTCGGGAGCCGGAGAACACGACGTTCATGAAGTCGTACGACCAGCTGCGCACTGAAAATGGGCATTTGAATTTCAGTGGGAGTGTGACGGATGGCTTACTGATTCTGGAGTTCCGGATTTCGTGGGAGATTGTAGCCGTGCGCGGATTCATGTAGACGAACCAGCAGAAGCCGCGAACCATGAACAGAAAGTATACAGCCAGCATGCACAGAATCGACCTCTTCACCTTTCCAGTTGTTCTGAAACAGACAATGGCTCTGGGACGACGTGGAAAGCCACCTACAGCTTCGGGTTGTCTGATCCGATATTGGCGAGCATGATCTCCTCTTGGTTGGCTGCTTTCTCTCCTTCGCCGACGCGAGATATACGGCACAGAGTGAGAAGAGCCAGGACGAAAGTGGAGGGAGTGAGGACGAAGGAAACGATGGGGATGAAGACGGTTTGCAGGAAACGGAAGACTGTAGAGAACAAGAAGTACGGTACGAGACTCTTCTGGCAGGACTCACGTGGTTGTTTGAAGGGAAGCGGCAGGAGGAGGACATCGCAGAAGTGGACTTTGGCGAGCTAAAAGACATTGAAAGAGAGAGGTCAAGACGGCGCATCTTACGAGAAGGTTCCACGTCATAATGACAGTGGCCGTCATTCCATACAGGACGGCGAGTGCCGTCAGAATGTACTTGTTGTCGTCCACCGTCAGGTAGCCCCACGCCTTCCTGGTTCTCGAGGAGCACGTCCACAGGAACTTCTCGAGGACGATGAAGAAGACGAGGATGGGAATGAAGACGTTCCCGAACTCTTCGATCATTTTCACCTGTCCCATGGCGTGTGTTCGGAAGTCGGCCATGAACTGAATGGGAGGATCAGAGTTGGCACTACAGTACACCTACATCACTGCGGTAGTAAATGGCCAGGCTCTTCATGAAGTAGTTGTACTCGTAGTGAAGGCAGCACATCATATCGATGATGGCAAGAGAGAACACGAAGACGGAACCTTTCAGTTGCTTCCGGAAGCGATAGATCAGAACCTAGAGAGAGCAAAGTTGAGAGATTTTCTTCAAATTTAGAAGACGTACCCAACTCATGAGAAATCCGAACGCGGCAATGATTGCAAGGACCACGTCCCACTCGGTCGGAATGAATTCCGGACAAGTGTTACGGATCTGCGTCCAGTTGTACCTCGCGCGCATTTCGTCTGAAAAGATGGGACCTTCGAGAATGGGGGACCGAAAACGTTGGCTTCGAAACGAAAACAAGAAGCGAAAACGGAAAGGGGGCGGAAGATTCTCGAAGCAAAGAGGAGGCTCTCTGTTCTATTTTTTCCGCCGTCATCCCCGTCTTCCGTCCAATCCTTCTTCGTCTTTTCCCCCCATCATTTCGGCCTCCCGACAAATAGACATGTAGATTGAGAATGAAAAGAAGAGGAGGAAGGCGTCGAAAACTGGAAAAACAAGAGCCGGCGGGGGGTGAAGCAGGGAATATACTCGTAGAAGGAGAGGAAGAAGAAAGGGAGGGGAAGAGAAGAAGACAACGGCTCAATTTGGGAGGGAAACGAGGGAAGAGAACGGACAATTTATTGCTCCTCCGACTAGTCGAGAGCCCTGTTTTTATGTTTTGAACGAGAGGACACGCACGGGAAATTGGACGGGTTGCACATTTCCATAAATTTATGAGAAAGGAAGAGCTTTCCTTTTTTGGGAAAAGGACGGCGTCTTAGGAGAAGATGTGAAAAAAACGAAGAGGGGATTTGAGAAGAGAAGTCGTTTTCGTTTTAGTGCAGCTTCGATTTCGGCGAGAGAAGACGAGGAAATGGGCCCCTTTTCCCGAAAGTTGAAAAGTGCTCCGAGCATTGAGGAAGGGACCTCCGAGAAGTTTCCAGGGCTCCTGAAAGATCTGCAGGTTTAACAAGGCAACATCAATGTTCAGGGCCGGACCCATCTTCCGTCTTCCACGAGCACTTCACAGTCCTCGAAGCCGTGTCTCAAGTGTCTGTGATCATCGAAACTTGTCATCATTCCGTGCATCTTCACTTAATTGCCTCAGATGATAAGGATCGCGTGCAGCGAAACGATAAGAAGGAGGTTAGTCTCCTTCATTTCGTTGTCTCACTGCCCGTTTTCACCGCTTCCTCCCATTCTATAGCTACGTTTCAATTAAAAATGGTCGGCATCTCGTTTACTTCTCGATCCGGAACACTGGACGAGAATCAGAATGAGAAGAATGAGTGAGTCTCGCGGGGCAAAACTGAAAGATTTCGGTGCGTTCAGATTCTCGGCTTCCATCGTTCTGGACCAACGGAAGACCGACTGGCGATCCATGTGGATTTCGATATTCCTGCAGTTTGTAGTCGGAGTCCAAGTGTCCGTCTACTACATGTCCATGTGGCCGTACCTACAGAAACTCGACAAAACGGCCGACGTCGACTTTCTCGGGTGGATCGTCGCTTCCTGTAACATCGGATCCACTATTGTAGGCCAACGTGCTTCAAAGATCTCATTTGTTTTCATCTTGCAGTCGAATCCAATCTATGGATACTGGAATCAGAGAACGATGTCTGTGAAGTGGCCAGTCATTTCCGGATTTCTGATTGCCGCCGTCGGTGAGTGTCACCTTTCAGCTGTCTAACCGACTTACACTCCGCAGCTCAAACGTGGTACGGTATCCTCGGAGTTTTCTCTGATGCCAAGTGGTTCATGCTCGCTGCTCGCATCACCACCGGTCTCGGAGTCGGCAACATCGCCGCGCTGAGAGTCTACGGAGCGACTGCATCGACTCCGAAGGACAGAATGAAGGCGATTTCGTACGGAACCGGCGGCTTCGTTCTCGGAATCTCGTTCGGTCCCGTTCTGTCGGCATTCTTCACTCCTCTGGGGGAAACTGGCTGGAAGATGGGCTCGATCTACTTCAACATGTTCACCGCCGTCGCGTTTCTAATGACGGCGGTCTGCATTGCTGCCTGTTTGGTGGTGTTCTTCTTCTTCGAAGAGAACTACGTGGGAATCATGGACGAGGACGAAACGACGACCGATCTGGTGGTTCCCAATTACGATCTGGTGGGCGCACTCGTATGCATCTACCTCTTCATGATTGTCAACATCATCGCAACCAACATCGAAGTGTCAGTCCATGATCTTCTCGCTTTCTCCGATCCTCCTCCTCTCCGTTCCAGAATGTCGACTCCACTGACGACCGTCCTGTACGACTGGAAGGACAGCCAGTCGATTCTGTACAATGGCATCGCGCTCTGCTGCTCGTGCATCGTTTCTGTCGCCCTCAACGTCATCCTCGGGAGCACGAAACTGGGAAAACTGTGATGCTGACCTAACCCTGCTCAGTTCTTATACTTTTGATAGCTACTTATAGGGACAAACGGATCCAGATGCTCGTCGGCATCTGCTTCTTCGTGCTCTACCAGGTGTTCATGTACCCGTGGAACTTCTACTCGGGACCGCTCGACTACCTTCCGGAAGGCAAGGATACTGACGTGGCAGGAGGTTGTTACCGAACTTACGAGTGGTGCAAGTGGACCACGAGAGTCCCACTGCCCATTTACCTGGTCTGTTTCATTGTGTTCTTCGGGATCGCTTTCCCGTTCGTCGAGTCGCCCTCGGCGGCTCTCTATTCAGAAATCCTGGGTCCCCGGAAGCAGGGGACGATGCAGGGGCTCTTCTCGTTGGGCGGAAGCATCGCGCCAGTCATCGGATCGCTCTCTTCAACGTAAGAACGAGTACGAATGAGGCAAATGAAGTCGTTCTTCAGAGCTCTATTCCAAGCCACCGGATTCCGGTATGTCATGGCTTATCAGGCTGGAATTCTGCTCATCGGAGCCGCTCTCATCCTCTTTTTCTACAAGAGATTGGTGCCGCTCAAGTTGAAGTCGATCAAGAAAACATAATTGTTCTAGAAAGAGAAAGCATTCATAAATGGTTCTCATTGTGATGAATTAGGCGAGTCCGTACTTCTTCAAGTAGTTGTTGTAGATCGTCTGATCTTGCGCGGGCATCGAGTTGATGAAGTTCTGAGCATCGGCCGTGTAGCTGGCCAGGAACTTTTCGGTCTCTTCCTTGTTCGCCTGAACAGCCAGATAGCCGGTCAGAAAGCGTTGTGTCAGAGCTGAAAGCCCGTCAATTGAGCTTTCCGTCATTCCGGCGGCCTTCAGTTCGGCCTTCGACTGTTCTTCTGAAATTCCAGACGATTGGAATGAGAGCGAGACGCTTCAGACTCACCAGTTGGGAGCGTCAGGGGAGCAGCCAAAGCGCAGGCGGCGAGCACGAAGAAGAAAAGAGCAAGCTGCTTGAACATTTCGAAGTGAACGGATCGCTTTCGATACGCTATCCCACCACTGGAAGTTCCTTTTATAGTAGTGCCAAATCGGCAATTTCGGGGGAAAGTTCAATGTTCACAAAGCCGCCGAAAACTACGAAATCACAAAATTCGTAGTGTGAATTGTCATTTTGTCTGGTCGTTTGAACCGGTAATCCGCCAAAATACTGAAAAATACGAAAGTCTTGTTTCTGTGTTTCACGATGTGTTCTCAAAATTCGAGTAGCTCGGAAATGTATAAAAGTGCAAGGAGAATGAGGAATCTAATCAATTCCGAATCATGTTCCAACAGCTTCTTCTCGCCGTTCTCGTGATTTCCGCTGTCTCGGCAACCAACTTCCCGACTCGTGAGTTTCTATTTTCAAACTTTTGATCTTCTACAACTTCGCATTTCCAGAAGAACAGTACTCGGCGGAGCTGAAAGCCGCCGGAATGTCGCAGGCTGGAGTCGACGGTCTGGCGGCGTTGAGCCAGAAGTTCGCGGTCGGATATGTAGCCGTGCAGGCGAGCAAAGACGCCACTGACAAGTTCATCGCCGATTACACCGTTGAGGCGAAGAACTACGTGGCGTCGATGTCTCCGGCGGATCAGAAGATCTACAACGACAGTCTCGTCAAGTACGGATTGGCATAAGTATGTATCATTTCGATATGAATGAATCCATCTGCTCATTCCTTTCGGTCTCCATCAAAGTTCCAAAAGACACACTCATCCAAAGAAACAAAGCGGCAGTCCGTCACAAAACGACGTTGGTCCGCAAAGTTTTTCGTATTTTCGTCGTTGCCAATGACGATGTGCTCATCTTTGTCTCACACAAAGACGTATTTCGTAGTGCCTCCGATTCGGTGGTCCCTCCAACTTTCGACGCAATTCCTCCGTTGCCAACGGGATTCCCGTATAAAAGCGCACGTCGTCACAGTGTCACCTCATCCGATTGCTCCCAAGAACTTTCTCAAACGATGGCATATCCCGCTGGAAACGTCGGCTCCTACCCGGAGAACGTGTTCACCGTCCAACCGCAACCTCAACAGCAACAACAACCCGTCTACATGTGAGTCGTTCGTGTGCACTTCTCATTTCGTTTCTATCCCACAGAATCCAGCAGCAACCGCAGCAAGGCTATCAGGAGTCGTCGTCCGGCTGCTGCGAGAGCTGTCTCGCGTGCTGCGTCTGCTGTCAGTGCTGCGTCAGTTGCTGCTCCCTCTTCACGTGCTGGGCCGAACTCTGCTGCGCCATCTGCAATTGACTGAAACTTGCTGCGAGCGTAGTGGAGATTCCTGAATAACGCATAACTTCAATGTAAACGTGCATGCATTAAACTCAGTGCCGCTCTGTTTAGAGCCTAGTGCTAAAGTGGCTTAAAACAATGAATGAGACCACGATAATGTGGAATTTTAGAATTTATTAGGAGTTATGTACACACAGACACTGGTTATTATGCGAAAAGTTAAGGGACAATGTATTGGCCTCCTCCGATGTTCTCGGTGGTCTTGGCGTACATCCAAAGACGGTGGACGAGGGTGTACTTGAGGACCTCCACTGAAAAAGGAACGCACAATTACCAACTGAACTCTTCTGAAACGAAGAAAAGTCTTACCTCCGATGAGAAGAGCCGTTCCGATCTCGAAGGCGTATCCGGTGATGAGTCCGCGCACGAACATCTGCTTCTTCGACTTCTCGTCGCGGAAGAGCTCGTCTTCGTACTTGACCATCGTGTTGTTGTCGCCCATTCCGGAGGCGATGTAGCTCGAGTACATGACCGGCCAGATCAGGAACTGGATGCCGGCGAGGATGACGGCGATCATCATCACTCTCTGCGACCACTTCAGAGCTGGCTCGTTGTTGCGAACGGCTCCGAAGAGCAGGAGGATGTTGAGGAGGATGAAGATGAGGTGCGGAACGCGGTCCATCCAGCCGCCGGCCTCGAAACAGATAGCGACGACTCCACGGATGACTCCGAGACCGGCGAAAGCGCAGACGAGCGGACGGGCCGGAATGCAGCAGAGCTTCGGAGGCTGGAGGCCAAGCGGTTGATCGGGATGGTAGTCCATACTGGAAGGTGTGAGAATGAAAGCGGAAAGAGTGAGGAAGGCGAAATGGATCGAAGACTCGGAGAGTGGCAGACGGAGAGAGGCAGAGGGTCAACTGATGAAAACAACGAGGGACGAAGGGGAACGGAGAGCGTGCGAGGCGTACAACGCAACAAACACCATCCGTAAACACTGCCTCTTTTTTGCTTTGCATCATGGCAGTTCGCCGTTTCTCCTTGGTCAGCTGAGAAACTGAAAATGAGATGAGGGGAAGGAGCGCGAGGCGGAGAATGGCGCCGAGTTGTCATGGAAACCGGGAGACGCTTGTTTGCGAGATTAGCCACTGATTCCAAGTCATGTGGTTGGGCGTGAGAGCCGCTGCTTTGAAAGGGCGCGCCATGGGAATTAGAGAGAAGGGAAAGACCAAAAAACGTTTATTCTCCACTCAATTTGTATGTTTGCAAGTGTGAGTCATAAGCGGATATCTCAGCGACGGACAGGTTTCTCGCGAATGTTGGATGCCAGTGGGCGAGAGGAGCAGAACCATTTTTAATCGGAACATTCCAACGATGGTTTCTGAAAACTGGAATCTGAAACTGATTCGAGAACATTCGACGTGCCTGTCATCTGGAGTTATTAGAAGGGGAGGAGGAGTTGCCAAAGCATTTTGAGTTCTCTTCTCTGGATATTACCTCTTTTATACCCCTTCCGAGGGGGAAAAAGTAGTTTGTGCGTTGCCGAAAGACGCCATTTAGCGGCTACACTTGGTCAAAATACGATTTTCGCTCGTCATTCTTCTCGTTTTTTCTTTCTTTTCTCTGCTGCAAATATCGTGTGCTGGTGTTGTGAAAGAGAAAACAGAGCACGATATCACACTGTTTATTCATCAGCTCGTCATGTTTATTTCAGATGACTTCGGACTATTCCACAAGTTTCGGCAGCGATTCGATGAGAAATTCGAGCTCGTCGATGTTTTTGAAGTCGCATTCGACGAACAGTTGGGGAAACGTTTCGCAATCGGAGAGGTCCTTGCACACGAATCTGATCTCCGGATCCGTGGAGACGTCGAACAGCACGTATTCGACTTTGTTCTGGCTCAGCACTCCCATCGTCTTCAACGTCTTCTCCTCGTCCAGGGAGTTGATGAAAAGGACGACGGGC
Source organism: Caenorhabditis afra (assembly GCA_963570955.1). Taxonomy (NCBI): domain Eukaryota; kingdom Metazoa; phylum Nematoda; class Chromadorea; order Rhabditida; family Rhabditidae; genus Caenorhabditis; species Caenorhabditis afra. Next base: position 4,371,336 of record OY751536.1, on the reverse strand, counting down.
TTCTGCAGAACAGTGTGGATCTTCCTTTGTCCGAGAACAACGCGAGCGTGGTCGTATCGAATCTCTTCTTCTTCCTGAAAACGTCAAATTCAGGAAGGAAGCAACTTCAGTATCGACTTCTTCTTGGATTCTGTCTCTTGTCAACTTCTCCAGTCGCTTCTTGTGGTCTTCGTTCCGATGCTTCAGAATCGAACCGAACACAGATTCGGTCGTCTGCTTTCCGATGTCGCCGTCCTCCAGATTCTTCAGACTGGGCACATCGAACGGATTCAGCTTGTTCATCAGATCTTCCACCTTTACTATCGGCGACTTTTCATTCTGAACTGGTGTTTACACATTGCGAAATCGGTTGTTGCTCACTTTGAACTCCTCAATTTCGAGAATCAAACAAGAAATCACTTCGCTCAAGTGTTCGATCCGCGGCGTCAGTATCTTCTTGAATTTCTCCGGAACGTACACTCCGCTCTTCAGTTCTTCGATCCCCTTCCGAATCACCATAATCACTATTTTCAGCATTTTCAGCTCGTTGGTTACCAGCCCCTCGTCACTTTGCCAAAACTTGTAAACATGTTGAAAGTGGAGAAATTGGCCACGCATTTGAATCATGGCGTCTCTGAAATGACCAGAAGATAAGAGAGGGAGAATGTAGAATGTCCTCACCTGAGAAATATAAGTTTGATGTCGAGGATCTCGTTCGGATCCTCCTCCGCGCCGACTTCGTTTTCCATTCCGCCTTCGGAGGCCTGAGAAGAAATGCTTCCACCCATACTTACGAGGACCGTTTGACACCGATAAGAAACTCTTTTTGTATGTCCCTTTACTCACCCCTCCCTGACTTCTTTCGAAGTGATAACGATTGTGTCCAATTGTCAATATTGGTCATGTGAGCGGAAAAGGAAGACATTTTCATTCGGAATAAAAGAGCAGACATATTTGAAACCGTAAAATACCAGAAACCAGTTAGTGGAAGGAAAGATCGAAGGATATTTTGGAGTGAGGAAGAATGTTAGACTGCGATACGTGAGAAACGAGCCATCATCTTCTTGGCAGGGTAGGAGCCTCCGGCTGAAGCAGCAGCGGCGGCATAACCTCCGGCATCAGCGGCTGGAGCCGGGGCGGCATCAGGAGCAGGAGCTGGAGCAGCTTCAGGAGCTGGTGCCGGAACTGGTTCTGGAGCTGGCGCAGGTTCTGGTGCAGCAGCGGGCGCTGGGGCTGGCTCGGCTGGAGCAGCTGGAGCAGCGGCGGCGCCTCCAGAATATCCTCCGGCGGCTCCTCCCTCAGCGTAAGCTCTCGCGACTCTTCTCTTCTTTGCTGGGTAAGATCCTCCTGCTGGAGCAGCGGCGGCGTATCCACCTGCATCAGCGGCTGGGGCTGGGGCGGCATCGGGGGCTGGAGCTGGAGCAGCTTCAGGAGCTGGAGCTGGTGCTGGAGCTGGCGCAGGTTCCGGGGCTGGTACAGCATCGGCTGGAGCAGCTGGAGCAGCGGCGGCGCCTCCAGAGTATCCTCCGGCGGCTCCTCCCTCAGCGTAGGCTCTCGCGACTCTTCTCTTCTTGGCTGGGTAAGATCCTCCAGCTGGAGCAGCAGCGGCCGCGTATCCTCCGGCATCCGCGGCTGGGGCTGGGGCGGCATCAGGAGCTGGAGCTGGGGCCGGCTCAGGAGCAGGAGCTGGAGCAGGTTCCGGGACTGGTTCTGGGGCTGGAGCTGGTTCCGCAGCAGGGGCTGCTGGGGCGGCACCTCCAGAATACCCTCCTCCTCCTCCACCGCTTCCCGATGCGTAATCACCGCAATGCACCGAGTAGATCAGAGCAGAAGTGGCCAAAAGGAAAACGAACTTCATTTCTGTAATGATAAAGGGTGCTGAAAGCACGTGTGTTAGTTGCAATAGATACCTTTAGATTGAGTAGATTCGACTAAGATGCCGTTCTAGCCGCTGCCAACGCTTTTATACAGTTTTTCGAACGGGGAACACCCAGACAGCAACCGGTCTTTTGTTTGTTATTTTGTTTTGAAAGCGAAAGTGAGATGAAAAGATGGGAGAAGCTGGAATTGACAGGTGAGTGAGACGTTGATACGGAAGATCGGAAGAGCGAAGAGAACTGGCTCATCGCCACTGGCTCCTTTCCGAATGCTCATTCCAGACACAAGGAACTGTTTTCCAGCTTCGTTCTCGTCTCTTTCCCTTATTTTTTCAATTCCAGCTTCATTACAATTTCAAATTTATGTTGTTTTTGCAACCATTTTTTACACCTTCTTTGTGAGAACTTGTTTCCGGGTTCGTCTTTCATCGCACATTCATGGCTTCTGGTATAAAAGAGGGGTCGATTTCGGTGGTAAGTATCAATCTCACTTCTTCTTTTCTATTCGTTCTTCAGAAATGAGTAAGTTGTGAATAAGAAGAAACTCGATACCAGGTGTGTATTTCAGCAATGAAGTTCGTTTTCCTTTTGGCCACTTCTGCTCTGATCTACTCGGTGCATTGCGGTGATTACGCATCGGGAAGCGGTGGAGGAGGAGGGTATTCTGGAGGTGCCGCCCCAGCAGCCCCTGCTGCAGAACCAGCTCCAGCCCCAGAACCAGTCCCAGCTCCAGCCCCGGAACCTGCTCCAGCTTCAGCTCCTGATGCCGCCCCAGCCCCAGCCGCCGATGCCGCCCCAGCCCCAGCCGCTGATGCAGGTGGATACGCCGCCGCTGCTCCAGCAGGAGGATCTTACCCAGCGAAGAAGAGAAGAGTCGCGAGAGCCTACGCTGAGGGAGGAGCCGCCGGAGGATACTCTGGAGGCGCCGCCGCTGCTCCAGCCGCTCCAGCGGAGCCTGCACCAGCCCCGGAACCTGCGCCAGCTCCGGCACCAGAGCCAGCTCCGGCACCAGCCACAGCCCCTGAGCCGGCTCCAGCTCCTGCCCCCGATGCCGCCCCAGCCCCAGCCGCGGATGCCGGAGGATACGCCGCCGCTGGTCCAGCTGGAGGATCTTACCCAGCAAAGAAGAGAAGAGTTGTGAGAGCTTACGCTGAGGGAGGAGCCGCCGGAGGATACTCTGGAGGCGCCGCCGCTGCTCCAGCCGCTCCAGCGGAGCCTGCACCAGCCCCGGAACCTGCACCAGCGCCAGCACCAGAGCCAGCTCCACCACCAGCTCCAGCTCCTGATGCCGCGCCTGCTCCAGCCGCGGATGCCGGAGGATACGCCGCCGCTGCTCCCGCTGGAGGATCTTACCCAGCGAAGAAGAGAAGAGTCGCGAGAGCCTATTCTGAGGGAGGAGCCGCCGGAGAATACTCTGGAGGCGCCGCTGCTGCTCCAGCCGCTCCAGCCGAAGTTGCACCAGCCCAGGAACCTGCGCCAGCGCCAGCACCAGAGTCAGCTCCGGCACCAGCTCCAGCTCCTGATGCCGCGCCTGCTCCAGCCCCAGCCGGTGACGCCGGAGGTTACGCCACCGCTGCTGCAGCTGCGCCTTCCTACTCCGCAAAGTCGATGATGGCCCGATTCCTCCGCGTCTTCATCTAATTTCAATCTCTCTTTTTACCCGCACGTCTCTCCGATCATCTATCCCTTACCGGTCCTTTTCTTTATCTTACGGTTTCTCAAATAAATTTGTTTATTTTCACTTTGTCTCTGGTGATTGATTGAGATTGAAAGGTTTCTTTTTTGGTTCGTCGATCGTTAATTCGAAAGGAGGCGTTTCACTTCCTGTTCGAAACGACTACTTAAGAAAAAAGAATGCTCGTTTTCTTTCCGATTCCACTTCCTCTTTCTTTCTGACCCATTTCTCAATTCTATCCGTTTCTTTCTCTCTTACTTCCTTGTTTCACCGACAACTGACCTCCCTCAATTCATTCTTTTCCTCATTCTAATGAAAGCCTAACGTCCGAAATGATCCAAAATCTCGTCTTGCTCAACCTCATTCTTATTGCTACAGTAACCATGGCAGGCACCTTTACTGCGAACAAATACGAAATTACTCTGACACCCGACTTTAATGAGTGAGTTTCTGTCGCTTATTCCAAAAGTCGAACAAGTTGGTTCAGTCATAATTTCACTGGAAATGTGAAAATCCACGTCGCAACCACGGGATCAGTGAAGGAGTTCGATGTGAAAGTGTCGAAAGATCTGGAGATCGAGAGAGTCGTCTTCGCTCAGGCCGCTCATTTTTCTCGAGGACACCCGCAAAGTGAGCTTCGCGCGCAGGCTCATTTTGAGTAGCGAGTGCGTTTCAGCAATCGAGCACTCACCAACTACCACTTACGATGAGAAGTCACAGCTTCTCCACGTGACTCTTCTCGGAGCTGTCACTGAGGAATCGATAAAGGAGGCCGGATTCGTCGAGATCGAGTACAAAGGGAAGATCGGAGCTCTTGGAGCAAACAAAGGACTTTTCTTCCGCGACGCGATCAACTTCGACTCGAACCTGAAGGGCGACAACGTCATCCACCTGTTCCCTGTGCTCGACGACGTTCCGGCTCTCGTCGTCTTGTCGGTCGTCACTCCGTACCGTGCCGGAGTGGAGACTTCGCTCAAGGCCGGAGACCACCGAAGCGTCCCTGGAGGAGAGCTTTTCTCTAACAATTTCAACAGCGGAGACGAGAAAGTGAAGCTGTCCGACGTGCAACTCAAGATCAATGCTCCCACTTTCTTGGTTCTCGAGCAGAATTAGTACTTTTTTTTTTGTAATTTTGATGAACATCTCTGATTCATCTTTCTTCTTTATTTTCAAAGTAAATCAAATCAAGAGACTGATAGAAAAAAGAAAACAAAAGATTGTGCCAATCGAACAGCTGACTGGAAACTACTCGAATTGATTCAGTCTAGACACTCCGGAGCAATGCTACTACTATTTTTCCTCTTCTCATTCGTTTCCTCTGCACTGATTCCCACTAAATACGAAGTGAAACTGCTACCTGATTTCGAAGAGTGAGCCTCGTTCTTACCTTCCGTCGATTCCAGTATTTCAATTTCAGAGAGACGTTCTCAGCCAACGTTCTCATTTTTGTCACTGTGAATGAGTCGACGAAGCATTTCGAGATGCAAGTATCGAAGGATCTGGAAGTCGACGTGGTTTTCTTCGAGATAAGAGCCTGGCACGGCAATCAGAACCTGAGTGAGCAGTTTCTCTTCGAGCCCTGAAAGTGAGCCTCTGCAGGAATGAAACAAAGCGGAAGGTTCGTACACGAAAAGCAGTCCGAACGTCTTCTGGTCTCATTTCTGGGGGAACTGCCGGCGAATTCGTTAGAAGACGTCATGTGGATCGACATGGATTACCGAGGAAAGTTCGGAAACAAGGACAACAGAAACGGACTGTTCCGGGAGGGACGCTTTTTGGAAACTTATCTGAAAGTTGGTTTCCGCTTCAAAATTGATTGGATCATTTGAAATCCAGAATGGGAAAGTGACGTCTTTGTTTCCGATTCTGGAAGACGTCCCAGTTGTCGTCGAACTGACAGTCCAGACGCGTTTCGCTCCGAAGAACGAATCCAATCTGACGCCCAGAACCTCCAACGACATCTTCTACGACACATTCGACAGTTCTAATGAGAAAATGAAACTATCCGACGTCTTCTTCAGAATTCGTCTTCCAAATGAACTTGATTTCTGATGTGTCGAGCTGTTTCGAGTCTTTATTTCCGAAAACAACAGCGCTTCCGGCCGCCCAAGGGCACGGGCGGCGGTTCGAAATTTGAGTCGTTTGGCGAGAGTTCAAACGGGGGCTCACAAACAACTGCTCTCCTCTCGCGGACAGCTGCCTGACGTTTGGTTCCTAAAGCTCTCGGAAAAAAAACGGCTTCTCAATAAGTTTGCGCTTCCAAAATGATGTTCCAAATGTTTCTGTTCTCCCTGTTCGTCTCTTCCTTCACTTCTGTACTTGGAGTCGTGACCCCAATAAAGTACGACATCAAACTGTTTCCGGATTTTGAAAAGTAAGAAGCACTCGTTAGAACCGTCAGTTCCCGATCCATTTTCAGCGAGGTCTTCTCCGCTCACGTGATGATTTTCGTGCGAGTCAACGAGTCGGCGAACGGTTTCGAGCTGAAAGTCTCGAAGGATCTCGACATCAAACTCATCCACTTCCAGAGAAACGCTTCCGATCGAGTGGGCAACTTGTGTAAGGATGCGTCAGCGTTGTTTTGACAAAGATTCCGTGTTTTCAGCTGCTGGCCTGAACGGAACCTTTGTTCCAGACGCGACATCTGAGCGTCTTTTGGTCACGTTACCTGAAGAAATGACGGCGAATTCAGAGGAAGACGTCTCGAGAATCGACGTCTACTACCGTGGGCAATTCGGGAAAAACGGGGAGAAGAATGGGTTGTTTCGGGCGGAAAGTCAGACTTTTGAGACCAACTTGAAGGTGGGAAGTTGATTCGTGTCCATTTAAAACTTTGAATTGCAGAATGGAAGCGTGACGTCTCTGTTTCCGATTCTGGAAGACGTCCCGGTTGTGGTCGAGTTGACGATTCAGACGCCCCGACGCTCAAAGTTCGAAACCAATCTGACACCGAAGTTCAACGGCTTCTACAACGGTCACGTCTACAATAAGTTCATTACGGGCGTCGAAACGAAAAAGTTATCCGACGTCTTCTTTCAAATTCGATTGCCCAGTCGCAAATTGAAGTTGTGACCTGATATCTCGTTCTAAATAAAGATTTCGTCAACCTTCGATCGAATATCATCAAAAAGAGACGCCGTCGCTACGAAAACCAGTTCTACTCGTATAAAACCGATGTTTGTCAACAGTTTCGGTCAGTCAGTGATGGCCGACCTTCTGACGACGTTTCGGCCGACGAAGGTGCTGCTTCAGATCGAACCGGATGTTTCGAACGGTACGTACAACGGCAGGGTCAAGATAGACTACCAAGTGTCGGAGGAGACCGCAGCCATTCAAGTGCAAGCCTCGCGGAACTTCCAGTTCACTTCCATCAGAGCCGCCCGCTTCTACGAGTTCAACGGCGAGTATCCTGTTTGTGAGTTTCCAAAGGTTTCCGCTATTCTTCTCACAAAACAGCTCTTCCAGATACGAGCTCCGATGTAGAGGGCTATAATCATGACACTGACTCTGAGATTCTGACGCTGCCTCTTGATCCTCCAATAACTCCGGAATCCACCGAAAATGGATTTTACATCGCATTGGAATGGACTGGAACGATCGGAGCGCTCGGAGAATCGGTTGGACTGTTCGCAGTGGACGAGACGACGTTGGAGGCGAACATGCGCGATGGGAACGGACATGTCGTGTTTCCGTGCTACGAAGACGTGCCCGCAAAGTTCTTTCTCACTGTGATCACCGACGAAAGAACGAGAGTCGAGACGAATCTGGTCAGTGCTGCCCTGAATCTAGGATCCATTCGTTCGTTTTTCAGGACGATGCGGGACATCAAGACTTCGAAGGGCGCGTCAAGAACAACTTCTACAAGGACGAGGAGATCACGATCAACGACGTCGCGTTCCGAGTCACTCCGATAATCGACATGGAATGAGGGCTCTCACTCGAACTGCTCTAATAATAAACTGACTTCTAGTCTATGTTGTCACTGGAAAACAATCAGGGTCTCTAGCCTCGAGTACAAAAACATTCCTTCGATCAAAGTGTCATCTCGGTTTCAAAGAGCATTTTGAAGAGGAAGAATGAGCAGTTGTCGAGGGAGAACACGTGAGGTGCTCACTGGTGCTCGCCAGAGATCACACATCCGTCCGCGTGACGTGACAGAAAGTACCCGGCGGTTCGGAATCGCGTTTCACATGTTTCGTTTGGCTTTACCGCTTCCAAAAACCAACAAACTTTACACAAACCTGTCCTCCTAGCTGGCCATAAGAAGTCAAGTACATTCACTGAACCGACATGTTTTTGTGATCCGCCACTTGATATTTTGGTGTCTCTACGTGTCTATCAGCACATTCAATGTCCTCGTTCCTTCAAAACGACTTAGAATTCAGGAAAAACTAAAAAACGCGCGCGCAGATCAGACACCGAATCGCGCCACTGGAAAGTCGATTATCAATGGGGCACGTTTGCATGAAAAAAGTAAAAGACACATGAATCTACTCAAGCTAAAAAAAACAAAAACAAAAAGTGTAATTTTGTGGTTTTTGAGGCTGAATAAATCCTTAAAAAATGATCGATTACTGCTTTATTTTAGTATTATTCCGTGCGTATTCATTAAACCAATCACTAGATCTTGTTAGTTTGTTGTCGTATTTCTTCTCGAATCGAGTTAGCTGTAGCCGAGTCCAAGATCATGCAAAGTCAGAAGCAAAAGCCACTTTGAATGAGTGACAAACCTCAGCTCACGAGCCTCCCAGCCCGCTAATTGCATTCCAGATCAGGCGGATCACGTACTCCGTGACTAACTTCAGAGCCTCTTTCAGTCCCAACCCCCTCATTCCACTCTAGTTTCGAATGAACTTCGACCATTTCCATCTTCCGCCTCCTCGTAAGTCCGCCCGGATCTGCAGAATCTCACCTCCTACGAATGACGTCTTCAGCTCCCGGCGGACCGAGGAACTCCAATCAGATCGGACCCCCTTCTGAGTTGGTTCCTATCATTGCGAAGGCGCACTTCTACAACGATTTGATCGCCGGATGTTTGAGTCTGATGATAAACGGACTTTTGATATTCGTGATCACCTCGAGATTCGCCACCGCCACCAAGATATTCAAGCGGGTTCTCACGATATCGACCTTTTTCGAAATGCTCTTCAGTGCCGGTTACATCATCACTGCGCCTGTAACTGGCTTCAATAGGGTCTTCCATATGAGAATCGGTTTTCAGATTCTTACCGCGATAGACGTTCCGCCAGAGTTCTCGGGGCTTCTGATCGTGAACGCGGGCTGGCAGTTCAATTTCACTTCCAGCCAGGTCTTCCTCGCCGCCGCTTTCGTCCTCCTCACCCAACTGATCTTCATCTCTCCGTGGCTGTACTACTTCCGATACGCGCAAGTTTGCAAGTCAGAATCCGTCATCGAGAGAGTCTCTCAAGAAGGAAACTTCCAGAAAAAACGGAGTCGGATGCAGCGACGTGCTCCTCGTTGCCTTCTTCAACGTGCTTCTCCAGTTCCTGACGTCGGCGTGTCTGTGCTACTCTTCGCTTCCCAACGACGACGATATCTTGTTGCTGAAGAAGGTGGCAGACAGTTTCTCCGGAAGCACTTCTGCCTTCTTCCTGCTCTCTTACAAGGTGACATCTGCAAATAATCGTCTTCAATGGGTGACAGTTACAGCGTAAAATGACGACGGTGGCCGAAGAAGTGGACAAAGTGGCTTCTGTCGTTTCAGCCGCGAGCTACGTGGCTTCTCTCTTGTTGTCGGTGTTTGTGATGGTGTTCTGCACTGTTCGAATCAACATGAAGGTCCGGGAATCAAAGAACACCAGCAGCAATCTGTTGGCTCTGCAGAAGAAGATGAACAAGGTTCTGCTGACTCAGGTGAGTCTCCGGATTGTTATAAAAAGGCTCTCCGCTCTCTCAGTTCTTCTGTCCACTGATCTTCATCCAACTGCCCTTCTTCTACTCTGTGCTCGGACCCATCGTGGGTCTTTCGCAAGGCCTTCTCACCGACCTGCTTCCTCTTCTCTTCGCCTGGTCGCCCGTCACAAACACGCTCGTCATTTTCCTGCTCAACTCGGAAGTCCGGAACGCTCTCATCCGAAAGCAGGCCGGCACTGCCACCTCCGACGTGCGGAGATCCTTTGCCAACGACAACTGAATGAGCACCTACTCCCCAGAGGCCCCTAATGAGCGCCTTTGCCCAGGTAGTCATAAGCTCGCGGAGGCTGGATTGTGAAGACAAATACGCAGTATCGTCATCGCGCGAGAGAAGCAAGCAAGGCTATCATCACAATTAGCCGAGAAAGAGTGAGAGGGAGCTCCCTTCCTCCTCCTTCTGTCCCGCAGCGGTTGCTCATACCCGTGGAAAAAGGTCTCGAAATGACCTCGATAGGCAAGTTTCCTGTCCCGTTCTTTCATAAATGTTTCCACGTCTCCAGAAGACTCCGGTCCTCCGAAACAGCTCGCGTTGACCGCCGGAACGTCGGCGTGGCTCAACAACCTCATCGCGTGCAGCATCTCGATCTTCCTCAACTCCGTCGCAACGTGGGTTCTCATGTGCAGCAAGAACCTTCCACATCTGCTGAAAGTCGTCGTCCTCATTCTGAAACTGCTCGAAATCAGTTTCAGCGCCTTATTCATCGTCGCGTGTCCGGTAAGTGAGTTAGAGTGTGTAGTCTGAAGCGGTCTTGTGATATCCCGAGGGGACGAGAAGGTCTTTGAAACCTTCGGGAGAGATGTATAATTAGCATAGAAGACGTCACGAGATTCTATTTTCAGGTCTTCGCCGCAATCGAACATGACGAATTCAGTGCTCTGATGATCGTCAACGTGGGAGTGCAACTCGACGTGAACGTCTCCACGTGTCTTCTGATGCTCTCGCTCGTTCTGCTCACACAGCAGATCTTCACTTCTCCAATCACCTACTTCATCAGATATCTTCAAATCTGCCGGTAGCTTTTCCTCTCCCCCAGGCGGTTCTCAACGTCTTCTGAACTCTCCAGAAAAGGCGTTCATCTTCCGGAAGTGATGTTCATCCTCGTCACGAACGTCGTCCTTCTGGTTCTGAGTGTCGGATTTCTGTGCTACGCATCGCTACCGACTACCGACGATCTGATAGTGATGAGCAGTCTGGCAGTCTCGTACGTCGGACATCAGACTGCGTTCCTCGTCCTCTCCTATGATGTGAGCACTTGTCTCTTGCAGATTGGCATGGTTCGATAACAACTAGTTTTTCAGAAGAGCATCACGATGATCCCGGTGCTCGTCTCGGGAATCACCTACTGCATCATCCTTCTTCTTTCCATCGTCGTCATGCTCTTCTGCTATTTCCGAATCAATGCGACTGCGAAATCGAGTCCCAATATGAGCGACAATCTGATGAGACTTCAGAAGCGAGGAACCGTGGTTCTGATGACTCAGGTGAGCAGCACCACAAGTCACGGCACTCTAATCTCCAGTCCTCTCTTCCAGTTTCTCATCACGATCATCTTCATTCAAGTGCCGTTCTTCTACTCCGTTCTGGGCCCTCTCGTCGGCGCCTCTCAGGGCCTCGCCACCTATCTCGTCTCGATTCTTTTCGTCTGGGGGCCCGTCGCCAACGCCGTCATGCTGTACGTCTTCAAGACGGAAGTCCGGCGGATGGTGTTCCGATGTGCAAAGGACGCCGACCTGAATGTGATTGCCGTCGTCGAGAATCGGTCGACAATGAAGTCGTTCTGAACGAATCCTTCTCGGTTCAAATCGTTTCCATGAATGATTGTTCCTCGATTGTATTTTAATGTCCTCCTTCTTCTCCCCGCTCATCGGGAACGTCTTCTTCTCCTTCTTCGTTTTCTCCCGCGTGTATGAAGTTTTCTCTCCCGGTTCCGATCATTGATGGGTACATCTTCTTTTGGCGAAACGCCGTCACGGCTACTCGACGAATTCGGAGAAGACGTGAACAGGATGGAAGAACAAATTGTACCGTACTTGAACAGAATCATATGTCTTATCGCCGCGACAGATAGTCAGTTAGTTGTTCAGTGAAAGGCATCACACATCGGAAGTTTTGTGATTCGTCTCCTTGCAGCGGTCACCTGTTTGTAGCCGATCTTCCAGTTGGGGAATACCCTCTCGGCTGACACCATTCTTCGAGAGAGCCCGCTTTCAGACTCCATCAATGCGCAACCTTCCTGAAGGAGGGAACGAGCCCCAAGATTGCGTTCGCAAATCGAAAGATCCCAGATGGAAAGAGGTCAAACCATCAGAGTGGTCCTGAAAACCAAGTGACCCATCGTGACGACGAAGACGTCAACAAGTCGGTCGGCAACAAACGTCTCGCACTTTGTGTGTTCCTGGTAACTTCCGTCGCAATAACCGCCTTCTCCCACAGTCACAAATTGCTCCCCGATCACTCGAAAATATGCAACATGAATGCGGGCTCATTGTGCCGCCCCGTCGCCTGTTTGCGCACTCCGGGGCGCCTCCACAGGTCCAAGATCACACTGGCAGGGCAAATAAGGGGAGGCGAAGCTTCGCGAAAGGGGTCTGGTTTTTGTCTTCATCCCCTTTTAAGCAGCCCCACTGGGTACTCTCTCGTCTTCTGGACGTCTGAAAGAGCCCTCCGTCACTGCTTCTCTTCTTTTATAATCGTCAATGATCAGATCGCAATCCACATATTGAGAACCGGTTCCTTCGTCTGAATCTCTCAGACACGTCTTCTCATTCTTTTCTGAAAATGACGCAAATCCGCGCGTCACGTGGCTGACTGTATCTCGTGGGCTGCCTGTAGTTCTCGAATGTGTGGGTGTGTGATATGAATGTGTATTTTTAACAGGTGACACTTTTTGGGCGAATAGGAAACGTCTCTTGCTGAAAGTGAAAGATCAGAAGATCGTTGATCTACTTGACCTACTGGCGAAGATCAGAAAACAAAGAAACCGAATCGGTGGGGGGAACGCGTCTGTTTTGGTGATGTGATGATGAACTTTCCGGCGTCAAGTATCTCTTTTTGATCTGATCACTGATTGCCTCAGAAGAAAAGAAGAAGAAGAAGAAGAAGAAGGAGAGACTGATGGAGGAGTACAGTAGGAATCCAAAGAACACTTCTTCCAGCGGCGCGTATCAAACTTGGTCAAGTTGAAAGACCGATCCTCTAATCCCCTCATCTGATTGTTTGATTTAGCGTCTCCAGCCGCCCTCTCGTTCTCTAAATCTCCGGCTCTCGCACACTCTCTCACCGCCATCCAGGTCATCTCTTGCCTCGATCCTGATACGATTTGCATCTGATAACACGCCAATCTACCATCGTCTCCGTTCTCTCTACTTCTGAATGCCCAACTACTTAAGCATTACCTTCCTGTGAATCTCGCTCGAGCCCTGATCTTTCTTCGAAAGTGCACACAGCCTCTGCAATTCCCGCTTCGAAACAGGTCAAACCGTCGAAAAGGGGGCGTGGCTTGGCGTCGTCACGTGTGAAACGAAGACGTCTCCTCCTCCCCCTCTCTCTACATCATCGCACGTATCATTTTCTGATTATATATTCAGGCCCACCAACCTGATCTCTCTTCCTTCTAGAGACGTCTTCTTCTTCTCACGTCTTCCTCTCCTATTCTCGACTACAGTCCCGTCTCGGACTCTCGCCCCCGACTCTTCAGAATGTCGCTCAAAACTCACGTCAAGTTTGTCGTCGTCACCATAATCTACTTTGCTCACATCTACTTCCGACGTCTTCCAATCACCTTGCTGCCGTTGATTCGCGAGGAAATCGTTTTGAACAGCGATGACATCGGTGGGTTTCTGAAAGTTCGGAGGACTCGGAAGAATCAGATGATGTTCAGGCATCCTCGTCACGGCGCATGCTCTCTGCTACACAATCGGACGTCTTCTGTTCGGAGTGGCTTCCGATCGGTACTCGAAAGTGGCTCTTTTGCTCCTGGGCCTCGTGACGTGTGCTTCTTGCTCCGTGGCTCTCGCCTTCTCGAACCATCTGTGGCAGATGCTCATCGCGATGCTCCTTCTCGGAATAGTGCAGGGAGCCGGATGGGTTCCCGCCACGTTGCTCGTCCAGTCCTGGTATTCCAAGTCGACGTACGGGACCATGTTCTCGATTCTCGCGTGCGGATCCACGTTCGCCGGAATTCTGCAGCCGTTTTCGAAAAAGTTCTACTGGCGCCACGTGGAACTGTACACCGGAGCCGGCATGCTGCTCTTCGCCATCGTCGCCTTCTTCGTGCTCCGCGAGGACAACGTCTCTCCGAAGCACGTGGCAGAGGAGGAGGAGGAGGATCCGAATCCCGAGAAGCCGAAGAAGAAGGGCGGCCTCCGACTCATCGTCGGCTCGCTCGTCATCTGGCACATCTCGTTCGTCTACCTCTTCACCATGGAAATGAGAACCATTTGCGAGACGTGGGTCCAGTTGTTCCTGACCGACGTGCAAATGTCGCCGGACGCCTTCCAAATCACGTACGAGATCGGAGGGCTCGTCGGAACGATGGCTTCCGGAATCGTCATCGATCTGGCGACCCGGCGATTCGACGTGGATGCGACGAGACGAGTCATCGCTGTCTCCTACACGTGTCTGATGATGTTCTCAGCGGCTGGCATCTTCGAGTTCCCGGTTAGTTGGTTGGCCTAGAAAAACCTCTGTGGCCTAGTTCCGAGTTCTCATTCAATTGTGAAATTTGCAGGAGTTGAGCTCAGTTTTCGGATTCATGGCTGGAATGTTCGTGAATGGATCGATCAACGTGTGGTGCATGATCGCCTCCCAGGCAGGATTCTCGCACATCCAGGGAACAGTTTCGGCCTTCATTTCCTTCATTGCCAGCTGTAAGTTCGCTTTCTTCACGTCTCAGAACCCCCTCATCGTTTCAGCCGGATCGATGCTCGCCGGAACGCCGCTCGCCTTCCTCATCAGCTTCTTCGGATACCGCGTTCTCCTCTACATCTTCGGCGTCCAGCTCGTCGTCGTTCTGATCGTCTCCTCATTCCGCGTCCGTCTCCGCATGGATTCCGCGCGGAAAGAGCAGAGTTCCGGAGAGGAGGACGACGAAGGCGCCGGAGTGTGCAGCACAGTCGTCGATTCCCAGAGGAACCTGACGAATCTGAACAAGGAGACGCGGATTTCGATGCTCTTGGCGCTGTACGCAACGAAGAAGATCAAGCCGTTCAAAGACATCCTCGGGGCGTCGAACAAGGTCTAGAGCCTCCGAAAACGCCGCTGAAAATGAGTTAGATGTTATTTCGCTAGCTGTCCATTTCTGTAAATACCTATATGTACAGATCTTTAGGAAACTGAAATAGTTTTGTTTCTGAGAATCTCTTGTTTCTACGGTTGTCTTTTTTGTAAATACCCTCTTTCTCTAATCTTGTCATTCTGATAATCTCAGTACGAGTCGGCCGTTGCCATGATTTCCCTAGTTTTGCAGAAGATAATGACATGTTTTTGTTGCTTTGACAAGAATAATTTTTGTTTATTCGACTTTATATGCTTTATCGAATTTCTTTCTTCCCACCTATTAATAAACTATTTTTGTGCGAAATTCGGTTTTTTTACGCAACGGTTCGGAGCTCCTTCCTCAGAATGTTGCAAGCGCGCTCCACCGCGCGGTCCGTGTAGTCCTCTCGGACAAGATCCGAGTTTCAATAAATTTCTCAAAGCTCCACGATTTCGATAATTTTCATTTAAAAATGTCCAATTTTTGCTGATCAGCTGATTAATTTCCGGTAAAAATTGTGTATCAATAAAGAAAACTACAAAAATTGCGAAACTTGTCATGAAGACTACAAAATAGACGCGCGGTTGCGATCAAATGAGAGCCTGCAGAGAAAATGACGGCATGTGTTGGCACTGTTTGTCTCGTTTCTTTTCCGTTTGTTTCATCCCACTCTCTCTTCTCAAATTCACTAATTTTCAGTAATGGTGACCACCCGATCGAGGTCAAAAAACAATCGGGCAAGCGACAAAGCTCACTCAAAAGAAAGGTTCGCGACCCCCTTTTCAACTTTTCAAAGCCAATATTTGTATGCAGATATGCGTATCGACCACGTTCGACATTCGAAGAATCGGATGCGCTCGTCGGCTACAAGACGATAGACCACTACCTCCAGTACGATTGCCTTCTGACTCGTGAAGAGCTTCAGCGCCTCGATGAGCACGTCTACTCGGCCGTCGACACTTCGTGGCTCGACGAGCTGTGCATGAAAAAGTTCTGGGAAGCCGTCGTACTATACTATCCCTTGTGGGTCGCTCCCAACCTGCTCACCTTGATCGGTACATTCTCTCATCGATAGGAAATTCAGCCAGAAAGGTTCGCTTCAGGTCTGATCGTGAACCTGACGACTGTATTGGTACTTTCGTTTTACTGTCCAACAGCCACAGAGACAGCGCCCGCCTGGACCTATTTCCTCGCGGCATTCGGTCTTTTCATCTATCAGACACTCGATGCGACCGATGGAAAGCAAGCGCGGAGAATCGGAGCGTCGAGTCCGCTCGGAGAGCTTTTCGATCATGGATGTGATTCCGCGTCGCAGGTACAAAAAGAACGGAAATAGGCAAACCTCCTCACTGTTGCAGGTGTTTGTAACGTTGAATGTGTGCTATGCGCTTCAATTGGGAAGTGTCCGGTGCGGTGTCTTCATCGCGTGTCTCATCTCAGTCTCTCTATTCTACACGGCTCATTGGAGTACCTACTGCACTGGGCAATTGAGGTAAAATGTCTTTTCTGGCCTTTTTAAAACTATTCCATCTCAGGTTCGCGCGGTTTGATGTCACTGAAGCTCAATGGTCGATCATCATGATGCTTCTATGCACCGCCGTGTTCGGTCCTGGAATCTGGAGCATCGGAGTGCTTGGCTATGCCCTCAAGCATCTTCTGCTTTCCGTGGTGGCTCTCGGAACGGTCTACCAGGCTCTCGGCTATTTGGCAGTCATCTTCACTGACGGCGTCGGAAAGAATGGATCAACGGTTGCAGGGACGTCAGTGCTATTCCCGATCTGCCCACTTCTCGCAGTCATTGTGCCGTATTGCATGATCTACAGCAAGTCGGCCTCGAGTGTCTACGACGATCTGATCGTTCTTTTCGTCCTCCAGTTCGGAGCAGTCGCGGCGAAAGCCACGAATCGTCTGATTGTGGCTCACATGAGTAGAAGCGAGCTAGTGCTTTGGGATTGGATCTACGTGGGCCCGATAGCGCTGATGATCAACCAATACTACGACATCAAGATCGACGAACGACGTCTTCTGTCCTACACGACAATCTACGTCTACGCCTCATTGCTCGTCTACTGTCTCTTCATCACCCGTCAAATTTGCGATCACATGGGCATCTATTGCTTCAAAGTGGCGAAACCATCGATGGCGAGAAGCGGAGGAGGCTCCAAGTGAATCATTGTATCATTATTATTGTTAAAGAGATCCCCTGTTCATATGTAAACGCGGCTTTCGGACGGAAGAACGCACTGGTCTCACCACGAAGTTTCATCGATTTTCGCGACCGAAACCGGCGTGCGACCGCCGGTGTCTACCCGCTATCAAAGACCGATTATTGGCCTCAATCGAAAGTTGGCACTACAAATAGGTCTCTAGAAATTCCATTTCGCATATCTCCTACAAAAATAATCTGATTTCAAACGAGTACGTTTTCCAGAAAGGTTCGGATTCATGAGGCCTGTGCATTTAGAATGAAAAAATGAACAAAACTACTGCGTCTTCCGCCCGAAAACCGCGTCTCCCTACTTTCCTATCTAATAGAGAAATGTCTCCTCCCCGTTTCCTTCTTCTTCTTTCCTCCCCTATCAAATTTTTATCTAATGATGCTTATGAAATCACGGACGTGTAACTTCCCCCTCACCCCGTTTCCGCACTCTCTCGCACCCGCTAAACACGCATAGTTCGGTGGCGCGCGTTTGCAGCGCGCCGATGGTTTCTAGTCGCACGACCGCCGATTCCTGGTTCTTGCGACCGCCACGGCCTCGCTCTCACTCTCTGCTCTCTGCTCTCGCCGCGCTGTCTCTTCTTCCCCTCGCTGCCGCCAATCGAACCACTTTTTGTCGTTGCAGAAGGCCGACGTGCGCGCGCGCTTCTCGCCGAGTTCCTCTCCAACGACTTCTTTTTGTCGCTTTTCTTCTGCGTGTGCTTCTCTTCTTCTCCCTTCCATCCCATCTTGCTCTTCTTGTAAATTCGACGATAAATTGATTTTGGTTTCGAGTGTTTCTACTTGCAATTTGAATATTTATGAGATGGTTCAAGTGTTATCCGCTTATACCTTCGATACCTTTTCTCTTTCATCATTCTATTCCTATGCCTGCGACTAAACACGCTGTTATTTCCGTTTTCTTGCTCAAAAACGAGGTTTCGTAACACTTTTCCCCATTCTTCGTCATCCTTCATGCAACATCAACCATCTATTTCCAGGAGAAAATGGCCGCGGAGTCTTCGTACGGATTCGTATACGGTGTCTCCGGACCCGTCGTCACTGCCGAGAAGATGGCCGGATCTGCCATGTACGAGTTGGTGCGTGTCGGACATCAGGAGCTTGTCGGAGAGATCATTCGTCTCGAGGGTGACTACGCCACCATCCAGGTTTACGAGGAGACCTCGGGAGTCACGATCGGAGATCCGGTGCTCCGTACCGGAAAGCCGCTCTCTGTCGAGCTCGGACCCGGTATCATGGGATCGATTTTCGACGGAATCCAGCGTCCACTCAAGGACATCGCCGACATCACCCAGTCGATCTACATCCCGAAGGGAGTCTCCACCAACGCTCTTTCCCGTGAAGCCCGCTGGGACTTCTCCGTCGTCAAGGATCTCCGCGTCGGTGGACACGTGACCGGAGGTGACATCATCGGAACCGTCGACGAGAACTTGCTCATCAAGCACAAAATCATCCTGCCGCCATCCGCCTGCGGAACGATCACCTTCGTCGCCCCGTCCGGACAGTACACTGTCGAGGACACTCTTCTCGAGCTCGAGTTCGCCGGACGCAAGCAGAAGTTCTCCATGCTTCAAGTGTGGCCCGTCAGAAACCCGCGTCCAGTGACCGAGAAGCTTGCCGCCAACAACCCGCTTCTCTGTGGACAACGTGTGCTCGACGCTCTCTTCCCGTGCGTCCAGGGAGGAACCACCGCCATCCCAGGAGCTTTCGGTTGCGGAAAGACTGTCATCTCGCAGTCCCTCTCCAAATACTCCAACTCCGACGCTATCATCTACGTCGGATGCGGTGAGCGTGGAAACGAAATGTCTGAGGTTCGTCTTTAAATCATTCTCCGATCCATCAAACCCCCGCATTCCAGGTACTCCGTGATTTCCCAGAACTCACTATGGAGGTCGAAGGCGTCACCACTTCTATCATGAAGCGTACTGCTCTCGTTGCCAACACCTCGAACATGCCTGTGGCCGCTCGTGAGGCTTCCATCTACACTGGAATCACCCTCGCCGAGTACTTCCGTGACATGGGTCTCAACGTCGCCATGATGGCTGACTCCACTTCCCGTTGGGCCGAAGCTCTTCGTGAGATTTCTGGTGAGAAGAATGTTCTCCGTTACGGTCTTTCATCTGTATTGTTTCAGGACGTCTCGGAGAAATGCCCGCCGATTCTGGATACCCAGCCTACCTGGCCGCCCGTCTCGCCTCCTTCTACGAGCGTGCCGGACGTGTCAAGTGCCTCGGATCCCCAGAACGTGAGGGATCCGTCACCATCGTCGGAGCCGTCTCCCCGCCAGGAGGAGATTTCGCCGATCCGGTCACCTCCGCCACCCTCGGTATCGTGCAGGTGTTCTGGGGACTCGACAAGAAGCTCGCTCAGCGTAAGCACTTCCCGTCCATCAACTGGCTCATCTCGTACTCCAAGTACATGCGAGCCCTCGAGGAGTTCTACGAGAAGAACTACCCAGAGTTCGTGCACCTCCGTACCAAGTGCAAGGAGATCCTCCAGGAGGAAGAGGATCTTTCTGAGATCGTGCAGCTCGTCGGAAAGGCTTCGCTCGCCGAGTCGGACAAGATCACTCTTGAGGTCGCCAAGATCATCAAGGACGACTTCCTGCAGCAGAACGGATACACCAAATACGATCGTTTCTGCCCGTTCTACAAGACCGTCGGAATGCTCAAGAACATGATCGGCTTCTACGATCTGGCCCGTCACTCGGTCGAGGCTACGTCTCAGTCGGACAACAAGATCACGTGGAACGTTATCAAGGACAGCATGGGAGACCTCATCTACCAGCTTTCGGCCATGAAGTTCAAGGACCCCGTTGCCGACGGAGAGGCCAAGATTCGCAAGGACTACGACGATCTGGCTGAGGCGATGGCGAACGCGTTCAGAAACCTCGAGGATTAAATGTTGATACTTCGTTTTGCCCATCACCATTTCCGTAGAAGCGCTTACTTTTTAGAACCGAAAGTATGTAGCCCTCACACAGAGACACAGTTTTACCGCCCCCTGACTTCCTGATTTGCCTCCTCCTCCTCCCCTCAAAATTTTCAAAATGTTTGATTGATTTGACATTCCAAATTTCAAATATTTATTGCACCTTCGTCTTAGATCCCTAACTTCAAGAAATTCCACACACACACAATGTATCTGGTCGCCCAGTTTCCCCCCGTTTATGCCTCCATATTTCACTTATTTCGTTTTTCTTTTCATGTTTCTCTTCATGTTTAAAATGACTATACAACCTTTTACTTGTGCGCTTCTTCACTTTTCTTATCTCTTTGTCTTCTTTTTCTTCGCGACGATCCGTATAGTCTTACGAAACCATCCTTTTACTGTGTTGTGATATGTATAATACTATGGAGAGCCCGTAAAAACTCTAGCAATAAACTTCTAGGATAAGAATCGGTATGGATCCGCCTCCGGTGCAGAAGACGTGCGAGTACGTGCTCCCGAAGAAGAAGCGGCGCTGCAAGATGCTTGTGAAAGTCGGAAACCGATTCTGCGGCGAGCACGCGATCCACGACGAGACGAACACGGCGAGGATCCCGTGTCCCAATGATCCGAAGCACACGATCCTGGCGGAAGAGCTCGAAGCTCATCTGAAGAGGTGCAACTCTCGGATCATCGAGGCGGATTACATCAGGATCGACGCGAACTCGATTCGCGGTGAGACCAAGTTCCACGAGAAAATCGATCGGCGACCGACGGAACAAGAGATTCAAGACGTCGTCGGGAAGATCTGGGAGTGCTACGAGCACGAAGTAAAAGGTCGACTCATCGTCGAGCAACTGAAAAACGGGCTCGTCGAGCAGAATCTGAAGGAGAACGAGCATCTGTGTGTCGCCAAAAAGAAGCATTTGGTGCAGATTTCATCGATTTTGGGTGAGATTTTCCCTCTACTCAAATTGAGGTTTCTAGTTCCCCGGTGCAGGTCACATCGAGTCGGCGGGCGTCCTTCCGACGTCTCCTTCCTCCTGCATGTTCGAGTTGGGCGCCGGAAAGGGACAACTCGCCTACTGGATCTCGAAGGCGGCGCCCGACGGCAACTTCATTCTCATGGATCGCAGCGGATCCCGGAACAAGTGGGACAATGCGGCGCTGCGCGAGCGACCCGATTTGAGCATGAAGAGGTTCAGATGTTCCATTGAGCACATGGATTTGAGCAAGATTGACGAGCTGAAGGTAACGATCTGGATATGATTATTGAGAGAGGACACGTTCTTCAGAATTCAAAGGAGATTCTGGCAGTGTGCAAACATTTCTGCGGCAGTGCCACGGACGCTGGCATCCGGTCTCTGAGAAACAGTGAGCTCTTCTGCTCGAAAGGTTTTTCAGCCATAAATCCAAGTTTCCAGGCGGGCTTGAGTTCAGCGCGGCTCTGCTCGTGCCATGTTGCCACCATAAGTCGAGATTCGCCGAGTATGGAGGCCACGAGCTGCTCAGAAAATGGGAAATGGACGACGAGGCGTCCTTCTCGGCTCTTCGCTACGTGGCTTCTTACGCAACGAACGGGGCAGCTGAATCAGAAGAGCCCGACGGCTGGAAGGCGATTCATCCGCCGCTCGAGCTCGGACGGAGAGCCAAGGCGATTCTGGAGATCGGAAGAGCCGATTGGCTAGAAAGCGTCGGATACGAGACGAGAGTCATTCAATACGTACCGCCAGAAGTGTCACCGGAGAATTTACTGATTTTAGCGGTCAAGAGATCGCAAAGTTTATAACAAAAATAAAGTTGTTTCTTCTCTTTTTAATGAAACTTTACAAACTATCTTGAAAAGAAGGATTTACTCTTTTCATCTGCTCTCGTCGAATTCGAAAAGCCGCGCGTTTCGCGTTGTGCGCACTTCTCGATACGCAAGATGCGTCAGTAACGACAGGTAAATGTTTGTGAGAAAAATTTTTCTTTTTCTCGATTTTTCCCCGATTTCTGTGTTTCTTTTGTCTATTTTCATCTAAAAGTCGACTTAAAAATTAAGTTTTACAGGTAAAAACATGAAATTCCTGCTCCGCGCTTCAACGCTCGCCGGACAGTCGCTCCGATTCGCCTCGCAGCGTCCGAAGGTTTTCTTCGACGTGAACATCGGAGACGAGTCGGCCGGACGCATCACGATCGAGCTGTTCAACGACGTTGTGCCAAAGACGGCGGAGAACTTCCGCGCCCTCTGTACCGGGGAGAAAGGCGTCGGAAAGCAAGGAGTCCCGCTTCACTTCAAGGGATCCAAGTTCCACAGAATCATTCCAGACTTCATGCTTCAGGTGAGCCTTCAACTTTTCAAAAACCTATTTTTCTCGAAAAGCAGGTTGATATCTCAAACTGTGCGATCAAATCATTCTTGAAACTTTAGACAAAAAGTAATTGTCCTTTTTCAGGGAGGTGACTTCACTCGTCACAACGGAACCGGTGGGGAATCAATCTACGGAGAGAAGTTCGCTGACGAGAACTTCGACCTGAAGCACACTGGACTCGGATGCGTCTCAATGGCGAACGCCGGGCCAAACACAAACGGCTCGCAATTCTTCATCTGCACCGTCGACACGCCGTGGCTGGACGGAGCTCATGTCGTCTTCGGACAGGTCACCGACGGTCTGAAGGTTGTCAAGCAGATCGAGAAGATTGGATCCCGCTCCGGAGCCCCCGGAAAAACAGTCAGCATCGCTGATTGCGGAGAGATCAAGGCCGAATAACTTCGAAATCTTTGTTTTGTCCTTTTTTTCTGCTCACTTTAGAATTCACATGTTCTTGTTACTATTTACAATTTATTATTTCTCTTTGTTTTAGTGAATATTCAATAGTTTCTTTTTTCAAAACAGCTCTCCCGAAGCTTCACTCGCAAAAGAGTCTGAAAACCCGCAGTAATCGCACGTCTTCGCGCAAATCTTCCGGAATAGCGTCTGATATGCTTTGTGAGTGCACAACTTCTGATTCCTCTCGCAATCCGACGCCCGATCCACGCACTCGTCTTCGGTCGTTTCCGATGAGAAGTTCGGTAGGCTCTTCGAAAACTTTCGAGACTTCTCTTGACTTTTAGTCGAATTCCGAACCAAGTCGATGACATTGTCAACGATTTTCAGGTTCTCGAGTTTTTCAACAGCTTCCTCGCCGAGTTCTGAAGACGAAAGATTTGAGGAGATCCGATGAGTCTGATTCACTTGATTTCAACGTGGAAAGGTGTGCTTCTCGGCTGTTTTCGGGCTCTTCTTCCTCATATTCTTCGTCAGGATCACAAAATTTGCAAGTTTTCGCGCATCTGAATCGAGAAGAAACCATTTTATAGGTCTCCGATGGACTCACTGTAGACTCATCATCCTCTTGTAGAACCTCCTCTGACAGAAGTTGGCCCGATCCGCACAGTCGTCGGCCTCGTCGATGCACTTTGCGGGGACGGGCCGCTTCTCGGGAGCCGCCGTGACTCCCGAGCGGGACTCGAGGACGCAGTAGCCGCAGGTCAACGGACACGCCACCTCCATCAGCTTCTGCTCGATGCGATTCGGGGAGAGACACTTCACGGCGATGAGACGGCAGTCACCGGAGACATCGGCGCACTTTTCAGAAGACGTCGCGTGGCAGAAGAGGAGAAGAAGCGCGAGGAAAACGGCGAGCGGCGTCATTTCGGAGTGGACGGCGCGACTTCGAACTCCCCTTTTCGGGATTTGTTTGTCGAGGGAGAAGCGGTGAGCACAAAAGAGAGCTCGTGCAACCGAAACAACCTCCCCCGTTTGAGTCTGTTTGTCTACACCAGTTCGTATTTAGTTCGAGACAGAAACTTTCCGACAATACTGGAGAGCGGGGCTCGAGTTTCGGTCAAAAAACGAGAACGAAACGACGCGAATAGAGTGCATTTTCAACGATACCATTCATTTTTTTTTGTCGGAAACAAGTAGGAAAAAGGGAACACAGTTTATGACTTTCGGATGTAGACGAGCGAGTTGGCGTCTGTCGCCGACGTGTTCTGCAGTTCGTAGTCGAACTCCTCGGCGATTTTGTTGGCCTTCTCCCAGAACTGCGCGGTGAACTCCGGAGTGCCTGAAATGTCCGGATGGGCAGAGGAACGAGACGGGGGAAACTCACCAACGACGATCGGGAAGACGTTGCGGGTTCTCTTGATGAAGCAATGTCGCAGGTACCAGATGATCTCTTCGAGCGGCGGGCTCCCCTTGAACTTGCGCACCATGACCTCCTCGTTGCCGCCGTAGTAGAGGCGGAAGGTGTTCTGACGGACCATCAGGATGGTCTGCGACTCGAAACGACGCGCGTGCTTGAACACGAACTGCGCCAGCTCCGGGATGTTCGAGTACATGAGAGCCGTGAAGCGACGCGCCGTTTTCACTGAAAACAACGGGACTGCTGAAAGTGGTGCTGAAAGCGCCGGAACCGACCGTTCTCGACGATCGCGACGAGCTCCTTGTTGTCGTCGGTGAGCTTGTCCTTGATGTGGAGACGCAACGTCGCCTTCTGCAGACTTTGCACCTTGTCGCTATCGTCGGTGTTTTTCAGACATTTCATAATCGAGTTGAGGCCCGACGGGGTGAGTTTCGTCGGAAGACATTGCTTCATGAAATCCTCCGATACCCCCATTCTACCCTGCAAAATCACTGATAAATAATCGATAAGCGAGTCGACGGAGAGAGCGGAAAATTGAGAATTCTGGGAGGAGGCGAGGCGCATGCCAACGCGGCCAGTTTCTTCCCTTCTCTCGCCGTCTCCGCTCTTTTGTGGCGGAACATTGATCGATATTTAAGAGGGAAGCGAGACAGAAAGAGAGACGTCGGCCCAAAACGAACGAAACGGGTTGGTTCTCATCGCATTCTAGATGCGGCAGAAGAAGGAGAAGGAGAAGAAGAAGAGGTTAGTGGTTGTCGGTGATTAACGGTGATAAAGAAGCGGCTACGGTAGCAGAAGACAAAGAAGAAAGTCAAAGTTAGAAACGGAAGGAGAAGAAGACGTCCTTTTTCTCTAGAGATCATGTGAATTGTACATTGACTCGAAGGTTACAGCTACTCTGAACAAGAGACACGAAGACTTCAAAACGGAGCCAGAAATCGTTTCGTAACAGAGTTCTTATCATTCTTTTGCCACGAAGCGCCTGCTGTAAACAGCTTTTTATTGGAAAATAACGCTGCAGTGACGGTGAAGAAGAGACGGAGGTATGGAGCCGAGACTTTTTGATAAACAACAACGGGGCTCGGTCGGTTCCCGCCTCTCATTCAGAAGAGAAGACACTGGTTTGACCACAGCTTCCTGAAAAGGAGTTCGTAATGAGGGAGTGAGTGAAGATTCCTGCAAAACAATTCCGCTTCTCGTGTCTCCGTGAAGTCTCTGTTTTGAGAGTGAACTGGCTTTCCTTCAATTCACTTGTGAGGTGATGCAACAAGGAAGCAGAGTTCCGGGAACCTGATAAGGGCCTTCCCAAAGTTTGCATGCACTTTAAGACACACTTCGCTGCAAACTACGGACGGCGCTGACGTGTTCCTCCGATTTGCTCTTTGGTTTGGTCGCCTGATCTGTCTGCCCTTTTCTCTTTCAGACATCCAGACGATCTGCTCGGACCGCTCTAATCTCTTCCTTTTATCTCCTCCCTAATCCCCATCGTCAGTTTGCCTCCTCTTCGTCTGATTTCTCTGAATGAACTCGGAATGCATGCCATCCAACACAAAACCAATTTCATTGCAACAATCAACATCAGTATAAACACAATCTATTCCTCCCGGTCGCTCCAATTTGCACCTGTCGCCTCCTTTCGCAACGGCTGTCAAGAGAGGCCGCCTTTTCTTCTCGTCCGGATTGCAAAGGCTGACCTCTTCAAGGTGGGGCACGGATCGGTAATCCGAAAATGAGCACTTGCCGAGTCAAGCGGTGGTCCGAAAACATTGCATAACAAGTGGTCCGTTCCTGTAAACGATTGCCCGTGCTGCAGCTCTTTGCGAGACCGCACCCCCCGGAAGAAAAGGACCAACTCTTGGGAAAGGCGAGCTAGGAGAGCGGATGTGAGCCACCGAAGGCGGTCTTCTGGTCACATCTACTGAGCCTACCTCAACTTCCCGCCCGAGTTTCAGTGGCCGTAAACGTAAACCTGGAGTGGCAGTAGAGCCGAATACAGAGGGGGGAAAGGGGAGCGGACGACGGGAGAGGTGTGCGTGTGTGTCGACTGAATGAGTGGCCACTGATGATGGGCGACGCGGAATAGGCGGGCGTCAAGGGAGCGGAGAAGGGGGCGGCGCCCGCAAATCGCACTTACTCCTACCGTATGCCCGCCCCCTTCGGCCGGCGCTCCGACGCCGGCGCCAAGCTCCGCCCCCTTGCAACAAGAAACGTTCGATAGTATCACATCAAGGTGAGTGAGTTTTTCACGGAAAACGGACAAGGACGGCGTACTTTTGCAGCGAGAAAGAGGAGGCCGAGGGTGATTGAAACCTCTTAGATTCGGCCCCCAAGATAGTGTAATTGGGAGGAAAGGAGACGTTTTTTCGGTCGTACAATTCGACGAGGAATCGCATTCGGAAGAAAGACGCGAAGATCAATGGGAAGGAGGCGCCGCATCGGGTAGTACGGTGGAAAGGGGAGACATTTGAATGAATGAAGACGGCTGTACGAATGTTCGAAGGAGAGCCATTGCATTCGAAAAAAAAAGAGCGCAGGGGACAAAAGACGCTTCGTCCGGACGAAACAATACATCTCAATCAGCGGGAGCGAACAGTCATCTTTGAGTCATACCACCGAACCTACCGTATTCCACCGTGATATTCAAATGATGATAGCTGCTAAGAGCCTTGAAAGTTTGGAACCGAAACCAAAACTGGTTACAGCAGTTGTAGTGGATTACAGCTACAGTAGGCTCGCTTTGCCACGCTGGCTGCCAACCTCGTGCAAAACGTGCGATAAATTTCCTCTGCGGCTACAGTAGTCCTCTTTCCGAAAAAGCCACTTAAGCCTCTTTTCTCGAGCTCCTCGCTAGTTTCGCGGCGGCGGCCATTTCCTGCGAGTTTCTCCCCCCGGCTGAAGTAATCCCAGCAGTTCGAAAAACGAAGCGAAGTGCCCCAGGTGAGGTAGACAGGAGATAATGAGCGAAACTGTGATTGCCGTCATTTCTCGCACCTACCTCAACTTTGGCACCCGCGGTGGAGATCACAAAAGGTCCCCTTTCTTCTCGGCGAAGAAGCAATCAGACTCACCGTTCGTTCATCTCATAATCGCCCATAATTGGCGGCAGCGGCGGCACTGTGTTTGGAGGAGAGGCGAAAGCGGAAGGAGAGCACAAGAGGTGTCAAATTGTCTCTCGATTAGCGACAGACAATGTTGCGTCTCTCTTTTTTGTCCGTTCGGCTCTTAGCACCTTCGATTTGGATGGACGTAGGAATGAATAGTTGGGGTGAACGTGGCGGGTGGAGGTGCCTTGTTTCGGGCGCGGGCTTCTCTGCTCCATGTGTATATATCTGGGTGGGGAGCAGTGCCCTGGTGAGGACGGAGAGGGGCCCGTCCGCACGCACACTCACCCTCTCACACAGCCGCCTCTTCGCACTGAACCCCGAGACCAGCGCACAAAGTCTGCGCCCTCTCGGGGCGCTCTGATGTTTCTTCGCGCCGTCGTCTCCTCTTCCCTCCGGCCCGCCTTTTCACATTTCGTACACTGGCGCGGTCGACGCGGCCGCGTCGTCGACGGAGAATGCACTTTCGCGAAAGTACACGGCACCGAGCCTGGCACAGGAGGCGGAGGAGCGCGCGCCCCGCCGCTCTCTTCCCTTCGTGCCGCCTCGCTCTCCGCGCGCGCGCGCTCAACAGCGCCGTCGAGTCAGAGCTCCGCCCACGAAGTGCTGTGGCGGCCGAGTGTGATTCTTCTCGGCGGAAGAGAAGCGTGTGCTCTCCGGAGCACACGGGGCAGCTGGAGAAGAGGGGGAGCAGCCTGGCACGGCCACCGGCGCGAAGTTCGGCGAGGAATGCGCAGGAGGCGGAGAAGACGAAGACGAAGCACTTGTTCGTCGTGCGGAAGAGGAACAGAGAGACGGAGGAAAGCACTTTTGGAGTCGGGAAGGCTGGCGGCTTAGCTTTTTGAACTGGGGGCCTCGTCACAGGGATTGAATGTCGTTTGGGAATTGGAAAGAGGGGAATGGAGAGGGGTCTGAATCAGACAGGACGCTCTTTCATTTGCTCTTGTGACTCAAGCCCTTCAATGTGCCGCTTTTTATACTCCCGGTCTCAAAGGTTGCAGACTGATTATGAACTTTCGCGGTGACGTGGCAGTAGCTGTGTGACGTCTTTCAGACTGCAAACTCGTTCCGGCGACGACGCAGATAAGAGCGAACTTATCACAGACATTAAACTTTGTCGCAATATATCCGACGGCGCCGGTGGAACAAGCTTTTAGTCTGCGTACGAAAAGGGAAAGTGGAAGGGAACACGCGGGCGCCGGGCGCCCTCTCTCCCACATACACACACACAAAACACTGCCTCCTCTTCTAGTGTCTCGTTTTTCATCCGACCGATCGTTCGATTCGATTCGATTCTCTCCCCCCCCCCCCCCCCGCACACACACACACACAATGTTCGAATTCCGACGCGTTCCCCTCGTTCGTCTGCGTCTCGACGAGGCGCCACGCTCTCTCGGGCGCCTGGCACATGCATTCGCGCCCATCACACACTGCCGCCGCGTTCTTTGTAATGTGTCCTTGTTCAGACGGAGGAGAGACGACGTGCGAACACTGACAGGCACCACTAGGTGCACTTTTTCGGCGAAAGTATCGGGCCTCGCTTCCCCCGTCTCTCTCTCCATCTCTTTCTTTCTCCTCCCTTTTGCCTTCCTACGATTTTGTACTATGGCGAGGCGCCTTCGCTTAGTCGGCTGAGGGGAGGTTGATGATAGGGACGCGACGACGAAGCGTCGTGCCACCCGGTTCCATGCGGCGGCTGAAGAAGAGGAAGGAAGGGCGTGAAGAGGAGTAGAGTTGAGCAGAAGAAGAAGAAGAAGAAGGAGGAGAAGCGGTTGTGCACTTCTGAAAGTGCACGCGACGAAATGGGGCCGAGCGACGGGCGTGCTAGTCTCTCGAGTCACTCTCGCACATAAACGAGACCGAGACGGACGGCGCTGATAACGAGAAAGGCGCCACGGGGAGCGAGAACGAGAGGGGCAGCGACGGAAATTGAGAAGACATCCGGCAGAGAGTTCCGTCCGAGCAGAGGGACCACATGTCGCCCATCGGAAAACAATCAGGGGGGTCGCGAAGATGGATTCGAGGAATGCACTCTTGAAACTTCACAACCGTGACATGTCACACTATGACGTAGCCGTTGACGGCTACACTTTCCCACGACACCACACTTTGACGTCTCCGTTGTGATTCCCGATGAAAACTTTGAAACGGAGGCTACCGTATAGAAGCGACGTCAATCTTCCTCCCGTTTCGTTCGCATTTTGATGAATCTGCACGTCTTCTGAACTGAACACTCATCCATAATTCACGTCGACATTAGTCAGCACTTCTGCATCCAAAAACCAATCCTTCTTTTTTGCGCACAATCCTCGTTTTTTTCATCCTTCGAAGCGGAGAACCAGTATTGCATCATTCCGGATATCGCCTCTCCGGATCCAATAACTCACACGCCGAATACGAATCCATAAATCTTCCTTCCTTCCTTCTCAATTCTTCTTCTTCTTCTTGGTTCCCTCACTCTACTAAGTGCCACGTCACAATTATCGCATCAAAGTGACGCTTTTCGCCTCCTCCTTCTCCCGACTACAAAAACCGATCGCCGACGCCCGTGTCACTTCATCCCGTCGTTCGTCCGTTTTTCCAATTTCCCGTTTCTCGCCGCAGTTTTTGCGGCCGCATTACCATATTGTGTTAATCCGCGAAGCGAAGATGCGCGAGCACAGCGGGGGGCTCGCCGAGCACGACGCGAGCGAGGGGCCACACAGGGGACAAACGACAGCTGCGCAGGCTAATAGGCCACTTGTAGGGGGCTGCTAAGTATACGTTAGAGTCATAATATTACGACTACAGGTGCGGATCTTCCTTCCTTCCTTCTTCTTCTTCCTCTTCGAGAGAAAACTATTCAATGCGGAATACGGTTCGCGATGCCTGAAATAACATTATCTCGCGATTCGTGGTCCGATTAGTGACACCTATTCATGTCCACCTGCTTCGCGATGGGATCTGCGATAGGCGAGGTGTGGACTGGTGGAAACTATTCTAATTGGGGGCGATACGAGCAGATGCATCCGGCCGAAGGTGCTACAAATTGGGCCCTAGACATCTGCGGACATGCGTTCGCGCACTCGAATGACACGTGGCAAGAAGACCCCCTGGTGGGAGAGGAGTCACATTGAGACATTATATGGAGGCAAACACCGGTATTAGGGTATAGTTAGGCGACTGGCAGATTCCACGCAATGACGGGTATCCGGTGACTGGAAGGTCAACTCACACTTGTGGGCCACCAGAAAAGAGTCGGAGGGGTCAAGAGTGGACACAGTTGTTGTTGGAATCGGAAAATACCTTCGGAAGAATGAAATCAGTTCTACTAGAAAACTGAGTAATCAACTGGACAGACCCATTCTGTAGGGAGACTTCAACATCCTTCTTCGTGACGCACAGACTCCTTCTCAAAGTGTTGTAACCAGTTAGAAACAGTGACAGGTGATTGCGACTCTTCTCGGAAACGGAAGTGGCATCATCACTTCGAAATGTAATGGTGACTTTGATCTGCAGACAGACGGAAAGTTGCAGAAAGACGATTGCTCGCAAAGGAGGCCGTTCCGAAGGTGCGAACCGTCGAGATTTCAGGAATTGACCGGCCATTTGGACGCGATTTCTTCCCGAGAGGAGCAACAGAAATGAATGAGCGACAATTAATTGGAAAAAGAGGGAGACTCTCGATTGAACCGACCGACAGATGGAGGCGGAAATATGAACACATGATTATCAATGTGTTGCGCCTTCGAGCAAATTGATTGCGAATGTCGACAGACCACGTCATGCCACTTCATGGTGACAAAGTTCACACTACGATTTCGAAACAAGACGCCGAAAAGAGCCCCGTACCGTAATCGGAGCCCAACTTTTTGGTGCTCTCCGCTTCTTTCCATTCCAAATGGAAAGGCAAGTGGCTGCTGAAAAATTCAAAAGTCTCAATGTTGCGATGAATGGGAGAAGGGCCGTGGAGGTAGTAATCCGAGATCCATTGACTGCACTTTGTGTCCCTCCCCGCCATTCTTTTCAGCTCGTCATTCTTCTCCTTCTTCTGGCCCCGACGTCGAAGGTCCGACGTCTTCTTCTTCTTTTGGTTCTCATTGCGAAGGAAGTCAGGAAGACACACGGAAACCATCATCCAATTAATTGGCTCACCCACCCGTCGCCCGGCGCGTTGCTTCATATTTCAAACAGCTTCTCGAATTCGACGCTTCGTTCTCGCCTTCATAATTAGGCACGCCGTCTCTGCGTCTCCGTGCCTCTCGCTCTCTCTCCTCGGCTCTACAGGTGCCCCCCTTACCGTACGGTCCGTCTAGGCCACGCCCCCTTGCCTCTGGGAACGTCTTCTGCGAGAGGAGATTATGAGCAGTCTCCCTCCGCCCCCTCCTTATTTCATGACGGACGTACCGCAACATCAGCTCATCGACACCTCGTCCTATTTC
The DNA here is from genome assembly GCA_963570955.1 of Caenorhabditis afra. Lineage (NCBI taxonomy): Eukaryota > Metazoa > Nematoda > Chromadorea > Rhabditida > Rhabditidae > Caenorhabditis > Caenorhabditis afra. The sequence continues at coordinate 4,339,775 of OY751536.1, read as the reverse complement.
AACTGTTATCACCACCATCCGATCGCCTACAATCCGACGTCTTCTGCTGCGTCGCCGACTCCCTCGGCGCCCTCTTCCGTCCTGACGTCTTCTCATTTTGCATCCGGAGCGCCTTCTTCCTCTTCTTCTGGAGCACCGCCCTACAAGCTCGACGTGCAGCCACCGTCTCATATTCTAACACCGCCATCTGGGATTCCGACGCCGTCGCCCAACTCTACATTCGGCTTCCCCATGTCGGACTATACTGTGGAGCAGGTAAGAAAGACGTGTCATTCAGAAGTCTCCTCATTGTGCACTTCCAGATGGAGGCCATCTGCACATCACTGTACCAAGCAAGAGAAGGCTCTCGTCTCGTCGCCTTCTTCAATCAGTTCGACTCTGCCTACGGTCCCGAGCGCTGGGGAAGTGAATCTATCGTCGTAGGTAGGTGTTCGCTCGACTACAGTAACCCGATGGCCTCCTCCTCCCCCCGGGAAACCTTCTGTCCTCTTGCGCAATATCCGTCCTGAAATTTCACACCGGCACTGCCATATACATTGCGTCTTATCCCTTTTACCCGGCCGCCTCCCTCGCACTCAACCCCTATCACACCAGGTTCTCCGATTTCAGCGTACGCCTACTCGCTGTACCACTCGAACCAGTTCGAAGCGGTCTTCCAGCTTCTCTCGACGCGCGCGTTCCATCCGGACCACTTCAACGAACTTCAGACTATTTGGAACAACGCCAGATACAAGGAGGTAGCTGGAAACATCGCAGAAGAATCTTTGAATGGATGGTTATTGCAGAGTGAACTGAAACGTGGAAAGGAGCTGAATCCGGTGGAGAAGTACCGTTTACGTCGGAAGTTTCCGCCTCCGAAGACGATCTGGGACGGCGAGGACACCATCTACAGCTTCAAGGATTCGAGCAGAAAGTACCTGAAGAACTTCTACCGCCACGAGACCTCCTACCCGTCGCAGGAGCAGAAGCGAGAGATCTCCAGAGCCACGGGGCTCTCGGCCCAGCAAGTGAGCCTCCACGTCTTCTTCTGAATCTTCGACGCAATCTATACTTCCAGATCTCCAACTGGTTCAAGAACCGTCGTCAACGCAACAAACAGACATCTTCTGCGAAGGCGTCGCCGCCCTCCAGCTCGAGCAGCACCACCGGCGGCAACGACTTCGCGCCCGTCATCCTTCCGCACAACTTCAACATGAGCGGCTTCACGATGAACAACATGTTCTTCTGAACCGGAAGTGCTCTCTTCTCGAACTAATTGTGATCTCTCGTGTTGTCAACCTTCAAAAGGCCAAATAAAAACATTTATGCGGAGTTGAAAGGTCGAAACCCGGAGCGTGTAATTATCGGAACCCGTCACGATCACAAACAAACAACGGGGGGAGTTGGCAGTTACAGAAGGTCGGTTTCAGCCGGTCAACGAGGTGTTCAGGATCTCCTTCGCCTCCTTTTTCACGATGCGACACCGAATGCGGCGTTCCAGCCATCTGAAACACCTCAAAACCGGAGGACTTTTTGAGTTCGGTTCGCGAACGACACACTCACTTTTCGAAGCGCACTTTGCCAAAGTAGGCGAGAGTGTTGGTGGCCGAGTTGAGGATGACGAGGAAATCCGAGACGCGCGTGAGCACCGTCATGAACGGTCCGAACTGTCCGTTGTTCTCGATGAGCACTTCGTAGAGATCGATGAAAGTGGGCAAGGATCTGTAGATTCGGGGGAATGAGAGGGTGACGAACGAAGCGATCTTCTCTCACCGCAAGATCAGAAACTTGACCACGATGAACACGGCGAGAGCCTTCGAGGCCTTGTCCTTCAGCTCCTCCGTCACGAGAGTGTCCCTGCTTCTCTTCTGACTCTCGAACAGTCTCCGGCGAGCGAGCACGTTCGCGTGGATCTTGTACTCGGTGAAAAGCGAGAGGATCGAGATGAAAAGCATCGGTCCGAGGGTCTCTGTGGCCATCGTCAAGGCGACTTTGAATTGGAAGTACTGGAAAAAGGTCACATCTGAAGAGGCTCTTCTTATCCAGTTACCCAGTAGTTGTTCCTCAACGAAGTCGGCTGGAGCATCGACGACATCTTCTGATGAGCCTGATCTTTGCAGTCGATCAGAAAGAACTCAAAGTAGGAAGTGCTGTGGATCACGAAGCACAGGATCACGAGGAATACTGAAAAGAGCACAAAATGAGCTTCGAAAGGGGATCCGAGGGCTCACATGGAACGAGAAACGGTTTGGCGAATCTTTTGAAATTCGCGCCCATTTTGCCGGCGTTGCTCCTCGAGTGAAACTCGAAAAACATCTCGGCCGGAAACGAAATGGTGAACTTGGCAGTGTCAGTCGGCTGACCGACGGTGCTCATTTTGCTCGCCGTTATCGATTTTCTCTGAAAGAGAGGAATCTTGGAAGTCACAACAAAGGGCCGCTTACGGATCGATTGTAATTGGAGGCGAACTTCAACGGATTGTTGACCACCCGATACCGAATGTACGTGATGTAGCAGACGAGCATCGGCTACAAATCGGAAAATGGATTCTCGCGTTCAGAGGTTCAATTCGGTTACCGACGACATGGCAAAACTGTTTCTGATGCCGTAAAGGGTCAGAATCATGCCCTGATGCTGGTAGAAGATGTTGAAGTGGAGGAACAGAATGCTCAGCGGCTCGATGCTCAGGAAGAGCACCGTCGTCATCATGAGCATGAAGTCCATCAGACACAGAGTGTACAGAGCTGCAATTTCAGCATTCTCGTCTGAGTTTCTAGCAACGGAGGTACCTGCGGACATCCTTCGATTCAGGTGTCCGTTCCTTAGAAATCCGATGGCGTAGACTGTTCCGATGGCGGAGAAAAGAGCCGCCGAGCAAGTGATGGGTCCCTGCAACACAGAAGACGTCAAATGGAATGATGTTTCGGAGAAGCGTTGCTTAAAATAATCCTAGACGCTTTCTCCCCCAGCTCCCCTCCAAGAAAAAGATTTTGGCGGGTGTTTGCATCATCCCTTAATCTGATGTATATAACGAGATTAGGAGGGGAAGGAAAACAAATAAGCGAACGCCGCCATGACGACGACACGCGGATTACTGTAACTCACATCGAGCCACAACGTGGCGTTGGACTGCGCCGACGCGCGGTACTCGCAGTTGGGCACTGCTCGGCTCCGGCCCCACAACGACTCGTCTGATTCGTTCATTTCGTGTTCTGAGGCGAGTGGAGTTTGGATCAGAGGCGCTTTTAAACGGGTGCTGTCAGGTACGTAAATCACGCAACCGTTCAGAAATTCATGCGAGGCGAATCGGTAAACAGATACAAGAACAAGAAGGAGAGAAAGAGAGCGAATCTGAAAGATCGAAACACGTGTGCATTGTGTGCTCCGGCTCCGGAGGCAAAGTTTGCGTGGCCTTCTCGGAGGATGTAATGACAGATAGGAAAAGGAAAGAAGAAGAAGAAGAAGGAAGCGAATTGGCGCATGTTCGAGAGGGAGAATTGTGACAATAGGCGGGCACCGAATTATTGAAGAGAAGGGAGGGGGGCTTATGCATAGCAAAGTGTATGGAAATATGATGGATGAGGTGTGAGGCAAACTGTGGAATTGGAAGACAAAAGTGCGCCGACGCCTTCTAGTCCACCCTTCTACCACCGCTTCTGGAGAGCTTGTGCTTCTTCTTCTGCTGCTGCTGCTGCACGATGATGAGCCGGCGCATCAGTTTCTGTTCTAATTTTCCGCTTCAAATTATATTCGTGACATGCTGACATCCTGCCTCGTCGAGTTCCGAGAAAAAAGTGGGCAGCAGCAGAAGCAGAAGTGAGCTGTGGGTGGGAAGAAGAAGGAGAAGAAGAAGAAGAGCAAGAGTTCAGAGCATCAAGCACCATACCGGGAAACGCAGGTGAAACAGGCCGAGTTGGAGGAAAGGGGAATAAAAAGTGATCGGAATGACTAATGAAGCCGTAAAACGCCTGAAACAGAGCCTAGAAGGGCGAGCGGGGGAGCACAAAGAACGGGAAAACGAGCGAACTGATAATCCCCCCGGGTATTGGACACCCGCTTCCAGACGTTTTTCACGGGACACAAGAGACGGGAAAAGCGTTTTCGTCTCTTTTCTGACATCAAAAAGTGCCAAGGAAGCCCGGTTTTCAGAGAAACCGGAGGCAGATTTAAAGTGTCTGCTGTTGGGCAAATTTGACGAATTCCATCTCCGAAATATACGAAATGGGCCGGAAATCTTCGAACCCTTCTCTCCTGAGTGACTGCGGGAGCTCTAAAACCGGCCGATTAGCCTTGTTTCAGGAAAAGAACGAAAAACGGCACGGAGGCCAAGGTTCATACACGTTTTGGGAATGAAAGACGAGAGGGAATTCGAATTCGAATTCGAGTTCCGGAGATGATTCGATTGCGATGGATATGTGTGTGTGTATTGGGTTCTCGAACAAAATACAAACACATGGATGGAAGTGCGCCCCATTGAGAATGTGAACAAACTATTGTCTCTCACGTATGACGTAGAGAGGTGTCCTTTTATAAAGAAGTCACACTCTCCTATGCTAATCGTTTTGCGAGTCTCCAGAAGACGTCAAGACTCGGAGAAGGGGGCAGAATCATAAGGAAGCGGGAGAGAGCGCGAGCCGTTTTCACACAAAAAGTAATATGTTTCGTGGGGGCACTCGAGAAGAAAGAAAAACGGGGCGAAACAACTAATTATCAGGAGTCGGTTGTGTCGGGCACGAAATGAAATGAAACGGGTGGAACTATCCGATGCTCGCGGAGCATCTTTCGAAGATTGCATCCTCTCTTCCAAACGATGACAAACAATCTCGTCTTCTTCTTCTTTTTCAATGTACATTGGTCGGTGAATATAAAAGAAGAAGGGCTTCTCTTCCCGTTTATTCCGAGGGTGGCATTGGCAAGTGTCGTCCAGAGTCCACTTCATTTCCCGCTAGGTGGGTCCCGCGGAGACACTAGATTCTATTCCACTCCGCTACAGTAATCCAGTTCACAAGCCTAGAATAGAAATGCACTTCAAGTTCAACATCAACACACAAGGCTTCCTCTTACACACACAAAGCCGGCCTCTGTCCGAAACGCCAGTGGGTCAGCGCAGTTCCCACAGCCGCCGCTTTCAAATACACTCCGCGCGTGGTGGGGCGACAGCCGGTTCCATGGTGTAGCGGTTAGCACTCAGGACTCTGAATCCTGCGACCCGAGTTCAAATCTCGGTGGGACCTATCGTTTTTCGGGTTTCTCAAGATCGTTGAACGCTTCCTGGAGGTGAACATGACGAAAACTTATAGCGAGAAGAAAGAGAGGGAGTGATCGCTGGTGGGGAGGAAGACCCGAGTAGTGAAGTGTCCGGGGTGGTGGATGGAATGAAGGAATCAAAATATGCAGTTGGGGGCTACAGTTTTCGAGGACTGTACGATCATAACTGAATTATCTCGTTTTACTTGTTTTGATCGTTGAGCCCGGCGCGCACGAAAACACGCGAGGAAGGAGGAAATATTGAAAATTGAGTAGTTTTATGATTCATCCGGCTCATTTCGTTTCGAAGCAGCTTTTAAAAACCGAGAGAAAAGAAAATAAGAGCGAGGTTGCAAGACGGCCGCGGATTTCTCGGAATATGGTGGGTTTTTGCAGAGAGAAAAGCGAACATCTTTGGTGAGCCGCCGAGACGATGCGAGGAGCAGGCGGCTGGAAATCCGGTAAATACACGGCGAAAATGGAGATGCGACGCTGATTTGTGATGAAAAGAAGACGTCCACGTCTTCTGCTTCTTCTGCTCCAGAATAACGAACTCCTTGTTTGCCTTCTTTCGAGCACTTTTTGTTTTCAGTTGTGTTCTTATTAGAGCTGTTTTGGTTTGAAAAAGTGGATGAATGAATTGGATTTATAGAAAATAACGAATTTGGAGCGTCGAAAAGTGTACTTTTGAGTGGAATTTCAGTGAAAAATCGGAATCGGGTGGCCCAGAAAACTGTGGCTCAGAAGACGTTCGGCAGAAAGAAACGAAGTGAAATCCGAGAGAATTTTGTGAAATCAGTGAAGACTCCAGACTACTCTCGGACCAATTTGTTCCGAGAAAAAAAAACAATTATAATTGGACGAACCTCTCATTTGAGGCGGCAAAAAACGGAAGATTCTAGTCTGGAATCCGTGGTTCTCACGGAAGTTTCGCCCGTTTTTTCCTTTTCTCTCTCTCCACGTAACACCTTTTACGATTGTTTTTCGCCGCTTTTTTGGACTCTACTCAACTTTTTTGTGCGCGGGGGAAAAGCTGAATTCGGCGAGTTTCGAGTCTAAAAAGCGACAATTTCGGAGCGTCGGGTTTCAAATTAACTATTCAAAACGGGGCTCATTGAAGCTTGCAATCGAGGATCGAAGAGCAACTTCTCGCGAGTCCAGAAACTTCAAAGTTCGAGCGAGAAAAGGGCGAGCGGGGGGGGGGATTCTAGGCCACGGCCGCGTTCATCAATCAAAGGTTTCAATTCGTTCTTTTCCACGAGAGAGAGAGCCATTGTTGTGTTTTTGTCTCTCGCTGTGGGTGCTCCGTAACGCTAATCTTTTATTCATTGACCATTTTGTGGCCGATTTGCACACACGGAGCTACGTGCAACCTTCGAAAGATGGACTTGTTTACCGACTAATCACACCCCGACGAAGAAGAAAGCGGAATTCATTAGAAGAAGGCGTGGTGGTCTTCCTTTCCTCCTCGTAACGAACTGTGTGAGCAGGAAGTGATCAACGGAAACTCTTTTGTGTTCTCAGGTGAGACGGGCGAGCTCTGAGATTGGGTGCAAAGGGGTCATTGGAAATGGATGGATCGACCTTCTTTCGCATCAGACATTCTCCCGAATAGGTTGGCGAGACGCGAATTATCAAGAGAGCCGCACGACGAATTGCCTTGTTTTTCCGGTTTCGCCGCGCGAATTTCTCCGGAAGTGAAGGGGGGTTACGGTAGACCAACGAACCAAATGAGCATATGAAAGGGGGTCCGAGAGACAAAGTTCAACTTCTTCCAGAAAAAAAGCCGGAAACGGAGACTTCTCGAGACGGAGAGGAAGCAACTCGAGTGCCCGACAAAAACAGACGCCTCTCTCTTCTGCAGACGTCGTCCAGATGAGGTTCAGGAATTTGGAGTCTCCGTGTACTCCGAGTCAGGTGAGTTTCTAAATCGGCGAGGTCAACAACAACTGCTCGCGACGAGAGCCTAATCGAAACGCTATTTCTAGGCGGCATGCTCGCGGAGCTCGGTAATCTAGGAAACCAATCTTGGCTCGGGTTGATCTCTTCTCTCGAACAAGTGGGAAAACAGTATGTCATAGAGGAAGTTGCAACGAAAATGAAAGCACTAGACTGCAGTTGTTCGTCTCCGGATGGCTGAAAACAGACGAGATGAGTCAGGTCTCCTCCTTCCTTCTTCGCTTCCATTAGCCTCTCTTTCTGGCCTCCAAAAAAGTTTAATGAAAGACGGAGAAGAAGAAGACGTTGGAGAAGAAGACACAGATGATGACGTCGGAAACCGAATCAACACCATCAGAATCCTCTCTCTCTCTCTCTTGTTTCAACCGGAAGAAAGGAGCCGAAAAGAAGAAGACGAAGCGAAATGAAAGGATTCTGGAAATAAAATCGGAGCGCGAGGTGTGGAATTGACGGGAAAGGAAGGAGGCGGAAATGTGGCACTCGACCAGAAAACCGACGGGAAGCGGCGAGGGATAAGATAAACGAATTATGTTCCGAAGGGGGGACGGACACAAATTGACCGGCCACTTTTCTTTCGACGAAGAAGAAGAAGAAGAAGCAGGAGGGGAGGGTTCTAACCGCAAATTGGTTATGGGAAACAACGTCTGGCGGGTGACTACTCAGGGGAATTGCTCCTGAAAAGGGGCCGTGAACTTGGGAACCTCCTCATGATCTTCCGACGAAGAAGAAGGAGAAGAAGGGACTCTCTGATGATTCAGAATCGAGAAGACGTCGATACTTTCTGAATGCGTCCGCAAAACTTCGTCATCGCTGCTCATAAGAACTCGAAAAATGACGATTCCGAGAATCTCTTCGCCTTCGCTTCCGTTTTCAAATTTCTAATGCTTGGAGCTTCCTTGGTCGTCTGTGCAAACACAAACTATGATTGGAAAGAGAGAGAAGAACGGAATATTCGAGAAAAGTTGGGGAAAGTCCAATGGGATGACTGGTCGGAAAACAAGTTGGAGAGCCTGCTACTGAAAGTTTTGCGTCTACCAAATACGGAATTCGAGGGATTAAATGGAAACGGAAAAAAGTGCAAACGATGGGAAATATCTGAAAAGAGCCGTTCTTGCATTAGAAATAACTGTTTGTTTCGTTTTTCGATCACATTCTGTGAAGTCCAGGGTACGAATCCATTCAGGAGAATTCAGAAACATGCACCGAAAACATCGCATGCATCTTCTTCAGAACCATCTCCCCAATCGTCATAACGGTCGAGACCTATCGAAATCGAAACAGGCGGTCTGCTGCCGAGAAAATCGGCAGGCGGGCCCCCTTGGGTCGGCATTCCCGTGCCGAAATTCACAGTAACTGGCCGGTTTCAGCTGCAGCTGGCCGGCCCATTCCTCGCAAAAACGATCCAATTTATCTCAAAAGATATGGAAGGACACATAATGAAAGGAACAAAACACGGGAAAACAGATAAAACACATAAAAAATATGAACATCGCCGCCGGCACGCTTAGGTGTCCTTCGAAGATGTATCCTCGTCTTTCTTGGCTCGTTGACCGCGCTGAATTTGGTGAGTTGAGAGGGCCGACGAGCATTGTCGTTTTAACGGTGACACTTACTTTGCGGTATTGGAACGTTCCGTATCGCTTGCCGGATTGAGGGGGTGTGTACACTGAGTTGCGAAGCTCGACGCTGCAAGGGACAGTCAAGTGTAAGCTTACTCATCAAACCTAGGTTGAGAATTGAACCTACAGTGCTTCTTTCAGTTGGAAGTTGTATGTGTGATCGCAGTATGCTTGCTTGGAGGCCGCCATCTGTTTGAACAGTTTCCGCTTCGAAGCGATATCTGAATACGCTCCGAGGAAGGGAAGCGTGGCATATCCCTCCTCGAACGATGTGTCGAGTTCCTCGTGCTTCAAATTAAAATACTCCAAGAAGAGGTCTAAAACGGCATAATGTATTGAGGAATAGGATGGGAAGAGTACGTTTCAAGTCTTCGTACAGCTTCTCTGGAAACGCGAAGCTTGCAATACTCCCTCTCGAGTAGCGCTCGGCTGGAAGCACGAAAGAGATGTCGTTCACTTGCTCCGGGTTCAGCAGCCCTCTTCCCAAGACGATGAAGAGACAATGCTTGAGATGAACGTGAGGAGCCTTGTTTTGAGACGGGAAACCGTCAGTGGAGATATGTTCTCCCTGAAAATTATATACATTATCAATCCAAAACAAAGAGTTACGTTGAATGGAGGGTCCGTCGGGTACTTGAATTCGGATTTCACGTAGAACGCGGCCCCTCTTAGGTTCTGGAACTGCTCGGCGGGCGAGGAAACGATCGGCGTACGTGCGCTCTGTTGAATGCTCAGTGCCGCCTTAGAACTAATACTAGACATAGTTCCGAACAGAAGGATTTACCGTGAGCGCTGTACCTGCCATAAAGGCCATGGCACACCGGTCATCGCGGAATTCCATTGACGGAGGGAGAAGCGTGGACGTCACTTTCGAAGCGAACTTTTTGCAGAATTCGCTCGATACTTCCTGTACTTTCGGATCTTTGTTATCGTATGCTCTTCTTAAATACATTCCGGCGTCCATCAAATGGAGCTGATTGTGCTCGTCGACGCACGATTCCAAATCGCCTGAAGTGGAGAACGATACTGATGAAAGCGCAGACTTTTTCTCACGCAGAATAGTTGAGTCTGGAGCCATGGAAGTGGGCGGCTTTTTCTCCTCCAGCTCTTCTCGAAAACTGCTGTTTTCGGTGTTCCTCGCATTCCTGTCGCCGTCGTCCAAATGGAAGCGAGAATGCGTCGTTTCTTCTCCATCACTTTTTTCCCCTTCCGTTGAATCGCCATCTCCGTCGCTTCCCTCCGTTCCCGAGCTCTCCGGAACCCTATTTCTTCCTTTTTCGCTTCTGTTCTTCGTCTTTTCTCCATTCCCGACTTCCTCATCCAATTCTGAATCGTAGTAATCCAGATCTGAAGTCGGCCGTTCCAGTCCTGAAATTGAAATCAGTTTAAACTAACAATTTCACATGTATTTTCACATTCCCGACTTACTGAATTTCTTTCTTGAACGCATCAATGCTTTCATCGTTCACTAATGCAGTGTACCTGAATTATTGAGTGGAAAAATGAGGAGGAAAATGAGGAGGCAGTCGACTGCTGACGCAATAGCGCTGTGGCGCCGAACGAGAAGCGCGCCAGCGACATCGATGCCGGCAGGGATCAGGCAAGTTGCTGTGGCGAGATATCTGTGGCGGCAGGGATCAGGCAGGCTGCCAAGGCGAAATGGGCGCCGCCGCCACCGATATCTCGCCACAGCAACTTGCCTGATCCCTGCCGCTGCCACAGCACCTTGCCTGATCCCTGCCGCCACCTATATCTCGCCGTGGCAGCCTGCCTGATCCCTGCAGGCATCGATATCTCGCCACAGCAACGGGAAGGCGTTCTTCGTGGATTGGGACTTTTAGTAACATGGACAAAGTGAGTTCAGTCTTTCAGGTTCTCCTCCGAACCTCATTGTTTCTGTTCACGTGACCTTCCACTCCTGCCTCTTTTCCAAAATCCACGTCCCATCTGGAACTGCTCCTTCTTATTTCAGCGCTATCTGCAGAAGGATTCACATGCTCAACTATCTCTTGCTGGAAAGTGAGTTCCCTCGCACACAATCCCACCTTTTTTTCCTTCCCGTTCCAGTTTCTCATCTGATCCTTCTCTTCGTGCTCCCCTTTTACACGGTGTTCGCCTGCTCGTGCAACTCCCGCAACCGAGAACAGACGCATTTGCAGAGAAGACAGGTTGCTCGTCTCCTCCCCCTCCCTTCATTATTCCGATCCTTGCAGGCCCTCCGTGACCGTCAACGACAGGCGGTTCTTTCCGGCCGCAGCGTCCGCAGCGTCATCGAGACCGAGGTGGACAGCGAGACGACGCAGTGTCCGAACTTCTCGTGCGTCCGGATGGCTCCGCGCCTCAAAGAGACGGACTACGAGCGAGTGGCTCGATCGAACGAGTCGAGCAGTCGGGCCGAGTCGCACGAGAAGCCGCCGTACGCAGTCGTCGGCGAGAAGAAGAACTACTCGAGCTACCTGATGAACGACCATTCGACGTCTTCCGAATCACTCCTCACCTCTCTCTCGTGCAAATAAATGGTCAGAAGACGTTTTCAGACCTATCCCACTCTCTTTCAAGTGTACCGCCTCTCCACCCAAAACATGGCCGTTTTGAACCCATTCCCATCCCGAAAAAGGAGCGATTAGTAGTGGATAAACGCGAAATTACCGCTCCCCCGGGGGGAGGGAGGAATCGCCAAAAACTTCCCCCGCTCTTCGTTTGCTTTTCGAAGCCGTCGATGACTGGGAATGGTGGAAGAATCGCTCATTTTCCGGCACAAATAAATGAGAACTAATTGGACGGGTTTCCTGTCTCGTCTCCTACAAAAGCCTTCTTCCCAGAAACGTCCCTCATGATTCAGAAGGAGAAGAACCTTTCGTGACTCTCCTCCATTAGTTTCTACGGTTTTCCACTCGCAATTTATATGTATATGATACACTTTGCGGCCATTGCATATTCAATGTCTTGGAAAGCGAATGATTAACCTCTTCCCATCATTTTATGCTAATTTATGTTCCCTTTTTTCGTCGCTCTTGCTCTCGAATGTCCTGTGAAAACCAGCTCGATTGGTCTCGGAAGACATTCAGATCTTTCAGAATGTTACAGACACAATCCGCTTACGGGGCGGATAAAGGCGGAACTTTGAGGAAGGCGCTCAATTCGTCCAATCAGTCATTAGTCACTTTGCGAGACGCTCAAAAACAACTTTCCCACGCACACACAATGAGGTGCCAAGACTGAAAAGACTCTCTCTTCTTCCATCGCGTTCCGAGAAAAGTATAGGGAATCTGTGAGAATAGTGAGAGTCTCGGTTCCCCATGTTTCCGGCTGAAACTCAAGTTTCTAGCCCTTTCCATTTTCGGAACTGCCACGTCTAGCCACCTCATCCGCCTCCAGTTTTCCCATTATTCCAAGTGGCGAGAGAAACGTTGATTAGTAATTGGTACACACAATCAGAAGACAATGTTTGGTCCCTCGTGCCCGGGGGTTAATCGACGAAAGACCAACGCCTTCTGCTTCTTCTCCCACTGCATTTTAAGTCCCCTCCGTTTTCCAGTCAATTTAATGGGCGAAGGGCTCCGCGGGGAGCAAGAAACGTATCATAATCCGCTTCTTCTTCTCTTCAGCGGAAAACAGATCGTTCAGATTTCTTCTCCCATTAGGAACACTTCTTCTTCTTCCCTGTTTTCCCCCCTTTTCCGAAAGCGTAGTTTGAAGAATTTGACGTCGTCCATCCGAATCCATCCCTCAAATCTGTTTACCGAAGCGTTTGCAGGATGTAGTCGGATCATTCTGAAACTGGGAAAAGCCAGAGAATCCAGCTGGAAGCAGAAAGCGGAGCGGTACGGATGCTAATCGAGTGGACGCGGAGACAAACTTTTAGTCCACCAGAAAACATGGGAAATCCAATCAAGTTCTCGTTTTTCGCCTCATTGTTTCCCACGTTTTGGCTCCCGTCACTCTTATTTTGACCCAATCCGTCTCTTCTCCCAGGCACTTTTTGTTTGGGGCGAGGGACAGTCGGCTCGAAAAAGGGAGGGGGGAGGTCTGAAGAAGAAGGTGTATCGTTGAAGAAGGAAGTAATCGAGCACCTCCACTTCCTGCCCCCCCCCAACCTATTTCCCTCTTTTCTGTTTCTTCTCCCAAAGCGGAGAGCCTATAATTTATGGAAGACTCTCGGATGCATTCCCGAATCATCTCGTTGGGGCCGGCCCCCCTTCTGACCGATCATGACATATTCATGTCCTGAATCGAGAGATCATGGCTCCCCGAGGAGAAGGGCTCTTTTGCTCGCCGAGCACAACTCGTGCCTTCTTCTGCCGGCAACGTTTTTCGCCCTGTTGCACTTCCGTTCTTTCATTTTCGTGCAGTCTCTCTCTGAGCAAGTGAAGAGAGAGACTGAATCCGAGCACTTTGAACTCTTACTCATCTCCTAAATTGGAAGTCGTGGGAGGTCCCTGAAATTGGACCTTCAGGATGACGTGGCACCTAGGATCCTCCTTCCATTCATTATAGTTTTGAGATCCCCCCTGACATCATCTCCGAAAAGCAGGGATCCCTTCCGAATCGACCTCCTCCTCACTCCGTTGTTTCCACTCCCATGACGTGGCACTACCATCTTCTTAAGTCGAGTCACATGGCCGCGCGCACGACCTCATTCCGTGCCAATTACCTACCAGATTGCACTCTGTAATCCCCCGTTTGGAATTGAATTCCCGCTCTCTCTGAAACTTGCTTCTAATTGAATGACTCCTCTTTCCGACTAATTTGTGGTCACTTGTCCTTCGAGATGAATCGTTTAGATTCTTTCTCTCTCTTTCCAACAACAAAAGCTCATTCCGTTGATTTGTTTCAATCCGTTTTTCATTCCACTCGTTTCCAAATACTCGACTCCTCTCTCGGATACAGAAAACGAAATATTTCCATCTTTTGCATCTTCTGTTCCGAGAATCTCGAATTGGAAATCCAAATTTCGTGTTTCCAGAGGGGCGGAAACGACATTTCTTCGGTCACAAAAGAATCAAGAGGAGCTCCCCTCGAGAGCCCCAATTGACCTCGTTCGGGTTTGAATTTGAAACCCGAGAAGAAGACGTCGTCTAGACTTTCCCTCTTCAAAAATTGGCTCATTAACAGATCCGAAATGGAGTGGTTTCGAAAAAAGGGCGCTTCGAGGACACAACAACGGATTAGCGGATTCCACAAATTCCAGAGAGGAGGGGGGGGGGGGGGGATTTTAGTCACAAACCTCAAAGCTCCACATTTGTCGCTTTCGAGTTCGAAAGTGCAGTATTCTTGAACGGTTCGGAAACTGCTACCGGAAGTTTCAACCAGACAATCATTCGCTCATTGTGATTTGCAATTCTGCACTTTCAATCTGAATCAGCTGCAAAGCGCATCTTTCAAAGATTCACTTGGGAGCATAATTCATCTCAAAGTGCTCCGTGAGCACTTCCAATGAGTTCCCGATTCAGTGTCTCACCCCTCCCCGATCTTTCCGTATAAAAAAAGAGAGCGAAGAGGAGAACTCTTGTGTCTCTCTGTTTTCGGAAACTCGCCATTAGTCTCTGAGCCCCTTCTCGGTTTTCCTTCCCTTCTTCTCCAGATGATTCTCTGATTTTCGGCGGTTCAATCGGCTCACGTCTTCTGCTCTCTTCTCCGAATCCACGCGTCATTCTGCTAATTAGAGCTCCGCGAGCACCACTCCACGCGCTTCTCTTCGCAATTATAAATTCACCTCTAAAATTGGCCGCGCAAGATGCAAAAAGAATGGAAGAAAATGGGAAATTCTCGTTAATTATGCGATTTTTGTGTGAGCGTGTCACAAATTCGCCACTGATTTACGTCATCAATTCGGTGAGCTTTCACTTCTGATATCGGGAGGGGGCACGATTCTGTGCAGTTTCGTGGCTCCGGGAATGGCTAATGGCTCTTCTCTCGCTCTCTCACATGTTTCTTAATGTCTGAAGAAACCATTTCGAATTGCTGAAGAGTTCTTCTCGCACGCAGATTCCGTAATTAGGTTAGTTACTGGCTTGTTTTTGCACGTTCCCTAAATACTTCTCGAATGTCACCTTATCCCGTTTTTCTTCCCATTCTTGCTCTTCTTCTTCTTCTTCGACTCGGGCGGGCTCTTTAGAGTTTTGTACCTTTGGACTCGCGAGAGAGAGAGAGAGAGAGAGAGAGCAGTTATAAATCAAACAATTTCAAGTCGGCATGGGGGTGGAATGGGCCACGCGATCGTAAATTATCGGAGCAAATTGGAAAAGTTGCTCCCGGTCCACCCATGTTTGATGGATTGGGGCAGTTAGTTGGAAGTTTCGTGGCTCGTTGCACGTCTTCAACTCACGTCATGCCGTAGTTAGTCTTCAACGTTTGATAGGTAGTGCCACTCCATGATGTGGCACTGTCCGTCCAAGAAATGAATTCACATTTCATCGTAAAACAGAAATGTTCTTGTCCCACGTGATTAAATGAAAGAGAGTTCAATTATATCCATGTATTGAGAAATAAATCTTACGGTAGTGCCACATCTTAGCAGCTACCGCAAGACTGCTCTTTTCCCCTCTAACGGGCTCATTATTTTCTCATCGAACAAACCTAATCCAGTATGTGTTTTCTTCGTTTTCTTTGCCGTTTTTTTCCCATACTCTGTTCCGTCGTCCCTTATTCTTGTCCGAGTAAACACATAATCTTCAAGTTCAAGCCTTCTCTCTCTCTCGTTTTCTCCTGCTCGAACATGAAGGTCTCGTTTCGAGTTTGAAGCTCTCGAGAGCCCGCCGGAGCAAAGATCAAATGCTCATGCGTCGAGCCACCACAATACAATACACTCGCTTCCTTTATATGGGAATCCTTTCATTCCGGACGGGAACGCTTTAGAGCTCTGGGGATCAAGTTGCGATAACACGATTGCTTTCCTCTCTGATTCATTCCTCCCTATTGGTGCTCTCTTTCTGGCAAAGAGCAAGGGAAGAAGAAGGGGGAGGAGGAGGAGCTCCACGCTCGACGGACTCTCAATTGGAAACGCCCCGGAGCATCTATCCTCCCCCCTTCGGCGGCTCATCGTGTATTCAAAATGAAAAGAAGAGAGAACTGGAAGAAAACGGAGAAGTTCATGTCATCCGATGACTTCTAGTCCCCTTCTTTCAATCAACCTTTGCTCCCGTTTATCACCGTCTAGCCCTTCTCCTCACTTACCCTTGATTCCATTTCTTCCAGCTCTCTCGCAATGTCGATACTGCTCCCCAACTCGTCCACCGTGCCCCCGATGGTGTCCGAGGAGCCGCTGGTGGCCGAGGAGTCGCTCGGCCACGAGCCCTCCGACTACGCCCAGATGCTTCTGTACGGAGTGTTCGCTCTCATCGGCCTGCCCGTCAACATCTCCACCCTCATCTACATGCTCAAACGCTACAGGCACGCCAAGTCGTTCCTCCTTCTTCTGCATATCAATCTGAACATTTCCGATATTCTAGTGAGTTTTCTCGAGTCACAAACACACATACACACCTACGATACTAATTTATGCGCTTTCTTTTCCTCAGGTGCTCGGTCTCTATGTGCCGGGTCTAATCGGCTGGCTGGTGACTCTGGAATGGCGCGGAGGCGACTATCTATGCAAATTCATGCGATTCGTTGACGCCTTCGTCTTTGCGATCAGGTAGCTAGTGACTACGAGGGCGGGGGACTAAGAAACTTCTCGGCCATCTACATCACTCACTTGCAGCTCAAACATTATGGTTTGCATTGCTCTGTACCGCCTGTCGGCGCTCCGCTATCCGCTCTGGGTGAACGCGGTCGGTCACTCGCGCGTACCTCGGATGCTGATCCTCGCGTGGGCGCTCGCCGTCGTCACGATGCTGCCGCAGATGTTCGTTTGGAACGAGGTACGCTTCTCGCACATAACGCAGTGCGTGACCGTCTGGACGGAGATCATCAACACTGGCAACACGTTGACGGAGAGTCAGCTGCGGAACATGAAGCTCTACTCGATCCAGAACGCCATCATCATCTTCTATATTCCGTTGATGATTCTCGTCGCGTGCTATGTGCTCATCTTGAAGGTAATCGGAGAGACCAAAATGTCTGGAAATGAGAGAAAGTTTCAGGACATCTACAAGACGCTGAACACGGACACGGAGTGCTCCTCGGCAGCGTACCTCTCCGAAATGAGCTCTTCTAAAACGGGAGGCAAGGCAGCTCACAAGAAAGAGCAGGAGAGCTTCGGTGAGTGCTTCCAAGAGCTCAGCTTCTCATCGATTCCCCATGTTTCAGTGACTCTGACGACCCGCACAGTGCGCGGTCAGGAGAAGTTCCGGCGTGCCAAGGTGCGCAGTCTCCGGATCACGCTGCTTCTGATTCTGACGTACGCCGTCACGTGGCTACCGTACAACCTGCTCTCGTGGTGGATGGTGCTCCACTTCGACTCTTACCGCGCGAACCTCGACTCCAACTACATCCTCAACTCGCTCGTCGTCCTCAACTCCGTCATCAATCCGTTCATCTACGGAAGGTAGCCCCTCGACGCGACCGTCTCGAATCATCCTTCCGCTGTTCCAGATGTCAGGGCATCCGGTTCCTGTTCAAGTGTCGCGAGAGGATCGCCGCGCCGAAGAAGAAGAAGATCTGCAAGCTTCTTCCGAATTGAGTCGATATGGCAGCAGAGGGAAACAGAACAGGTCGAACGAGGCAATACACATGATATTTTTTGATTATTATTCGAATAAATTGGGAGTAACTTATAGTTTAACAGGTTTATATAAAGAAAAAAGGTAATAATAAAAATGAATGGAAAACGAGAAAGATAAAAAAAAAATATGGGAGTAGAGTAATAATAGTGTTGACAGACGAGACGACAAAAGAGCAGGAAAATGGGCGAAAAGTTAGGAAACTCACAAATAAAGAAAAAAGAAGGTTCAATTAGGGGAAAAACGAACGAGGTAAGCTTCCCGGCAGTTCGTGAAGTCTAGAGGTGAGTTCTATTGGTATTGAATGTAAAAGATCCAATGTTTCCTTCGCCATCTAAGAGAAAGAGCGCTCCACGGCGAGAAACGAGCTGTGCCACAAACTGTCCAAACCCTGTACAACTACCAACATCTACCATACCACGTGAGAACACCAACCAGCGTCCCTCCAGAAGGTGTCGAGTGCTCCTGCTGGACAACGGACACAACCGAGCCGAGTTGAGACAGAAAGGTGTGCGCGTGTAAGAGCACTACGACGGCAGGTTGGATGGGAGCGACACTGGGAGGCAGATCTCTTTCCACTGGCGAACTACTACCAAGTACAGGGAGTGGAGACAGCTCGGGGAGCAGAACGGTGACGAGCGCGAGGAGTTGTTCTTTCGTCGAAAGATGGGGAGAAGGAAATTGATCTTGAAGCTAGAGGGGTGAGAATGCGGGAGGACCGAACTGACGGATAACTTCGAGAAGGGAGATATAGCTAGTGAGAATTGTGATAACAATGAGAATGGGGGAGGGTAAGAACAGAAAAGGTGGGGAAGGGAAGGATATGGAGGGAGGAGAATAACGATAAAAACTGAAAAACGATTATGACAGAAGAGGTATATACTATGGGTTATGTGGCGAACGCTTCGGCAGGCACTTGTGGTTTGATTTCCGGGAATTTTTGACAGGCGGCCTGAGAGAAATCGATGAGTTGCCAACGGTATAAATTTATTAGGAACTTACATCAAAGTTCCATCCGAAATCAGCGAGGCACTTCTCACTGTAAGGCACGATCATGCCACTGAACGCACAGAACGCCTGGACCATCTGCTCACGGACGGACGCTTCTGGTGCTCCGTCAAATCCGAGTCCATTGATACCGATCTGGGCAACCTGGACGGAGCTGATGTTCTCCATTGCCGATCCATTGGCGACCGACTGGTCGAGAAGTTTCTTGTAGCGAGTTAGACGCTCGGTGGAGGCAGATGAGATGAACAGCTGATCTGAGAGCACGGCGACTGACTCTCCGCCTCTCGGGAGAACTAGGAACGAACGAGAGAAGAAGTTCGGTGCGGGGACCGCCTCGTTGAGGTTTCCGTCAATAAAGAGTCCCTGGACGGTGAACCCGAGAAGATCGTTTGTGAACAAGAAAACGTCGACTATGAAGGTTTCCATCATATGCTGAGATGTCGGCAGTTTCGAAAGAGCCACTGCGATGTCCATGCTTCCGCGTGCTGTCCGCGCGGCTCGATTCCGCGAGAAGTACTCTTGAGTCAGTACATTGTGCGAGTTTTGGGCGTATTGAAGGTAGCATTCACTAAAAGTAGGAACTGTGTTAGGGAACAGAAATTTAGGGATTCTTACTCGCTGTGATACCGCTGCGTTTGGGCACCGGAGAGGTTCTGAATGGTCAGGGTGAACTGCGACTGAAAACAGAAGAATCGGGAAATAGATCCGAGTGGGAAATGAGAACTCACGGCATCCTGATCGTACGCGTCCACAAGATTCTTTCGAGTTCTCTGTCCGTCCATGCCGTCGTACAGCTCGAAATAGGCGACGACGAACTTTTCGACGAGCAGACGAATCTCTTGATTCGGGTAGTATCCGGCCTGAAAACGCACAACTTCTAGTTCGAGCCTTCTTCTTCTTCTTCGATCTCACTCTGAAAGGCATCACTTCATCGATATTAATCTCGGGTCCTTGGACGAGCGGCTGCACTTCGACACCATCCTATAAAGAGCTTTAGATTTGAAATTCGAAATCAAAAAGACACGAACCAGCATTGAACATCGCGGGAAGGTCTTGTGAATATAGCTGAATTGGGAGATTAAGAGGGGATTGAATCATGAAAATGAAGGGAATAATGAGGGGAACAATGGAAAACATGTTTAAAATAAGTTGAAAAGTCGAAAAGAAGCTCTCGGTCTGTAGGAGGAGCTGAAAATGGTCAAGATTGGGTAACCTGATGTATGTGGAGTTTTCGGTGAACCCTTCGCATATCGGATTTCCTTCAAAGAAAACTCTCTCCACTGGCAGTCCGGCTAACTTTTCGAGGTCTTCCTCAGCGACAATCTGAAGTTAAATTTTTGGTTTTTTTGTGAGATTTGGGAGTAAAACTAACGTTATTGTGGCTCAAATCAAGTTCCTTGATGAATTTAGCAGAAGAAACGAGAGATGACGCGTAGTCCAGGTGGCGAATCCGGTTGTTCGAGAGTGAGAGCGACACGATGTTTCCGTATTTTTCGTCAATGCGATCTACGACAGTCAACATCACGTTGCCTTTGGTTAGATTCATGAGCATGTCCTTCGAGGTGAACTCCTCATCTGCATGGAAATTTGATAGGTTCAGAAGTCGATGTTCGGCGTTATATCGCTTGTCGACTACTCTCTGAAAATTCGAATTATTGCATACTTGCGATAAGACATGAGTTTTCCTACGTGAATCGCTTCTATCTCGTTTCTTTTCAATGTCATCCATGGAGCTGGCACCTTGCTGAGATGAAACTCCACTCGGAAGTTGTTCTCCTTGTGGAAAATGCGACGACTGATCGCTTTGATCGTTGCCGCGATATCATCGTCGCGGACATAGAACTCGTAATCTCCGCGAGGGGTCTCGTCAAACAGAACCGGTTTGAAGTTTTCTATCTTCTGGTTCAACTGTCTCATGAGCCATTTCGCGTCGACCTTTTTCGCTGCTCCTATAACACGGACTTTCTGCACAATTTCAGCATTTCGAACTCCGGTGTTGGCGACGGAGGCGGTGGAACGTTGAAACGTATTCTTGCCGCTGGTGGGCAGTCCCCGACCACGGGAGGCGCTGGTGATGCCCGCGCGAACTGGAAACCGATAGCATTTTTAGCTGAAAACCACATCAACTAACCTGGAACAGCGGGTTCATCATCCAAATCGTCGTATCTGCTCTGTGTGTCCGGGTCGAGACGAGCGAATCGATTTTTGTTTTTGGAGATCTGTTTCGCGTCGCGATGTCCTCCACTTCGATCAGTACGCTGGTTTCCGAAAGGTTTTCTGTTCATCTCTGAAATGATTCAACTGATCGTAAAGGAGAAAAATACATGAGAAACGGCATGAGCGAGGAAACGAGGGATGAGCAAGCGACGAAAGTCTGCGAAATTTGTTTCGACATGAAACGACGACTACTTCCGCCGTCAGTCTCTTGCTTAACGGACAATTGTGAAATGGAACTCCTGAGCGGAGCTACCAAGAATCAAATTCTCAACTTTAAATCACCGATAACATGTCTGGAAGCCAGAAAACTTTCGAAAAACAGTGCGAACCACGAGACATGTGACCATACGAAAATCAATTGATGTGCAGGCACCGCGACGCGTTTTCACACCCATCGCCCTAGACATGACGCGCAAAATGAGGTCTTTCGTTCTGTTTCTAGTCATGTCACGAGTCGTGACTCACGACTAGCTAGGAATGACACACAAATGTGACTGATAGCGAAAGAGAGAACTGATAATTCGATGCATGATGATGAAATATCAGTTTGCAGCTTAAACGACGGGAAGTACTCCTAAAAGAAGGCAGAAAGGGAATGAGGGACGAAAGACTAAGAATTCATACAGTAACCCGTTTTCAGATTTGGTTGAAATTTGACCGATTTCTCAATGTTTTGAAGCTTCATCAACCAAAAAGACTCGGAAAAACAGAAAGCTGCCTCTCTGCGCCCCGTAATTTTCTTGTTTGCTTTCCCTCTTCTTCGCTCAACCAGCCAATTTTCTAAACATTTTCGCGTCTTCCGGAAGAGCTGTCAGAAGAGTTTTCGCGATGAAAAAGTATACTCCGGACCCACGACTCGACTCCATTTCTCCGATTCCAACTCGTTTCGAACGTCGCAATATGCTGCCGGACTCCACGAAGATGGCTGGTTTCCCGTGGATGCGGGTTCCTGCTCTGCCAACGAACCGCAGGCCGATGGGGTGAGTGATTCGAACGAAATACACAAGAATCTGAGTGGCTTCAGAAGACGAGTAGCGGCAGTTTACTTGCTGAGCACGAGTATCGGATTCACTGCCGCGTGGTTCGGAGCCGCCACTTTCGATCACATCAATTTGAAAATCGACAGTTTCCGAGACCGAATGGATCTCATTCCTTATAAATGAACTTTACAATTTGAACAAACTGAAACAACTAAATCGTTTCTTTTCATCTAGATGGCGAGGCGTTTGTTGTTGCTCATATACGGGCCTTCACCCGGGTAGGATAAATGACTCTGTCGCCTCGTGCACAGATGACAAAGGGTTACCCTGATCCCGGATTGGGGTGTAGCGGTATGCCCGTGATGAGCTTTCACTTCAGCAGGGAACGACGAGGAGGAGTGGATGCGATTAAACAGTTCATTCGTAGTAGATAGTTAAAAGAAAAAGGGAAATAGAAGGGGCATAGATTAGATGAGAGTCACCCTTCATGTCTCTCCTCTCCGACCTCCTTATCGGTGGAGCAGGAGGGGTTTTATACTCCTTCAATAAGGAGCCTAGATTCTTCCCTCCGTTACCTCTCGGCAGGAGGAATCTAGTGGCGCCTGTGTGACGGGGACTCATAGGCACTCCCCTCCGTGGCATTTCTAACGGAGTGCCTATGACGTCACTGGGCTGTATGACAGTTGAAATCTGACCGATTTCTCAATGTTTTGAAGCTTCATCAACCAAAAAGACTCGGAAAAACAGAAAGCTGCCTCTCTGCGCCCCGTAATTTTCTTGTTTGCTTTCCCTCTTCTTCGCTCAACCCGCCAATTTTCTAAACATTTTCGCGTCTTCCGGAAGAGCTGTCAGAAGAATTTTCGCGATGAAAAAGTATACTCCGGACCCACGACTCGACTCCATTTCTCCGATTCCAACTCGTTTCGAACGTCGCAATATGCTGCCGGACTCCACGAAGATGGCTGGTTTCCCGTGGATGCGGGTTCCTGCTCTGCCAACGAACCGCATGCCGATGGGGTGAGTGATTCGAACGAAATACACAAGAATCTAAGTGGCTTCAGAAGACGAGTAGCGGCAGTTTACTTGCTGAGCACGAGCATCGGATTCACTGCCGCGTGGTTCGGAGCCGCCACTTTCGATCACATTAATTTGAAAATCGACAGTTTCCGAGACCGAATGGATCTCATTCCTTATAAATGAACTTTACAAATTGAACAAACTGAAACAACTAAATCGTTTCTTTTCATCTAGATGGCGAGGCGTTTGTTGTTGCTCATATTCTGGAAAAAAGTCTGAAGACAAGTCCCTGGCCGTCGGAGCTGTTTTACTTCGGGAAATCTGGAAACTGTTTGACTTAGAAGCGGTTTAGACAAAAAAAGGGAAATGAGATCACTTGTCAGCCCCTACCAAGGTATTACGAGAACCTAAACAAGATGGCCGATGGGAGTGGTCGTCGTTGCGACACGGGGATACTGTAGTTGTCGTCCCCTCTCGGTGAGAGGGTTGCGCCACTTGTGTAACAGTCAACGTGCGCAATCTCAAAATGATTTGAAAAAGACGGTGTTCGGGAGCGTTGTCACACAAAAAAGTGGTGACGGAGAAAAGAAGCCGACACTTGTGCCGGGCACTCTAATGCAAACTTTGTTTTTCTGTCTCTCCCTTGAGTAAGCTTTTTGTAAAATGACCTTGAATGTAATATCTCTCTTTTCTCTTTTAGAACCGTCTGGCTTTAGCTAGAAGCGGATCTCTCTTGAAACTGGACGAGCACCTTTCTCTTTATTCTCGAATCTCCAAATATTTCTCAGGAAGAAGAAATTCAAACCCAAAAACATGTGATTTTATTTCTGATTGCCAATTTGCTCCGTGTGTTCGACGTCGTTATCCAATCTTCGAGCAAAGTTTCCTGTTTCTCGACGCCGCTGAATTCCATGCGCCCTGTCCACAGCTCTTAATCCTTGACAATAATTGAAAACGATGCAATCAGGGGAGCCGACCGTATGGCACATCTCTTTTCCCTTCCTTCTGGTCACGAGACCGAAGGAAGGAGACTCAGCAGGTGACCCCGCCTATCAGCAGAGGGAGGCGGAGCCTCCTGAACAACTGAGGGCCTGTTGGATAGTACTCAACCCAGCGGGTGGGCGCCTGGCCTCTGCGTAAGACACCTAGCAGAGACTCGGCACCCATCTCCCTCATGTTCACTCAACTTCACCTTATTCTCAGTGATCCCAATAAATCCTACTCAAGAGCATCCCGAAATCACTTGGAAGGCGACCGACACAAACCGATTGGTGTCAGGGAGCATGACATGAAACAAAGATGACATGAAACCAATTCATTTCAACCATGTTTTTCGCTTCCTGTCGAATCTGTGCTTCTCGACTCTCTCCGTCAGATTCTCGTTTTTTCGTACAGTCCGCCCCTCGCTTCCGCACGGAATGCCTCCACAGTCGTTTATTTCATTACATATTGCTCTCCTTCTTTCTTACATTTAAGAGTTTCAGAACGATGATCAGAGCGAGAACAACACCAAGTGTGATCGAGAAAGTGGAATCGGAATGGGTTTTGTGGAAACCGCTTCACGAGTTCGTGCTTGAAAAAGTGAGTTACTGAAAAAGTTCTTTTACGGACATGGAGTTTGCATTCACTTGCATCTTTTAGATATTTGTAATTATTCAGTATCAATATCAAAACTGTTTCAGATTTCCCGTCGTCCGGAAAACGGATATCTGACCAAGGAGAAGGTGGCACAGAATCTGTGCAAACTCTTCGATGAGGGATGCGAGACAGCTTACGTCTCGCGGTACCGGACTGAAGAGCACCGACTAGACTTCAGGGAGGTACAGAAGGCGTTCGAGGGATTCATGCACGGCGTGAATCTGAACAAAGCCGTCGAAAAGGCGATGCATTCGGTTGTGAACGGCATCGCGAGTGTGTCTGACAGAAACTCGATGAAGGAGAGATTCGCCGCTTGCGAGTCCCGACTGGATCTCGACGACCTTCTCATGGAAGTTCGCACACCTGGAGAGCTGAAAACGAACGCCGACAAGGCCAGGTTCGCTTTTGGAACGGATAGCATTGCTTCCACAAAATTATTACTATTTTCTAGAAAACTCGGTCTCGAACCAGTGGCCAATTATATTCTCAACGGCGGATACGTTTCTATTGAGTCATTTCGGAACAAATCAATGAAGACCGAGAATGACGTTTCGGTTCTTCTCCAAGCTCTCATCGCCGACATCATCAACAAATCCGACGGAATCAAAGCTCTGGCCTTGAAGATGTTAAAGAAACTCGCAACAGACACTCTAAAATCCTCTGAATTTCAGCGGAAGTATGGACGATTTCACTAAAGCCAACGTTCTTAATGTGGAGGTGAAAGTAACGAAACAAGTCGAGATGCTGCAGAAACAGGAAAAGACTCTTGATCATTGCTACCTCAAGTTCATCGAGAAACGAATTTTTGAAGACGCCAAGACAATCAAGGACTGGGACATCTCCTTGCTGAACAGAGGCGAAGAGCAACAATTTCTCGAGTGGTCCGTGAGGTACTCGAGAAGGGACGCTCGCAAAAGGCATCCATTTGCCGGAAAGACCGTGGATCAGAGATTGATGCCGCTTTTCGAGCAAGCTTTGAACTGTTCCATCGACTACTTCGCGAAGAAAGTCGAGCGAACTGCCAAGTGAGTTTTGAACAGAGTTTGAAAAACACCGAAATATCTGACTTCAAGGAAGTCCCTGACGATTCGATCGAAGGAACGAGCGGCGCAGATCTTTCGCGAGAATCTGGAGCAACTGATCTCGCAGAGAGGCTACCCGGGCTACTATGTCATCGCTCTCGATCCGGGAAGCACCGTGAAAGCGGCGTTTCTAGCTCCTAACGGGAATGTGATAGAGACTTCCGAGTTTAAGCTCAACAGACGATCTGATGAGTTCGGAAGGGGCGGAGTCAAGACACTAACAACGTGGTCGAAGGGTAAAAACGCCGAGAACCTGATCTTCGCAATCGGCGACGGATGCAAATCGACGAAAGTGGTGAACGCTTTCTGTCGACTCAACGAAAACAAGGAAATCGATGAATCGATCCGTTACTGGTGGGTAAAGTTGGAAGAGAAATCTCCGAAGTGTCTTCTTATTTCAGCATCGTTCCTGAGAACGGCGCCTCGAAGTACAGTTGCACAGAAGAAGCGTTCCAAGAGTTCCAACACGAGACCCTCGGATGCATCTCGGCAGTGTCCATCGGCAGAAGAGTTCAAAATCCGATGGCCGAGTACACCAAAATGAGTCCATTGCACTTGGGAGTGGGGCAGTTCCAACACTCGAACTCGACGGAGCAGTTGACGAAAGAGCTCGAAACGGCGGTTCGTTCTCAAGTTTCGTTGCTCGGCGTTAATGCTAATAGCGACGGAAAACACTTGCTCCGAAACGTTTCTGGATTGAATCAGCAACTCGCTGAGAACATTGTCAAGTATCGTGAGAAGCACGGATTCTTCCAATCGAGACAAGAACTCAAGAACGTCGAAGGAATCACCGAAGAAGTGTTCGAGCTGTGCGCCGGCTTCCTTCGGATCGCAAAACCCGACTCGCATGAAAGCTCGAAACGATGGAATCCGCTGGACATCACCATCGTCCACCCAAAAGACTACGGAATCGCGGAAAGAGTGCTCGAACAGTCGGGCTTATCCGTTGAGGAACTGAAGCATTACCAACCTCAGATGAGCTTGACTGCCGAAGAATCTCGAATCGTCGAGATGATAAGAGACATTCCAGATATGAGCCCTCCGCTTCCTCTCCTGGTAACCCGCCTTTACACACCTCTCTCTTCCAAACTTCTCTATTTCCAGAAAGAGCCGCGCTTCAAAGATGGCTACAGTAAGGGCAACAGGGTCACCGGCATCGTCAAGAACCGTACCGAGGGCGGTCTCTTCGTTTTCATCGGATGCGACAAAAGCGGCCTCGTTCCGATCTCGCAACTTGTGAATCAAGAGAAGCTAATGAATCACCCTAGGCCTCACGAGTACTACGAAGAAGTCTACAGAAAGCTCCCGCGTATCGGCGAAGACATCGACGTCTACATCCAGAATGTTCTGTTTGACGACGACGGCGAGGTAAAGAAGTACTTCCTGAAAACAGTAGAACCACCACTCTGTTGAATTTCTGAATTTCTTCTTACACCACTTTCACGCCATCTACTTTTTACCCAAGATTCCTCACCTTATAATTTCTACTCGAATTCCATCCACTGCTACAAACTGTACATACGATACAAACAAACTGAAATTTAATAAAGATGCATGTGTTACTCGAATACTTCTTACGAACTGAAATTTGTTACTGTGGATTCCCCGCGTCCCAATCGCGTCCTTCTTCGGAAAAAAAGGACGTGCCGTCTGTTCTTTCCGGCCGGAAATTGACTACTTTTTTCAATTAGACCGCGTGCGACGAGATGTCCAAATTAATTCAGTGACTTCCACATCTTCCATCTCAATTTCCGGCGCTCCCTCCGACTACCGTATGCCATCCTCTCGCCCCTTTCCCTCGGAAACAAACCAAAGAAAGATGTGGAAGGAAAAGAGCAGTGGTGGTGTCGAATGGATGATGACATGTCCCGTCTCGAAAAAGTGACGGAAACGACGTGTCGAAGTTTAGGAGGCCATCCGGCTGTGTCTCAGTGGGGCGCGCTCGTCCGGGACCTCCCGGGGGACCGCTCATATACCACATTTCTTTCGTTTTTCACACTTCGACACCCCCCGAAAGACCGGAGCGAGGCGAGTGACATAGAGACACTTGTGAGCACAAGACTCATGTTTACAAGTGTCATCACACCGGGTTACGGTAGTAGAACTCTTCGTGAAGAACTGCAACGACACTCTTCAACTGAACACTGTTGGGAAGATCGACTGGAACATCTGCGTGACGGTTTCCTCGAATTGAC
This sequence comes from Caenorhabditis afra, assembly GCA_963570955.1. Taxonomy (NCBI): domain Eukaryota; kingdom Metazoa; phylum Nematoda; class Chromadorea; order Rhabditida; family Rhabditidae; genus Caenorhabditis; species Caenorhabditis afra. The sequence continues at coordinate 4,312,171 of OY751536.1, read as the reverse complement.
GTCTTCTCGCTCGTTTTACGAGAATCTGCTTCCTTCAGAAATGGCGGAAAGATTCTGCAGAGTGCCGCACGCGCCCCTTCTCCGTTTCGCAAGTGTCGTTCAAATCCCAGAAGTCGCTCTTCTTCTGTTGGCTCCCGTCCCGCCGCGACGACGACTTGTGAGACAAATGACACGAAGGAGGCGATGAAAGGCGGAGAAGGATGAGGAGGAGGAGGAGGGGCGTGACCCCGGAGGGGAAGGGAGCCGAGAGCAAGACGAAGGCACTCTTCGGAGCAGCTCCTCTGTGAGCCATGGACGTTCGGTTCCCTCCCTACTTTTTCACTGTCCCACACTTGATCTACAATTCGTGGTGAGACCTTTTAGGAAGAATGTAGAGAAGAACCGTTTTACAGGCTGACTCTTCACCACAGTCTGCCGAAACCGCCTGTCGTGCCGATTCAGACGCCGTCCGTGAAACCAGTCATTCCGAAGACGTCAAAGAAGGCTTCAGTCACTGAAGTGAAGATTCCTGAAGTGCTCGAAGTGGAAGAAGTCACGGAGAAGGCAGAAGTCGTCGAGAAAGTAGAAGAAGCGGCGACAATCGTCGATAAAGAGAAAGTGGAAGTTGTGACTTCCGAAGACAACGATGTAAGCGTTCCCTTTCCCCATTCGCAGATCCCCCTGTACTTTCAGACGTCGGCTCTTCTGAAACTGAAACGTCGCGTCGTGTGCGACATCTGCTCAAAGTCTTTCTGTGACAAAGGAGCCCTCAAGATCCACACGTCTGCCGTCCATCTTCGCGAAATGCACACTTGCTCCGTCGTCGGATGCGGAAAGCAGTTCAGCAGCCGTCGGAGCCGCAATCGACACAGCTCCAACAACAATCCGAAGCTGCACATGCCGGAGAGCCTGTCCTCGTTGGGCTGCTCCGTGGCTCCGAAGCCGCCAAGACTGGATGCCTTCTGGCCGGCCGCTCGATTCTTGCTGCCGAAAGATCACCCGTTGGATCTCTCATTGAATGTCATTTGAGCTTTTGGAAATCGTATATATCGAAATAAATTCATGAAATAATTAGTATAAGATATCCTCTATTGAATAGAGATAATACACGTGTAGCTTACAAATTGTGGGTCGTTTCGAGTTGCAATTAGTGGGTCGGGGTTATTCAGGACTTCAGAATCCATCCGGAATGTTCACATCCAGTAGTGCCGTTAGACTATTCATCACATGGGTTTGGACCGATTCCAGATCGTCGGTGTTGGTAAACCAGTGAAGGGCTCTCTCGACGCACGTCTCGATGGCTTCCTTGATGGCCTTCTCGCAGAACTTTGCGTTTTTCTCCACAATCCGGAGCAACTGCGACAAGACGGCCAGCCTGGCGAGCGAGGCGTTCGTCGACATATCTCCCCCTTCAACTGCGAAGTATTTTCCGTCTAACGGTAAGAAGTCGTTCGTGATTTTCGCCATGAAATCGGTCGTCATCGTCTTGTCTTTGAGAACAAACTTGTTGACAGCGAACGAAACGAAGTGGGAGGGAACAAAGTCTTCCCGACGCGGGTCCTCGAACTCCTGATCGTCGGCCTTGGAGGTGAGGGAGACGACCGAGAAGAGGACGAACAGGTGGGTCATTCTTTCAGCAGACTTGTCATCCCAAACATCCGTATCGCTGACTCTTTTGTGGAATGTTCGCAGCGATTCCAGTGTGTCTTTCTCCTTCTCGAACGGGTTCTCCTCGTCTTCTGCGCTCTCCTCACACTGTTTGTTGATCCATTTCGGAACGAATCGGAGTACATTCGCCATCTGATCATGGCATTCCGAGTATGAGTCGTCGCAAATAGTCGCCGCAACTCGTAGGATCGGACCGAACAGTTCGACGGGGTTGCCACTGTTGCAGAACGAAAGGACAATCCTGGTCACAATCTCGGCCACCGAAGTTTGATCGATCTTCGACTGATCCGTCTCGACGGGCCTATCCTCTTCGTCCTCATACTCGACAGGTCTGGATGTGAAGTCACACGCAGACATCGCCACGTTGACACACTCCAGGAACGTCTGTGTCACTTTCACAGCGAAGTCCTGATTATGAGCGTCGAAAGTCGGCAAAGACTTGGCGATCCGTTCGTCGAACCAAATCAGCAGCTCTTTCATCGAATCTATCAATGTCTTTCGCTGTTCTTCGTCAGATCCATTGACCGTGGTGAACAGAGGGATTACGAAGCGAAGTTCGAGGAGTGTGAGAAGAGTCTGGTCGGAGAGCGAGTGCTCGTCGCCCTCCGCCTTCTGAAGTCGGACTTCGATGGCTTCGCGCACGAGCTCGATTTTCTGAAAGGGGCAAAATTGATTCAGTATCCATCTCCCGCACGACTCACCGGCAAATAATCTAGAATCTTAGCCCTGTACGTCTCTCTTGCCAAAACCAGATTAGATGTGGTGTGACTTTGAAGTACGTACTTCAGACGTCGCAGAGTTGTTGAAAGCACCTCTTCCGGCGATCCGACGTCCCTTTTCTTCACACGGCTCTTCTGGGGCGGTCCGTAGAGATCGGCGAGGACACTCAGCCCCTTTTCAAACGAATCGAAGACCGCATCCGGATTGAAGCTAAGGGCAGATTCGAGAAACGGCTCGATGGCTTCAGAAGGCACGTCGTCATCTGCGAGACGAGCTAGCACGTCGGCAGCTATAGGCTTTATGTTCTCTTTTGGAATAACACTGCTGATCGCAGTAGCCGTTCCAAGGATCGGAGTGTTCGCATATCTCTCAAAGATCAGCTTCACCATTTTTCCAAAACAAACATCGTTTTTCGCCTTCAGCGACGCAACCTCATCCATCATTAACATTCCTTTACAAGACATGTAAAGAATGATAGCGCACTCCAGGTACGCTCTCGCCTTCTTGTATCCTTCAGAAGTCTCCGGAAGAGGAGGTCCTTTCTTCTGTCTTAGGTACCGGTACGCCCACGTCACGAGCATTTCGATGAGCTTGCCCGCGAGCTCCGCTTCAATGATCTTCATCGGACCCAAAAGCCGGAAGTAGGTGAGGAGAGCGATACGACTCTTGCCAAGGATATAGTTGATTCGCGGGCGATAGTACGTTTCGTCGAAATCTTTCGAAGACATCGGTAGCAAGACGGCCATGATCGGAACCAGCGAGCGGCGGCAAGTCTCGGCCGTCTCAATATCGAGCTTCGCGATGGCGTCCTCGCGTTCGATTACATCGAATACGCTGTGAATCAGAAGTTATTTGTAACGAAACTAACGATATTTCTTACCTGACGAACTTGTGATTCTTCAACTTCGCAAGGAGCTGGTAAGCCACGAGTCTGACGCGTTCAGACTTGTCCTGCATTCCCTTCGTTGCAACACACCGCACCGAGTGCTCTGCCACGGTCATGCAGGCCGGGTTGAAGACGATTTCGTTGAGTCCCTCGAAGACAGCCGCTCGGACACCGACGACGGTGTCGTTGGAAAGAGTGTCGATGATGTATGCGAAGAGCTCCCTGCACATGTGTTTCGGGAGTATCAGCCAGTACTCGCCGAGCATTCTCATGATGTTCTTCACCGCTTCCGTACGGATCGGAATGATGTCACTTCGCAGAAGGTCGGCGAGAATTTGGTTCTGGTTGTTGAGACTCTTCTCGAAGTCGTCTGCGTTCTCTCCTGGCAAAGGATAGAACATGTAAAGCACTTCGGCCGCAGAAGCCTTTACGATGTGATTCTGCGCTCGGAGACCTCGGAACAAGCACGCATTCAGCTGAACTGTGATCGTTTTTTCGAGATTATCGTCCAGTTTTTTCGCTTTGGAAAAGGCGAATAGCACTTTTCGAAACTTTCCGCATGCTGGTTTGTGGGCGAAGATAGCGATTTTTATGAACGACGAAATGACTTCGGACTCTAATTCCTCCAAGACGTCAAAGTTTCCTTCTTGAAACGCCACCTTCCACGTCATCGTGAACACTTCTCCGTACCTCTCGCATTCGGCACTGAAAATTATCTAAAACTTCGTTTCTCATAAGGTTTCAGAACTTACTCAGTGATTCCGTACTGCATAATGCTCTTTTCGAGTAACCGTCGACCAGTGACAACTCCAATTTTGAGGAGAATCGTGGAAAGTAGTTTGACACCTAAAAAGGCACTATATTTTACAAGCGTTATGAGCTTTTCGCACCTTCCGGGGCAATTAAGAGTCCTGGAGAGAAAAACATCATTCTGAGGACAGACGGGTTCACATTTTCGAGCAAGTCTTCGTGCACGGCCCACAACTTTTTGATGAACGTCTTCTGAAGCCCCTTTCCGCCTTTTTGAACGAATTCGGCGAGTAATTGATTCCAATCTTTTGGCGGTTGTTGTTTAGTAGGTGTAGTTTGATTGGATTTTGCCATTTTGGTCTGGAAAATTTAAGGTTAAAGCTGACTTTTCGATTTTTTCATGAAAAATGAAAAATTGTGTGAAATAAGTTTAAATTTGAGCCGTTTGGCGCGCGCCCTCAGTCCAATGGAGCGCGTTTGCACGGCGCCCTCGCTTCTGCGATTTACCAGAAAATTGCATAATTTTTCTGGTTTCCACCTTTTTTCCAACTCGGTTTGTAAATTTTCTCGTTAAGAAATGTTGGCTAGACAATCACTTGTCCGATTTTTTTCTACGACGGGGAGAACTCTTTCGGAAGCCGAGAAGAAGGTGTCCAAAGAGGTGAGAAAAGATTCACCCACTAGAAACTGGTCCAACAAGTTACTTTCAGGCGTTGATGACACTTCGCAAAAAGACTGGATATAGCTATGTAAACTGCCGAAAGGCTCTCGTCAAGTTTGGCGAAAATGACATGGATAACGCTGTGAAATGGCTGAAAGAGGCGGCTGCTAAAGAAGGATGGGCAAAAGCGGCAAAGTCAGTTAACTTTTGAATAACTTTCAAACTTTCCAAAAATTCATTTCGATTTTCTTCAGACTCGGCACTCGTGTCACCTCGAACGGTCTCGTTTCGGTCGTCAGCGACAAGTCGACTGCTGCTGTTGTTGAATTGAGCTGCGAGACAGATTTCGTGGCTAGATCCGGCGCTTTCAAGGATCTCCTCACCAACATCTCTAATTCGGCTCTTCTGGAAGCTAAGAAGCAGCCTGGATCAGGCGGCGTGAAGCTGCAAGAACTCAGCTTCGAACTCGGCGACCTGAATGATGCTAACGGAAAGAACATGAGAGATGTACTCTCTCTAGCTATTGGAAAGCTCGGAGAAAATATGGCAGTAAAGCGAGTGAAAGCCTACAAAGCCCCAGAAGGAGCCACTTTGTACGGAACATCTCATCCGAAGGATGGAACCGATGACGTGCCGATGGGAAGATTCATCTCGCTCGTCGCTCTCAGTCAGTCAGCGGCCGGTTCCATCAGCACCCAACAATTGGCGGGTCAGATCTGCCAGCACATTATTGGAATGTCACCAGAATCGCTCGGAGAAGCAGGAACCACGAAAAGTCAAGGGCTCAGCAGCCAGGAGGGTCACGATCCGGATGCCGAGCCAGTCGTCGTCACGAACATTGATGATTCGGAAACTGCTCTTCTTCGGCAAGCTTTCATGTTGAATCCGTCGCAATCTGTTTACGAATACCTGCAATCTCACAACGCCAATGTGCTCGATTTCGTCCGCGTCGAGCTCGGAAGCGAGCAATAATTCAATAGCTCAAACGTTTATAGTGTTCTCTATAGAATATTTAGGTCTCTCTCTTTGTTTTTGTTTGCTTGTTTCTTTTTTTCTTTTTGGTCCCTCTCATGAAAACGCGTTTTCACGTGGTCCCATTCATATTACTTCTTCCCTTTATCAGTTTTCCTCCATCAATTCCAAGATTCTCGCCGACTCGAGTCGCAGAATATCATCAATGCCGTCCGGTTCATCGTCGCGTCTTCCACGGGGCAGAGATTCCGCCAGACGGAATGTGAGCGGACCCGTTGCGAAACTTCAACTTTCATGTGACCGATTCAGAAGAAGAATGACTCGAGCCGCTCGTCGTCGTCCAACTCGTCGCGTGTCAGCTTCAGCGGAAGCCGTCGTTCGACGAGTTTCTCCAACGAATCGTTCTCCGACGCTTCCAGCTTCTCGAAGTGCACAACTTCGGTCTGAAAATCAACTTGCTCAGTGACCTTAGAACACCTCTTTGCAGCCGGCTCCATCGACTCAATCTTCCGGAAGAAGCCTTTTCTCCGCCGAGCAAACGTGAGAAATCGTTGAGAAAATGATATATTTCGGGGCCAGCAGGCCTGGTAGCAGACTTCGAAAAGAGAAACCAATCAGGTCCTCACGCTGAAGTTTCCGTCTTGCAGCATGGCGCCCGACATGACGATCGGAGCCGGAGACCGCAAAGAGGTGTACGAGCTGAGCGACAAGGGAAAACTGGTGCACATCACGCGCAAGAGTGGCGAGATCGTCTACATGCTGCGTTGCGTCGACGGGCGTCGCGTCTACATCGAAAAGACTTCGCAGGGCGCTTGCCTGATGCTCATCAACCAGAAGGGCAAGATTCTGAAAGCGTTGGCCGGACAGTACTGAGGACGTCGAATGAATAAAGATTTTCGAGATGTTTCGTCTCGTGTTCAGATCCTTCCCAGCCGGAACATGGGAAGGATCAGAAGTTCGATGTGGGGAAAGAGTTTATGTATGCCAGATGTGCTCTCTTCTTCCAACAGCCGCATTCCGAACGCGAAAAACATCTCTATCTCTCGGTCCACGAGCTCTTCCTCCTCTCCCTGCTCGTCATCAAATGTGTATCTATCCATCTTTCATTCCTGAAGAAGCCGCCTGTGGTGCCGCATCTCGTGCAGCGACGCGTTGTGTAAAGGTAGCCTCCCCGCGCCTTCTAACTCATGCGTCGTCGTTTTGCTTTCTTTTCTCCTGTGTTTTTTCTTCTCTTCTTCGCCCCGTCAGTTCGCACTCGAGAGAGATAATGATAAGACTCCCTCTCTCTCTCTCGGCTCGGAAGAGAGAGAAATGATCTCATTCCTGCTCTCTCGCCTCTTGTTCTCACGCAGTTTCCGCTGTTGTAGTACACACACAGCTCCCCGCTCGATTGATTTTTATGTTATTAGCTATTTGTGGTTTCAGCGAGTCATATGAAGACGAGATGAAAAGTAATGGGGCTGCCAAGAAGGACGAGAAGGCGGCGGCGGCGGCTGGAAGGAGCAAGAGTGCGGACAGCAAGTGGAAGGTGATGAACCGAGGCATCGGCAACGTCGTCTCGAAGAGTCTGCCCAGTTTCAACAAGGTAACGCCTTCGGGACGACTTCGAGACAGTTGCCCACCTTGTTTCAGAATGCGGCCGCTTCCAGCGATAAGACGAGCGACACGAAGGTGGTGATCGAGGATGAGTCGAAGAAGAAGAAGAAAAAGAAGAAGAAGGACAAGAATCTCGACGCAGAAGAGGTGCCCCAGCAGGAAGACCCGGAAGTGCTGGCTGCGAAGGAGAAAGAGAAGAAGGCGAAGGTGATGATCGCACATCAGGACGCTCGGAAGAAGACGATGTGGAGACACATCGCGTGGCTCGTCATCCTCTTCGCCTTCTCGTTACTCGGCGGCGTCGTGTTCAGTGCGATCGAAGGTTTTTCCTTCGAATTCCCGAACATCTGAGCGTTATGGGTTGCAGGTGGTTTCGAGACGACGAAACTCATCAAAAAGTTCGAGCACGACAAGGATGTGTACGAGAGACGGAAGATCTATCAAGAGCAGCTCTTCCAAAGGTTCGTCGTGTGCTTTGCTCTTTTCTCTTTCTCTCTCTGCTGCTGGTGTAATCTTTTCGCGGCTCGGCGAGCATCTTTTATTCTTTCCAGACTCCGCGAAATCGAACAGGACAATGTGAATCCACGTGGCAAGAGCTCGCGAGAGTCGTTCAAACTGGATCAGTCGAGACAAGCGCTGGAGTGGTACGAGCAGAAGATGGGCGTGACGATCGAGGAGCCACAGATGAGGGACACCAAATGGAATCTGTGGGGAGGCGTCTACTACTCGGCGAGTCTCTACACGACCATCGGCTACGGAAACTTCCATCCGGAGACGAAGAGCGGACGCATCATCTCGATGCTGTACGCGTGCATCGGCATCCCGCTCGTCTTCACGATCCTTCTCGACTGGGGATTCCTGTACTTCACGTGGATCGAGTACGCGTGGAATCGGTTCAACGAGAACTTTTGCCAGAAGAGTCTGCAGAGAGACATGCAGCGACGGATCCGCAGAGAAAGGATCCGGAGGGTCGGGAGCGAGCTCTCGCTTTCTTCCACCTCTCCCCTTCTGCACAGAACAACCACACAGCTCTCCAATCCAGTACAACATGTAACACTTCCAGAAGATGCCTCCTTATCCGAACCGAACTTCCAGATCGAGTCGAACCATCCGCTGACTCCCCTCGACGTTGATGTTCCAATGGGAGAGCAAGTGCAGACTGTCCCCATCAAGTCGGCCGCCATCTTCTTCTTCCTCTGGATTATGATTTCCGCTTTCATTGTCAGGTAGAGCTCGGCCATCTCTGGGATTCCTAGTCTCTGTCTCCTTCTAGACTCTGGGAGTACGAATGGACGTACTTCACTGCCTTCTACTTCTTCTTCACTTCCCTCACGACCATCGGCCTCGGAGACGTCGTCACGAAGACTCCGAACTTTATCATTTTCAACCTGGCCATGACGCTCATCGGACTCTCCGTCGTGGGCCTCTGTGTGGCCATTGTGCAGGCGAAAGTGAAGCTGGTGTTCGACAGAATGATGAGGAGCATCGACGCACAGTACCGTATCCGACAGGTGGATCCCCACGTGGCAACAATGAGCATAGTGGAGGACGAGGAAGAAGGCGTGAAGAGACTGATTCAGTCGCAGTCCCTCGAAGATCGTATCATCTTTCTGTTCGTCGACGAGCACAAAAAGTCGATGCTCAAAGAGCGCTGGAAGCAGAAGAGTTCCATGGTCAACAGGTCAGATTGGCGGTGGGAGAACGCGTTCCCTCTAGAATCACAGTTGCAGGATAACGCAGACGTACCCTTCGAAGGCCGACAAGTACGTGCAGACCGGCCAACGGGTCTACGACCAGCATCAAGGATCGGAAGGCGACTGCAGCGACGAGGACGAAGAGGACGAGGTGGAGTACGACGAGCTGGGCAACAAGATCATCCCGCCGCCCGTCCGCCGCTACATTTACACCGTGTTCGACTAGGCGCCCCCTTTCCCTGATGTCTTTCTCCCAATGATCTCACCCCCTGCCCGCCCGCTTTCCCTCGTATTTTTGTCTCTCCGGATTTCACAAGAAAACGTTTTATTTCGAGCTTTTCGTTGTCATAAATATGCTTTTGTCCACTTGAGCACTCATGTCGGTCAGGAACGGAACCTCGAGTTTCGCCAGGATCCGCATGTAATCCGGATCGTTGACTGTCCACGAGAGCACCGAAAATCCTTTCTCCTTCGACTCAGACACCGAATTCCTGCAATGAAGACACGGATCAGATCCATCTGAACACGGGCGGCTCACTCCGAAATGAGCCGGTAGCTGGGAGTGAGCACGTCGGCGCCGAGGAAGCGAGGCAGGATGTAAAGGGGCGAGACGATCATGGTGACCTCGTCGAGGAACTCGTTCCACCAGTGCAGAAAGAAGTTTCTCGTGAACGGCAGCTTCCGGTAGTCGTCGCTGTACGAGTAGTACGATCTGTCCAGTGTGATGCCAGTTATGATCTTCGGATCGATCTTCTTGATCCTCCACGGGACGAGCGGGTTGAAGCTGCTCACCATCACCTTCTCGTACAGATTCCGCCGTTTGATCTCGGCGGCCACCATCTCGATCAGTTGCAAGTTGTCGTTCTTCATGTCGAACAGCATCTTCAACCCGTTCGCCACACAGAAATCGACCGCCTCGCTCAGCTTCGGGATCTTTCCGACCAAGTTTTGCACCGGTTTCAACTCGACTGCCTCCAGCTGCTCCCACGTGGTTTTCGAAACTTCCACGTCGAACTTGCCCGTCCGACCCGTCGTCTCGTCGTGCATCAGAAGAGCGACGCCGTCGGCAGACATGTGGATGTCGAACTCGATGATGTCGGCGCCATCCTCCTTGGCCTTCTCGAATCCGGCGATCGTGTTCTCCGGACCCCGTTCGGGAGATCCGCGGTGGCCACCGAATCGAAGATTCCGGAAGAACGCCTCCCGGTTCGCGTTCGACAGAGACGTGTCGTTCTTGAAGATGAAGTAGAGGAACGTCGTCAGGATCGGAGCACAGAAAGACAGGTAGATCACAATGGTGCACCTCCAAACGATTAGCAACAGAGTGATTCCAGTCAGTATCATCCTGAAATCGAATGGGAAAGGCGTCAGAAAACACCGATTTGAAGTGAGACTGACCATAAAAACAAAAAAGCCCACATGGTCGTTTATTGGACTCAAGACGTTTTAGAAATAAGCGAACAACTGAGGGAATCGGAGTTTGGACTGACGGGCGAACTGGAGTGCGAGGAAGGTGACCACGAGGAAAATGAACGTGAACAGGATATTCAAGTGGAGGAGCAGCGTGTTCGGGTGGAAGTTGCGGGGAAAGTTCGAAAAGTCCGGCGGTGCGTCGAGGGAATACGTGGATTCGATTGTGGAGACCAGCAGTCTTTCGGCGTCCTTCTTCGAGTTTCGAAGAAGCGATGACACGTGGAGAAGGTTCAGCTCCATTCTGAAGACGTCGTTATTGAAGACGTTCCGACGAGCCCTTCTTACTTTTCGTTCCGTTGCAAACCGTTTCTCACGGCTTTCATGACCTTCGCAGTCGTCTCGATGTCAGTTTTCGGCATAACCTCTATCAAACCGTTCTCCTCGGCGAGTCTCGCATTTCTGTGTTGATCGCCGAAAAGAGGCACGGCGAGGACGCGGACGCCCGCATTGAACGCCTCCAGAAGACTGTTTTGGCCGCAGTGGGTGATGAAGAGCGCGATTTTTCCGCTTCCTTCAAAGAATCTTGTCTTCGTTTTGCTAATTTGGAGAGGGATTGTTTACCTAACAAGTCAGTTTGAGGCATAAACTTCTTGAAGAAGACGTTGGAAGAAAGCTGTTCCGCCCGACTGAACTCATCTTCCAGCTCGTATTTCCAGATGAAAACCACGTCTTCCATTTGTTTCATGGCTCTCAGAAGGGACGTTTTCAGGTTTTCAGGCATGTGCGACGACGTGGCAGCAGTTCCGAAGGACACGAGAACCTTCGGCCGAGGATCCGCAAGGAGGATCTCGTACTCGGAGGTGAGGTTCTTGGGATCCTTGAATGCGATGCCTCCGATGTCAAAGTTCCGTCTGCCGCGCGTCCGCATGCCGTCGGATCCTTCATGGATGTTGTAGAAGAGGAGGTTCGCCTGCCTCATGATCTCCCCGAACGGCCTCATGACTGCCCAGTGCTTTCTGAACAACGGGCCGATCATCGTCTCTTGCATCTCGTGGAAGTTCATCATTGCCGAAAGAAACTTCAGATTCCTCCGCTTCTGATAGAACGAAAGGAAGCCGCCGTAGTCGGAGAGAAGAGCTGGAAACGAGTCGAAATGAGGCTACGAGCACCGGGATCTTACAAGGTGTCGTGAGTGTTTCCGAGACTCCCAGCGTGATCGGAACCACGTCCATCGGTCCTGTCGAAGAGACGATCACAGTCTTCCGAATGCCGGCCGCCTCGAGAATACCGATTCCGCAAGAGTCAAAGACTTCGTGGATGGCGAAGTCAAATTGCATTTCTTGCAGTTTGGGAATCAGGGTGCTATTCGTGATGAGGTGGACGCACTGGAGACGATGCACGTGGCCGAGCCCCTCCATTATCTGAAGGAGGAACGATGGGGTTACGGTAGAAGTGGGGAACGGCTCTCACGGCTCTCTGCTCTTCCGGAGAGGCTTTCGAGTTCCAGAGGATGGTAGGCAAACTTCCAGTGTTGAGAAGTTTCGTGACTTCCGGACTGGGCTCCACGGTCAGAATCTGGTGGATGTCAGGAGACAGTTCGTTGGAGACGTCGAACCTGAAGACGTTGTCGATCACTGTCTGCAAAGAACACAATGGGGGAAAACGTTTTTCGACTGATTCCTTACCACTTGATGCCCTCTCGCAGCCAGGATATTGGCGATTCTCGCAGTGAAGTACACGTGGCTCTGCATCATCCTCGGAGCATAAACCAGAATCCGGAAGGCATTCGAGACTCCGAAGAGCACAAAAAGCACAAAGAGCACGGACCGAGAAGCCATTGAGCGAGACACCTGAATGCACTTGGAGACGACGCTTAAATACTCGCGAAAATGGATTAGGCGGGACTGAGGGCGGTGCGCGAATTGCATGTTGTTGACGGGTTTCGAAGCCTTTGGAGCTTGCATTGAGTTCTCTTTTCGTGCTCGCTAATGAGTTTCAGAGTTCACTGAAGTGTGGTGTTGAAAAGAGAAATAATGTTGTTTCATATCCACTTCGAACTCAAACAAATAACAGTTTTCTGAGAATCGCCACCAACGAAACAAAGATTAAAGTGTCGAGAATCAGAACGACGTCGTCGGAAGTGTAGAATTTGGGAAACGATTCAAAGTTCGGAGGAGGTTCGGAAGACATCGCGACGCCGTAAGTGGCCTCGATGGAGCTAATCAGAAGACGTTCTGCACTCTCCCGCGCGCCACGCAAATTCGTCGAAATTCGTTGCAACTTGGCTGCCAACCTGTAATTTCGTTCCTTTATTTCTCGATGAGAACCAATCAAATGACGGACGTTTTATCGACGGACAGTGCCCGTTTTACGGCTGACTCCACTAGTTCCTCGTTCGAAAGATCTCGTTTCTCGAGAACTTCCGCTAGTCCGTTCTCTCGCGCGATTCGAGCATTTCTGTGCTGGTCTCCGAATAATGGGACAACCAGAGAGCGGACGTTGGCGTGGAACGTCTCCAGAAGACTATTCTGGCCTCCGTGGGTTATGAAGAGCGAGATTCGTCCGGATTCTGAACGAGAAGACGTTCCAGACACGTTGAGCTTCATCTCACCTAGCAAATCCACTTGAGGTATGTACTTCCGAAACATAACATTGTTTCCCTTGAAGCTCTTCGTGAAGTTGTCCTCTTTCTCGTATTTCCAGATGAAAAGCACTTCTGGAAGTTTCTCGAACACCCTCTTCAGAGTATTCTTGCACTTTGACGGCATCAGAAAAGAAGGCGTCGTCGTGCCGAACGAGACCAAAACCACAGAACCAGGGAACTTTGTGAAGATGTCCGTGTACTCGTTCTCCAGCTTTTTCGGTGTTTTGAAAGAGATCCCTCCGATCTCGTGAACCCTCCGACTCCACGGTCGATGCGCGTCCGCGAGCTCGTGAGTGTTCACGAACATCAGGTTACTGTAGCGAAGAAGAGTCTCGAAACTCTTCGAAACTCGGAACAGAGGCTCCAGTTCTCGGCTCTGGACTTCGAAGAAATTCCTCCATGCAGAATGGAACTTCAGGTTTCTTCTCGTCTCGAACAGAGGAACATGACTACCGTAATCCGAGAGAATGGCTGAAACTACTCGAATTTCAGCTTATTCGGATTCGAAGGCTCACAGGCGTCGTACAGTGGTCCTGAGATGCCGAGCGCCTCGTTCACAATGTCCCGCATTCCGGTCGAGGACAGAATAACGGATCTTCTGATCTTCAGTCTCTCGAAGATCCCGATGCCACACACGTCGAACACTTCGTGCATTCCAAAGTCAAACTTCATCGATTCGAGCTCGCGGAGCACATTCGACTCGAGCACAAGATGCCTGCATTGCTCCAAAAAGAGCCGTCCGAGATGCTCCATAACCTCTTTTTGCTCTTCCGGCTCGTTGTTCATGCTCCAAAATTTCAGTGGTATTTCAGATTTGCTCGCTGATTTCGTGACATTTTCAGCCTAAATAGAAGGGTCCTATGTGGAGTTTGAATGGAACAAAAGGCTTACCGTATCCACTTCGACGACCTTTTCAATGTAGTTTGTGTCTAGTTTGTTTCCAATATCACTACGAAGTACACTATCAATAACTACCTGTAATCGATGGCCTAACTTTCTGAATAGTGAGTTTTCTAGTCCCTCCATGAACCTACCACTTTGTGTCCATTTCTCGATAACAGATTAGCAATGTTAGCCACGAATGCCACGTGGCTCGGTATCATTCTCGGCGAATAAATAAGGATTCGAAAGGAAAGACATGAGGGAAGATCGATGAAAAGAAGAAGAAGATGTAGTAGAAACGGGAAGAAGAACGACGTCTTCAGAAGTTGCATAGATCAGAAGAACAGTAGCACGTGATAAGATGAGGTCCTGCAATCATTAGTTTTCTCTCTCCCGGTCTGCGTCTCGTCTCCGAACCGATGCGCCTCGAGATCGGGTCGTCGTCGTCGTACGAATCCACGCATCCGCGACCGCTTCTTGTGTAGCCGTGCGGCGGTTCGAGTTCGTAGCACTCTCGGTGGATGGATAATACCTTCGGTGCGCCGTCTGGAACACACAAAACGTTCACGAGCGATTGGTCGATGACCGCGCAAGGGATTACAAATGAAAATCCGCTGAGTGGGGGGATCACATGATGACTTTCGACATTCCGACACTGAACTATGTCAGTGCGAAGTCTGTTTTCCCGCAAAGAAGTTTCAGAAGTTTCTGGGAAACGCACCCGCGTGCTGACTGATCTGCATCGTCTTCACACACAACGCCGTCTTCAGCCGACACTCCGAACTCATCGGCTTCACGAGCATCCGATCCATGTAGCTCGTCGAGTTGATGCACTGCAGGGCCAGCGAGCCGGAGAGAAGAGCCAGAAAAACGAGGGAAGAAAAGTGGGTCATGAGTCGGAAGTGGGCGACACAAAGTGACTCGCAGTAACTGAAAACAGTTGGAGAGACGAGAGACCGAGAGACGCAGACATCCGAAATAACCAGTTCAGCAGTCAAAGTTCAGCCCCCCGTAGCCCCGTCTCTTCCGATTTTAATCCCTTCTCCAAACAACTCTTCTATTCCGAGAATGAGCAGAAGAATGATTTCATTGTTTGCGGGAGGCATGATAAGTTAGCAATAAATAACAGAGAGGGCGAAACCGGGTCAGTAGCAGTACTTCTCGTCGGAGCCGTCCGCACAGTCGGGCTCTCCGTTGCACCATTGCAGTCGGGTCACCGACTGTTTTTGGTTCTCGCACAGCAGGTACTTCTGACGGCCTTCTTGCTCTGCAAAACGGCAGAGAGCATTCGAAAAACTGTCGCCCACTCACTGCAATTCATCTCGTCTTCTCCGTTCAGACAGTCCTTCTTTCCGTCGCAATGCTGCTCCAAATCCACACACGAGACACCTCCGCGTGACATGTCACACACGAACTTTCCGACGCACGCTGAAGATGTTCCAGTGTTGAGTTGATTCAGAAGACGTTCGAAGACTCACTGGTGTTTTTGCTGCAGCCGATCTCGTCGAGATTCGAGCCGTCCTCGCAGTCGTCGGCCACGCCGTCACATCTTTTGTTCGCCGGAATACAGTGCTCACTCTTCACGCACGCGAATTCGTCCCGAGCACACGAAGCTGAAACGTTAGCCGCCTTCTCGAGGAGTGCGTCGGGCTCACTCACGACAGTTGTTCTCGTCCTCGCCGTCTGCGCAGTCGGCGTGTCCGTCGCATCGTTTGCTGACGTGGATGCAGGATTGCGGCATTGCACAACAAGCGAACTCGTTGTCTGTGCACGTGTCCTTGACGGCTGAAAAACCAGAATTCCGAGTTAGGAATGCGTTTTGAACGCCTTCTCAAACTGACTGCAATGCATGACGTGGTCGTATTCCGGACAGAATTTGACGGCGTTCTTGAAGTTGCAGTTCTCTGTTGACTTATCGAACGCTTGATCCGCGGAAGTGCACGAGAGCAGGAACGTCTGGCCGATGGAGCACTGGAATGAATCGATTGATTGAAGGTTTCAATGGATTCGGCAACTTGGAAGAAGATGTGCGAGCAGGAGGTGTTGTAGACGAAGTAGTCGATCCTCTCGAGCCCGTACTGCCCGAGCACCTCGTCCGGAAACTCTTTCTTGTCACAGTAGTTGATGGCGTAGCTGTTGTCAGGCTTCGGAGTCGTTTGGGGCGGAGCCACTGGCGGCGGCAGGGTGCCCGGCTCGACGGGCGGGAGCGGTCCTCCGGAGCCGCCCATCGGGAACACCGGATTCACCACTTTGAACTGCGGCTCTTCCGTCTCGTAGATGTCCACACTGTCGACGTCTTCAGTATCCTGTAGACGTTAATAATGAGGAAAGGAATGGGAAGAGGGACAAACCACATTGGGATAGGGTTGCTGGACAGTCTGGACGCTGGGATGAGGGATGAAACTGCCGGAACCAGAGGAAGCGCTCGGCTGAACGTACGGATAGGGCTGCTGAAAGACGGAGGGACTAGGAAACTCGGTGGAAGAGGATTCCCTACCTGCTGGCCATAGACGTCTTGGGAAAGAACTGGCTGGATCGCCAGCAGAAGAGGAAGTGCTAACCATGCCATCGTAATGATTGCAAAGTGATTGGCAGCCCCCAATGTGACCGGAACGAGTGGGAAAAGGAAGAAGAAGAAGAAGAGCAAGTCGTGCTCCTCCCGCACCGACCAGACCGTCTGTTTGTCCGGGGGCTCGCGGAAAGAAGCTTTCCCGCGAGAGCGCCAACCGATCGCCACTTCAATTTCGAGGCTGGCTAGTGGTCACTTGTCACTTGATACGTTCCTGTTGCACCACAGAAGAAAAGGGCGACAAAAAATGGAGAGACGGGGAGGAACGGGTAGACACGATGTCGAGACACGACTGGCAACAAAAAGTGTAACGATTTCGTTTATTCGGGAATGAGAATGGTGTGATCGAGATCTTTCCGATTTCATATCTTCAGACGTTTCTACTCGTGGTCATCGTCTCCGTGGTGAGCCCGTCGTGTCGATCCGGGACAGTGTTCGGCCATGTCTTCTGGAGAGCAGTAGTTGGCTCCGCACCAGATGCAGTAGAAGTGGTGGTCTCGGAGGTACGAGTTGATCTTCGATAGCCTTAAAGCACACTGTTAGAGTAACTAGAAACTTCGAAGGACTTACGTGTTCTCGAGCTCTTCCGTCGGCATGCTGATATCGTAGTTCGGATCAACGGGGGCTTTCAGACCGTTCGAGTACTTGTACTCCTCTTCTTCTTCTTCTTCCTGCTTCCGATAGTACTTCTTCGGCAGTTCCTCTTCCTTCTGAACCTTGTAACTCCTCCAGAACCATACTACCTTCGGAAGTTTATTCCCGATCCGTTGATCCAGCTCCTCGCACACCTTCCTGCACGCTCGGATGTCTTTCACTAGCAGCTTCGCATTCACATCAAGTCTCCGTCGCTTCGAGTAGTCGTCGATCAGTTCTTCGTGCTTCGCCGCCTGCTCCTTCATCTTTTGCATCACCGCCTCGACTCGATCGTTCCGATCCTGCACCTCTTCCGCCTCGTGCCCCAATCCCTTACGATTCGCTTTGATGTCCAGTGTGATTGGCTCGCTAATTCGAATCTCATCCTCTCTTTGTTTTCCTAATGTCATTCCAGGCTTGAATCCCATTTTGGCCATCAGTGCGAACCCTTTCGACTCTGTTCCGATCGGCTTCGCTAGTGCTTCGTCTCGTCGCTCTTTCTCTAAAGTTTCCGATAAAGTTGGGAGAACGCGAAATAAGAAGAACATACCTCTTTCTGCATGAGTCGCCGGTTTTTTCGGTCGGAAAGTGTCTCTTGATTCTTCGAACCTCGCATGGATCTGCAGTTGTCTTTTGTGCGCTCGTGAAGTGGCAACCCCAACTCGCTGGTCGCTGACTCCCTGCAGAATCTCTGCGGACATGTAGTCGTCTTCATCGTCTGACATTCTGGCACGAAAATGTTCCTCCCTGCTTTTGATAAACGAAAATTTGGAAATTCGCTCAAAAAACGAAATTCGGAAGAAAATGGAAACCAGCAGGCAAATTTAGGTCGCAGCGGAGTGTCGTACCTCATGATTTTTAGCAACGTTAAATTTTTTAAACAGTGTTCATTCAATAAAACAGGCATGGATTAACGGGGAAAAAGAGGTAAAACAAAATCATTGAATACTGGCTCTATTACAACTTTTTCAACATTAACAATTAAAAAAAAACAAAAAAGATTGGACTTTGTGTCTGATTATCGTTTCGCTGAATTGACCCGAACTTCGTCTCCGTTGGGGAATCGCTTGGTCAGGAAGCTGATACCGTGCTCATCTTTACCGAGAACGTAGATGTAGTCAGGACGGCACTCCGTCGTGAGTTTGTTGACGAGCCGCTCGTCATGGGTGATCACGACCATCTGGAAAAAGAGGGTGGAGGTAGGAGGATCCACGAGAATCCCTCTTACCTGCATCTCTCTGCCTCTGACGTTTCCTTCTTCATCGAATCGTCTCGCCTCAATCAAGTCTGCAATGACGCTGGCCATTCCGTCGACTTTGAATTCGTCCAGATTGGTCGTCGGCTCGTCCAACGCAATCATCGAGCACAATCCTCCGAACACCTCGGCCAGCGCGATCCGGATGAGCAACGAGGCGAGCATTTTCTGTCCGGCGCTACATCTTCCGCGCATCTCGACCTCCGCGCCGCTTTCCTGCACCATCATCACGTTATAGTCGTACGTGCGGTTCCGCGCAGAGGAATCCGACTTGGCATCGGATCGGATGCGGATCGTGGTGATGTCTGTCGAGTTGTAAACCTTCCGCCACAACTCGTCAATGATCACATTGACAGCGGCCATTCGTTCGGTGTGGAATTGGATGAGGGAGACGTCGAGACACTGTCGATACTTGTTCAGATCCTCGATCGTCTCACGGACCAGCTCTACCTCGAGGATCGCATCTCGATAGTTCATCTCTGCTCTCTGACACTCTTTCGTCGCCAGTTTCGCCATCGCCACTTTCTGCTGCTTCTCGTACTCCTGTATCTGCGTGAACACTTTCACTTCCTCGTTTCCTCTCAGACGGATATTGTTCTGCTCTTCCTGATACTCTTTTTTCATGCCGTTGATCTGCTCCTCATTGACTCCGTGTTCCTTGAGCTTTGACAATTCCGCCTCCACTTTCCGGATCTTCTTCTCGATTCGCATCCGTTGACGCTGATCTTCCAGCACGAGCTGCTTGTCTTGAGAGCCGTTGAGAGTGCGCAGATCGTCTTCGAATCGTTTCTGACGCTGCTGATTCTCTTCCACCTTCTCGTTGACTCTCTGAATCTTCTGGTCTTGGTCGGCTAGTCGTTTCTCTCCGCGGGCACTTTCGGAGATGCTCTTCATCAGAGAGCGCCACTTCTCCATCTTCTCCTCGAAGTAGTTTTTCTTCGTCTCCACTTCCACCTCGGCCGTTCTTCTTTCCTTCTCCTTTATCGTCGCCTTCCTCGCAATCTCTTCCTTGTGGAACCGGGCATCCGGAAGATCCTCCTCACGCTTTCTCTCGGTCTCTTTCACACACTTCTCCAAATCCGCCTTCTTCCTCTCTATCTGCTCCGCAAACGCGCCAGCCTGAGCAGCGGCCTCTCCTAGAGAAACACGATTCGATCCGAACTCGTTGAGCTTCGCCTGCAGCCGATTCCTCTCGCTTTCCGCTTTCTGAATCTCCTCTCCTCGCTGCACTACTTTTCTGTATTCTTTTTCCTTGACTTCAACCTCAGCTCTCAGGTCACTGTATGTTCTGCGTTCTTCTCCAGAGTTCGTTGAATCTAGCGCATTCTGAATAGTTTCCAGGCGGTCTACGTCTTCAGAAGTCTGCTCGAAAAGCTGATCCATAACTCCGACGTCCGACTGGAGTGCCTCCACGAACTTCAACTTGGCATTCACACCTTCGAGCAGATCCTCCTTCTTCTGCAGATTCTTCTTCTCCTCCTTCATTTCTCGTTGAGCCGTCTTGTTTTTCTCGCGAATCTCGTCCAATTCTTTCACGATCTTCGCCAATTCTCTCGCTTGACCATCCGCTTTTACGAGCCCGCCCTCTTGCTCTTCCAGCTTCGAAACTGTTTCTTCGAGTTCCTTCTGCTCGTTTGGGAAGTTTAGTGTCATATTTTGAAGCTTCTTCGAGAACTCGGAAATCTCTTTTTTTGACTTGAAGTCACGATCGCAGAGAGGACAACAGCCGCTTGATGAGGTGTCCTCGATGTATGTTTCGTAGAGATCCACCTTCGCGCTGATCGGGGCCAGATCTTTCCGGGCCTTTCTCAGCCTTTTCCGCAGCTCTGCAAGTTTCCCGGCCACCTCTTCTGGCTCACAATCGGCTTGATCGTAGATTTCCTCGCCAAGCTGGAGCTTCTGTGCAGTCAGTTTCTCCTCGTACTTTTTCTGCTGTTGCAGCATCGTTTCGAGTTTTTGAACGTTCAGCTGTACTTCTCGAAGCTCTCCTTCCATCGTTTTCTTGTCGTTTTTGAGTTTAGAAGCGGTCTTCTGGAGCCCGGGAGCCCAAGGAGCACTCGGAACTCTACCGAAGAGTCCATCCCAGTTGTCGGCGTGTTTCTTGTCAAAAGCAGCTAGTTTCTTGCGAGAAGCAACAATGGATTCCTTCAATTTCTCAGCTTCTTTTTCTCTTTCTGAGTTCTTTTCGGCTGCAACACACTGTTTCTTGAGGGAATCCAGCTCTTTCTGCAACGAATCGCGGCTCTTTTTGCACTCTTTCAGCGCGTTTTCATTCAGTTCCGGCAACTCCTCGAGTTCTTTCCGAACCATTTCCTCTTTTCTCAAAAGATCCTTCATTCCGCTCGTCGCGTTTTCTCCCTGCTTGATCTTTATCTTCAGGTCGTCCACTTCTCGTTCCAGCTTCTTCCGTTCCGTGTACAACGTCTTCACTTCCACCTCTATTTTCGTCACGGCCTCCTGAGCGTTCTGGAGCTCTTCTTGGATCTCGTTTGCTCCGACAGTGATCGCTTTCGTGTTCTGCGTCATTGTGTTAATCTTTGTCTGGATGGCGTTCTCGATTTCAAGATCGAACGGATCCTCGGGATCCATGGAAACTTCGACGCGCAGTTCCGCCTCCAGCTGCTTCATTTCCTCTTTTTGCGATGAGCGGTGCTGAAATGAATGATTATCCTAACAATTTTCCGGCTGAAACTAACGATG
Source organism: Caenorhabditis afra (assembly GCA_963570955.1). Taxonomy (NCBI): domain Eukaryota; kingdom Metazoa; phylum Nematoda; class Chromadorea; order Rhabditida; family Rhabditidae; genus Caenorhabditis; species Caenorhabditis afra. Next base: position 4,291,149 of record OY751536.1, on the reverse strand, counting down.
GATTCAGCTTTTAGCGTCGCAATCATCGCCTCGGCTTCTTTCTTCTGCTTTGCCAGCTGTTGCTTCTCCTGGTTGTTCTGCGTAATCTTCCTTTCGATCCGAGCTCTCTCTTCTCCGAAATCTCGGGACCCGGATCCTTCGCGAAGTTCCCGAATCTCATTCTCGAGTTCTTCTTCTGTTCCACAGTACGGTTCCACTCGAATCAGACTCAACTGCTTCTCAAAATTCAATTTGTCCGTCAGGTTTTTGTCTAAATTTCAGTTGATAAGCAGGAGTTTGGAAGGAAACAGTGCACTTACTGATGGCGATCATGATGTTTTCGAGCTTCGTGATTGCCGCCTTCAACTCCTCGGCTCTCCGGAATCCTTCCTCCTTTTGCTTCTTCAAATCGTCCAACATCTCTTTCCCTCGAACTATTTGCTGGGTGCAGTCGTCTCGGTTCTTCACAGCGATCAGCTTTTCCTTCAGATGCGTCTCACACAGCCTCTTCTGCACTACATTTGTGGCCAAGTCTTTTTTCTACAAAACGAATCCTTACTTTTCTGAAACACTGCAATAACTCACAAAGTCATTCACTATCTTCTTCATTCTCTCCTGAGCTCTGACGAACTTTGTGAGTTGAAAGATGTCATCGAATCTCACTTTCAGCTCTTTCGGTCCGCTGAGCGGCCACGTGGAATCTTCCTGATGACAGAAGATGACGTATTTGAAGATCGCCTTCGGCACTCCCAAGTGAAGCAGGATGGCTTTGTTGAAATCGCAGACTTTGCTAGAAAGCGAGTTCGTCGTGCCATCCGGATATTTGACAGTCAAAGTGTGCTCCTCTGCCTGTGCACTACTTTTTGTCTGAAATTGCGAAATCATTGGTATCCTACGCATTCCTACGTACGCCGGCAGTAGCAACCAGTCTCCGAATTGCAGTACAGACTCTTCCCTTCACATCCACGAATTCCAAAGCCACGGAGGCGTCGACGCGCGTTTTCCGAGCAACCTGAGCTACTTTTCAGTGTTCTTCTTAAATTTTCAGCCATTCTTACGTCAGTGCTGTGAATGAATGCTTGCTTGCTCATCGTTGGCATGATTCCGGTAGTGATGTAATTCAGACACTCGATAGTGGTCTGCAATTCCCAATAATTTCGGTAACTCGATCAAACTCGTGCTGAAATTACAGTTTTTCCGGTTCCATTTGGGCCGCTAATGAGTGTACAAGGCGAGAGAAACTCAATCTTATGCACATTGTGATCCTCGTCTCCGACACTTCGGATTCCCTTGACATGAAGCTGAAAGTTGAATAATCAACTTTGGAGAGGAAGAAGCAGTGAAATAGTTACTCGCAAGAACTTTGCCATGATGTCTGCTATCGGTTTATTTCAGGTTATTCTGTATTTGATCACTGAGAATCTGAAAATTCGATAGTTTTGCGATTTGCGAAAGCAAAAAATTTAAAAATTGCGCAAAAAGCTTCCCAACGAAACTCCACAATAACGCCCCTGAACTATGTTTAGCCGCTGAAAATTTTCGATTTTTTAGAACTTTCCCTTTCCTTTTTCTCTGTTCCTCAGCTTCTCTCACTGTTTTTCGTTGGTTTCCGTCATTTTTTCGCCACAAAAAACCCCGTCTCGCGAGAAAATCAACAAATATTGAGTGTTATCAGCAGAAAGCCAAACCGTCGCTGTCTTGATAAGTGTTAACCATTGCAAGGTGTTTACTTTCGAAACGTTACTGATTCACCAAATTCCAGAACGCTCTTCCTCACCATAATAGATTTCTAACCATAATATTACGTCAGATTGCTTAGAATACGCCTAGAGTGAAACATTGCGCAATATTGTGTACTTAAGCACATGTTCCTTCCTCAGGGGACACTGATTCCCGCTTCATTCTTCCTTTTTTGTTTTCATACTGACCACACTGTTTGGCGGACATCTTCTGAAGTGCCATATCAACGTGAGAACACAGCTTCTCCTTCTCTTCCCGCTTCTCTTCCGCCTCCCTGTCCGATCGTAATCGGCGTCCCAAACAGGTTCCTCCGTCATCGTGTCTGCTTCAACTCCAACCTTCCGCCACTTCTTCTGTATCTTCCAGCTGTCCAGTGCCAATCACTGTGTCTCCTCTCCGTCTGGTTTCTCGTACTTCCCGCTGTACTATCTCCCTTTCTCTGCGCCTCCCGTCTCTCCAGCTCTTTCTCTTTCCATGCTGGCTCCGGCTCCGCGCCTCGCAGCTTGTGTGCATAATGCGTGAAAATCGATCTGCAGCTGTTCCTGCTTTCTCGGCTGTTTACTTTTTTCTGTCGTTCGAAAAAATCAAGTCCGAAAGTCATTTCGACTCGCAATCGTTGTTGTTCTCTTCTTCTGTGTCTCACCCCGAAAACAACATCTCGGCTCCCCTTTCTCCCGTCTTTCTCTTTCTTTTTTCTCCGCCATTGCGTCATTCGTCTGCCCTCTCTGCCCGTTCGCACACTATTTCACCCGGTTAACCAGTTAACAACTGACTTCCGAAACCGCCGCGCTCTCGATTCTCAAGTGCGCCGCCCCTCATGAGGTTTGGTTGTTTCAGGCGGATCTGACGCGAATGATAGATCGAATACGGCGTCACAAGCAGCAGCACTAGGTGTCATTTCGATAGGACTCCTTCCCAACAGCATTAACCAACTATGGACTTCATGATTTCACACTTCTGCGATGAGCAGAACCATCAGCCGCTTTACAAAACTAGGTTTGTTTGTTTTCGATGATAGCTTAGGCGTTTCTAGTTGTTATTTAATGGATTGTGAAGTCAAAGAGTTTGAAGGAGAACTTAAGTAATGGGATGTTATTTACAGAAAACAATCAATATCTGACACAAAAAACCAGCCAACACTACTCAGTTCGTCGCTTCCCACTTCCGATGAGTGCTCCGACTCAGACGCCGAGAACCGTCTTCCCCCGGAGACCGAGCTCGGAAATATTGAATACAAAGCGAAACTCGTGAACCCGACGACATCCCGTATACAGCACCTGATCACTCAAATGAAATGGCGTCTTCGTGAAGGACAGGGCGAGGCCATCTATGAGATCGGAGTAGAAGACGGAGGGGCCATGTCGGGACTCACGGACAGCGAGCTGAAGGCGTCCCTCAACACCCTGCGGACTATGGCACAAGCTCTCGACGCAAGCATGGTCGTGCTGACGGAGAAAGACGTGACGATGAAGGGCGCCAGAGAGCGACGAACAGTTGTGGAGGTGCTCGTTCGCAAGGTGCCCGAGAGCCAGCAGTTCATCGAAGTCCGACTCGCGGTAGTGGGAGGCTGCGATGTGGGAAAGTCGACGCTTTGCGGAGTGCTCACCCAAGGAATCAGGGACGACGGAAACGGAAAAGCGAGGATCGGCATATTCCGGTACCCGCACGAAGTGAGGACAGGAAAAACCAGCTCAGTTTGCAACGATGTAATCGGGTTCGATAACAAGGGCAAACTGGTGAACTACGCGCAGAACAGTCTAGAGGAGATGGTGGAGAAGTCATCGAAACTAGTGACCCTCATTGACTTGGCCGGAGACTCGAAATACCAGAAGACAACGATTCACGGACTGACCGGATACACTCCACATTTCTCGTGCCTCGTGGTCGCTGCCGACAAGGGAATCACCAATGTCACACGTGACCATCTTGGTCTTATCGCAGCACTGAATATCCCGATGTTCGTGCTCATAACCAAGATGGATCTAGTCGACAAGGCCGGTCTGAAGCGGATCATGGAGCAAGTCTCAACTCTTGTTTCAAAAGTTGGAATGACAACTCGCGAGAAGAGAGTCAAGACGAAACGAGACGCCGTGAACGCCGCCAAGGAGCTGTGCTCGGGAAGCGTTGTTCCTCTTCTCGCCATCAGTTCTGTGAGTGGAGAGGGATTTCGTCAGCTCCGCACTCTGCTCAACTGTCTATCGACCGCTGGCAGTGCAGAGTCACGCCTTCAACTTGTCGGCCTTCCCGCCTTCTTCACCATAGAGGAACTCTACAACGTACCACACGTTGGTCAAGTGGTCGGAGGAATGCTCGCCGAAGGACAACTCCACGAGGGAGCTGACGTGCTTGTCGGACCGATGAAAGATGGGAGCTTCGAACAAGTAACCGTCGGATCGATACGACGATCTCGCCAGGCCGTCGGATGTGTTAATCCAGGCGAGGCAGCCTCCATATCTCTGAACCTGCCGTATGGAGTCAGTCTCCGAAGGGGAATGGTCCTAGCAGGCGTCGGATCCGCCCCACCGGTTTGCTACGAGTTCACTGCCAACCTGCTGCTCCTGTTCCATACTGCCAAACAAATGTGCGAGGGATTCCAGGCCACCGGTGAGTGCGAATTCTTCTCTTTTCTCTGACTCATAGCCTTACTTTCAGTGTTCATCGGTTCCGTCTGCTCCACCGCCACCATCACTCGAATAAATGATGCCGACTGCATGCGTCCCGGCCAGTGGTTCGTCGTCAAAATGTGCTTCGCCTACCAGCCAGAAGTAATCCGCGAGGGATCGCCAATCATCCTTCGTCAGGGAAAAACGAAAGGAATGGGAGAAGTGCTGAAAGTCGTTCCGGTGCCAATCATTCATCAATAACACCCAATAACTCTCAATTTGCTGTACATTCTGTAGACTCCTTGCATTTCCTCTTATTCCTACTAGGCCCTCCATTCGCAGCCGAATACCATATTCGGGTAGCTTCTCCGCCGTAGTTGTACATAGTGTTAAAACTGTACAGCCAATCGAGCATTTGTTGCTCACCATGTGAGCCCCTTGAACCCATCTCCCACCCACTCTCTCTCCTCCGTTCATCCAGGTGTCCTCCTCCCAAAAACAACCTCCATTACTCTCATTTGTAGCATTTTTTTCTGTTTTCTCCCACCGCTGCCTCGCCCCAGTGAGATAGTTTTTTTGTGCTGCTGCAACACCAATAAATAGAGAATGTGACACGTTTCCGGTTGCGGGTCATTGCAGCAAAAGCGGACCAATCAACACGAGAGACGAGAGGTCCCAGAGAGAAAGAGCCATGTGATTGCGGAGCCAACTGTTGCTCTGAACTTGGCTCCGAGTGTCAACAGGCGAAAAGAGGACCACACCAACAAACAGCATGGATAAAGACTGCCACGTGGCAACTGAGCAAGAGGAAAGAAAACGTGGGCTCGCTTCTTTTACGTTTTATGCTCGGCGAGCTCCGACACATCTGGAGATTTATTGGAGATTCTGGAGTACGACGAGAAGAAAGTTTAAAGTGAGCTGGAATTCGAGAAGAGTTGCGAAATCGACATTAAACACTCGTCTCGCATTCCCATCGTTCATTTGTATTTCCAGACAGACTCAGAATTACAGCAAATCTGCAGGGCTTTAAAAATTGGGTCCTTCCAGTCATTCAACGGTAATTTTATTCTTTAAAAGCGATCTAATAGCTCTTTCACGTTCTGAAATTATACCCAACTATCGCGACTCTTTTTACCATCCATGTCATAAAAATTTCGTCGTCCCGGAGTGTCAATTCACGCGAAAATAGTTTCCAATTCGGTTTTTTTTTTTCAAATCATTTCTAGTCGGACATAACGTGAAATGGCAGTGCCACGTCATGCCTCGTCATCTGCGTGGATCTTCTCTCCCCCGCGGTGCCAACAATAGCACCTTCAATTCTCGCTGCTGCCGGTGCGCCTCGGCCATTTGTTAAAAACAAAATCGCGCTCATCCTCTGCGTCTCTGATCTTGATCACGCAGATGAGCACAAGTGTAGGTGTTGGTTGTGCTCTCCTGCTGCTGCTGAAGTCGAAGCTGCTGCTGCTTCGCGAGCCGCCGCAAAAATAGCAGGCCGAGTGCAGGAGAGGAGGGCGGGAGCCCCCGCGACGAGCCCGTTTCTTCTGATGATTGTGTCTGTGTTGTATACATTCTGCTCTCCCGCGGCAGAAGGAGGCCGGGCTCCCGTCTCGCATACGAGATGCCCCATTGATAGGAGAGATCGGGAGCAGGAGGTGGGAGGAGAGAAGGAGAAGAAGCATGCTTTTGGTTTTTGATGCTGCTGCGGATGGCACACATCGGAAAGATGATTGAGGTCTTCTTCTTCTTCTTCATTCTCCCACTCTCCCCCCGCTTCCGCCGATTCTTCCAGCTCCATTCCGGCTCCCGAGATCTTTCTCACCTTCTTCCGATCTTCTTCTCCTTCTCCGTTCTCGCTCCGATCCTTCCTTCCCAAACCGTGCATTCTTTTCAGGGCAAAGGGAGCCTCTCGATCTTAGATCCACCTTAGAACCAAAAAACCAACAATGTCTGGCAACCCGGACTCATTCGAAAACGACCCAGGATTCCCGTACCTGGGAATGAGCCGAGAGGCGAAGGCCGCCTCGGCTGCCCGTCCCTTCGACTCGAAGAAGAACTGCTGGATCCCGGATCCCGAGGACGGTGAGTGCCTCTCTCCTTTTCCATTCTGTTAACTATATGTGGACAGTGTCCACTCGCCTCCATCCCATCCGAACCATTACACTCTTGCCATCGTCCCGAGTGTCCACATATCCATCCACACTCACCTACGCGCTGTCTCTGCGTCTCTCCGATCGGCACGCTCTCTCCTCCCTCCCCCTCTCGCTCATCCATCACATCACACACACACACACACTTCGACGACCCGAGCCAGTGGTGGCGGGTTTCTGAACATCTGAGTTTGTCTGACTCTCTCTTTCTCCTCCGCCATTTCCATCTGATGATAGGAATCGGCGGAGAGTAGGAGGCCACGGCACTTTGTAATCCTGCCGGAGACACGTACACTACGGCTCTCGGAAGAGAGAAAAGAAGAGAGAGAGAGAGATGCGGATGATGGGATTTCTCGAAGATTTCCCGGAATCCCACGGCAGAGATCAAGATGTGGACAACAAAACGTTTTGAAATGGGTTCGAGTGGACGTGTAATTAGGTAATTGGATGAGCGTTTGATGGCGGCGGGTGTTCAAAAGAGACGGAAAACAGATGAACGGATCTGCCGGGCTGGAATCTGAAATGCGACTGTTGCAGGATTCGTAGCCGCCGAAATCCAATCCACGACTGGAGACCAGGTCACGGTCGTGACGGTGAAGGGAAACCAGATCACCGTCAAGAAAGACCAATGCCAGGAGATGAACCCGCCAAAGTTCGACAAGACCGAGGACATGGCCAACCTGACGTTCTTGAACGAGGCTTCCGTGCTCGGAAATCTCAAAGATCGTTACAAGGATCTCATGATCTACGTGAGAGCCATCTGAAATGGTGACGTGGCAGCAACGGTACTTTCAGACCTACTCGGGTCTCTTCTGCGTCGTCATCAACCCGTACAAGCGCCTTCCGATCTACAGCGAGTCGGTTATCAAGCACTACATGGGAAAGAGACGCAACGAGATGCCGCCCCATTTGTTCGCCGTCTCCGATGAGGCCTACCGTAACATGGTTATGGGTTAGTCCGGAAGACATCCCTTCCAGATCCCAACGGCTGTCTTTTCAGACAAGGAGAACCAGTCGATGCTCATCACCGGAGAGTCGGGAGCCGGAAAAACGGAGAACACGAAGAAGGTCATCTCGTACTTCGCCATCGTCGGAGCCACTCAGGCGGCCGCCGGAGGCAAGGGAGAGGGCAAGAAGGGAGGAACCCTCGAGGAGCAGATCGTGCAGACCAACCCGGTGCTCGAGGCGTTCGGAAACGCCAAGACCGTCAGAAACAACAACTCTTCCCGCTTCGGAAAGTTCATCAGAACCCACTTCTCCGGATCCGGAAAGCTCGCTGGAGGAGACATCGAGCATTGTAAGTCCGCTATTTCCACATCTTGCTTATTAATTTCCGTGTTGCAGACCTGCTTGAGAAGTCTCGTGTGGTCCGTCAGGCGGCCGGAGAGCGTGCCTACCACATCTTCTACCAGATCATGTCCGGAAACGACCCGAGCCTTCGCGGAAAGCTGAAGCTCGACAAGGACATCACCTACTACCACTTCTGCTCGCAAGCCGAGCTTACCATCGAGGGAATGGACGATAAGGAGGAGATGAAGTTGACTCAGGAGGCCTTCGACATCATGGGCTTCGAAGATCACGAGACCATGGATCTCTACCGTGCCGTCGCCGGAATCATGCACATGGGAGAGATGAAGTTCAAGCAGAGACCGCGTGAGGAGCAGGCCGAGCCGGACGGTGAGGAGGATGCCGCCAACTCGGCCGCCATGCTCGGAATCAACCACGAGGAGTTCCTGAAGGCGCTCACGAAGCCACGTGTCCGCGTCGGAACCGAGTGGGTCAACAAGGGACAGAACCTCGAGCAGGTCAACTGGGCCGTCTCCGGACTCGCCAAGGCCATCTACGCGCGCATGTTCAAGTGGATCATCTCTCGCTGCAACAAGACCCTCGACGCGAAGGAGATCGAGCGCAAGCACTTCATCGGAGTGCTCGACATTGCCGGATTCGAGATCTTCGACTTCAACTCGTTCGAGCAGCTCTGGATCAACTTTGTGAACGAGCGTCTCCAGCAGTTCTTCAACCACCACATGTTCGTTCTCGAGCAGGAGGAGTACAAGCGCGAAGGCATCGCCTGGACCTTCATCGACTTCGGACTCGATCTGCAAGCTTGTATCGAGCTGATCGAGAAGCCGCTCGGTATCATCTCGATCCTCGACGAGGAGTGCATCGTTCCGAAAGCCACTGACATGACCTACGCCCAGAAGCTGCTTGACCAGCATCTCGGCAAGCACCCGAACTTCCAGAAGCCGAAGCCGCCAAAGGGCAAGCAGGCCGAGGCGCACTTCGCCATCGTGCACTACGCCGGAACTGTCCGCTACAACGCGACCAACTTCCTCGAGAAGAACAAGGATCCTCTCAACGACACCGCCGTCGCCCTGCTCAAGCACTCGCAGGACAACCAGCTGATGCTCTCGATCTGGTCCGACTACCAGACTCAGGAGGAGGCCGCCGAGGCCGCCAAGGCCGGAAACACCGGAGGAGGCAAGCGCGGAAAGTCGTCGTCGTTCATGACGGTCTCGATGATCTACCGCGAGTCGCTGACCAACCTGATGACTATGCTCTACCAAACCCACCCGCACTTCATCCGTTGCATCATCCCCAACGAGAAGAAGGCGTCCGGAGTCATCGACTCGGCTCTCGTTCTCAACCAGCTCACCTGCAACGGAGTGCTGGAAGGAATCAGAATTTGCCGCAAGGGATTCCCGAACAGAATGGTCTATCCGGACTTCAAGCACCGTTACGCCATCCTGGCCGCCGATGCTGCCAAGGAAGGTGACCCGAAGAAGGCGTCGGTCGGAATCCTCGACAAGCTCGCCACTGACGGAAACCTGACCGACGAGGAGTTCAAGATCGGAGAGACCAAGATCTTCTTCAAGGCCGGAGTGCTCGCCAAACTCGAGGACTTGCGTGATGAGATTCTCTCGAGAATCGTGACCATGTTCCAGTCCCGCATCCGCTCCTACCTCGCCAGAGCCGAGCTCCGTCGCCGCTTCGAGCAGCAGACCGGACTGCTCATTGTCCAGCGCAACGTGCGTGCCTGGTGCACTCTCAGAACCTGGGAGTGGTTCAAGCTGTTCGGAAAGGTCAAGCCGCTCCTCAAGTCCGGAAAGGAACAGGAGGCTATGGGAGAGCTTGCCGAGAAGATCCAGAAGCTCGAAGACGCCGTTGCTCGCGGAGAGATCGCCCGTGCTCAGTTGGAGACTCAGGTCGCCGATCTCGTTGAGGAGAAGAACGCGCTGTTCTTGAACCTCGAGAAGGAGAAGGCCAACTTGGCCGACGCCGAGGAGAAGAACGAGAAGCTGAACCAGCTGAAGGCCACTCTTGAGAGCAAGCTGAACGACATCACCGGACAGCTCGAGGACATGCAGGAGCGTCACGAAGACCTGGCTCGCCAGAAGAAGAAGACCGAGCAGGAGCTCTCGGAGAGCAAGAAGCACGTCCAAGACTTGGAGCTCTCGCTCAGAAAGGCCGAGCAAGAGAAGCAGAGCCGCGACCACAACATCCGCTCTCTTCAGGATGAGATGGCCAACCAAGACGAGTCGGTCGCCAAGCTGAACAAAGAGAAGAAGCACCAGGAGGAGGTGAACCGCAAGTTGAACGAGGATCTTCAGTCCGAAGAGGACAAGGTCAACCACCTCGAGAAGATCCGCGGAAAGCTCGAGCAGCAGATGGATGAGCTCGAGGACTCGATCGACCGCGAGAAGAGAGCCCGCCAGGACATCGAGAAGGCGAAGAGAAAGGTCGAGGGAGACCTGAAGGTGGCTCAGGAGAACATTGACGAGATCACCAAGCAGAAGCAGGATGTGGAGAACACCCTGAAGAGAAAGGAGGACGATCTTCACCACGCTTCGTCGAAGCTTGCCGAGGAGCAGGCGCTTGTCGCCAAGCTTCAGCGCCAGATCAAGGAGCTTCAGGCCAGAATCGCCGAGCTCGAGGAGGAGCTTGAGCAAGAGAGAAACTCTCGCCAGAAGGCCGACAGAACTCGCAACGAGCTCCAGAGAGAGCTCGAGGACATCGCCGAGAGACTCGAGCAGCAGGGAGGATTCTCTGCCGCTCAACTGGAGGCCAACAAGAAGCGCGAGGCCGAGATCGCCAAGCTCCGTCGCGAGAAGGAGGAGGACGCTCTCAACCACGAGACCGCCGTCTCCGCTCTTCGCAAGCGCAACGGAGACGCTGTCGCCGAGCTCACGGAGCAACTGGAGACTCTTCAGAAGCTCAAGGCCCGAGGAGACGCCGAGCGATCGAAGCTCCAGCGTGACCTCGAGGAGGCTCAACACAGCACTGACAGCGAAGTGCGCGCTCGTCAAGACGTCGAGAAGGCCCTGAAGAGCATCGAGGTGCAGTTCAGCGAGCTGCAGACCAAGGCCGACGAGCAGTCGAGACAGCTCCAGGACTTTGCGGCTCTCAAGAACCGTCTCAACAACGAGAACGGCGATCTGAACCGCACTTTGGAGGAGATGGACAACCAGGTCAACTCTCTGCACCGTCTCAAGTCGACCCTCCAGAGCCAGCTGGACGAGACTCGTCGCAACTACGAAGAGGAGGCTCGCGAGCGTCAGGCCCTTGCCGCCACTGCCAAGAACCTGGAGCACGAGAACGGAATCCTTCGTGAGCACCTCGACGAGGAAGGCGAGGCCAAGGCCGATCTGACCCGTCAGATCAGCAAGCTCAACGCCGAGATCCAGCAATGGAAGGCTCGTTTCGACTCCGAGGGACTCAACAAGCTCGAGGAGATCGAGGCCGCCAAGAAGGCTCTTCAGCTCAAGGTGCAGGAGCTGAGCGACACCAACGAGGGTCTGTTCGCCAAGATCGCCTCGCAAGAGAAGGTTCGCCATAAGCTGATGCAAGACTTGGACGACGCCCAGTCCGATGTCGAGAAGGCCGCCGCCCAGGTCGCTTACTACGAGAAGCACCGTCGTCAGTTCGAGAAGATTGTCGAGGAGTGGAAGAAGAAGACCGACGATCTCGCCTCCGAGCTCGACGCCGCTCAACGCGATAACCGTCAGCTCTCGACCGATCTGTTCAAGACGAAGACTGCCTGCGACGAGCTGTCCGAGTACCTCGACAGCACCCGTCGTGAGAACAAGTCGCTCGCCCAGGAGGTCAAGGATCTGACCGACCAACTCGGAGAGGGAGGAAGATCCGTCGCCGAGCTCCAGAAGATCGTCCGCCGTCTCGAAGTCGAGAAGGAGGAGCTTCAGAAGGCACTCGACGAGGCCGAGGCTGCCCTCGAGGCAGAGGAGGCCAAGGTTCTCCGTGCCCAGATCGAAGTGTCCCAGATCCGCAGCGAGATCGAGAAGCGCATCCAGGAGAAGGAGGAGGAGTTCGAGAACACGAGAAGAAACCACCAGAGAGCGCTGGAGAGCATGCAGGCCACCCTCGAAGCGGAGACCAAGCAGAAGGAGGAGGCCCTCAGAATCAAGAAGAAGCTCGAGAGCGACATCAACGAGCTCGAGATCGGACTCGACCACGCCCACCGCGCGTTCGCTGACGCTCAGAACACCATCAAGAAGTACGTCGCCACAGTCCAAGAGCTGCAGACCCAGATCGAAGAGGAGCAACGCCAGAAGGAGGAGATCCGCGACCAATTCCTCGCCGCCGAGAAGAGAAACGCTATCCTGCAGTCCGAGAAGGACGAGCTCGCTCAGCAGGCCGAGGCCGCCGAGAGAGCCCGCCGCAACGCCGAGGCTGACTGCATCGAGCTCCGCGAGCAGAACAACGACCTCAACAACCATGTCTCTTCTCTCAACGCCATCCGTCGCAAGCTCGAGGGAGACATCGCCATCGCTCAATCCGATCTTGAGGAGCTCGGCAGCGAGCTCAAGAACGCTTCGGAGGCCGCCCAGAAGGCCTCTGCTGACGCCGCTCGTCTCGGAGAGGAGCTCCGTCAAGAACAGGAGCACTCGATGCACATCGAGAGAATCCGCAAGGGACTCGAACTTCAGATCAAGGAGATGCAGATCCGACTGGACGACGCCGAGAACGCGGCGCTGAAGGGCGGAAAGAAGATCATCGCCCAGCTGGAGGCCAGAATCCGTGCCATCGAGCAGGAGTTGGACGGAGAGCAAAGACGTCACCAGGACACCGAGAAGAACTGGCGCAAGGCCGAGAGACGCATCAAGGAGGTCGAGTTCCAGATTGTGGAGGAGAAGAAGAACGAGGAGAGACTCGTGGAACTGGTCGACAAGCTCCAGACCAAGGTCAAGATCTTCAAGAGACAAGTCGAGGAGGCGGTGAGTTCAGACCCAGTGATAGAAAGAGATCATCCCATTCCCATTTCAGGAAGAGGTCGCCGCGAGCAACCTGAACAAGTACAAGGTGCTCCAGGCGCAGAACGATCAGGCCGAGGAGCGCGCCGAGATCGCCGAGAACGCGCTGTCGAAGATGCGCAACAAGATCCGCGCCTCGGCGTCGGTCATCCCGCCAGACGGCTTCCCACTCGCCCAGTCGGCGTCGAGCGCCATCGTCCGAAGTGCATCCAACGCGCGATTCCTCTAAGCCATTCATATCCGACGCCCATCTATTCTGTACAAAAATATGATCAATTTCAACCGAACACATTATATTTTTGCCCGCGTTTTTCTTCCCCCTCTCTCCTAATATCAACCCCTTTACATTTTGATTCCAACAATTTCCCATAATAAACTGTTTGATCTGAAGAAAAACGTTTCTGGCGAGGGCTGACGTGGCACCCTCATTTCTTTTCTTTCGATTCGTTTCAAGTTGACGTGGCAGAGGAATAGGTTCGAATTCGTTTATTAGTGGCATTAGTGTCATTATGAAAAACCGAGATGACAATTTGTGCATTTACAACATAAATGAATCAAAAATACTGGGACAGAAAAGAGGGAAAGGAGAGGGGGGTCTAAATGAAAGTGGTGACGAGCATCGAGTGATTGCGACACGCGACGATCCGTTTCTCGAGAATTCGGTTCTCCTGGAGCATCGCGTCAATCATCGTCGTGCGGCTCAACCCGTTCATCCGCTGGTCGCTCGAGTTGGCGATCATTCTGAAACGAGCATTTCCAGACGGATCGTCGGATTCGGATGAACTCACTTGGCGTCGTCCTCCTGTCCGATGGCTCGTTTCGCCTCCTCGAGCTCTTTCTTCAGCTGCCGCTGGCGGTGTCGGATCTCGTCCGCCTGCTTCACCAGCGACAGTTCGTTCATTTTCTTGTCGAAAACGTTGCTTGCTTTCTTGCTGCTCGTTGCATAAATGTGGTAGTCGTTGGCCGATTCGTAGCCGGAAGACGCCGAGTAGCTCTGTCGCTTCGATCTCGGCATCGTTCCGTTCGTCGATTTCTCCGTCGCTGAGACGGCGGTCGTGTCAAAGTCCGATCCGGGGGCACTGGAACCGCGGCCCGAGGAAGACGTGCCGGGCCCTCCGTATGTCTTCGGTGACGTCATCTGCGCGTATGGACTTCTCCACTGCAGGAGGTCTTCCTTGCTTCCACTGGATCTTCTTTCTCGTTCCTTCGAACTGGTGGCGTTTCTCGACGACTTGCTCGATTTTCGTTCTCTTTCCGCAGAAGGTCTTCTTCCGTTCACAGCGGTCGGAAGCTTCGAATGTCTTGGCAGACTTTGATGGTAGCCGAGAGCCGGTGAAGGTGGAGCACCAGAAGATCCGCTGAGTTTCACGAGACTTCCACCGATGACCTTCTTGTGTGACATGGTGGGAGTGGACGGGAGAGACCCGTTCGGAGGATCGATACGATGCGTCGAGACGGAACGATGGGTCCTTCCGCCCCGGCATGGGGACAGCGAAAAGTGCTGGAGTTGGCGAGCGATCGAGTTGGCGATGCCCTTCTTGTCGTCGAGCTCCTTGTCGATCAGATTGCGCTCTCTCTTGAGCTCGAGCTCGGTGATCTTCAGTTTGGCCCTTCGTTCTCTCAGAAGATCCTTCCGCTTCTCCTCTTCCATCACTTCACGCTCCTTCTCTCTGAAACAAAAGATGTTTCATATTCGATCTGTAGCTCTCTCCTGCACTCACTTTTTCCTCTCGATCTGACTCCAGTCGACGACAGTGCTTCCCGAAGAGATCATGCTCTGTTGCTGACAGCAGTTGAGTCCTCCCAACTTGGCCTTCTTGTTCTTCTTCAGCTTGTTCTCCTCGATCTCTCGGACTCTCTGCATCGCGTACTCTTCCAGATGAGACGCTCTTCTGTAGACGTCCATCTCCGACACGTCTTCTGTGTTTGACGACGCCGAGACGAGAGCACTGTTGCCGTTCTGCGCATTGCGGATCGCCTCGAGCTTCGCCAGAATGTCATGCGACTTCATCGAGGACAAAGAGGCGGCCATGACCAGCTCCAGTTCGCTCTCCTCCTGCTGTAATTGCCAGTTATTTGTAAAGTTTCCAAACAACTGCTTCTTCTTTTTCTTTTCTTCTTTTCTTCCCCCCACTCCACTACTCCAAACGCTAACAATAGATCTACCTTATCTTTGCTCTCCGACTCAATGTTCAGATCCTGCTTGCTCAGAATCCGCAGCGGATGGTCCTTCTTCGAGCCGCCCGTCGTGGCAGTGGAGGTTCTCATCGACTCTTCCTCGATCTCAATGATGTCCTCGAGCGGATGCGACAGAATGCCGACGCATTCTCGGAGCTCCTCGACACTCGTCGCTCCGTTCTCGTAGCACGGCGAGGAGAAGAGGATCGGAGGCGCTTCGGAGGTCTCCATCCACTGCATTATCTGCTTCATCTTGCCATCGTCCAAGTTGTACCTGAACAAGTATTCATCATAGTATTGGTACTCGTAAGATGGGGGAGGGGACCAACATCAATCTCTGCCAGGTGTACTTGAAGTACTCAATAAAAGTGATCTGAGATCTGCGGATCTCGAATAGGGCAGAAGTTTGTGGCATGTTTAGGAGCCGAACGAGACGAGCGAGCAGACGCGCTGATGCCACCCGGCTGCCGAGAAGCAGTGTGAGAGCGTCGGGGAGTGAGCGTGTGTGTGTGTTCGAAACGCATTTGAAACGGAATGTGAAATAGAGAGAACAAGAAACGGGAGACGGAAGGAGGGTGCACTCGACGCTTGACAGCACGGATGATCGAGTTGATTCGTATCACTATATCACTAGGCAGAGATCTCATCAGCTGGCTGGGTGCCCACGGACTTGCCAGACACATTATTCCCCCACGGGGCCGGTTGGATCCGCACTCACCTGGACTTGCTCTTCACTGGCATCGCTGGCTGCGCGAGCATGACGCCGAAGTCGTCGCGCTTCTGAAAAACAAGAGAGTCATTGGATGATCTTCTAGTCGTCTGGGAGCGTTTGTTGATAAACTCGGTGTCATCCGTGACACCTTTGTCACCCGAAACCGCCCGTCCTTCTCGTCATCATCATGACGCCTGCCGTCTAAACACAAACTCACTTCAGCCGTATTTCCACCGAACGCGTTGGGCGAGTGGGACTGACTGTGGCCGCCTCGCGAGGATCCGGGCGGCGAGCACAGTTCGTCGTACAGTTTCAGCGAGGCGGACAAGAACGGCGTGTGACCTCGGAGCATGGGCGGGATCGAGTGGATGCAGCCGTCGTGGCACGAGTGGGTGGGCGATGTCTGGAAGAGAGCCGTAGTAAAACATCGAGGAGAAAGGTTGAAAGTGGAACGGGGGGTCGTCAAGTTTATGGTAGTAGAACTCTAGAGTCTTGAGGGTTATAACCCAAGAGTTATGATGCTCTCGACCACAGATTCTGAGAGGAAAAATTGTACAACTCGGAGAAAAGTGAAGGAGGAAACCAGGTTGCGAGAGGGAGAAATACAGTTATGGCTGCTTGTCACGTTTACGGGAGGCCGTGTGGCGAGTTAGTCAGCGAACGGGGCGAGGCGACGGACGGTGCTGCCATAAACTGCAGAAACAACGTTACCAGCAGATGGGGGCAGGTGTCACAGTGTTACTAATTGCGCCTCGGCGAGTACTGTACTTGTTGATGCAACAACAGGGGCCAACAGAGTTGAAGTGCGGGGACTCAATGATGAATAATTGGCTCGAATCATGGTATTAACATGATGGATGGCGGGGGTGGGAAGGAGAAGACCATCTTCATTCCCATTCAAATTCTCGTCGTGGTGGTGGTGGTGAGAAGAAGAAGAAGGGCGGATGTACAAATTGTTTACATTCAACGCGCTTGTGGGGTGGCGAGAAAATGGGGTCGGCGGACGGGTTTGCACCCAGTTTATATTACATTCGAAATGACCTACGAGGAGGGGAGCATCGTTCCTTCCGCCCAAACTACCATGTGATGGGGATCGCCGGAAGGAAGAGGAGCCCCGGACTGGATGGGTGGGGGGCACCAATAAAAATATAAAAGCAACACAACAGGTGCGAATGCACACTTTGTGAGAAAGCGCGAAGAAGAAGAAGAAGAAGAAGAGACGGGCGGCGAGATGAGAAAAGAGTGTGTGTTGCGCCACCATTTTTTATGGCCATAGCCCCGAGAAAGAGAGAGAGCGATGATATGGTCTCTTCTTTTCTCGCCCCAAAAAAGGAAGACCGCCCTGGAGGTGAATTTACGATGACTCAGTCGGGACGCGACGCAATCGACTCGCTGGGCGAGCCATAAAAAGTTCGCTATGCCGGTCTGGCTCGGTTTGAAATGGCATGTAAAAGGGCAGGGGGGCTCCTCCCAAAAAGAGGGGAGTGCAAATATTGCGTAGTAAAACTGCAGAGTATCATGGGAAGTGGAAAAACAAGAAGAAGAAGAAGGGGGAGGAGATCGGGAGATATCGTGTTTCTCAGGTGAAGACTGCTGGATTTGGAAGAATCCCTTTTCCGCAGCCTTCTCTCCCTCCCCCTCTGAATCTCTCATCCCTGTTTGCTCTATCTTAATTGGACCGTCTCCTCACGCGCGCGCGCGCACTCTTTGACACCTCGAGGCTTGCTCCTCCGCTTGTTTCCGCTTCACACGAACACCGGAAGGATTGTTATAATGATGGAGGAGGAGAGTGTGTGCGCGCGCGCAAGCCGGCCCCTCACAGAAGGGCACTTTAGAAACAAAAGGAACTGTGTGTGTGTGTTGACACTGTGTATCATGCGGAAGGACTACCGACAAAAGGAAATGCTTTTAGGTCCGTCCGCTCTTACCTTAGTCTCGACTGTCAGCGGCTTGCTCAGTGGCTCATTGCTGACGTTCGTGTTGCGGCTCGTTCGATGGAGCGGTCGGACGGATGTAGGCGTCGACGGCACTGAAAATGGAAGTTGGAAGGTTGGAAAGAGAAACTGCGAGTGGGTAGTCTTCTTAAAGGGGTTCTCAGAAAGAATGAGGCCAAGTACCTGTTATAGGGCATCTCCTCTCGAAGAGTATCATGTTTGAGGAGATGAAAAGGAATACCAGAGAGTCTGCCGGGCCCACGCAACTCCTCTAATCTGGGTCAGATGAAAAGGAACGGTGCGAGCGGCTAGAGGACGGCCGGAGGGAGGTGTTTTATGGCCAGAAGGCTCGCTGACTGTGCAGGACCCTCCTCCGCCTTCGGAGATGTTTACAATCGGGGGGTGGTCTGGCCGATTTACCGCCAATTCTCGCGCGCGGCAACCATCACACAGACAATCTGTGCGTCGGCATCTTCTCGCTGATCGAGATTCGATTCGGCTCGCCGCCACCCGCCGGACGCCTCGTCGTTTTTATGGTCGTGTTGTGCCGGCTCTTTCTCGCTCCAGCTCTCTCTCTCTCTCTTTCCGCTGACTCCCACTACTATTACTGCTAATACAACTTTTATATCGTCATCAAGAAGTAACTATTTCTGCGAGACAAAGGAAAACGTGCGGGACGAATGGAAAACGAAAACGTGTGGTGTGTGTGTGTTGAAGACGCTTGTGACAGGCCCTAGCGCAGCGAGAAAAAGAGGGGGAAGGGTGAAACAAGCAAGAACCGAGAAATGAGAAATGATTGATGATGGTTTCGTGTCACTTTTCGTGCTCCGCGAGCCCCCGGAAAAGAAAGAGCAAGTGATTTCTCGCAAAGAACTCCCTCCCTCCCCTCTCTCCCTCCGTTGGTCGCCACTTTTTGGGAAAGAGGGTCAAGTGTCGGATGGCTAGTGAGAGCACTAATTAGAATGAAAAGAGCCGCCGGGTCGAGGTTCTACTACTAGACCAAACAGATTATCACCTCTTTATCGAAAGGGACTCAAAACACGTCGTATTTTGCTGTGCAGAGTGCCCATTTCACACCCAATCGAGCAGGTGACACTCTGTTTTTCAACTTTTTTCAGTCTTGGCAAAACGATGATTCAGGGCTGGAAGAATGTGCGGAAACGTAAAGAAGAGAGAAGGGGGTGTGTGGTTTCCGCAAAATAACGATGATAATGATGCGGGGCGCCCCCGGGAGCTCCCTCTCGAGAAGAAAGAGAGCGAGGGGAACGAGAGTGGGGCTCGTAAATCAGTCGATTAATCACCTCCCTCCAAAAACTCACTTGTCGTCGAGGCAGCTGGAGAGGCGGTTCGCGACGTGGAGGGCCCCAAGAAGATGACTGTCTCGGCGGCGCTCAACTCGGAGCCGCTCTCGAGTTCGAATCTCCGTTGCGGCCGCGTGTCGGTGGACGAGGAGGCGTCGGAGGTTCCGGTGGCCGCGGAGAGGTTCTGAAGTTCAGGCGTACAGTGCGGAAGAGGCCCTGTTTTTTCTTTGTATACTTGCATACAAAGCGGATCAAATTTCGATTATGGTATTATGTTTGCACGCGGCGATATTTAGGTTAGCTGGTGGGCGAGAAGAAGACCGGATTCGAGCGGGGACACTGGGTAAAGTGGGAGGGACTAGAAAACTCACAGACACAGATTTGCGGCCGTGTCCGATCGACGACGTCTTGGCCCTCGTCCGTCCGATTTTGCACGCCAACGCGGCGATGTTGTCGTTGTCGTCGTTCTTGGCGCCGAACGAGAAGAGGAATGTGGTGAAGCGAGACGTGGCGAGAGCACATCTGATTAGTTGGCACACGGAAGAGTCCCTGAAAACGAAACGTCACTCCCTGGCACGTCTTCTTCTTCTTTTTCTTGACATCGTCGTGTCAAAGCGGTCCCTCGGGAAGAAGAACCCCTGGCGGCAATTTGTTATTTATTCTCTCAGTGTGTACGATGACATTGAGAAGGCGGTCAACGGCGGAAAAAGAAATGGAATTCATTCGAGTAAGAAACAACGAGACAACAACCTTCTAGAAGCAGTCTCCGGGGAGCGCAAGAACAACTTTGCGGCAAAAGAAGACACCGACAAGAAAGTTTGATGAATTGGTTCCGAGAGGAGGCGCCAAAAGAAACAGCGGCGAGGAGTTGCCTTTTATTTATCATCCGCTGCAGAAGGCGTCGAGAAATGGAAATGAGTCGGACTACTGTAGATTGCGTAGACGGTCGAAACCCTTCAAGACTTCCTGTTCCCATCGCTCTTCCCTTGGTTTTGCCATCATCATCACTCGCCTTCCACCCCGGAAAACATCAGAAGGTACCATCTCTTATTCGCAGGAAACGACACCAATTCATCTAATCCGTCCTCCTCTTTCCCCGGTGGTGATTCCTTCCTGCGCGACGACGGGCGGCACCACTTCTCTTTGAAGTCCTCCCCCTTTTCCGACGATGAAGCGGGTGCGCGCCCGGCGCCCAACGACAACTGGTTCAATAAAAAGTGGTAATAAATAACGAGACAATCCATTTCGCCCCCTTCTTTTTCCGTTTTGCCCGCCGTCGGAAGAAGGGGAGGAGCGATCGGGGTCATCGGTGACACGTGGAACGACGTACCTGGATGGGATGTGCTTGTTCCGCTGCACCATGGCGAGAAGGATGCTGCCGAGCGCCGGCATCGTCATTCCGTTCGTCGAGTGTCGCTCTCCGATTCCCATGTCGAGGAAACACAGACGACGTCGGCCGCCCTGCATCTTGTCGCCCATTTTGTAGGAGTACAGAGTGAGCGAGATGAACACGTGGCTCGTCCGATGCGTCTGCTCGTCTTCTGAAAATGGATTCTTCGATGTCGTTCTGAAGGGAAAAACTCACGGATCATGCGATGGTCGACTGCAGTGTTCAGGTAGAAAAGCGCCTGATCGACAGTCTCGACACGAATTTCGCTTTCATTGTCAATGAAAACACCCGTCCTCGCGTCGTCGACGAGTCGAACCACCCGATGCCGCGGATCCGGATTGAACGGACTGAGCAGGTCGACGATGTGCGCGTCCTTCTGCGACACCATGATCGCCGACATGCGCAGCTGCACTCGGTCCTCCGGATCCTTGTTCTCGTCGAGCGCACTCATCATCTGCGTGATCGCCAGTTGTATCAACCCGTTTCGCGACACACTATCCCCGTAGAGTCGGCCGTCCTTCCCGTTCGACTTGGCGCCCATCGCCAGCACCGTCGCGTCGTTGCCGGCGAACACCGATTGGATGGTGTCGGCGAGGAACGCCGTGTACATGTCCTCCTGTGTTGCCTCGGGCCGGAAGACGTGGTCGAATACACTTCGCGAGTAGTTCTTGCCCTCGACGTGGACATGCTGCTCGCCGACGTGGCATCTGCCGTTTGCCACGTCATCACTGCTCACACTGGCAGTCAGTCGGAGCTGCAAAAGCTGGCGGGTGGGTCTCCAGAGAGAAAGAGAGCGAGTTGTCTATCAAAAAACTCACTTTCGGAATCGTTCGCAACGGCGAATGAAGGAGCGAGGACTTGCTCGTACATGCCTCCATTCATATGTTGATCTGGAAAATCAGACGAAACGGTGATGGGAAAAAGGAGTGGAAGCGGCGAAAAGAAAACGAACACGATAAGAAGAAGAAGAAGAGGGAAATGGGGAGAAAAGAGAGAGAGCCGCTGGGAAAGGAGGGGTCAACACTGATAAAAGAGAGAGAGAGAGGTGGACAGTTATCATTGCATACATACAAGCGTGTCTGCATAAATAATCAGAATGCCTCGCTTTTCATCTTACCGCCCGACGGCAAACGAAAAGAAGTCAGGAAGGAGGCGGCGTTCCGTTTTCGGTAAAAGGGAAACAAGACCATATCTGTGCCCTCACCTCTATCAACGGGAAAAGAAGAGCCCGGACGGAAAAGTTGACAGTTTTTGAAAGGTGGTGGTGTTTGGAAACGGTCAAAAAGGGTAAGAAAAGGAAGAAAGAGGTGAGTGAGTACACACATTTTCGAGCAGACAAACTCGATTCGGCGTGGGAACTTTTTTTGAGAAGAGAGAGAGAGACACGGTTTCGTGCCTTTTGATGTGGCACCGAAAGAATCTCTCTCAAATCGTACACATTGCATAGTTAAAAGGATGGGAATAGTTTCAAAAAGTGAGACACTTTGAAGCGTGCAAGACGGCGGGAGTGCGAGTAATTTGACCTCCCCTAGGAATGAATTGAGTTGTGAAGGAATCTTTTCTCTCTTCGGATCCTTCTTACTTGAAAGAGAAAGCGAGTAAACCACACACACGGAGAGCAGTGACATCATGTCTCTCCGAAAAGGTCGGCTCATCTGGCGAGCACGAAGCGGTGCCATCTGTTGCGCCCTTCTTTTTTCCAAACATCCGGTCTCGAAGAGGTCACAGAACGACTACAAGAGAACAACAACGACGGCGGAGAGGAAGAAACGAAACCAGAAGAAAACGAAAAGTGGGCGTGGCCTCAAGTGTTCCTCGCTTACGCAACATGAGTAACAGAGGAAGGGAGGGAGGGAGAGAGAGCGGGGCAAAGAGATTCTTTTCTCAAAAGGCGTGGAGGAGTCTCAAGAAACATACACACACACGAGAAAGAGATAGAGAAACGTCTTCTTCTTCGGTCTTTTCGCCCAATTCCAATGGTCCCTTAATGCAATAGAAAGAGAGAGAGAGAGAGGGACACAGGGACAACTATGGCGCAATCAGCCCGCCCCGGAGAAGACGAGAAACATGTGTACAACGGTTTGAGGCAAGACGGAGAAGAAGAAGAAGAATAAGAAGAACGAGGAGAGGAAGGAGGGCCGGAAGAAGACTTGATTAGGGAAATGAGCAAAAAGGGTCGGAGCCGGGTTGGTGGGTCCACTATAGTGCTTCCTAATTGTAAAGGGCAGCTCGATGCACGTGTCCAACTACAGTAACCCGAGACGAACGAACGACGCCATCTATCACCCATCGCAACATTCCCCCGTCCCGCATGTGTCTGTGGGAGGCAAATCGAATCATCTGATAGACATCTTAACTGGATCCTTATGCTGCTCCGAATCACTCTGGCGCGTCCGGAATCACTTTAATGTGTTCGTCGCCTCGCTCCTTCCGACGCTCTCTCGGTGACAGTCAATTGGCACATATGTCATGAAATATAGTGATTTTTGAGAAGCGAATTGTTCTGCTTCTTCGAGAAAGACTCGTCTTCAGTGTCAAATTACTACACGCTCTGAAGGTTCGCGACGGGAGGAGGGGCCTGGATTGCGAGACGAGGGGGAAACAATGATGATTGCGGCTAATCATGAGCCCCGCATCTGGTTGCCTACGAGGAAGCTAATCAAATTGACGAGTGAACTCTCGAAACTTCATCCGAATCATCTTTCTCGCTCCGAATCGAGTTAGTCCCTTTGGAGTTTCGCGAATGGAAAAAAGGAAGAGGGAAACGGAATGGATGGAAAGAAGTCGCCAAACTATTGTTGTCTTCTTTTTTGCGCCTCTTCTTTTGGTAATCGGTTTCTAATTAGTATTCTTCGAGAGAGAGAGAGCGAAAAAGAGAAGGCAAGATTATGATCTCGAGGAGGACGCACGGCCAACGATTGTTGGCGCGGTGGCCGTTTTCAATGGCACTCGTCCGTTCATCGCTCATCACTCAACACATCACAAATCAAAGGGGACGGGAGCGAAATGAAGGTAGGAATATGGAATCGGAATGAGGACGACGGGCGGTACGGTGGGAAATGAATGAGAGAGCAAACATATGTAAATGCACACAGGTGAGCCAATTTGTGGCTGCTCGAAGAGAGGAGCCGTCAAAACACGTGTTTGTCGGTGGTCATTGTGACGTGGCACCAGTCGGAGAGAGCCGTGAAATGAAATGAAACATACAGAGAGAAAGAGAGAAGTAGACGGGAAGATCTTCATTTGCCACGCGGTGTCTCTGTTTTTCACCCGTTTTCCTCCCCCTTCCGCCTCTTGATTGATCTCATTTTCGTTCATTGTAAACGAAATATCAAGCGGCGCAATGGGAAGTGATCTGGAAGACGCGTGGCTGTTCGAGACTGGCATCAGACTGAAAGTCAAAGATCAGCATGGCCGTTCCATCAGCCAGAGGAACCTTTGAACAACAAGATCCGAAGCTCCTCCATCAGACTCGCGAGGAAGGATCAGAGCAAAGATCGGAAGGATCGAGTCGGCGAATCAGAGAGCACCGTCGCCACCGCAAAAAAGAAAAGTTGGGAGTGCCATCCGCTGCTCCGCCTTCTTCTGCCCGCTTCCTGCAGCCGCATCAGCAGAGTGGACACAGACAGGTGTTGCGAAAAGAAGAATCTCTTTTCATTCTCGAGGCAAGAAGAAGAAGGAGGAGGAGGCGGGAGATTGAGGGGAAAACGGCGACAAGTGTACGAAATTGATGAGACTAGGTGTGAAACGAGAAGGAACTCTGTTTGTTTGGTGAGCTCAAAAACCAACAGCTATAAATCTAATCCTAATTGACACCCTCTCACCCCCCGCCCCGTCGCTGCCATTGATAAGAAGCGAGGAGTCAACACCACGCGAAACTGGAAACCTGGAAACTGACTGCGGAGTACAGTTTTTCGGGAATCATGATGTGGCAGTCGGGGTGCTGCTGCTGCAACGGAGAAATGCTAATCCGATTAGGGACTATGGAAATTAGAGAGACGCAGACAACCGGGGAGTACAAAAAAGAAGGACACATGTCTCTCTGTCAGTGAGTATTGTTATGGAAATGAGCAGGGAATTTGAGAACGAGAAGAGGAGCTCCAAAGAGCATTCAAACGGTCGAGAGTACTGTAGTCGTGGCGAGACCCGGAAAGTGAAGTGAAATCGGAATGAAAACGAAAATGAGAAAGAGAAATGGACGACTGCGAAGAGGAAGAAGGAGAAGAGAAGAAGCTAGGGTTGTCACATCAAATCGGTCTGAATTATGTTATATGCATTATGAATCAGACCCCCCTTAATTTCTTAGAATTCAACATATGTTGGCAGTCTTGGACGTCCCGCTCGTTACTACTACCGTAAATCAAGAACCTATAATGTATAGCCACGTCATCGAGAAAAGGGGGAAAGAAGGTGAAGCTTCTCCGTATTCAAATGATACCTTTCCGTATTTACCGAGAAGGGGTGGGTGGGCGGTTCGATGGACAGTCATTAAAGGATCATCACGTAACTGTGTCCGAATCGAGGAATTGTAAATTGTAATTACGAGGCGGGACGAAGGGACGGAAATTGAATGGGTGGCTGGTGCTGGTGGCGGTCATCGAGAAAAGCGGACAAGAAGAAGCGGGTCTCCGGAAATTGCGGAGCACTTCACAAAAGAGAAGGAGCTCTCTTCTCCTCAGTGGGCTCCTCCTCCCGCCCTCCTTCCCTTTTTGCTCATTATTCTAATGTGACACCATTGCGTTTACCCCGGCAGAAAGAAAATGGAATGGAAAAGATCGGATTAAAGGGATGCAGCAGGAGGGGGACCATGAAAAATTGGAAGACCGCGGCGGCGACAGGCCCGGAAATTGGATTCGGGAGGGCCGTGGAAGGAAGAGCGATGGAGAAGGGTTAGAGAAACCGAAAAGGCCCAAAACAAGAGGCCCAATTGGGGCCCGAAAGGCGAAGATCGGAGGAGGAAAACGACAAAGTGCGAAGGAGTGTCCTTTGAGACATTCATGACAGAACGAATGCATGCGGGTCCTCGGACGAACATCTGTATCTCGGCAGCAGAGAGTTCGTCGCTCCTTCGCGAGAGAAAGAGAAGGATGGCGTCACCGAGACGCACCTAGGCTCCGCCCCCTTTTTCTCCTCCTCCCACCTAAACACCTCGCCGCCGTTGAAAAACTTCTACTCGCCGCGATCTTAATGACGCTCCTCCAATAAAATCGGTCCTCTTACCAAAGAGGTGGTTGTGTTCTAAAGGACGTTGATAGCCATAAAAATCGGATCGACGATGAACAAGAAAACGACGACGACGACGACGACGACGTCTTCTTCTCGTTAACGACTTCAATTAGATTGGAAGGTAACGGTGAATTGGAGAGGAGAGAGAGTGGGGAGAAGCGAATGAAGGTGTTCTGAACGAAGAGATGATATCTCGCGATTATTATGTCCTTTCGTCCCCTCGAAGACAGCTGCACAAGCATTTTACGAGCGAACCCGAGGGGCTCTTACCGTTCCGGAATGCGCGCGGCGCGTGTCTGCGTCTCCTCGCAGCGAACGCTGTCTCGCCGGAAAAGATGTTCGCAGATGTTTTCATTCGAATAACAACACAAACACACTGACTCTTTCCTTCTGTCAAGAGGGTAAAAGTACTTCTGAGAAGAGGAGAGGGATAGGGGGGAGGAGGCTTCTTGGCTGGACTGGCCCATGATAATTCAATTACCATTCCCATTCTTCTTGCATTTCTCCCTCCCCTCTCTCTCTCCGGACGGATGGTTTTGAAAATTACTTTGTTACATCACATTCAATAGAAAAACAAGGCGCATGGCAAGTGATATCGAATCACAACAGAAGACAATTGAGCACATAGTAGAATCAACATCATTATGAAAAGAATGGAGAAAACGGCAACTATTTGGGTGTGGGTCCTAAACGGAAAAAAGAAGAAAAAAGTGAGGGGCGGGTTGGGGGAGGAAAGAAGAAGTTGAGAAGAGGGAGGAGGAAGGAGACTTATGCAAACGTTTGATTAATCACCTCCTCGGCCTCTTTGGCGTGCTGTTCGCCGACGGCCGTGGCGGTCCATGCGAGTTCGCGGCGTCCGGCGAATTTCAGCTGTAATCGACATCTTCTTGCGAGAGAAGGGAGTGTCTTCCCGAAGCTTCCCGCTTTTTCAGTTTCCCATGCTCCTCAAACTCACCGAAACTCCCAACGCGTTCTCGAATCGCGGTCTCACGAATGACCACGCTCCGGCGTTTCTCGGCTCCTCTTGCGACCACACGAACTCTGCAAACGACACTCGATTTGCGCATTTCCTTCTTTCGAAAAGTTCCCCTTCTCTTGGTCACTTTGTGCCATGTCACCCCATAAATCGTGGCAAGAAGCGGAGAGAAGAGACCTCCCACACTTGAGACCATATTTCACTCCCGAGGTGAGTGACAGTTGAAAGGAATCGAAAATGGCGGTCAGATGTGTTGGAGGGGGTTGCTTCTCACAGTTCAGGAAAAAAAAACATCTTCTGATAGGGATCTTGAAAAGAAGACCTCCTAGAGAAGCAGATTGCATCTCCAGCACCCTCGTTTTTTTAACGACCAAGTTCTCAATGCACTAGTGTCGGGGGGAGAAGTCATTATTCAAATCGGCCCTTCTCTCTCTCCCTTTCCAACTCGTTCACTAATCTTGTCGCAATCGGATCGCGGAAAGAGGAAAACTGCTGAACGGACGGACGGACGGACAAAGTTCTAAGCGACAAAAAACGCGAGTGCATCAATCACACCAAGGTGAAATCGTAGTCGCGTCAGCAGCAGACGGCGCGGAAAGCGAGGGATTGTGAATGACAATTTGTGACCAAACTTGGATGGTGATCAATTACTCGACTCACCCTTGGCTCCCGGATACTTCTTCAGCACTGCCTGCAGGTCGACGACAGGGAACGGGCAGAGCATTTCGACTCTCACTATGGCCACCGAGTCCTTGAGCCCTCTCTCGTCTCGCGCCTTCTCGACGGCGATCCAATGTTTTCCAGACACGAAGATCACCTTCTTCACGCTCTTTCCCGATCCTTCTTCTTCCGCAATAACATTCCGATACGTGGTTCCTGGCGCGAATTCGTTGATTGTCGAGGCGGCCTGCAGAAGGGAGAGAACGTAACTTTTTAATGGGCATTGTTTGTGGCTGCCAACTGACCTTCGGATGACGCAGAAGTATCTTCGGACCGACAACAATCAGCGGTTTTCGGTAGTTGGGAACGACCTGAAGAGCGGGGGATTGAAATGAATGAATTAGCGGGCTAATTGGATAATGACACTGGAGGCATGGCCGACGAAACAGTTGGCCAACTCAAACCGCAATTGGCCGATTTGAATCAAACTTGAAATGTGTTTAGTAGACAGCCATACCTGTCTTCTCAGAAGATGGAAGTACTGAGCACTCGTCGTCGGATTCGCCACTCGCATGTTGACATTCTCTCCGTCGACAGGTTTCTGATCTTCACGCGAGTCGCACAACTGCAGGAATCGCTCCATGCGACAACTGCTGTGTTCCGGTCCGGCTCCGTCGAATCCGTGTGGAAGGAGCATCGTGAGTCCAGACGAGGTGAGCCATTTGCTCTCGGCTGACGCTAGGAAAGTGTCGATGATGATCTGCGCGCCGTTGAAGAAGTCGCCGAACTGCGCCTCCCAGATGCACAACCGACGCGGGTTTTCCGAAGAGAATCCCCATTCGAAGCCGAGAATCGCCTCTTCCGACAACAAATTGTTGGCTACCTCTAGCTGATTCTTCTGTCCCTCGACGAGTTCGTTCAATGGAATGTGGATTTGATCCGTCGACTGATCGACCATCATTGCGTGCCGATGGCAGAACGTTCCTCTTCCGACGTCCTGTCCGCTGATTCGCACGTCGTTTCCTTCGAGAAGAATCGATCCGAATGCCATCGCTTCGGCAGTCGCCCAGTCGATACCCTCTCCGGACTGCATCTTCTGGAGACGAGAGTCGATGTGCATTTTGTACAGATGTTTATGAGTGTCGAAGTCATCAGGCACCCGAACACTCCCGGCTCCAATGTAGCGGAGAAGGTCTGTTGCGACTCCAGTGTCCCAGGTCTCGATGGATCGGGGCGCTTGCTTGAATCCCTTCCAGGCTCCTTGATGACTCACGTCTCTGAAATTCGAAACATAAAACAGTAGGTCGGGCTCAATCTGCTCAATACTTACATCGGAGCTGTACTATCGACCTTCTTGAGCTCCGCATTCAGCTGCTCCGTGTGCTTCTGCAGTTCCTCCTTCACCGCCTCTTCCGTCGTGATTCCCTCCTCGATGAGTCGGTCCAAGAAGAGTCTCGGCACGGACTCTCTCGCCTCCACCTCCTTGTACATGACTGGCGAAGTGAACGTCGGATCGTCGAGCTCGTTGTGCCCCCATCTCCGGAAACAGACCAGGTTGATGAAGACGTCCTTGCGGAAGCGTTCCCGATATGCAAGAGCCAATCTCGTCGCCTTGACTACTTCTTCCGGATGGTCTCCGTTTACGTGAATCACTGGATACTCGAACGCCTTCGCAATGTCTGTGCAGTGCGTGCTCGACCTTCCTACAGTTGATTCGGCGGTGAATGCGATCTGATTGTTCGTCACCAGGTGCACAGTTCCTCCCAGTCTGAAGTGCGGCGCTTGGCTCAACGCGATCGACTCCCACACGACGCCCTGTCCGGTGAACGCGCCGTCGCCATGGACGAGCACATTGAGCACTCCGTCACCTGTCCGCGCTGCGCGCTCTTCCGAAGAGTAGTCTCCTTTGTTCAGTGACCACGCACGCGCTCTAGCCTTTCCCATGGCTACCGGATTGACGGCTTCCAAATGAGACGGATTCGGGAGCATCGTGACGTGCACGTTTCCTTCGGACCCCTTATAGTCAAACGATGAGACCAGATGAGAGAGCACGTCACCGGCTGCATCAGCAGATTCCGGGAACTCGGCTTTTCCTTTGATCTTTCTGAACATGTGCACTGGCGGAAACTCCATCATCTGCGTCAGCAGGTTGAGACGTCCGCGATGGGCGATTCCGATGATGATCTGTTCGACGGACTTCTCAGCGGATCCTTCAAAGAGTTCCGAGAAGAATGCGAACATTGCCTCAGCTCCTTCGGCCCCGTATCTCTTCAGAGTGGGGAACTTGGTCGCCAAGAACCGATCGAAGTTTTCGCATCGAAGCATCAGAGATCCGATCCGGTGCAGCTCTTCCTTCCGAAGCTCCTCGGCTACGCAGTTCTCGAAGTTCTGTGACAGCCATTGCCGCTCCTCCCAGTTCTGAAACAGATTTCTTTTCAATCGGTGTTCATTCAGTCCATATTCTCACATTGATGTGCATGAACTCAATGGCCGTCGGTCCGCAGTAAATCAGCCGCAGCTGTTCGGCCAGATCGTTCAGTGAATAGCCACTCTTCACATTCTCGTCCAACGAGAGCCCGTAGACAGCCGGATCGAGTTCCGGAACCCTGAAATGTCTGAGATGCATTCTCTCCCACGGTCATTTTATCCAAATCTAGAATCTTCAGAACCTCCATTTTTAATGTCCTGCGCATCCCGTAAAAAACTGCGCAACGACGGGCGCCGCGGCGCATTCCATCCGCTATGAGGCCGTCGGCGAAAGGGTGGCGGATCAGAAATCGCGTTGGCGTTCCGCGTGGCGGCAGTTCAAAAGAATCGCCTTCCAGAAGATTTATGCACCTGGATGGGTGGCGTTGGGAGAAAAGAGAGGCCGCCAGATGGAGAAGGAAGAAGGGAAGAAGGAAGGTGATCTGCTGGCGGATCGGAATGATAATGGAACTTCCGGTAGTCTCGACGAGAAGTGAATTATGGGTAATACAGCAGACGACAGGAATGCGGGGACATCATCCACTGTTTCAATCTGGCCCGATCGGCCTAACCGGCTTGCTTCTTCAGAAATTCTAGATCTTCAGTAACCCGTGCTTCTGATTGGCTTGCAGATCGGCCGACGAGGGCTCGCCAGTTAAGGCACAATCAGCACGGATTTCCCTACTTTCCGACATAATTGTCTCTGTGTTTTGTGTACCGGACCTATTTGCAAAGTGCCGTTTCTTCCAATCCGCCAACAAAATCGAAACCAAATCGAATTATATCAGATCTACGTGGTGTCCGTTATCATAATCGAATTATCAGGACGCTCGGAAGCTAGAACGACGGGGAAAGTGCGCGCGCCATCAGCAGCCGGGGCCCCCGAGTGTCAATAAATCAGTGTCTCGCGTTCTTTTCTTCCTCGCGTAAAAGAACGTTATCAGCAGAAAAATCGGATAGCGACACGGAAAGAGATCGAGACGCAGACGTCGCTGCCGCTTTTTGTCTACACTGACACGCTTTTGTCGATGAGAAATGACGGATTACTCATGGAAACGGGGCGAAGAGGAGACGATCTCAACTTCGCATATTTGGCTGATTTATGGCGATCCGCGACGCAGCCATCGTGTCGCCACTAGCTTGTGTGAATCGCGACGAAAAAAAGTGATAACGGAAAGAAAGAAGAGGAGAGGACACGGAAACTGGATTCACGAGCGTTTTTTTGGGGGGCCGGAGAGTGAGAAAATGAGGTTCCTCTCGCGTCGTGTGATGGACCTGTTCGCGCTCTTTGTGTTCTCATCATCATTCTTCTTATCACTCTTGGAGAGTGGACGCGGAACTGTTTCAATATCCGAAGGGGCGGAGCTTATGGCGGATACGGTATATTGAAGTGTGAGCGCCTGGGATTACTGTAGGTGCCATTGCCAACATCAGATTGAACTTTCGATTCTCCAGGAATGTAAGCCGCTTCGCAAGGCACCAAAAACCTTTTGGGCTAATCGGATTTCGACATCTTCTCGACTCTTAATTTCACTCTCTAATGAGTCCGGACGTCTTCTCCATTCTTCACGTCGTCTCAACGATGACCAATAAGATTCGTCGTTTGTTGGAAGCGGCGAGATTGGCTGTTGCGATCCGCGCCGCCCGAGGACGCCGCAGCGCCCGCGGGCGCCGGTAAGCAATACGATTTTCCTGGATCCCACCTCCTTCTGGTGTATAAAAGTGCGACGCCGCCTCCGCTTCTGAATCATTCGTTCTTCACTTTCTCGTTTTTCCGAAATGTCGGTCACCACGGCCACATCGGGAGCTCTTTTGTTTTCGGGAGCCTCGCTGCTCGTCTCTCTTTTTGCCGCCGCTTCGATTTACTCGCAAGTCAACTCGATTTGGACCGAGCTGGACAACGAGATCGACAGCTTCAAGTTGCTCACCAACGACATCTGGGGAGACATGATCAACTTGGGCGCGGGATCCGCTTCGAACCGCATCCGTCGTCAGGCGTACGGCGGATACGGAGCTGCCGGAACCAGTGCTCCGGAGCCGCACTTCCCTCAAGGAGACAAGGGACCACTGCCGGTGCCTGGATTCCCGTTCGGACCGAACGTCGCCGGAGGAGCCAACCGTTGCCAGTGCACCGTCGAGAACACTTGTCCACCGGGAGCTGAGGGAGTGGAAGGAGAGCAAGGACCTGACGGAGAGGACGGAGTGGATGGAGTGCCCGGATTCGACGGACACGACTGTCCGGACGTGGAACATCAGCCGTCGCAGGGTTGCTTCACTTGCCCGATGGGACTTCCGGGACCACAAGGTCCGCAGGGAACACCTGGAATCCGTGGAATGCGAGGAGCTCGTGGACAGCCGGGATATCCGGGAAGAGACGGCCAACCTGGAATGCCGGGAGAGATGGGACCCACTGGAGCCCCAGGAGACGACGGAGCACCAGGAGCATCCGGAGAGAAGGGAGACGATGCGGAGAAGCCGGTGGGCAGACAAGGGCCACGTGGACAGCCAGGAGACCAAGGACCAGAAGGCGCCGAGGGACCAGCCGGAAGAGACGCCTACGCGGGACCGCCGGGAGTCGAAGGAGAGGAAGGAGTGCCGGGATACCAAGGATCGGCCGGACCAGATGGGTAAGAAAACTGAGGAATCTGGAGATCAGTAAGAAACTGATTCATTTTCAGAGAGGAAGGACCTCGCGGACCAGCCGGTCTTCCAGGAAAGGACGCCGAGTACTGCAAGTGCCCGACCCGCGACGATGCAGCCAGCAACCATCAGGCGTGGCGTCGCAAGCACAAGAGAGTCTACTAAACGACGAGATTCCGAGTCGGGATCATCACCAACCGGGGGGCTTTGTTATAATTTCACTGATGCAACTAATGAAATGTTTTCATTCCAACTCACTTTTCCACTTTTCGCAGTCCGAGCGGGTCCAATTGGGCCTCGAGGTATCCGTAGCGTCGGAACGCGTTGATCAGGTGCACTCGTTGTGCGCTCTCCGGAGTCAGACCGCCTGAAACCCGCGTGTTGACTGCGTCCCTTGCAGAAAAACAATACCTTGGCTCTCAAAAACGCGTTTCGGCGGCTCGGGCAGGTGTCCAAACACACCGTGTCCGGGTCGGTAGAATCGATGTTGTTGATGGTTTTGATGCGCGGCGACTGCAAATTCGAACGTTTGCCAATATCTGTTCCATCGTGTTTATGTAGAGAAGGTTTGACTATTCTTCCACAATGCTCTCTAGAACAAGCCCATCTAAAACAGTGCTAAACTGCTTCTCTATGCACCCCGCTTCGGCGAGAATCGTATTGTTTTGTCAACTCTTCCTCCCATCTCCCCTTCTCTCACTCGTCCAAACACACGTCCAGTTTACCGTGGGGAGGCGGCACGAAATGGAAAACAGGCGGACATGGGAGAGAGAGAGATGGAGAGGGAGAGGTAGAAGGTAAATCTAGTCGGGCCAGAGAGGCTTCTCTGTTTGCTCATTGCTCCCGTAGAAGGCAAGTGAGCCACCTGACCGACCCTTCGATCGGTCAGACTCATTTCTTTCCTTATGCGGGTTGACTGGTTAGTAGCTGGTAGGTGTACTTCTAGAAAAGATAGGCAATACTGATTTGGAGCTACAGTCAACCTTAAATAACTAGAGATGCTCACACGGGCTCTAACTGTACTTCCGACAAGAGAGAGCGTGTTTTTGTGAGGAGTTTGATCTACATTGAAGCCACGTCTGTATCGGCTCAAACCCGAATAGCACCGACTCTTATCGCCGAGTCGTCCTTCTTATTCATACTTGCTTTTGCAACAATTAAGAAGTACAAACACTCCTAATCCTATTTATTACCCTTCCCCGTCATTAACACTGATCACAATACATTCCGAAAATGATAAACACCCGATGAGTTTTGATGCTTTCCGTCGCCCCGCCAACGAAGAAAACTGTGCCTGTTTGCCGTCTCTTCTTTCCCTTTTTTTCTGCCATAAAACCCCTTTCCCGTTGGGTGACCAGAAATGTTTACTTTCAGGTTGGTTGACAAAAGAAAAAGAGCACGTGGATCCGGAGTCACCGAGAAATCGAAAACAATCGGGAAGTGAGCGGAAAGAGGAGAAGAAAAAGAAGCGAAGAGGGGGAGGAGCTAGATGGCATCGTCGCAGAGCCGTGAATGCATAGTGTCGCCGACGAACGAGCTCCGTCAAGCAGTGAGCGTCATCGACATGAACAACTACAACAGCGAGAGATCGTTCGAGTTCGACGATGAGCCGCAGATGGTCAAGTTGGACATCAACGACCAAAAGGTACACAGAGGAAGGTGAGCAAGAAATAGCCTTTTCTATCCGAGATTTAAAAAGTGCTGGATAGACAGTACTCTCCCCTTAGTGACTCTGGAATACCACTTTTCTTTTCTTACAGACGGGAACTACAGCCGCTCTCGGAGAACTTTCTCAACATGTTTGCCTGTCTTGTCGCGTGGGTTTCTTTCTTTCTCTACGGATAGCTTAAAGTTCACTGAACTCTCAAAACTATTCGAGCTTTGTGGCCTCTTCTGGTCTAGATGTTTTTTCGTAATGACTGAATTGAGCAGTGCGGCCCTTAGGGAAGCTTATTTCAAGCTGAAATTGGTCAATTTCAGCGCGGCAATCGGCGCGTTGGCAGTCATCGGTCTCGTCATCACATTTATCGTGCTCGCAATGAAATAACACCGATTTCCGATTGTTTCAAATGTAAATTTCTCTGGAAAATGAAACTAACCTATGGCTAATTCACTCAAATCTCAACTGTATTTTATTTTTCGAAAAACAAAAACCACATCAGTTATGCTCATTTGTGACCAAATATCTCGTGAAGTTTTGAATAAAACGTACCTTTTCGTCGTATCGATCCACCGATTTCTTTCGCCGCTCTCCACATTTTCGACCTGCAAAAGGCGGAAATAGATGGGAAAAACCGTCTCTGAGAGAGGCACGTGTTTCAAGAAAATCAATCGATTCTATCTCTTTCGCCCGATCAGACCCCGCCCACTTTTTTTTTGCAAAAGTATTTCTCGCTTTGGCGCACAACACAACAACATCGAGAAACATGAAACAAAGGGTGTTAATCCACTGAAATCCTTCATAAGATAATATTAGGTTTATTCTGCACATTGAGAAAATGGATAAATGAAAAATTGAAGAGTATGTACTCAATTGAATAGGTGAGATTCGTACAAAAGTTGGTGTTGTTGTTATGCCAGATCCAGACTGCTTACGTCCATTTCTCAAGCGGCGCATGTGGGACGAATCCTAGAAAGGGCCTATTTTGACAATAGGATTGGAATAACGAGAGATTTCGTCACTCACGACTCGGAGCTGGAACCGGAGCCGGAGAGCCTGACCCCGTCTGCTTGGCCTTCATCTGTTGCAAATACTGTTGAGTCGTCATCACACCATTAGGTTGTCCCACGGGAGTCACAACGCCATACGGAGGCTGAAAATCGATAACTTTCTATTAGTGTCGAGGATGATTTGATTTTTGGCCACGATTTTGGAGGCCACGTGGTCAAGGGACGATGACGATTGACGATGATGATAAGAGAGGGATAGAGAAAGAGATAGTCTGCGCGCGCAGAAACTTACAACGGGGGCCGGAACCGACTGGACAGTGTTGTAAGGTGCACTTTGAACCGCATATGGAGCCTGGAACAGGAAGAATTAGAATACCCGCTCGAGTTCTGAACAACGTTACCCTCAAGTTGGAAGCAGCCGCATACGGAGCATTGACCGGGGCAATAGGTGGTGGAGCATTAGCTTGGTAGGAGACGGGAGCTGCGGAGAGCCTGGAAATGGGGAAAATTGTGTTTTCAGGGAGGCTGGAGTGACGGC
Source organism: Caenorhabditis afra (assembly GCA_963570955.1). Taxonomy (NCBI): domain Eukaryota; kingdom Metazoa; phylum Nematoda; class Chromadorea; order Rhabditida; family Rhabditidae; genus Caenorhabditis; species Caenorhabditis afra. The sequence continues at coordinate 4,255,720 of OY751536.1, read as the reverse complement.
GAGTTTTTAGGCGGTTTGACACAAGTCACGACGGATATGACGCGTTTTCGACGGAACGACGGAACGAAGAGAAGATCAGAACGAGTTGCCATGCGAAAGTAACGAGACGGATCTTTCGCGGGCGCGAAATCAAAAATGCAATCAAAATGACGAGTTTGCGAGCGATATACGGAAACGGATTAGGTAAAGAATGAATGTCGCGAAAAACCGCTGAAACGGGTGATGATGGGGTAGAAAAGGGAAAAAATGGGTAAAAAACTCTGGGAGACAGTACTGTGTGGCACTGGTCGGAATGGAGGCGGCGACAGGAATCGAGGTGTTGCCGGAGAGAGCGAATCCGGCTGTGGATCCGTGCTGCTTTGCTTCCATCTCTTTGAGAAGACGGTCACGGTAGTAGACGTAGCGCTGGCGGGACAACTGGTATTCCGAGTACAACTGCTTGAGGTCTCTGCAAATACAAAATCCGATTAGCAGCTGAAATGGGACACGGAACAAGGAAAGGGAAGACACAAACACCAAGGGGGAAGGGTGACGTCACTCACGGATCCATCGGCTCTGGAATCTGTGGCTCCACGACGGCTTGAGGAGCCCCGAACGCCATCCGTTTCGGAGCATCCATCAGCGGCTCCACTGCGGGTCTTTTCAATGCGGGCACTCCTGAGGTCAGGTCGAATTTCAGAACATTTGATCTGAAATTTAAAATTCCAGTCGGTTCCGGAGATTTCGGACATACGCTTGGTTGTTGGTCGGATCATGTGGACACTGTGGAGTTCGGTGGTCGTCGGATTGGCATCGAAAGCAACGATTTGGCATTCCGGGCGTCGGCCGAAGCTTCGACGTCGACTTCTTGATGTTCACCACCTTTCCTTCTATCGTGTACCCCGTCAACCTGGAGATGATTGGGTCCACGTCATCTTCTTCGATGTGCTGAACAACGACAAAAAATGTACTTCTTCGCTATGAAATTTGACGGGTTGCTATGGAAACTAAAAGTAATTCCCGAAATAACCAGGATTCTTTGAAAACTCGAGTTCTATGGTCACATTTTGTGCCACATTGTTTTAGTTCGAAAAAATAGCGCGCAGAATGGTGTAAAAATATCATATTTACCACGAAGGCGTAATTTTTGACGATGTCGCATTCCGTGACTTTACAGAAAGGCTGGAATATTTGTTTCAGTTTGTTGGAGTCCACATTGTCCGGAAGGTTTCCGACGAAAAGCTTAGATGGCATCTGAAATATTAGCTCCCGCGTACTGACTGTTAGTTCTCTAGTTTAAAGTACAAAACGAGGGATTTTACCTCGAGCACAACAGGAAAGGGATCAAACATCGGCTGGAATTTATTCATTGGAAATCACATTTCAAACGAAACAAGTGAATCGATAGAAAGAGGTGATTGTCGTTTGGAGGAGGGTGAAAGTTTGGGAGAATTAAAAGAATATAGGAGATAGTACAAGGCGTAAAAATTGCAGCAAGCGCCGAAATGGAAGAGAAGAGACAAAAGGACGGAAAGATAAATACGATGGATTTCGCAACCAATAGGATTAGGGGAATTACTGAGCCGGAACAGTGTTCTCCGCATTGTAACGGTCCTTCTCCCGGAGCAAGAAGTTGGCCAGGTATTCGATCGGGTTCTCCGGTCGCTCCTTGGCAAGAGCTCCCAGTCCCTGGAGCAGAATCGGAACGACGGTCGAGTCAAGGTACTGACGAGTCGGAACGTTCGTGTTGTTTCGCGGCACTGGAGTTCCTGATGCCGTTTGTTGCCCTCCATTGGCCGAGAGCACGTTGGCCGGCACAGTGGTGTCGACGGTGGTCTCCGGCTCAGCGGGAGCAGGAGCTGGAGTAGCGGGATCGGCCGGCGCGGCAGTATCCATCTTCTCCACCTGAAAACAAACAACCTCTGAAAAGGGCTATCAAAAATCGATTAACTTACGGTAGTCTCTGGGGTTTCGGTAGTTTGGTTGTCAGCCATTTTTTCCAGCTATTTGTTTCTGAAAAGAAGAACAATGTTGTATTGGAGAAGAAACGAAAAAAGTGAAGATAAGATACGCAGGTAACTGTCGAGACCACTTGAAAATAGGACTCCGAAACAAGCGAAAGAGTGCACACGGCAATACAAACAGGCCGATGAGAGGGAGAGAAATATGGGTCGATTATGCAAATATCTACATTGCTTGTTGTGTTTTTGCATTCAAATTAACAGATTTAATCGATTGAAACCATGGAGAAAGAGGAACAGACAAAACGCAGATAACAGCGTCCAAAAATGGCGAGAATTTGGTGAGCAGACGGAAATCGCTTTCGAAAGTAAAAAATGGGTCGATAGACGTAGAGGAAGTGCAAACACGGCGACGAGAAACTGCACAGTTGCATACCGTACCTCGATTGGAAATTGAAGCCGCGCAAAGTTTAGGTGATGAGAAAACTTGAATTAAAAAATAGTTGGTTTATTATCACATCGGTTATACATAAGTAATCACAGATATCGATTTTTAAGAGTACTGGCTCTCTATTCAATAAATACAAACAGGGAAAACATTAACATGGTTGGATGAAGGAAAGTGAAAACAGAGAAGGTTCAAGTTTTCGAGGGGTTGCTGACCAAAACTGTACTCCGAAGAAGCTCGGGCGGTGGTGGAGTCGTTGGGATTTTCAAGGGGAGCGGCGCAAAAATCTGACTCGTCGTGATGACGGAAGCGGCGGGAGGCGGAGCTGTGGTCAGAAGGGAGGCTCCGGAAGCAGCAGGGTGCAGTGGAATTGGGATCTGAATATAAGGAGTTGGGCGTGGGAGCGAGAAGATCGAAAACGTACACTTATAGAAGTGGAAGGTGTCGTCAGAATCAGAGCTCTCAGTTTGTCAGTCTCGGCTCTCAACTGGTCCAACTCGACCCTCAGAAGCATGTTCTCGTGCTCCAGATTCGCGGCGCGCGACGCCATCTCGTCCTCTTTGAGCCGTCTCTGGTCCCTGCTCCGCTTCGCGGCGTCGTTGTTCTTCCTTCTCCGCTCCCAGTAGGCTTCGTCTTTCACCTGATCTTTCTTCCGTTTCGACTCGTTGCGCACGATGACGTTGTCCCGACTGCTGCTGCCTCCGGTTGAGGTGGGCGACGACGAGTCATGGCTGCTGTCACGTGAGGAACACGACTGGAAACGAGAAGACGTTGGAGGGAAAGAAGGTTAGAACAGACTGGTACCTCTGCTTTCTCACTGTTGTTGTTGTTCTGTTCGAAGAGGCGCTCGGTGGGATCGTAAGCAGTGGGCTGAACAGGAACACGATTCAGAAGGCGTCGGGAAGGAACGAACTCACATTGTAGGTGTTAAGATGGAGCAGATGAGAGTTTGAGAGCAGTGCCGGGTGGATGGGAAGGTGGAACGCCGACGAGTAAGGGTCGAAAGTGGTGGCGAGGCTCGAGGGGTGAGCACATAGACTCTTGAACGCCGACGGTTCGTGGCAAGACGCCATCGGTCCGAAAGTTGAATTATTCGTTCCGAAGAGAAAGTCCGCCGCGCGGTATGGGTGTGTTGGAAGAGAGAAAGTATGAAATTCGAAAACGAAAGTCGTCCTCTCACTGACCCAATTCCCTCGATTTCACTGCTTCCCGTTGCGCGCGCGCGCCCTCCCGCCAAAAGGGGTCATCCTGTCGAGGCGGACGGTCGAAACTCGGCGCTGTACAGAAGGAGAAGAAGACGTGGAGAAGAGGGGGCATTATGCAATTGGTACGGGTCGGAACGAGTGAAAGTTGCGTACGGAAAGGAAGCAGCCCCTCTCTCTGACCACACGGCCTCCAGCGTCGCTAATTGTTGACGGATGGATGATGATGATGTGAGGAGGAGGTGCAAGGGGCGAAGGATCGAAAGTGTTCCGGAAGGTTCGCCTGAACTCTCGGACACCCCCCAAACATCAGACAGAAGCAGGAAGCACGGGCAGTGATTGACCGTCCTGATCCCAGAAACCGGGTCGATCGGTGGATTCGGACCGAAGGATCAGGGAGTTTCGAGGAGAGAATGATCACAAACACACCTCCAGAGGCCTCGGGATTGAAGATCAAACGGTCTTCTTCCTCGATTCGGACCCCCTTCAGATGGTGCTCAAAGTCCCCCAACAGTCCATCGTTTCACTCGTTTTCGAAAGGGCACTTTCTCCGAGTCATCTGACGACTCCGTCTTCTCAATTAACGAATTCGAAAACTCGTTCCGTCATGTATCCGTATCATTAGTCACGCATTCTCGAGACAATGCATAATCGAGACACTCGCCACTAGAGAAACGGGCTTTCCGAAATCGTCATTCTCGACGACGCAATGACCAGAATGCGTGTTCAGGAGACGAAAAGAAGACGTTGTTTGTCGACGGAAGCCGTTTTCTTTTCCAGATTGCTCGTCAAACAGAATGCCTGGGAACGCCTCCACTTTCCCACTTCTTCTGGAATATTCCGATTCTGAATGCACTTTTCTGTAGTTCTAGGCCTTCTTTTCCATTTTTTCTTCCGATCTGTAAGTCTCGTGTTCTAGAATGTTTCAGCAGAACACCAATTTCAGACTTCTCCGTGCCATTCGGTGAAAATCTTTCCGCACATTCCGTCTCTCGACGATTTCTCCTCTGTCCTTTCCAAATTTCCACTTTTCTCCGCTTTAGTGCCGCCTGTGCATAGGGACAATGTGTAAGAACGAAGAAAAGAGCAAGTCCGCCTCATTCTGACTCATTTTCAGAATAACAGAAGGAAAGTGCGCTGGCGGGGAGATCAAAATTGTGACGGTATTCGCTTGGAGCAACTCGACGATCAGCTCAAATCTCAAGCACATGGACTACGAATTGAGCCGTCTTCAGAAATACTCCGGCATTTCCACGAAGGAGTTTTGCCCCGAAATCACTAAAACTCCAGAGTAAAAAAAGTCCGGAAAGAGCACTTAAACGTGCTCATTTCAGACAAGATGGGTCGCGTTTCGCAGTAATCTATCGGTTCAAGTACCTCACTTCGACGTGTGCTCGCGTGAGACTTTTCGTCAGAAATGCAGTTTCCTGGAGTTCCGAGGCAGGCGAAAACTGCGATTCATTGATAACCCTTCCGTTTTTTGCAGGTCAAACGAGCCCGCGTCGTTTGCGAATGTGAAAAGATTGTGGAAATGACTCGTGCCTAACGAGTTCCGATTCCCTTGACCGAAAGGGCCTTGGCGAATAAATATTTGAAAAAGAGCCATTTGTTTGTTTTTCCCTTTCCTCCCCGATGTTTACAATGTACCTTTTGGTATCGGCTGAGGGGAAGAGGTCTACAAAGGAAGGACCCCAGCTAATAAAATATTCAAGCAGACTAATAGTAGTTGTAGTGCAAATTCGAATTGGTTTCAGGTTTCTGACTGATAAAGAGGGCGATAGGACTAAAGTGCTTCTGATAAGAAAGAAAAACGACCACGCCCGAAAAATGTACAGTACTCAAATTAATTTGAGGCTACTGTAGACAGCGAGGAGGTTTCCAAGTACGCAAAAGTCCGCAAACACTTTGGCAAAGCGCGAGGGCGCCAGTCGGAATCTTCGAGAATCCTCTTTGACCCACTGACGTGGAGACGCGTTGGACCTGCCCGAAGCGGGCCCCGATTCTTTCATTCGCTCGCTTTTCTCTCGTTTCTCTTCCGCCAAGCAAAAATTTCTCGGAAAAGTTAGGTAAATGTGTCAAGGACGAGGCTATTTCTGATCGGATAGCGCGATTTCTATGCTTTTTCACCTGTTTCTCAAAATAGTCAAAATGCGCGCGTATTTTTTGTTTCTTCTGTGGAAGTTCGGAAATCCGCAACTCCCGACTCATTGCTCGAACATCAATTTCCTGGTGGCGTCTCCAGAGCCGGAAGGCTTGCTTTGACTCGCTCAGAAACGACCTTCTCGAAATCTATGCCGCAATACCGGCCTTCTTCTGAAGGTCTCTCCTCCCGTCTTTTTTGTCTCCTTCTCAGTAACCGTCATTACACATCTTCTCTTCCCGCAGCGATGCTATCCTAAAGCCAGCGCTGTCCGTCTGCCCGTCTATTGCCAAGGCCACCAGCGGCTGCAGGAGAACTGCTCTCTGTCGGCGTCCTCTCGTTACGGCTTGCTCTCTCCGCTGGTGTCTCTTACCGCTTTGCGGCCTAAGCGACGTGGCCTCTCGCCGTCTCGTCGATAAGCCCCGCCCTCTGCTTGCAGTGTGGCGTGCGCCGATTGGTCGTCGGCTGACGTGGACCAATCAGCGCGCGGCACCTCGAGCAGAGTCGGCCACGCTAGTGACACGTCGACTTAGTTGGTTTTGCGACTAGCCCGCAGCAATGTCACCGAGCCCAGCACCGTCAGTTTCAGTTTTTGGTTTGCTCGCTGCCAACGACTTCTAAATGTTTCCTATTCTCTGTCCTTCTCTCTCTCTCTCTCTTTACTAGGCTCGATGTTTTCCCGTTTATATTATTCTTCTTGCAGATCAACTTGGCGTTGTTTGATCGGGACGAAATGAAATCCCTCTGCCTTCTCGCCATTGTGGCCGCTGTTTCGGCCGAAGTTTACTTCAAGGAAGAGTTCAATGACGCCTCTTGGGAGAAGAGATGGGTGCAATCGAAGCACAAGGACGACTTTGGAGCGTTCAAGCTCTCCGCCGGAAAATATTTCGACGTTGAGTCTCGTGATCAGGGAATCCAGACGAGCCAGGACGCCAAGTTCTACTCGCGCGCCGCCAAGTTCGACAAGGAGTTCACCAACAAAGGCAAGTCGGTCGTCATCCAGTACACCGTCAAGCATGAACAAGGAATCGACTGTGGAGGTGGATACGTGAAGGTCATGCGATCTGATGCGGATCTCGGAGACTTCCACGGAGAGACCCCGTACAACGTGATGTTCGGACCAGATATCTGCGGACCGACTCGCCGAGTGCATGTCATCCTCAACTACAAGGGAACCAACCATCTCATCAAGAAGGAGATCTCCTGCAAGAGTGACGAGCTGACCCATCTCTACACCCTTATCCTCAACTCTGACAACACCTACGAGGTCAAGATTGACGGAGAGAGCGTGCAGAGCGGAAGCCTCGAGGAGGACTGGGATCTTCTGCCGGCCAAGAAGATTAAGGATCCGGATGCGAAGAAGCCAGAGGACTGGGATGAGCGTGAGTACATCGATGATGCTGAGGATACCAAGCCAGAAGACTGGGAGAAGCCAGAGCACATTCCGGATCCGGATGCCAAGAAGCCAGAGGATTGGGACGATGAGATGGATGGAGAGTGGGAGCCACCAATGATTGACAACCCAGAGTACAAGGGAGAGTGGAAGCCGAAGCAGGTGAAGAACCCAGCCTACAAGGGCAAGTGGATCCACCCCGAGATTGAGAACCCCGAGTATACCCCGGACGACGAGCTCTACCTCTACGAGAACTGGGGAGCCATCGGATTCGATCTCTGGCAGGTAAGATACCAAATACTGTCCTTGTAAAAGCTCATTGTGTTTTGTTTCTAGGTCAAGTCTGGAACCATCTTCGACAACATTATCATCACCGACTCTGTTGAGGAGGCCGAGGCTCATGCCGCCGAGACTTTCGACAAACTGAAGACTGCTGAAAAGGAGAAGAAGGAGAAGGCTGACGAGGAAGCTCGCAAGGTTGAAGAGGAGGCCCGCAAAAAGGCTGAGGAAGAGAAGGAGGCCAAGAAGGACGAGGACGACGAGGAAGAAAAGGAGGAGGAGGAAGGACACGACGAGCTCTAAAAGACTGCTCTCCGCTGAGATCAACTCGTTTGCCTCCACAATCCCCCACCCAAGTCTCTCCTATTCTCTCGGGTTAAATGATTGTTTTATTTATTTATTGAGCGCACCCTTTTGAACTGGGAACTAGTTCACCAGGCTTTTTTGTTTTTAATAAATTATGAAAATGTAAATCTCCTTCATTGGTTAAACTGGCTTGAGTCACTTAATTGGTGACGACACGAAGAGAAAGAGATACATTCAATAAAAACATCCTAACATCACAGAATTTCACCTATTTGCTGTAGTTTCGCCCGGCGTTCGCCGCTTCGTGTGCCTTGATTCGTTCCAAGTGCCATTTGTCAAACCAGTCGGGCACTTCCTGTTCACACGTTTTCATGAAATCGGCAAGCTGCTCAATGACTGCAGAAGATCGCCCGTCCAGCATGCTCGCTGAGTCGATGATTACAGTCGCTTTTCCTCCGCTTCCATCTCGACCGACACGTCCGATTCGATGTGTGTAATTCGCGAAATCAGTCGACATTTCCATTACAATAGTCTGAAAATGGATTCCTTCCGTTCCCCTTCGCATCAAAGTATCAGTTCTTACGTGCTTAATGGACCCGATGTCGATTCCTCTGGCCAGGATATTGGTGCAAACGACTCCCTGAATCTCGCAGCGTCTGAGCTCGTTCTGCGTGACCATCTGAACAGGTTTCGAGATTCTGGAGCTCATCGGCTTGAATTTGTAGCCCAGGAGTCGGAGACTGGCCGTCACTTGGGCGACGCGTTGCACAGTTTCGCAGAAGATAATTATCGTTTGCTTGAACGGTCCCTCTCTCGTGCATCCCGTTTCGGCGAGATCCTGGTCGATGAGTTCGCGGATCTTGCACATCTTGACGATTAAATCGCTATTTTCCAAACGCACGGTCGGTCTCGGCAGCTTGATCACTCTCTGCGTGATGTAGCCGCCCATTCGAGGACAAACGAGTGCGTTGAAAACACTTTCTTCGAGCATTTTCCACTGCAGAGCCGTCAAACTCATCTTCCCGTCGACCATGGCGTAAGTGGCCGAGAAAAAGCAGACTTGCACTTTTTCCTGCACTTTTTTGGGTAAACTGTCGTATACGAACTCCACATCCATTCCAAACGACGATTGGTCGATCATTCTGTCCGCTTCGTCCAGAATGAGCATTTTCAAGTTATCAAGGCTTATTTTGTTTTCCTCGATTGTTGCCCTCAGTTTTCCCATCGTCGCTGAAGCAATGTCGCAAGGTCCGCTCGTGAATTGATGATCCGCGACCAGTCTATCGATTTTGATTTCGTCGATTGGATCGTATTTCCTTGTCTGGGAACTGTCGACTCTCTGCTTCTTCCCCAGCAACCACAAACATCGGTCGAACGTCTGATTGGCGAGTGTGCCGGCGTTCGAGAGAATGATGACGCACGGCGCTGGTTTTCCTGTGCGGACGCGGTTCTCGGGACGGAGAGCCAACTCGATGGCGGGAATCAGGAAGGCGTATGTCTTTCCGATTCCAGTAGGAGCCATCACAATGAGACTTTCTTGCAGGCGCATGAGCGGAATAGTTTTCCTCTGCAAGGGGTTGAGTCTCTTCACCCCTCGCGCTACAAGATTAATTTTGAGCCGCGAGTCCGTCAGAGCGCGGTCCAGATCCACATCAACTCCATAATCTTTCGGAAAGTGTTTAGTTCTATCGCTGCTCCGGATTTCAATTTCTTCCTCGCAGAACTGGTCAAGTTTTTCGCTCGCCTCCGAGTCGATTTTCGCCTGAATTGGATCGACGAGATGCTTTCGCTCTGATCTGGCTCCTGCAAATAACAAATCGTTCTCGTTCTTCATTTGAATAGCGAACTTTCTATTGCATTTTTAGTATCGATTGTGTCAAAATCGAGGACACTGTCGTATGTTGGCGGAACGATGCGGCCTCTGTACATCTGGTCAATCGGAACTTCTTCAGCTTTTCCTTGTGCAAGCCACGGATAGCTCATCTGAACCAGATTGTCACAAAAAAAACATATAAAGAAAAGAAAAGTAGGAAAAATGTCGGTGGTGGACCGCAGTTTCGAGCGAGAACGATTTGTAATCTTTGCGAAAAGTGAAAACTGTTCTTAAACTTGTGATAAGCACCGAGGCAAAGTAACAAAATAAAAATAAACAATGGATTGAAGGAGATCGTTTCCTAATTTCCAGGCGTCTTTTTCGAGAGGATCACGTAATCACAGCCGGCATTCTCGTCGGGACAAGTCTCGTCGGCCAGGTACCCGTTTTTGTGGAAGAAAGCGAGCGAGGAGACGTTGAACATGAACACGGTCGCCACAACCTTCTCCATAGAAACTCTGAAACAAGAAGACAGCTCGATGAGCAAAAAAATTGAGCTGAACGTTCAGGTACCTGACGGAAAGTCTCTCTAGAGTGTCAAGAAGCATGCTTCCGACGCCCTTTTTTTGATAATTCGGAAGGACTTGGAGCTCCCAGCAGTACATGACGGGCAGACTGTGATCGACGACGAATCGATACGTCAGGTATCCGATCTTCTCGCCTTTTGAGTTCACAGCGATGATGTAGCGAGCCGTTGTCGCGCGGAGTTCGTTCCGCTTCGAGTTCTCGTCGTATCCCCATTGGGAGGCCTGGTACCTGTGAAACAATTATTCAAAACTTCTCAATTGTCCTAACCGCCTACATTTCCATCATGTTCACTTTGAACAGCCCGAAGACCCATTCGAAGTCCTCGTCGCTCAAATGTGTCGCCCATGCGTACTCGAAGCTGATTTTCTCTCTGAAAATTGTGAGGCTGTGCATTGAAATGCCAATTTTCGAACCCATCAACTGTCGTCTTCCGTGGCGTTTCACAAGAGAATTTTTCGACGGGTTTCATGAGTTGTGAAGCTTTTTTAACCAATTTTTTCGCATCTACCGGCATTTTCTATAACTTAACATGTGAAGAAGAGTTTTATATTTGTTTCGATACATTTTTTAGCGTTAATTGGAAGAAGAGAAGAAAACAGATGCTTTCTGCGAACAATGAGCAAACTTTCAAAAAAATTAGGAAAACAAAAAGATTGTCGTCATTCTGTATGTAAGATGTGCGGACACTGTGACGGTACTTTGCGTACGGCTTTGGAGAATAAGAATCCCGGTCGCCAGATGAGTCAATGCTTCCGAATTGATACAGTTTTCACTATTGCTATGTAGAACACTGATATAGTAACAAGTTTCTGTATGTATTCGTGACGGATTGTACGTATCTTGCTCCCCCTTATCTGCTGATTCCAAACATGAGCAATACCTAGTTTCCCAGGTAATACCTCGTGGTTCTCCAGAGCACATGGGTGTGTCTGCGCGTGGGAACATCGATTTTGCTTCTTTTGCGGCTAACACCGAGAAGATACAACGCCACTCAGAAAGCCGCTTTTCGTCTTCTATTCCACCTCTTATTCACTTCCGCATTCTTCAAGAATCGATCTGAATAGATAATTGCCGAGGGTCCCGATGATGCCTAACGCTGAAAATCCCGAAAATAGAAGCAGTTACGAACAACGTCTTCAAGATCTACTCGTCGACTTTTTCCGCCACACGAACATCCCGTTTCTCGTCGTCGAGGACCCACACTTTCAAAAGGTCCTTCATCATCTGAATCCGAACATCGACTTGCCGCAGTTCACCGAAATTTTCAAAGTGGCCACCGCCAACTACACGAAGAATGCAAATCGAGAAAAGCAGAAAGTGAGGAACAAACTTCTGGCGAAAATCGGCAAACAGAAAGGCGATGTGGTGTCTCCGACGCCCCCTCCACCACCGGCGCCCACTGTCGTGGAAGTGCCATTGGAGCCGATTGTGCCGATTCCGCCGATTCTGTCCGAGCCGCCGGATCCTTCGACCATCGAAAACTTCGTTGACATAGGAATCCCTCAGCAAAGCTGGCCGTGTATGATCTGTCTGAAAATGATGGACTGGCGAAAGACAAGGACGATGCGACACAACGACGCTCCGATCCTGCTGCTCACGTGCGTAAAAGGGGGCTTGTTCTCGCTGGAAGTGGCTCAGAAGATCTTCAAAATGCGCACTCTCAAGTGTTGCTTCGATCATCTGAAACCAATTGTGAGTGCTTCTATTACCTAAATGCATCATATTTTTGAGAATTTCAGTTCAACGCGGCTCTCCACGTGTTCCGAGTAAACACTGCCGCAGAAGCGTACCAATTGAGCACGGCCCAGCTCCGAGAGCCCTACTACCTCTTCCAGAAGATAAAAGAACCGGACTACCGAGAACTTTGTCAAGATCCGAAAATGGGCGCGTTCAAGAACAGTCTCAAGTGTTTCTTCATCAACTACGCGCCGAGAAGAGACGACTTGGCGCATTTTGTCGGCTTGGTGAGCTCTGAGCAATGGTCTCATTGTTTCGTACTAATTGCAGCCCCCCAAGAAACGGGGAAGACAGAATGAGTCCTCCCCGGCCGTTCAACAGTCCGTTGCCTTCGACCCCTCGTCCTCCTCCATGTATCCACCCTATGAAGAGAGATACGATTCCCCTCCGTTCCACTGTCAAATAATCCCAGCCAAGAAACCGCCTGCTCCTCCCGTTTTTCCCTTCGTTCCGCCTCCAGCACAACCATATACCGTCGAAGGTTCTACCGGACTGCCACGTCCCGGTGAAGTCGATTTCCCCGAAGAGTTCCTTGAAACTCCCGAAACTTCCGGCTCTCAGTCCGGCTACTACTACTCTGCTCCTCCTCCTCCCCATAACGATGATGATTATCACATTACTCATCTCTAACCTCTGTATATATTTCCATGTATGTAGTGAGCGATAAGTTCAAGAAAGCAAAAGCCAATCGTCTAGCCATTGTAGTTGTTGTGTTTAGCTCCGTTTCCGAAAATTGTGTCATATAACAAAAGACTCACTCCCGCTGACATTGAAAATCCAAATCAAACTCAAATGCCATCTCAAAATCAGAACCCTCGAAAATAAAAAGTTTATCTGATCCATGTCACATTTACCGCTCCTTTGGTCGTTAAATACCGATTGTATCGGTTTTCTACTGAAATTATATTATCCAAATTCGCTGAGATAACGCCTAATACTCTTCGATCCTTCTTTTGATTCAGCTGAAAATGTCGAGAATCACGACGGCTCTCATCGATTTGAGCGGCACTCTTCACGTCGAAGAGCTCGCGATTCCCGGAGCACAGGCGGCTCTCGACCTACTTCGCCGTCACGTGACCGTTAAATTCGTGACGAACACGACGAAAGAATCACGAAATCTGCTGCACAAAAGACTGCAAGATTGTGGATTTCGGATCGAGAAGAACGAGATTTTCACGAGTCTCAATGCAGCTCGTGACCTCATCTCCAGCAATCAGTACCGCCCGTTTTTCGTGCTCGACGAGAAGGCGTTGGAGGACTTTGAAGGCGTCGAGACGGCGGATCCGAACGCGGTCGTGATCGGACTCGCACCAGAGAAGTTCAACGATCGGACGATGACCGAGGCGTTCCGGCTCATCAAAGAGAGTCAGTTTGAAAAAGAACCACGCTAGAGAAGATGTCTAAAACTGCAGAAAACGCCGCCCTGATCGCCATCCACAAAGGTCGGTACTACGCGAAGAAAGACGGTCTTCACTTGGGCCCAGGGGCTTACGTGGCAGGCCTCGAATACGCGACGGGCACGGAGGCGAAGGTCGTCGGGAAGCCCGAGAAGCTCTTCTTCGAAATGGCCCTCGAGAGCCTCGGATCTCGCGTAGATCCCTCTTCGGCGGTCATGATCGGAGACGACGTCAACGACGACGTGCTTGGAGCGATCAGAGCTGGGATGCGGGGCATCCTCGTGAAAACTGGAAAGTTCCGAGCGGGTATGCAAACAAGCTACGAAAGTTCTGATGAATATCCAACGTTTAGGAGACGAGTCGAAGTGCAAAAACGTGGCGAATTCGTTCGTCGAGGCGGTCGAGATGATAATTGGTGGGAGAGTGGAACTGGAGTAGAGCAACTTATATAAATGTTGTTTTCCTTCGCTGAAATGTACTTTCAACTTCGACGTTTCCCTCAAGAATCACACTCGTATCGTTTTGCAAAACTCTGTTTCCCCCCAAAATTTAATCCAAATCCGTTTCGCCGCCGTCCACTTCCAAAGATAAGCCCCTTTCTGCGGTACAATCCATGCAAATGCGGCGCTCTGTTCCGATGATGTCTCTCTTCGTCGTCCGACGCCTTCTTCTCCTTCTCGATTCTTCTTCATCGACACTCTTTGACCTACCAAAATGTGATCGAGTGTTGCACGTGAATCGGAAGAGACAAGTGATTGATAAAGGAGACGAGGAATCAAAAAATGAGAAGAAGAAGAAGACGAATGAAAAAAACACGGGCGGTCAGGTCGCACCCGAGAGAAAAAGGCGGAAGAAAGTAGAACGAGAACTTGTTTCTCCTCTGTCGATTGCAGAAGACGTGAAGTTGTGAAGAAAAACGGAGACGTCAGGCGACCGGAGACTGTCCCTCTTTCCTGCGAGTATCGCTTTTTTTCCCTCTCATCTTCACTCACAGTTTTCTGACTTTCTAATACAATGTTTAGAATCTAGATTTGCACTCAGAGAGCCTTTCTCAAAGACCAGCCTCACTTCCTGTTATCTTGCACTCGTCGGAGCCTCGTACTGGGCTCCCGGGTTACTGTCGCCCATTTCCCCTTAGAAATTGAATCGAGAAGTGTTCCTGTTCTTCCTGTCTTTCTGCGTTTGTGCAGGGAAGAAATCAGAAAGCGTTGCGAAAAGAAACGTGTCTGAACTCTTCGGCCATTCTGTTCTTTTGGACTCGCAATCTTCCGAATGAAACAAAGAGCCTTCTTTTCTTTCAATCCCCCCTCCTTCACATGTTTTGTTTCCCTGCTCTCTTCTGCTCAATGCTCAATGCTCCGAGGCTACAGTAGCCCGTTTTCTCTCTTTCCCTCTTATCAACAGGTCATAAAATCATAATGAAAACGTTTCTCCTCTGACCATTGAATAAAACTTTCAAAAGTCGGCGCCACAGAACGTTTTCACAGCGGCTCCTCTCTGACAGTTCGCCTCGAACTTGTTTTGTTGGAACCGTCCGTTCTTTGAAAGTGCCCCCACCACCAAAGAACCAATTGAAGCTATAAAAAGGGAGCCCTCTGAGAGAAAGAAACACAGAGAAAGGGGGGGGGGGGTCTGTTTCGATGGACTGTTTGTCTCTTTCTCTGAAAGCCCCGAATAGAGAAGCGAAACGGATCGTTTGCATAGCTGACCGCCTCGCCCTCCTTCTTCCCTTCCCTCCTTTATCTTTTCGACTATCCGATTTCCTTGACTAACTCGATTTTTTGTACGATACCGTAGACCTTTATTCCTCTTCTTCTTTTGATCGGAGGGAAGAAAGTGAAAAAGTACCTGTTTGTGGTGCTTTTGCGGTGCGTTTCGATTCATGATAATCACTGATTGATAGGCAGAAAGCGCGCGAGAGAAACAAAGAAAACGAGGGGGAGAAGAAGCCGATGTCGCCACTTTTCGCACACAAAAACCGATCGCGGAGAAAGGAAGAAGAAACCTTTCAAAGTTCAACCAGCCGCCTTTCAAGTGACGTCGTCATCGTCATCGTCTTCCAGTTCTTTCTTTTCTTTCTCCCCCTTTCTCCGTTTTCAATTCCCCATATCAAACTCTTTCTCTCTCCATCTCTCGCTCTCTCTCTCTCTCTCTCTCTCTCTCTCTCTCTCTCTCTCTCTCTCTCTCTCTCTCTCTCTCTCTCTCTCTCTCTCTCTCTTTCTCTCTCTCTCTCTCTCTCTCTCTCTCTTTTTCTCTCTCGTCAACATGTGAAGTCAGTGTCGATGTGTGCCTGTTGGCGTCCAAAGTACGTACGAAAAGTGTTGTGTGGGATGGGGACTGTACGCGGTGCGCGCGCGCGCAGCAAAGCGTCACAATTGTGGAAAAGAAGGGAGAATGTTTATTTGATCAGATGTAAAAAGCAAAAGGCTTACTGTAACTCGTGGAATGCACGTGGGCAGAAAGAGAGAAAAGATCAAACAGTACCTACCCCCTTCCACTCTCTATTTCTCTCCCTCTCTCTTTCCATTCAGGTCGCTTCCAACGAATAAGTGGAATTGTCAGTCTGACAGGTTGGCCTAGAATTTCCCTCTTCCCTTCCCGGAGATTACGGTAGAGTGTAGGCGGCAGATCAAAAAAGTCTCCTCCCGCGCATTACATTGTTTCCCTCTCGCCGCCGAGTGTTTATTTTGCGTCTGTACATGCGAGAAGAACATATTCGGTCGTTGGGCTCCACGGTGCCAAAGATCAGCGACAGAGAGCAATTAGCCGCTTCACAAGGATTACTGTAGCCAGGGGAGAGAGAGAGTTCCAGGCGAGTGCTCGTGTCCGCATGCACAAGTCCCGGTTCAAATTGTGTGTTTTCTCGCCGCTCGCCATCTGTTTTTCGGTTCTTTTCGCTCTGCCAGCAGACATAAATCAGAACGAATTCTTAGAAGACGTGCGAATCGGTGAGAAAGCGGGTAACTTTGTCTGGAACTGGAATTTTCAGACCCTGCTTGTGGTCTGGAAGTGAAATGGTCTTGCAAACCCTTCCTCCGGAGTCTATTTTTGGAGTCCGTTGCGATAATACTGAAAAGCCTTTCGCGAGATGGTGATAAGAGAGAAGTGGTTCCACGTGGCACCGAAGGAAGACGTCGTGACGCCTACTGGCCCAGCTGATCTTCTCGTGTTTTTGTTTTTCTTCTCCTTCGACGTCTTCTGTTTGGGAAGAAGAACCAGAACAACATTCTGCACCCTCAATCTCTAGTCTGATCTCTGCGTCTTCCTCTCTTTCACATGAAGAATCGGAGGGAAAAGAAGAAGAAGAGAGATGACCTTGACGAAGACACGTTCTTCTTCGTCTCTCGCTCCCTTGTCCCCCGACTCGCGTTGAGCTGCTCCTCGCGAAACGAGAGAAAGAGAGCAGCTTATCGATGGAAGGAGAAGAAGAAGGAGGAGGAAACTTTTGAAAGTGATTGCGACGCGGCCCGCTTCGCTGTGCTGTTGTGTACCGAGGTGCGATCGTAAAACTTTTATGTGCTAGATTAGAGAGGCAGGCGAATCGAAACACATCATAAAATCAATCGGGTTTGCGTGTACCCGCCACGGAGCGCCCTTGCATTCTTCTTCTTCTGTTTCTGCAGACAGATTTATTGGGAGATGCAAACGCGCTCTATCAAAGTTCATCTCGATCTTTGTCTTCTTCCCAGCGAGTGCGAGGAACTTGCCTACGTGCCGGGAGAACCACCTGTAAGCGCCCATTTTAAGGATTGTCGATTCTCGTCTTCTGAACTTTCATTGTATCATTTTGGGCTTGATCTTCTCCTGGAAACAGGAGCCATTCTCTCTCTCTTTTGTGTGCGCGAGCCTTCCAAAAGTCATTTCTGTTGTGTGGGCTCGCCGAAACAAAGCCCCCTCCGGCGCGACTGGGTGCTGCGTGCACCTGAGCAACTTTTATTTTCATATTCTGTTTCCGTGCTCTTTGGCGATCTTTGCCCGCGCGGCTCGTCTGGCGTGCTCGAAAACAAGCTTCTCTCTTCCCTTCTCACGTCTAATTTCATTCCAATCCACACACTCCACGACGGACTTCAAACTTGTTTACCGGGGCGAAAAGAAGGAGCTCTCTCATTTTTAGAAGAGAGCGCCGAGGCAGGAAGAAGAAGAAGAAGAAGTTAGTCATTTCCAGGCGGCGGAGCCCAAAGTACGCCGAATGTGACATGACGAGGAGGGGGACGAAGAAGCAGAAGAAGAAGAAGAAGAAGACGGAAGGAAGGAAGGGGAGGGGAAGAGAAAGAGCAACGTGCGCTTTGCAAAGAACATGGAGCTCTTTCTCTCCATCTCCTCTCTTCAAACACGCAATTCGGGTGGGGCTCTTTTTGCACCCAAATGCCTCGCGGATCTATGTCATTCGCGTGTTTGTGCTGTCAGATTACTGTCTGTTTCGCGTGTTTTCGTCGCGTCTAGAGGAGCCGCGACCGGAAGCACACCGCCCGTGTTCTAGATGTCTGTGCGTGGCTGAAAGCCGAGAGAGGAGACAGATCAGTGTCTGTGCGAGCCGCGCGCGCGTCTAAAACACTAAATACACTCTCGTGTTCGCTTGTCTAGGCTTTCCCCCGCACTCTTGTTAGTACAGTTGCCAGTAGCAATTTCCAAGTCCAAAAAGCCAATCCAGTCCGAAAGCAGCGGCCAGTCTGGCGACGACGAAGACAACCTTTGAACGACGCGTCGACGACCAAAGTCTGTCTTCTTCGGCCGAGCGAGGAGTAGGAAAGAGAGAGACTATTTGGTCTTTTGTCCGACTATCGAACGGATTAAGGTACGTCACCGCAAAACTCTCCGAAATTTGAGGATAATCTCGCACGTCGGGGCTTCCTGAAGAGAGCGGATCATCAATCCGAAACTCTCGCTCTTCTACGGAAGAAGAAGAAAAAGAGCGATGACGACGACGACGATGATGACGATGTACTTTTGAAATTGAATTGGATCGTCACGAAAGAAATGAGAAGCTTCTTCAAAAGAGGAGGAGAGGGATTACGGTGGCAAAGAGGTGACATGCAATTACAAGGACGCTTCTGCTAATCTAAGTAGACTACAGAAGACCTTTCTAGAAGACCCGAAAGGTCTTTGTTTCGAAATACGCACTGCTATTTCGTTATGCCGGTAGCTAGAAGTTACACAAGTTTAGCGCAACTTTTGAGCAAACTTTGCTCTTTATTAGTACATAGCAAAAATATATGGGATGCGATGATTCGTCGAAATGCGAGCGACAGTCTTTATCTTTGGCCTGCGCCCCTCTAAGCCCCGCCCATCTTCACTAACCGTGTTAGCGTGAGATCCCAGACACTCTCGAAAAGTGGAAGGAATCGGTGGGGGAGGCATCTTTCAAATGCACAGAAACCTTGAAGATGTCCCGATGGGAGAGATAACCTTGGCCACACGCATCTAAGTCTCTCCCTGTCTCGCCCTCTTTTCCCCTTTTGCATCACTCCACCTCCCTTTCCACCTTGCCTAATCGAATCTTCACTTCGAATAAATCGCGCTTCGGTACAACACATTGTGCGGGCGGAGACCGATTGTACATGTGTATAATGCTTCGGCCGTTTCATTTCCTCGCCCTCTCCTCCCTCCACGCCGGCCACCCGAAATCAATAAACCAACCGATCTATCCGTCGTCCTTCAAAGCTTCTTCTCCTCCCTTTCTCTCTCTCTCTCTCTCTCTCTCTCTCTCTCTCTCTCTCTCTCTCTCTCTCTCTTTCTGTGTGCCTCCCGACGACGACGAGGCGGAGTCTCTGGAGTCTCTCTCCGACACTGTCTGCCTCGGCGTGCGGACGCACCCGCTCTGCACCCGCCCCTTCTCTTTTTCCCGGGGCACTCCGCCCGTCGCGTCCATCCATCGTTCGTCTCGACTCCGCCTGCGACCCTCGTCAGTTTGCCTCCTCTTTCTCGCCTTCTTTTCCGCTCTTTGCGGGTCCCCCGGACACACTATCTGCCGACGAGAGTGCCCTTGCCGTCTCTCTCCCATCCTCTATTCTCGTGTGCTTCTTCTCTTTCTCTTTATAGCCTGCTCGCTCTTCCTCCTCCTTCCATCCGGACTGTTCTGTTTGCTGCCGTCTCATTTCGTTGTACATTGTAGTCTTCTCTCGAATCGATCCTGCTGCTCGTCGAGCCAGCCCAGAGAGACCATTGTGATACTGTCTCTTATCAACGCCTTCCTCTCGCTGTCTGCGTCTCCTCGTCTTGAATGGTCGACGACGGCCAACGATTGTGACGTGGTGTGGTCTGCCAAAGAAGACCACGCCCCCCTTCTTTCCTTCCAAATGTCGGCGTGAAAGGAGGCGGGAGTCGGGAAACACGAAACCACGTCGCCGCCGTCGCCTTCTCCGTTTCTCTAGTCTCTGCCCGCCCATTTGAGAATCGGCACGTACTCGGTGCAGAAAGGTTCAATCAGGGTTTCTCCTCTTTTGTACCCCGCGCCTGCGTCTCCTCGTCTTTCGTGCACTCTCTTTATCTCCTACAGTAGTCACACTATCACACGTTATCACACGACGTCTTCTGCGAATAAGAAGAAAGATAGGTCGACGCGGGAGGCGAAACGATAAATCTCTTCGTCAGCAGCAGCAGCAACAGCCACACACATTCCCCTAAGCAGCCGTGAAACGGCCTTATCTCACTCTTATCAGGAAACGAAACACACACAGAAAACAATAGTTTTATGGTGGTGGGCAGAGAGATAGGGACCAGTTTTATTTCTTCTCTCTCGCTCGCTCGCGCGCCTTCTTCTTCTCTCCATCTTTGATCGTCCCGCCCCGTCGTCGTCACGTCTGGAACGTGAAGAAGAAGACGAAGAAGAAGACGACGTAGAAGACGAAGAAGAAGACGAAGAAGAAGTGGGTTATCATCTCGCCGATGATTCGATGATCTAGATGAACTGTTCGCAATCCCTCTCCTCCGCGCTTCGAAGAAGAGAGAATGGTCATCGTTCAAATTCCCGCTGCCGCCTATCAGTCCTCTTATCGGAGACCTGTCATGCGAATGCAATCGCGCTCCACCGAACCGTCGTCCTAAAAATTTATATATTTTCGTCACTCGCTGCGCAGAAGACCATACTAGTTTTTCGATGGTCATCGTCCAATTTTCCCCCCAATGTTCATTCATCAGATCTCATCCGATCCGGACCTGTTACATTGCTCTTTTGCATCCAAGAAAACACTTCCTGGAAGAAGGAGGCTTTTCCGGGTAACTTGCGTGACTTTCATTGAGCACTTCGCCTCGAAACCGAAGATCGAGAGGGCTCCGCGAGCTGCGAGAGGGGCGGAGCAGCTGTCTTTCTTCGCTTTCCTTCGCTCTTCTTTTTTTCACGCGCTCCCTCTCTCTTTCTCTCTTACTTTGTGCTATCTATATCAAATGAGAGGAAGAGCGTTTGATCGGCGTCTGAGTTTGAGCGGGAAAACAAAAAAAAGAAGAAAGTGGGTTTGCTCTTCGAAAACGCGACCGGAATCTTCTTTGCCCCCCTAGAATGTGTTGAAAGTGAGCTCTGATCGTTTCCGCGCTAAGAACCGATCGTTCTTTGGATCAACGATGACGACAATCTACCGTATCCGCGTTCCCTCCCCCTTTAGACGATCACGGTCAACAAAAGGGGGGCAACGCCGGCCCGGGGCATCTTTAAAAGTCATCACCTCCATCACGTGTTTCCATTCTCCCTTTTCCATACATATTTCTATCTTTATGTCTTGTTTGCCAGGTGGTCACCCCTCCTTCAGGCCGCCTTTCCATCTACCGTAACCCCCCCCATGTTGTATGCCCCCTTTTAAAGAGCGCCTTCTCTCATTCACTCTTCTTCTTCAATTCTTCTCACCGCTCCTCAATTACAGTATTCCAGGGCCTGCCCTTTTGGGGCCGCTCCGTGCTCGCCTTCTCCTTGTGCGCACGCCCCCGTGGAGCCGTTCGGAGCATCTCGTCGTGTCCGTGTCGTCGTATCCGTGTTGCATCCCCGTGCAACGCTCCAATCGTCTGCCACAAAAAGGTTTTCCGGAGAATGAGGTTGGTGATGTCACTTCAACGCACCAATCTTTCGAAACGATCGAATTCTCTCTTCGAAAATCGGAAGAGGCCTTTCAAAACTAGATCTTTGTGTCATTTCCCTTTCCCGCCGCCGCACACACATTTCAGTTTAGTGCTTTTTGTTGGTGGCGAGTGTGTACAGTCTACGGTCTGTGCGCGCGCGAGCGGGAAACGAGAGGAAAGTAGTTGGGAAGTCGACTGTTGACAGTAGTCTCGCTCTGATCTCTGCCCCCGCCCAAAGTGGCTGGAATCTTCTTCTTCTTTCGAAAGAGTTTTGAAAGAAGAAGGGGGTGCACACGAGAGGATTACTGTAACTTGCAGCGAAATCGTCGCCACACTACCACAAGGAACTCAAGTCGTACTAGAAGCACAACTGCTCACATCAGATGTCGATCACACAATCGAAGAAGTCCGTCAGGAACTCAACAAGCAGCACAATGGAGGACTCTCTTGCGGGGTAAGCGCCCCCTACCGTAACCGGCGGTTCGTTGTGCTCGCCTCAAGATTCGCATCTAAAAATACGTCGGCCGCGCACTTTCACTTGTTCTTGGAAAGGCGGCCCCGTCTTCCAGATGAATAATTCAGTTTTCGAGCGAGCGCCTGCCGGGGCAATGGCAACAAAATGTTATTTACGACTTCATTCTGTCCGTGTGTTTTTGTGTTTTCGTCGGCCGATTCAAGGTTCACCATGCACCCCAATTTTTATTCCGGGGTCGAAAATCATGCGCGCGTAGTTTTCAGTTTACAATTGTGTTTTCGAATTCTTGCGGCCTGAAAACATCGACGTGACGTCTTCTTCTTCTTCTTGCAGGGCGCCTCACGATCTTCCAATCGAACCCTCTTCTGCCGCAAATGCGAGGGTCACGGACAGCAAGTGGTGCTCAAGGGGCACGCCTCCAGATGTCCGTACAACAACTGCAACTGCAAGACGTGCACTAACGTGATGTCGATGCGCGCGAACGCCATCATCAGAAGGTACCGGACGAGGACGTTGGAGGGCGGACTCGTGCTGAAACCGGTGCACTTCAAGAACGGCAACACGCGGCTCCGCGTGTTTCCGAAGCATCTCGACGAGAAGGACGCCGTCACGATCAACTTCAACCAGAAGAACGGCGGCTCGCCGATGGACCTTCAGATGCAGATGGAGATGGGCGTCTATCAGACATCGCCGCCTGCCACGGCGATTCCGGACTCTGGAAACAACCAGGCGCCGTTCCAGGTCAAACGCAGCCAGTCGGAGCACGACATCGATCGGAAGGCGTCGACCCCGAACGCGAACGACTTCAAGCAGAGCCCGGTCACCTCGGCGGAGCAATCGCCACCGCCGATTTCGACCACTCTGAATCTGGCGTCGCTCGACCTGGTCACCCTCGGACGTCTTCTCGGAATGAACGCGTTGCAAGGCGCTGCTCCAGCGGGACTCTCTTCGCTCCTCACCCCGGAGTCCATCTCGCAACTCAGCAACCCCATCCCGGATCTCGGCGCTGCCGGCCTCATCAACGTCGGAGCTCTCGCCAACGGCACCGACGTCACCGCCGCCCCGACGACCACGACCGCCACGTTCACAACGTCTTCTTTCGGCTTCGAGCCGAACGGCTCGATCTTCTCGTCGTTCTCGATCCCGAACGGAGTCACGTACACGAATGCGACCATCAACCCGCCCGTCACGAGTTCCTCGGACAATCCGATGTACCAGACTAGCTCTCCGGAAGAGTACGATCGGAAGCTCTCGTCGGGCGAGTCCACCATGATGCAATTCGACAACCTCAACATCGCCCCCACCACCACCGTCGCTTCTTCCGACGTCGCGGCGCCGCCCATCACAACCACTGCCGCCAATGATGAAGGATTGAAGCTCTTGACGCCCAACATGTTCTTCCGTAAGCGTCATCGTCTTTAATGAGCAGAAATAGACTACTTCTTATCACCCGTTTCACAGCAAGTGACCGAAAACCATTTGCAGACCAACTGAACATCAGCGGCGGACAAGTCAATGGAGCCACCGTCAACGGTCACTGTAACGGTGTCACGGGACACGGAGAGCAGTCGCCGCCCGAGGTGAAGCCGAAGGACGTTGTTGTCCCCGAGGAGTTCGGCTCCGCGAACCTCTGCCTCAAGTTCGACGCCCCGGCGCGCGCGCACAAGAACTTCCAGCTGTTCTTGGCGACGTTGTGCGCGATGGAGAAGGTCATGTTGGCCACAGAAGAGCCACTTTAATCAGTTTTCGTCATACTTACTCATGGTTCTTAGTAGAATAGTAGTCGTCCCCTCCCGTCCTCACACCGCCTTCTGTGGCCCCCCGCCCAACATCTTCACCTCGTTCACTCTCAAATTGACTGTCCAAATTGGTTTAATTTATTATTGATTCCCCCCATAACTTTTGCAAAAAAAATTGTAACAAAAAAAAACAAAAAATGTCGTCTCACTGTTTTCGGAAAACCTCCAAAAAGACGCGGTTAACGGAATACAAAAAACAACCACCAAATCAGCAGGTATTGTCCTTTTAGGTCAGTTAGGATTTTCTCTCTCTCTCTCTCCGTCTCTTTCTCTCTCTCGCCTAGAATTGGTCCGCTTTACGAATCGGTTTGTGCTCTTTTTGTGCTCCTTTTCTCTCCTCCTCTCCATCTTTTTCTTGTTTTGTTTTCCTTTTCCTCCTGACTGATCTCCTCTGTTTTCCTTTTGTCTCTCTGTTGTCACCCCCCCCCCCCATTTATCCGTTTCCCCCCATTTCTTCAAATAGTGATATAAACCCTTGCTGAAATATTGATTTATCGATTGATACGCTCCCCCCTCTTCCATCCCTCACACACATATTCGATTTGTGATTGTCTGCAGAACATGATCGGGTTCTTTTTCTCTCCTCGTCACCACTCGAATAAAATGTTTTATCTCTCTTTGTTTCACGGAAAAGAAGCAGCGCGAAACGAGACTGGCAACTCCATTCCACGACACACAAATCATAGTGCCACGTCATGACGTGTCACAAAGCAACGTCTTCACGTCATTCTTCTCGTCTCCGGAATATCGCGCCGCTCGGATCTTTGTGCGAATCGGCGAAGAGTTTGGGTCCGCGACCCAATTCCGCGTGCGATTTGGCCGGAGAGGGAAGTTCAGAGGAACATCTCTGATTGTACTTTGGTGCCGGGTTACGGTAGGAGGACACGTCGCTGACATCATCGCGATTCGGACCCAATCTTGTCTGACACACAGATGCAATTACGAATTGTTTACACACTCTCGAGAGCCGCCAATCTCATTTCCGTCGCCCGCGCCGCCACTTTCTGATCGGAATCTGTCACGTCTTCTGTTTCCCTCTTATCCCTCCGAATCTCGAATCAGATCGATATCTTCGTCGGAGGAAGAAAGAACAATTCGAGTGTCCTTCTTCCTCGTCCGACGACGACGAAGAAGGAAGAGGAAGAAAGACACATTCGATCAGCTGTCCTTCAAAATATCCAGAGAGGAGCGAGGAGGAGATGGATATCCTTGCGCGAAACGAGAGTATTGTCGCCTGCCGGAGAAGAGCGACACACAAAGACGACGCATTTCCAAAGATCCGATGCGGCCGATTTCTCCAAGAATGGGAAAGGAAGGTTGTGTTCTGATTCTTCTTTCGTGAACAATTGGATTCCAGAGGGGAAAGAAAACGAGAGGAGGGAGCGACTGAATTGAAGTCAAAAACGATGGTGGATTTTCATTTCTCTGGAAAGATAGTGCCACTTCACGTCGATTCGTTTCATTTCTGGAAGTGCCACGTATCGCCACTTCACGTCATTAGAAATGAACTTTGGTACTACAGTAGTCGAATGGTGTCGTCTTCTTCTTTCCTTCCGTCACTCGTCATTTCAAATTGAAGCCAATCAGAGAGCCTCTTCTCTCGTTTTCTCCTCCTCCACGCAACAATACTTTGAACCTTCCACTACCAGTTTTCACTTTCCAGCTACGGTCAAATCGGCTCAGAATGGACACGACGCAGTGCAATCTTTGCTTCTTTCTCTCTCTCTCTCTCTCTCTCTTTCTCTCTCTCTCTCTCTCTCTCTCTCTCTCCCTCTCTCCATCGGATTATCGACTTTTGGCGGCGATTTTCATAGGCACCCATCATCATCACCCATTTATTATGTATGTACGTGCATTTGTGAGGGCTGGACGTTTTTGCGAAACCTTTTTCGAAAGGGAAAAGTGTGCCATTTGGAAACGAAAATTGGAAGTTTTCGAGAAAGTCTAGACACTCGAAAATAGGCAACGAGACAAGAGAAAACAAATAACAATTTATTTTTTGGTTTTCACCACGTCTTCACACTTCCTTTCGACGTCTTCTGGAAGTGAAGACGTCGTTGCAGCACCAGTTTCTCGTTGGAGACGTTGCGAAACTGGCAGTGATAAATAGGAAGAGGACACCACGAGAGCACCTCGACGTCGATCTCGTCGCAGAAAAGGGGACGTGTCGAGAAGACGTACGCGATTCTGGAGACGACTGAAGACGTCGAGGACGGAGAATCGGAAGCCGGAACGGGAACGTCTTCTTCCGCTTCCGCTTCCAGTCTGATGAGGCTTCGGAGCTCGACGTCTTCTGAAAGTCTCCGGGAAGCGAGAACTTTCCGAACTCCAGATTCACTCGAAAGCGATTCTGGAAAAGAAGCCGTCCAGAGTATCTTTTTGACTGAAACTCGGCTGAAACTCTCATCGGAAGCACTGGAGAATTCTTGAATTCGATCGTCCAACGACAGGAAAATCATCCATTTCGAGCTGAGTCTGGCCCGAAAAACGCAGTCCTGAATGGAGAAATTCGTTTCGGAAAACGGGGCGAGCTCACCGTTTTCAGGGCTCTTTTGAGCTCAGCGATTCGTTCCGATCCTTCCGCTCTCAGTGACGTCATCTGAACGACTCCTAGTCTGAAACTTCTGCCCTCTTTTCTCATCCGAATTCCCGCTCACGCCTTCTATAATCATCCAGAATCCTTCGCGTTTTCTCATCCGAATTCATCGTCGACATCAGGAAATTCTGAATTCCGACGCTTCTGTGATGTTCGACGAAATCTGCGATTTCCAGAGAATTGGGCTCTGATTTCAGCTCTACACATGCTGAAATTCGAGATTTCCAGCCAATTCCGACAGTTTGAACAGGAACAGGTTGTGGAAATTTCGAGAGTTTTGGCGAGAAACTCAGTCCGATAAACGGCGAAAATCCGTCGGATTTCGGACAAAAAACGATGAATTCGTCGAAAAACGCGGATTGTTTCGAGAATCCGACGACTTCGTTTCGATTCGCGTCGAAAAAATGGCAGAAGACGTTGGATCTGAAGACGTTCTCGAATGGAGGGTTTTGGCTGGAAACTTCTGAAACCGTACCCTTTTCTGTAGGCTCTGGAGACGGTGACTGTTATGAAGGCGTCTGATTCGAAGTGGTACGCAGCCAACGTGGATACTCGCTTCTACAGTAATCCAGAAACGGTTCTCAGTGGAGCGCACTTACCTCCGCATCGGAATCCTTCCGTTCCTCGATCACTTCATCGTAGTACTTGTCGAATTTCGAATATCCTTTGGGTTTAATCGATTTGTGGAGTATTCCCAGTTGGCTCCGCTTGTAGTTGTAGAAATCGACGCATATCGTAATGAAAAACACTAGGGACAGAAAATAATAAAAGGTGAATTTTCTCATTTGTTTCTATTTCGTTTCCCTTCCAAAAGCGGCCCTTGTCGACGCGAATTAGGTCAAATGTTCCAGAAAAAAACGAGTAAGCGTTTCAGATTTTATCTCGTAGTGAGACAAATTTTTGAGACAGGAGATGAAATAAGAAAAAAGGGTAGAAAAACGAAAACAGACATAGAGAAACACCAGAATGAAGAGCGAAAAGGCGGAAATTTAAAGGAGAAGACACTCTGTGAAGCAATATTTTAACAAATTTCGGGCGGGTAGAGAGAAATAAGGAGAAATATAGAGGAAAGGGGAGAAATGGGACAGGAAATAAATTAAGAAAAGAAAAGAACAAGGATAATCGAGCGAGGGTTTCGAATTGGCACGGAGAGCAGCAGGAGCAGCAGGAGCAAGGGTACTGTAAGCGAGGAGGTTAAGGCAGATGATGGGACGGTCAATAAATAAGCACAGAAAACTAAGGGGGGGGGGGGGGGGCGTCGATCGAATTATGCTTGTTTTTTTTTCTTTAGGGAGAGAGAGAACTGAACAAAAAGATATGAAAAAGGTCGGTTATGTGTCTGAGGAAGGTAGCACCAGATGTACATCGTTTCGAATTTCGGAGAGAGAGAGATGGGAAGGGTCGAGAAGTCGAAGAAGGAGATGCGAATGAAGAGAGAGAGAGTTAGTCGTTATTTACAGATCTGTTCAGCGAGTCCTGAAAGAAAATGACTCAAGCGTTACCGGAGCTTCGCGTCAGTTACCTTGTCAGAAGAAGTATGCGAGTGGTTCGACTGCAAATCGATAAAGTTCTGCTGTAGTTCCATGACGGGCGCTGGGCCCATATGCACTATGTGCATGAAATCCGATGGTGTCGATATCTGGATGTGACTCCGACGCTCCGAAGCACTCCTGCAAAGACGCTGCCATTGGGGCTTCAGAAATATCCGCCGAGTTCACAATACCTGTCGTCTTTTCCGTGAGTTCGGAAGGTGTACTTCCTGCGTGTCACTTTCCGACCGTCGGTGCTTCCGGAGGCTAGGTTGGCGGGCACATCGATTGAGTCCTGGTCGTGGAGCACGTTTTGAAGGAGCACAAATATAGGCGAGTCATTGCAAAGGCACATTGAGAGAGTTCCATCGCGAGAGAGTGGCTTTGCTGATCTGCAAGACTTTCGATAGTTGACAGTGCGCTCCACTGAGAATCGGTTTGAGACCGAACGTGAAGGCTATAACTTATTCCAGTGATAAGATAAGGGAGTGGATAATCCCGAGAGAAAGGAAGCGAAATGATATAGGTGATCATTCGGAGAACACGGAACTAGGCCAGCAACCCAGTTTTCTGTCTCTTTCGCGCGCATTTCTCTTGATTTGACGTCAAGAAAGCTTGCTGTACTACGAGGAATCATCGCGATGCAGAAGGTCGCCTTACTGGCACTTGCCATAGCTTCCTCTCTGTTTGGCACAGCCGAGGCTGGCAACGTTGTCGTTTGCAAGGATATCAAAGACTGCAAGACTTGCGCCGAAAGCTATATTCATATTCTCGGATTCAAAGAAGACTGCAGATGGTGTCTCGAGAGTAACTCGTGCGGTGGTCCCATTTCGTGCCCTATCGGAAAGCCAGTGATTCAGAAGGATCCGTTCAAGTGCCCAACTCCAGTAAGTCTCATCTCTACGTATTAGAGTGATGCAATTGGCTGTGTTGATAAATATACTGAATTTTGATTCGTTTCCAGTACAAGCCAACTGCCGGAAAGAGATACACCGACGCTTTGGGTCGTTCTCTTTTCGCCGTCTCAGTGGCGGTCCGTGACAGTAACGTGACAGAATGTCTCCGGAACGTCCGCCCGGATATTAATTTCGTGCGAGCGTACGAGGTTGAGTGCGATGGATCTGGCAACTTGTGCAAGGGACTGATCGCCAAAAGTGAAGAGGCAAAGGCCCTGTACGTGGCCTACAAGGGAAGCACCTTCGGAAAACAAGTTTTCGCCGAGATGCTCCATGGACTGACCGCGCAGTTGGGCGCTTGGGAAAAGTTTGAATCGCAGGACGCGGGAGTCATCAACTATTTCCACACTGCGTTCTACCGACTGTTCATTGACAGTGGGATGAAGGATGATCTGGTTGATCTGATGAAAAAGCACAAGAACTATCGTATCTGGGTAAGTCCTCAATTTTTGCTCATGTAGCTGACATCCCGTTCAATTCCAGCTAACTGGCCACTCTCTCGGCGGATCTCTGGCTTCCATGACTGCGTTGCATCTGGTCAAGAGCAAGACAATCGATAGAAACCGAGTCAGACTCATTACTTTCGGAGAGCCACGCACTGGAAACATTGCCTATGCGAAGGAAATCGAGGAGAACATTCCGTTCCGCTACAGAGTCATCAAGCGACACGACCCCGTACCGAACATGCCGGCTCCAGTGAATCCGGCCGTTTTGACGACTGCCCAGTACAATCGTCAGCCAATGCACTACCGGTATCTGGTGCACTATGACAATAACATGGCCAAAGGAGACGGATTCAACGTGTGCTCCGTAGCAGATGATCTCGGATGCAGAGATCCGGCTTTGTCCAACATCGCCGACCACACCAGCTACTTCCAAGTCGATCAGGACGATTTCGTGAGGAATCACTGCCCCCGGGGTGATCTTATTTGAACTACTTACACGTTCTAATAACTTTTGATGATAAAAACGAAGACCTACCTCAAATTGATTGTCTGAACCCATTCGGCAAGTGCCACATTGAAAATGTCCACTTCGTTTTCCGAGAATACACACAAGTATGGTTCGTGGTACGAGAAATACTTGGCTTGCGTCGGGAACATCACTTCAGGAAGACGTGAGCGGCGGCCCATTTCGTTGACGTAGAGTCCGATCATATTGAACACTAGGAGATACTCATCGGGTGATCCGGGCACGTTGATGACCAGCTTTGCCTCGTAGGCGGTCTGTTGGTTAAGGAACTGGAGACTCGTGTCTTCCATGTTGACGAGGGAGATGTGCTGAAGGACAGTGCCGTTGTTGTCGCCGCCTCCGCCAACCGGAGAAGCGTCGAATCCGGCCAGTGACCAGCAGCGGAAGCTGTGCGAGAAGCCGACGAAGAGACGACCGTTGAAGATGGCTATCGATTGAGGAGTTCCCGGCATCGCTAGGTCCTGAAATGGATGGGTTGAAAGAGAATAAAGATCATTCATTGTTGTCGTACCTTCCACTTCTTGTGCCTTTTCTCGCTCCGGTCGATTTGGAACACTGTGACACTCTTTTTGAAAGCAACCGCGAAGAAGCCAGCTCGTCCGCCAGGACTGTTGGTTCCGACAGCCACCAGATGGCATCCTTTCGTGTCGTTAACTTTGATCCACTTCAGATCTCTGCCATCCAGGGCCGCACTCGGCACTAGCCTCACGTGCCGATCTTTGGAAGGTCCGACCATCATCATCAGCAGTTGTTCGCTTTCGTCGTAATCGACCGACTCAACGCACCTCTGTTTGTTTTCCTTTTCTCCGCCGACTGGAATCAGAATTTGACGATTGATTTCAACGCAGTACAGTCCGTGGTCAGAGAATCCAATGACGATTTTCGATCTGTCGATAATGGCACAACACTGAGCAACTCGGATAGAGGGAAGAGTCGTCACGTCAAAGACCTCTTTGACGAGGAACGCCTTTCGATCGGCGAGTTTCGACCGTCGGAGCAACGTCTTCAATTCGCTCAGAGCAACGACCCACTTCCGTTTCTCCTCTTCAGTCTCGGCCATGAATAGTGTGTAGAACTTGGACGAAGAAGAGTATTCGGAAGAGGAATTTAGGATCTGAGTCGTCGTGACACGGAAGATCTTGGCAATGTCACTCTTCTGTGCGTGAATCACATCGGCCTCGCTGACTCCGCACACAGTAAAGTCAGGATCCCGCATATCGAGCACAAGGCGGATCTCATTCTTAACATCCTGCATCTTGTTCTGCTTGTCAACGACGCAATCGTACAGGTAGAGTTTGAAGTCGCAAACGACGACGTACGCCGTCTGCCATCCCTTTCGAACTCCTCCGATACGCGGCGTTTTCACGAGACCTTCGTAGGCCGTGCCGACTCCTCTTGTAGGATCTATTCCGAGAGGACGGCGTTCTTCTTCGGGCACTGGGCAGGCTTGAGATACTCGTTCCGCACACGACACGTGACAGGCGTAATGACAACTCTGGCACAGAAGACCCTGCCGATCGAGTCCGATGAGGATTGAGGTGCAGTGTCCGCATTTGGTGGGGGTCCGTATCCGAGTCCGTTCGAAGGAGTGACCTCGTTCCACTTGAGAGACTGGCGAGAATATCGCGCTGGCTGTCTTCATCGGCTTCTGCTTGTACCTGAGATCTTCGACTCGCTTCGGTGCCTGGTGGTCGTGCAGTAGAATGGCGTTCTCATACGACGGTGTCGACTGCCTTGAAAGCATCTCATTTCGCATCGAGTTGGACATCTCGTAATCGTTGTTCATGTTGATCATTAGGTCCCTTCCGATTGTCGAAGAAAAAGCGCTGTCCGAAGAGACGTCATTCATCTTTTGTTGCTTGAGCATAGCGTTCTCGTGCATCAGAGCAGCGTTCCTCTTCTCGGCCTCCTCGTATCTGGCAGTGATGATGAGATTCTGCTCGTGGGAATTTTTCAGCTCAGCTTTCGCCTTCAGCTTCGCATCAATCTCCGCCTGAAGCTGTCGTTGCAAATCGAGTCCGTCCTTTCTTGTCACATTGTTCATACGTCGAGATCCCCACCCGGAAGGCGTGTTTTGAATGTAGTTCGAAGTCGTCAAGGGCGAGTTGTTCTTCAGGGATTCCACTTCGCCGGTGATCTTTCTTGTCAGGTTCTCCATCTCTTCGCGAGTCGCCTTCTCTTCGTTCACCCAATTGAACAACTCCATGAGTTGTTGTTCCGTGAGTGCGCCGCGTGGCAGAGCAGCCATCTGGTGGGAGAGCTTCTCGATCTCTTCGCGAAGTCCGCTGTTCTCGACGTTCAACTGCTCGACGTTATCTTGAAGCATCTTCTGCGCACGCTCATAGTGCGCCTCCAACTGCTTCATTTCGGCTTCAGATTGAGCAGTGTGAGTGGATCGTTCCTCTTCCATTTTCAGCTTAAGCTTCTTGATTTCAGAATCCTTCTCATCGTTGGCTACTTGAAGAGTAGCAATCGATCGTTTAGCGGTCACGATTTCTTCGGAAAGCGGATCGGATTCCATAGATTTACGGGCCTCAGCAGTTTGCTCCTCTTGCTCTGGAAAATAGGTTGATTGAAAAAAGTGGACAGCTGAATGGATGATCGAAAATATGAACACTCTATCGCATTAGTATTGTCTCATAAAAGGGGCGGAGTCTTTATTTTCAGCCAGCTCTCCCGGGCGAGTTTTATGACTCATGCTGAGGGAATTTTCGATTTCACACCACTCACTTTTGATCAACGCGGCTTTCTCCGTCTCGATGCTTTTCAGCTTCTCTTCCATTTCTCCCATCTGTTTCTTCGTTTTGTCCGCCTCTTCTTCCATCTTCTTTACCGCCTCCTTCTCCGCCTGCAGAGCATCTCCCACGTCCTTCAACTCGGCCTGAACGTCATCTCGCTGCTTCACTGTAGCTTTCTGGTCGACTTCCATCTGCATAAGATGGTCGCTAAGCGTGTCGAGCTCCCGTTGCATCTCGCTTTTCTCCATAACCAACTGCTTGTTTCGTTCTTTCAGTTCTTTGGCCTTTTTCTCACTTTCTGCGAGCTTTTCTTCCTTTGGCTTTTGCTGTTGAGCGAGAGCAGCTTCGTCTTCCAACCGCTTGTTCAAAATCTGTATTTCATCTTTTAGCTGCGCTATCGTGGCCTCGTAATTCCGATCCTCTTCTGTTCGCGGATTCTCGCTGACGTGCTGGGCGATCAAAAACTGGGCTTCTTGAAGCTTCCGAACTAGTTCGGCTTTCTCGTTCTCCAGCTCGGCCATGAATCCATCGACGTTCTTTTCCATCATCTCGGCATCGCCTTGACACCTCTGCGCGATGGCTCGTATTTCGTCAGTTAGTGACCGCGCGTCGGAAAGCAGACTTCCGTGGGTGTAGGAGAAACCGACGAACGGAAGATGGTTTCCGGTGAAAGCAGCGAGCACCCGGGGTGGCTGTGTCTCCTGAAACTTTTTTCTCCGATTAATACGACACTCCTCTTTTTATGTAATCTTACACATGGAGTGAAATCGTCTTCGCACACATCCACGTCGAAGTTCGACGTATCTTCGGGACTAGAGACTTCCGGAACGTATGGAGGATTCGTGTCTCGGATCGTCTCCCAGTCGATTCCTTCGAAGAAGGGATGTCCTTTGAAGTCGTTCAGACCATTCCGTCCGAATCGGACCTCGCTGGAGCAGATCAGTTGTCGAATCAGATCCTTCGCCTCTTCAGATACGACCCAATCGATCTCATCGTCCGGAAAGTCCAGCATGTCTTGATGGCTCATGATCTTTCCGTACGTATCCACTAGCCGTTCCGAGTAAAAGGGAGTAGTTCCGTACAACATTTCGTACCTGAAAAGAGGGAACTTTCGTAAATTACCGAATTTTTCGCAATGGTGACTCACATGCAGATTCCGAGGGACCACCAGTCGCACTCTTTTCCGTATCTTCCCCGTCCGTCTTCCATCGCCCTCAAAATCTCCGGTGAAATGTAATCCGGCGTTCCGACTGCTACATTTGAGGCAACGGATCCGTCGGGCAGAATTCGCAGACAACTTCCGAAATCGGCGAGCCGGATGTGTCCCTGCATGTCCAGAAGCACGTTGTCCGGCTTCACATCGCGATGAACGTATCCTAATCGATGAAGAGAATCGATCGCAAGAACCATTTCGGCTATGTAGAACTTGGCCATCGACTCGGGAATGTGGTCGACGAACTTCGAGAGGAGGGTCAGCATGTCTCCGCCGATGTAGTAATCCATGACGAAGTACTGAAAACATCATTTTATTTTTTGAAAACTTTCAACTGCAAAAAAGACTCACCAGGTTCTTTTCATCCTGAAACGCGTAGTGCAAATTGGTGATCCACCTCCGATCTCCGTACACCAAAACGTCTCTTTCCTCTCGAAAACAGGCGGTTTCTGCTCGTTTCACCATTTCCCACTTATTCAGAATCTTCATCGCGTAGATCTCGCCGACGCCACGCATCCGAACAACGGCAACTTCTCCGAATGCTCCTTTTCCGATAACTTTGAGCACTTCGAAGTCGTCACGGCATAGCCGCAACGTCTTCGCTTTGCTGATCACTGATTTTACTGCAACAAATCATATTCAAAGATGAATAACGAATATGTATTTATCAGGTTGTTTTTATCTCATTTATTCCAATGTTGATGTTTATTTTTTGAAAACACTCAAACTTGGAACCAAATCAAAACTATTAGTTGAAGTTTGACTTTTTAAAATTTTCGTTTCAAACGAATTCCCACCTGATTCTACAAATTCGGCGATGCATTTTTCTTTTCGTAATGTACTGTTACAGCATTCATCGTACAGACAGATGAGGGAATCTGAAAACGAATCCAAGTTTTTACAAAAATCGATAATCCGATCCACGCTGACCTATAAGGGTTTCGAACGAAAGCGCTTCGGGCCTCTTGCTCGGGCCATCCATATAGATTCCCTCGAGATTTTTGAGGCGAACCGGCGCCGAACCGTCGGGCGGCCCTTCCGCCGCCATTTTGCTGAAAATTGGCTGAAATTTAGAACGGGAGAGTATCGTATATGAACGAGGAAAAGCGTTGTTTTTGCCGTTTTTTCGTTTTTCCGACCGGGTTAACACTATTAGAAAAGGGACAGAGATAAGACAGTTTTTGTTGACTTTTTCAATTTTTGTTGATAAGCTAGTATGTTTTTGAATCGGAGGGTGGGAAATTTGAAAAAAAGGAAAGAGTGCAGACAGAAAACTACACGGGATGAGCGAAAAAAAAGATGAGAAGAGAGGGCGAGTTGTGGGAAAATTACACTACTTTTCCCTTCGTCGCCGGACACAACGCGGTCGTTGATTTGATTAGTTGGCGCACTTTGCGTGACACCGCAACTGCGCAAAGCGGACAGTTGGCGCGTTTGCCGATCTCGCCGAGCGCGCGCGCGTATCGCAGCCGGGCATTTGTCACAAAAGAGGGAGAAACAGAGGGAGAAAGTGAGAGGGATAGAACGGGAGGAATGACCCCTACAACGCATCCGAGGATTAAGAAGAGTGTCGAAATAGGGACGAAAAACGACGGCTGGTTCGAAATGTGACATGAACACGGAGAGAGAAGCCGAGAAGAAGCGGGGAGTTGTTCGCTGCTACTACTACTACTGCTACAGCTAAACCTAATACTAAAAGTATTTATATGTTTACACAAATCGGAACCAATATACATTTAGTTTCAACGACGACGACGACAGCGACACGAGGAGACGAGTGAGAAGGAGAAGAGCGCTAAAGGGGGGTCACAGGGGCAGAAGCCGGGGAGCTTTGGGAGACGGAAGAAGCGGGGGCAAAAGAGTTTGAAATCGAATCTGGGGGGAAGGGAAGATTTTTGGAAGAAGATAGAGTTGCGAAAGAAAACTGGGGGACCTCTGAGTCAGGCATAACCATCACAAAATAGCTAGCGACACAAAAGACAAAAGAGATAACACGCGGAAATCATATTCAGGAAGCCTGACTGAAGGAGCTTTCGCCCTAATGTCAATAATCACTAAGCAAACTATAGTACTTACATAAGTGCGCAAATGTGCATCGCCCTCTCTCTCTCTCCTTCCCGCGCCCGGGAGCAGTTGTGCTCTCTCGGGCTCGCGGAGCACACGCGGGGAAGTAAGGAAGAACTGGCCAAGAGAGAGAGAGAGAAGGGGAGAGAGAGAGGCGGGTGAAGTGGTTTGCCGGACGGAAGCGGAAGAAAACGGCCCGGATAAAATTGTCAGGAAGCGCCGGCAAACGCAACGCCGGGGCGAAAGACAGTGATAAATATTGCGTGGTGGACAGATGTTCTCTTTTGCATGCTCAAGAGGCAACCACACGCACACAAAGCGGATTGGGTAACAGGATTTGCATTTTGAATTATGCTTCTTCAGCGGGCGCCTCCCCTCCCCCCTTACTGTACGTTTGAACATGTTTTTAAAACGTTTTCTGTCCGATTCTCGATGGAGCGCCTTTGCTCACTCCCCGAAACTGTAATTTCGAATTTCTTTCGATTACTCGGAGCAAGTTCGAGGTGATGGCCGCCCGTGAAACGTGGCAGAGGAGAAAGTGCATCACTTTTTTTCAAATCCCGCGCCATTTCTCGCTAATGTCGCAGCGCCAACGCCTCCCGAAAGCGCCCGTCTCGCACAACATCCACTGTAAAGACTGCGGAGAGACGTTCACGCGCCAGGATGCTCAGACGGGAAGAGTGATTCGGATTCAAGATGAAATGTACCACATCTCTTGTCTCAAGTGCACCGTTTGCCAGGTACGTTTTCTCAAATTCTTTATCGATCGGTGCATCGATACACAAATTGCAGCGTCTTCTCGGAGTGACGCCTTGCTACCCTGTTCACGGCTCTGGCTCCGGCTCGCCGTTTCAGTGCACAGACTGCCATCGCGAGGCGACGGCGCCAAAGTGTCACGGGTGCAAAAAGCCGACGTTCGAGAAATGCGTAGCGGCGTTTGACGTCTTCTGGCATGAGAGTTGCTTCAAGTGCCGCGGCTGCAACAAGCCGTTCAAACGTGAATCAGAAGTTTGTTAGTCTGTAATCGATGACACAGTTTGCAGATCACGAGTACGTGGTGCACGAGGGATGCGGCTACGACGAAGACTGCTTCTACCGTCTGATTGAAGGCGTCGTCACGCCGGAAAGAGGACAGATTCGAGAGTGAACCGCTTGAAATTTATCAAAATCTTATAAACTGGTTTTTAAATTAAAAATTGAAGTAACAAAACAGGTCAGAAATTTTGATGCAACCGACGAATCGTGGGGGGAAGATCATTGGAAGTGACACAATGCGGATATACCAGCTCTAAAGAAACAAATCGGAAAAGAAAGTGGAAATTCGAAAAAAAAAACAAAAACAAAAAGGAACTAAATAATAAAAAAAAACAGAGGCTTGAAACAAACGTGGATAAACAAGGAATGAGGCGGATTTCAATAGTCGTCATCGTAGTCGTCATCGTCGTTGTCGAAATATTCCTGGTTGTAGACAAGTGGCGGGATGAGCTGAAATTAACGAGTTCTGCATGTTCCTTCTCATCTCGCTTCTCACCTCCGGATGTGTCCCGCTGATATGCTCGTTACAGTCGAACTCTGATTTGAACGTTTTCAAGCATGTCCAGCAGAAGTGGGCTCCGCAGACGCACTCCATGTGCATGCAGCCGCCATCCTTTTCGATTCCGTGGCCGCAAATGGGACAGTCCTTCACATTCTCTCCGGCCTCCTTGCGGTACACCGCGAGCAGTTCGCCGGTTCTCCTCTCTTTGCAAGTGCCAGTGTGCACTGCCTCGAGACAGCGAGAGCAGTATCTGACGCCGCACGGACCGCACTTCCGAACACGAGTAGCATTGGCAGGACGACGGACTCCGACGCAGTCTGCCGTCGGGCACGGCTTCAGAATGCCGACTTTCTGCGTCAGAGCCTTCTCTTTGGCTTTCGACATGTAGAGCCGAAGCTTCGAAGAGTCGAGTTCTTGCAGCCGACGGTTACCTCCGCGGAGCAGAAACTGAAACAAGAAATAATGTTTGGACGAAAGGAAGCTGGAAGAACTCACGAGAATCTCGGTCGGAGTCCACGGCTCCTTGCACTCTTCGACAATGCACTTCACTGAAAAGTGGGCTCCTTCTCCAGTGAACGAGCTGAGGACTTGAAGATTGGCGCATTCGCGGCACATGACATGACTGCACTCCGGACGGAAAAAGTCCATGGAAGTTGAGAAGCTGTCGTGACACGCCGGGCACTTCGCAGGTTCCCTGCCGTTCTTTTTCTTACGGTAGTTCTCTCTTTCGCTGGCTTTATCGAGTGCCGCGATGAGCAGTTCGTACGCCTCGACGGTGCCAGTGTACTCGATTTCGCGTGTCCACCTATTCCATTTGAGACTTTTGATACCCTGACACTTTTGCAGATCGATCAGCATCTCTTCGAATCCGCTGTGATGGCTCAGATCATTGAAGAACGGAACATGCATCGGGATGTCCGTTCTCACTTCGATGCTCGACTTCAACGAACGGTAGCGCCGGAGATCTTCGACGGCAGCCGCTGCCTTGTCGCCGAAGAGATGGATCACTTGTTGGAACTTGTCGACGTCGACAAGCAGCTCGTCCTCGTACGCGTCGGCGAGACTGTACGCGTACTGCTCGCCGACTCCGAACATCAACTCGGGACACTCGCTTCCCGGAAACACCACCGGCTCGAGCATGTTTCTGAGGGTCGCGAAGCTCTCGCTGACCTTCTCGGGGTGCCATCCCTCCACACCGATCTCTCCGATCGAATCGTTCCTGCACCACTTGTCCAGAACGCGGATTCGCTCTCCATAGTTGACCGGGAGCGACACGAGCGTCTCGTCGTAGGATCGGATGGTCTCCTCAAAGACGACTCTCATGCGACGGCTGATAATCATCGTCTTCTGGTAGATTGGGACGACGGTGGGCTGAAAACGGAGATGATCAGATTAATTGTATCGAAAAGAATGGAGGACTCACATTGGAGCCGTCGATTTCAAAAGGAGCATCAGACAGTTCGAGCATGATCGATTCGAGGACCTTCTTTCCTTTGTCCAAGTTGTCGAAGTTGACTTTGAACTCGTCTCCGAACGCGTGCGAGCACTCGACGTCCCATTTGAAGCTGCTAAGGTTTCTACTGAACTTCTTGATGACCTTGTCGATATTTCTGACGATCTCTTCCTTCTCATTGGTGACGCCTTCAGTGAAGACGATGTGGCACATGATCCTCTCCAGTGTGCCCGCACACATCTCCTTCGCGTACATCTTCATGATGAAGGTCTCCGCACTGATGGCTGAGATCGCCGCTCCCTTTTGTTCTCTCGTGAAGAACTCGACGTCCATGATCTGAGCGTTCGGTATTTTTCTTTTGAATCGCTTCTCGATCCACTCCTTCTCCAGCGTGTCGATCGATCGGAAGGACTTGACGGTCCTCGGATCGATTTTCGCTGAGACGGTGCCGTTGTAGTCGATGAGAAGCAACTGTTTCGCTTCCCACGGATTGATTACGAGCTGCGGATCCATTCCGTACTCCAATCGGATCGAGTGGTCCGCACCCGGAGGCGTCAAAGTCACCTGATCCGCGTGGAGTCTCTCGAGAACGCCTTCTTCAGCAAACTTTCTCAGAAACATCTCCATCCTCATTTCGGGATTGAAGTGTGGATCGGCCCTGATCTCAACGGTTCCCTTCGAGACGACCACGTACGCGAACTCATCCTCTTCGTTGATTATTGAAGACGTGTTGAGCTGAAAGATATTTGTTCTGCTTTGATCGTCACTTTCCCAACGACTCACCCATTTCAGAGCGGTGCGGATCTTTTCCGGTCCGAGAGGAAGTTGGACCGCGCGTGATCTCCATCGCGGACCATTCTTGTTCTTTATCATTGTACCGAATTTCCGGACCAATCGAGCGATGGCGTCGTTTCGAACGGTGTAGGCGTTGTCGAGTCTCTCGAAGCACGCCTCCGCCAGGCAGTTTCCCCTCAACGGCCCGTCTCTGTCGGGTGAGATTTCCTGAAGACGAAGAAGACGTGGGGTGATGAATGTGTGGAAGGTGCTTACCGTTGGAGGATCCGGAATCACGTCATCGATCTGCGATGTCCAACGGATTTGTCCAACGAATGCCATTCTGAATCACCAATCGATAATCACTCTGCACAATCGTATTGTCGAGAGGAAAACAGTTCAATAGCGAGCAAAAAACACACTGTTATCAATAGCTCCACTTTTTCCGTCTAACAAACAAGTGAAGGTTTATCAGAAAGGCTTAAAGAATCTTGATGGGCCCCCAATAATTAAAGGAAAAGTGTTTGAAAAATGAGAGAAAATCGAAAGGAAGGTGGGTTAAGTGTGGTAATCGAATGAGGGAGATCCTATTGACTTCCGACCCCCACAATTCGAATGTTATCTAGACGATGCGCAGGCAGCGAAAGACGACCTCTCGGTTCGGCACGCAACACGCCATTACTCGGAAATCGATTTTTCGTGGTGGTATGTGTCAGTGACGCAATGCACACTTGTATGACTCTTGCATGTAGATGACGTGGCATCACGGGCCTCTCAATTTTAAATTGAATTCATTTATTGGTCAAACCATATTGTTCTTTTGCATGTCATTTCTCAACGTCCAATGGAACAATTCCGGGAAAATAAAATAAAATGATGTGTGAGTTTTGGGGTTTCGGTTTGGGATTGGGTGGGAGCAGCGAAAAAAAAAGAGGAAAAGAGGGGGGAAAACTAGAAATATCACTATTTGAAAGGGGGTGTGAAATGTGAAAGAATCGGTCTCACACAAAGAAATGGTCCTTCTCGTTTCGTTTTTGTGTTAATTGAAACTATTCGGCAAGGTAATACAAAACTAAAAATGGCGAAAACTACCCAATAAAAGACAACACTTGTTTATGATTACAAAATTAAGCGAAAATGGTTCTATCGTCGACTCGTTCTTCGTTGTGGAAGTGCAGCAGACGAGCCTGAAATGAGTGGACGGTTGGGA
The DNA here is from genome assembly GCA_963570955.1 of Caenorhabditis afra. Lineage (NCBI taxonomy): Eukaryota > Metazoa > Nematoda > Chromadorea > Rhabditida > Rhabditidae > Caenorhabditis > Caenorhabditis afra. The sequence continues at coordinate 4,215,115 of OY751536.1, read as the reverse complement.
ATGGGTCGACGGGAAACAAGGGGAACGTACGATGTTGGCACGGACAAGAACAGACACAAACAAGAAGAAGACTGACGAGGACAACACTGAAAACGACACAGAAGACGTGACGACAGACAGAAGACGTCGCGTACCTTCGGACAGAATCATTGCGTTCGCCAACTCTTCACCGTTCTGGTTGCGAATTGTGCACAGGTATTCGCCAAAGTGCTTCTTCTCGACGTAGTTGATCGAAAGCGACGAACTGGATTCTGACGTTGTGATGGTGAAGCCGTCGAGTCCTGAAGGTTGAAGACGTGCGCATGCTGTTTTAGAAGACGTGGATGCTTACCGTCGATCAACTCGTCGCCGTTGTAGTACCACTTGCACGTCGGGACAGGTGTGCCAGAGAACGAAGCTCGCAGCTCTGCTCTGAAATCAGATGAGCGTCTCAATGGGATTCAGCGCTGAACGCGTACCTGTTCTTCTCGCACGTCTGCACGGAAACCGGTGACTCATTGAACTTTGGCTTCTCTCCGACGGTCCTGAAAACATCTTTCGTCTTTCAGGGAGGGACAGGGGACCGCTTACTTGGTGGATGGTACAACGGTCAGTTCCAACTCGGCGTTGGCTTGTCCGGATGCGTTGATCGCCGTCAACGTGTACTTTCCGGCATCGGCACGAGTCACGTTGCCGATTCGCAGGATGAACGTGTCACCCTCGTTTCTCATCTGGAACATCGTCTGGATTTTCAGAAGACGTGCCCTCTCGCACTCACCATGTATCGTTCTTCGTTGCTCAATTTCTGGTTCGCCTTGGACCACGTGATGACCGGGTCCGGGTGCCCGATGACTTTTGCGCGCAGCTCCGCACTGGCTCCCGGGTCGGCTCTGGTCTTCGGCTCGTAATCGAACACTCGCGGCGCTTCTTCAGCCACCGATCGTTCGTTGCCTGGAAACGGAATAGTTTCTTGGTGGAAGTTCGGGAATGCACACTCACTTCTGACATCTAACAGCATTGTGCAACGCGCAATACCAAATTGGTTCTTGGCTTCCACAGTGTACTCGCCACCGTCTTCCGGGAAGACATCGGCTATTGTGAGGAAGACCTGTAGACGTTTTCAGATTCAGAAGCAACGATGGCTTCGACCCTACCATCTTTTCAGATCGAGAATAGCTGAACGAAGGAGAGTCCACAATGGTGACTTTGTTGCGGAGCCAACGGATTTGAAGGGGCTCGGAGGCCTGAACGAGCTCAGCAGCAAGCTCGACACGGCTTCCGTCGACCACTTTCCGCACTGATTTGATCTTTTCGAATCTGAAATCGAGATAGAAAGTCAGTAGAAGCTGAAGATTGCATGATAGGTACCTGAAGAGTGGAGGGATTCCTTCAGCAGCATTGGGATCCATTCCACTGACTTGCAGATTCATCTGGAACTTTTGTTAGTTGTCAAATAAGTCGTTGACGATGTCTTACCGTTGATTGTGCTTTTCCGTGCTCGTTGACTGCCTCGCAAGAGTAGGTTCCTTCGTCGTCCGGTGACACTGAGAGGAACTTCAGTGTGGCACACTCACCATCGTAAGACATGGTGTATCTAGAGAACTTTTGATTGGTTAGGTTCTTGGGAAGATCATACCGGTCAGCTTGTGGTAACAGAGGGACAGAGTTGCGAGTCCATTGGATCGAGGCGCACGGATATGCACTGACCGAACATTCCACGCAGAGGGACTCGCCCAGATTTACCTGGAACACCCTTATCTCCGAGCTCTCTTCTCTCGGCGTTCAGTACCTGAGACCTGCCAGGCAGGACTTCGATGAAGTTGGGGGCTTTCGCCTCCTTTCGACTTTTCCGTTTAGCCACTTGAGCGGCAGAATCTTCTTTATTGGGTAGCACATCGATCTGTGAATGGGAATTGAGACGAAGATCCGGGTTAAGGATTGGGAGTACCTCTGATGTACAGGTGACGATTCCTTCATTGTTTGCAGCAGTACAATTGTAGAATCCTTTGTCGAAAGTAGAAACGTGATGGACCTGCAAATCGGTGGATTCTCCAGCAGCTACTCATCCCTCGGACTCACCTCCAGATAGTAAAAGTCCCCGTCGTTGTAGATAGAATACTTGTTACCAGTCTCCAAAATGATACCTTCCTTATCCCAGTGAACCTGGGGCATTGGGTTGCCGCTGATCGCGGTCTTCAAGCGCAACGACTTGTACTCCTCGAGAATCTTCTTCGGCTTCGGCTTCACCATGAACTTGGGCCGACACACGCGCTTGTTCCGGGTGCTAATCGCAGCACGCACCTCGTCCAAAGCGGTGTTGGCGGCACTCTCGGGCCGACTGTCCGTGGACATCCGGGGCTCCTCGAGTTGCAGACTCATGGCGAGCGCCTTCGCGAGCTTCTCCGCGTCATTGGTGGTGCTTCGGTGAGGACGCAGCTTCCTTCCGAGCTTTCCCGCGACGGCGGCAGACGCTCCGGCTTTCAAATCCATATCTTCCAGGCCTTGCAAGAACATGGGCGCAGCTCCCTTCTTGACTCTTGCGGTGGCGGTTGAGGCCCTCGGATGATCTTCAGAGAAAGCGACTTTCGGTTGTACGGCAAGCACTGGTTCGAGTACGTGCTTGAACTGTGGCGGCTCGGCTTTGCGTCGTTCGTCGGACACGTTCAACCTTCCGGCGGTTCGCAGCACACCGTGGATGTTGGACGCCTCGACGTAGTACATTCCGAGACTCGCCAACGAGACGTTCTTGATCGAGAGAACGCTCGTCGTGTCGGTGGGGAAAGTGATCTTGACATCCTTTCCCTCGATGACCTTCTTTTCGTTGTGATACCAGGTCAAGTCTGGCGTTGGGAATCCGGCGAGTTCGACGGTGAACTCGATGTTCTCCTTGAGAGGAGTCCACGTGTCCTGGAGACACTTGACGAAACGTGGCGGTCCGGCGGGCTCATCTGAGAGTTCACCGACCAGAAGATAGCACTGTGTGGTCGCCTGTCCGGATGGATTGGTTGCCACACACTGGTAAGTTCCCCGTTGTTCTCGCATCACTCGCTCGGACTTGAGCTCTGCGACCTTGCCAAACCGACATTCAGTCCAGCTGGTCGTCGAGCTCGTCAAGTTGGTCTTCTTTCCCGAGTCATCGGTGTAGATCCATTCGAGAGTCGGCTCGGGAGATCCGGTCACGTTGCAGCTTAGTGTGGTCGGATGTCCGTTGACGATTCCCATGTCGGTGAGCGGGATTGTGAACTTCGGAGCAACGTTCGAGAGCTCGCTGGCGGGCTTCATTCGTTGCACGATGACTTGAGTTTCGGCGATGACGGCGCCGTTCGCATTCTCGGCTTTGCAGCTGAAAATGCCGGAAGTTTTGGAGACGACGCACTCGGCGATCAGATGGCTCTCGCCGTCTCCGGTGACAAAGTGATGGTAGATTCGGTTCGTTCGTAGAATCTCGCGACCGTCTTTGAGCCATGTGACGGTTGGTTTCGGCTCTCCGATAGCTTTGGCGACCAATGTGAACTGGCCGCCCTCGTTGACCTCGATGAGCGAAGGAGGAGCACGGATGAATCGGGGCTTCTCTTGCTTGTCGTCGAGAGCCTGAGCAATCACAAGATGCGAGTCGGTTCCGGTGGTCTTGGCAATCATGACCATGCTGGAGGTGGAGTCGACTCCGGAGACACTCGTGGCCGAGCACACGTAGACTCCAGTGTCATCCGACTCGCACTTGGAAATCGAAAGACGGCAGGTTCCGTCGTCTTCTTGAACCTGTCGTATCCTTCGGGTCGTCGAAACACGCTCTCCGTCCTTGGTCCAACTGATTTCCGGAGTCGGAAACCCTTCCACTTTGCACTCGAGAGTCAAATTGTGACCGAGAATCGAAGTGGAATCAGATAGCGTCTGGGTGAACGACGGAGCAACGAATTTGGTGACGTCTTCAACGGTGACGTGGCATTCGCTCTCCGCATATCCGTACTTGTTCGTCACGACGCATCGATATTTTCCAGAGTCGGGCGTCTGAACGGTGTGACAGACGAGACGATGGTTCGACTTCTTGTCGCTGGACAACTCGTACCGTCCCGCGGACTCGATGCGCTCGTCGTCCTTGAACCACGCGACAGTGCTTTCGGATCTTGAGCTGATTCTGCACGACAACACAATCTGCTGACCAGCCTGTGCACTCTCGTTGATCATGGATTTCTGCACCACCGGAACCAGATTCCTCTCCAAAGAGTGGTCCGGAGTGGTGGCGAGAGACGGCTCGCGGTTGAAGATGGTGACTTGACAAGAAGCGGACGCCTGTCCCAGCTCGTTCTCGATGAAGCAAGTGTAGATGGCGTCCTCTTCTTGAGACTTCAGATTGAGGGTTGATGACGTGGCGGTGCTGAGGATGTTGATCTTCTCATCGGGAACGACTTGAAGGTTTGCCTTGTACCACTTGACGGATGGCGCCGGGCTTCCGGAGAACTCAACGACGATTTCAAAATCGTCATCACGGTTGGCAACGATCTTTGTTTGCGGGAGGACAGAGAACTGTGGGGCTTGGCCTGCGGAGGCGGTCTTCAGTGTCTCCTTCATCTCCGCCCACTCGCCGAGTCCCTTCTTGTTCTTTCCGGCGACTCGGAAAATGTACTCGGTGTTCGGAGTGAGTCCGGTGACTTCTAGTTCGACATTCTTTGTGGATCCACAGGCAGTCCAGGATCGTTGATCGGGACATCTCCTCTCCAGTTCGTAGCTATCAGAAGGTCCTCCTTCCGAAGCGGGAGGAGCATCCCACGCGATGGTCACTCTATCAGTCTTCGAGGCGGCGGAAGGTCTCGGGAGTCCGGGTCTTCCTGGTTTCTTCTTGTCGTCGTCCTTCTTGTCCACCTTCTTTTTCTCCTTCTCCTCCTTCTTCTCGACGGCTTTCGTGACCGACACCTCCGTGTTCTGACGCACTTTTCCCTTCTCGTTCTTCGCCGTGATCGTGTATGTTCCCTCGTCCTCCACACCTACGTCTCTCACCACAAGTTGATAGTTGACTCCATCGCACTTCATCTGGATGCGGTCGCTTTCGACGAGCTCGCTATTATCCTTCAACCAAACCACTTCCGGTGTTGGCGACCCATTCAAGTCGGCCTGAATCGAGAGAGTCGCGCCCTCGGGCACATTGATTTTCGGTTTTGGCTCGATGATGAAGTAGGGGAGCGAGGGAACGGCAATCTTTGCCTCGCCTCCGGCAATTGTGAGTTGCGCCGAAGTGTGCACGTCTCCGAACTGATTCGTCGCCACTGCCGTGTAAGTTCCGCACTCCTCGTCGGAGACGTTCTCGATGACGAGAGTGGCTGTGTTGTCGTCGAACAGACGCGTCTTGTAATTACTCTTCGACTGCTGAAGTGCCTTTCCGTTGTGCAGCCACACAACTTGGGCCACCGGATTAGCGTATGACTGACACGTGAACGTGGCCGTCTCGCCGGACTGCCTCAAAACAACGTCTTGCAACTTTTTGACGAACGTCGGCATCTGTGTGACGTGCTCGGCGGCGTCTGGCTTCTCCACAACCACACACGCTCTCGTCTCGACGGCTCCGTTCTTGTTGCTCACTTTGCACACGTACTGACCGTTGTGCTCATCGTGCGCTTCGTAGATCTTCAGGAAAGCAACTCGTCCGTCGAAGTAGGTTCGCAGTGTGCGACTCTCGGCCACCAGTTTTCCGTCGTGGTACCATTCGATGGTGGGAGTCGGGAATCCGTCCACTTCCACTTCGAGAAGCTCTCGATTGCCTTCTGTGACGGTGGCATCGGAAAGCGGGCGCGTGACGACCGGCGGTCTCTGGATCTCTCCTCCGAGCACCGACGGCGACCTGCTCCGGCTTCTGCTCCTGCTTCTCACGGGAGTCAGTCGCGTCTTTGCCAGTCCCATGTCGACCACTTTGACGGTGCAGTGGGTGAAATCCTTGCCGAGACTGTTCACTGCCTCGCAAGTGTACTCTCCCGCGTCGTCCATCACCACATTCATGATGTTCAGTCGCGAAACTCCCTTTCTGTCCGTGTACTGCAGCATGCGATTCTCGATGATCAGTTTGAGTCCGTCCTTGTACCAAGTGATGGTCGGAATCGGTTTTCCGGACACACAGCACTCGAGCACGATCTCGTTTCCTTCGCAGGTCGAGCAGTTGACTAGTGGCTCCAAGAACTTGGGCTTCGTGTGATCCTTGTCGACCGCTTCCTTGATCTCGACAACCGAGAAGCTCTGGGCGACTCCGTGAATGTTCTCGGCCTCGCAAACGTATCTTCCCTTATCCTCATCTCTCGCTCCGATGATGTGGAGAGTGCAGACGCCGTTCTCGTGTCTCACTTGCTTGTTCGACATGTCGATCGGCTGATCGTCCTTCATCCATTTGATGTTCGGATGCGGAGTTCCGGACACGGAACACACAAGAGTCAGATCAGATCCCTGCGGAACCTCTCTCGGCGTCGGAAGCTGCATTCTGAACCTCGGCGCCTTCGATCCGTCGATCTTCTTGCTTCGTTTCGCGAGTAACTCCTCGATTCTCACGCAGCACACAGTGTGCGCCTTTCCGATTTTGTTCTTCGCCAGACACTTGTACTCTCCGCTGTCTTCTGCGTACGCATCGATGATTGTCAACGAGTAGTTGCCGCTTCCGTCGTCGAATTGAAGACGGTGACGTTGCGAATGCTCGATCTCCGAATCGTTTCGGAACCAGTTGATCTCCGGGGCTGGGTTTGCCTTGATGTTGACTTCAAGCTTCAGAATATCCGATTCGGAGCACTTGACGTCGCTGAGTTGCTTTCCGAATGACGGAGCGAACTGTCCGTCTGGAATGACGACGGTCAGTTTGGCTTCGCTCTCGCACTCTCCGAAGGCGTTCTTTCCAACGGCCTTCCAATTTCCTTCATCGGTGGCGTCGACACTCAGAATGTGTAGTTCGTAGCGTCCCTTGTCGTGCTTCCGCAAGTAGTTGCTGTCGTTGACACTGATATGCTCTCCATTGTGATACCATTCGACTGTCGGCTCCGGAAGAGTGGTGTTGGTGACCACAAGAACCTTCGGCTCGCCAATCTTCGCCTCGTCGTCTTGAAGCAGATGGTGGAAGTTTGGCGGCATGTCGATCATCTCTTCAACGACGACCACCTTCGACGTCTTCCGATCTTTCTTCTTCTCGATGACAGCTGGCGACGTCTCTGACTTCTTCTTCTTCTTGTCGTCGGTCTTCACAGACAGCTTGGCGTGAGTCATGATGCTTCCCAAGTCGTTCGTGGCTCTGCACGTGTACTTTCCGGCGTCTGACTCGGCAATGTTCTTGATGGTGAGCTCGGCGAGTCCTTCGTTGTAGAACGAGTCGAACTTCATCGACGGTACCGTCAACTCCTTGTCGTCCTTGAACCACTGAACCTTCGGAATCGGCATGCCATCAACGTCGCACGAGAGAGTCGCGATGAGATCTCCGACATTGGCGACGATGTCTTCGAGTTGCTTCTTGACGCTCGGAGCAGTGTCCGAGTCGAACGCGATGTTTCTCTCGAAGACGCCGTCCATCGTGAGTCTTCTGAAGATGGCTCCTCTCTTGGCGAGTCTTCCGATCGGCAGAAGATCGTCCGACCATCTCTTGAGCGACAGGAAATTCCTCTTCTGTCTGGCCGGAACGGCACTCTTGTCCGCCTTCGGTTGCATCTTCTGAAAGAAGAACGTCATTTTCTGAAGGAAATCGGAAATTCAGTTAGTAAAGTAAGTACCTTGACATATTCGGACAAGTCATTGAAAGCGGACAACATAGGACCCTGAACACACAGAACATAAAATAAGGACACTCGAGGACAGTGAGCCTACCGTAATCCACGGGTGTCGGAGAGCGTCCTGCACGGACATCCGCTTCCTCTTGTCCTTGATCATGAGCCGACAGATGAAGTCCTTCGCTAGATCTGACACGTCATCCCAGCTCGGGTCGTCAAAGTCCCAATCAGCTGCGGAGACGTTGGCAAGCGTGTCCTCATCGCTGTCCCCAAGGAATGGCGAGAGACCGGAGAGCAAGACGTACGAGATGACACCCACGGTCCACATGTCCGTCGAGAGACCCACTGGCTGATAATTGACGACTTCTGGAGCACAGAACTCTGGGGTGCCGAACAGCAGCTTCACGCTCTTCTTCGGATCCAATTTGCGCGCGAGGCCGAAGTCGATGATTTTGAGGTCGGTCGAATTCTTGGCCTTGAGCAGGATGTTCTCTGGCTTCAAGTCCAAGTGCACAATCTGGTTCTTGTGCATATGAGAGACTCCCAAAAGGATCTGGTGCATGTAGTCTCTCACTTCCTCCTCACTCATCAGCGAGTCGTCCTCGAGGATCTTCTCGAACAGTTCACCTCCGGAGACGAACTCCTCGATGAGCCACATCTCGTTTCCCATGTCGAATGCTTCGTGGAGATTCAGGAGTTTCTCGTGGTGCAGCTGGTTCATCATGGCGATCTCGTGGATTACGTTCTCCTTCTTCACTCCTGGGCGCACTTGCACCATCTTCGCAGCCCACGTCTTGCCGGTGGCTCGTTCGGTTGCTCGGTACACAGTTCCATAGGCTCCCTTTCCGAGCTCCTCGTGGATGATATACTTGGCTTGCAAATCGTTGGGAAGGCGATGGATGTCGATCGTCTTGTACTCGGAGACTCCCGTATCCTTGGCCACCTTCTCGTAGTCGACCGACTCTTGCTCTTTCACTTTCACTTCTTTCTTCTTCGGCTCCTCGACGACGCGGCTCACATCCTTCACGAACACCACCTCCGACTCCTCGGAAGGCTCCGATTGTCCGAACGTGTTGTCGGCGCGAACGCGGAAAGTGTAACTTTCGCCGGGAACCAGATTGAAAAGAGTGATGAACGCTTGTTTCGTCACTTCGGCCTTGGTCCAAGTCTTGCTCTTCTCCTGCAATAAAGCGCGTTGCTCCTGGAGACGGGGCTCTTGAGAAAGGAATGCGTTTCTCTTTCTCTCTTCCGCTTCCCCGAACCACTCACCGTGCACATCTCGACAGTGTAGTTTCTGACCGGAGAGCCGCCATCGTTCGTCGGAGCCGCCCATCTGAGACGCACCGAGTCGAGGTTCTGATCCTCGACGGCTGGTTTTCCTGGCGGTGCTGGACGGTCGGTGACCTACAAAAGACCAAGTTCTTCTTCTTCTTCTTCCTCTTCTTCTCGTCTCCCGTCCGATGGCACGAGTTCCCTCCTTCTTCGCGTTGCTCTCTTTTTCGACTCGCGGTTCTTCTCACAATACCAACAAATGAAGTTTGCGATGCGATGATGAAGAAGAAATTCGCACATCGGCGGGAGAAAACGGGACGAATGGGGGTGATAGATAGAGAGAGGAAAAGAGAGAAAGAAGTGGAAAGGGGGTGGAGCTGGTTTTTTGGGCCACTTCCTCTTTTTCTCTCTTTCCCTCTCTCGCCAATTTGCACAAAGTATTCCGAATTGGCTTACTTCCAATCGCCCCCATCGAATTTACTCCGTCCCTTTTTGCCTCCCTCTCTCTCTCTCTCTCTTGCCTCCCGGAATGAGAGAGAGAGAGAGAGAGACGAGACGATAACAAACTTTCTGCCTGCCCCCCTTCAACTCCCGGACCACTTCATTTTTCCACATTTTCAGTATTCTCCCTCTTTCCTTCCAGATCGGACAGCCCTGTTTCCAACAAGACGCCTTCTGGCACTCTGGAAGGTTCCGACGAGGAGCCGATCACTCGCGAGAAACGCCGCCTGTGTGTGTGATCAATGGTGATTCCGACGGTAAGTATCTGCCCATCCGAAAAGCGATAAAAGCGGTTGAGTCAACACAAAACACGTCGATTACCGATGGCGAGAAGAGGGGTGATGATTACTGCTTGTTCCTACTTGTGTCAACATGATTCTTCTATGTATCCACATCATGTGGAAACACGTTGAGAGTCGGGACAGAGGTTTCAAGAGTGACGTGGCACTAGGGAAGAGCGAGAAAAAGAACGATCTGATGAGAAATAACACGTACCATGTCTGATTTCAGGGTAACAATGCGATGGTGGGAGGAGAATGGTCAGTTTGTTTCTTCCTTCTCACACAAGTATGTCTAGCACCGAGGAATGATGCACGAAAAGCCCGCAATAACCATCGCTTGCCGAAAAAGTGGCATAATTAGTAGTGGTCCGGTGGTTTGTGCTATCGGATTTCGTGCCCTCGTCAGAAGCTGCCTCTTCATGCCCTTCGGGCCGTTTTCATTTCAAAAAGTAGTCCCTTCGTTTCTCACCTGAATTCCGATCGCGTACTTGTCCTCTCCACACCGATTCTTGATCTTGAGCGCGAACTCGCCCTGATCCTGCGCGTCGATGCCGTTGATCGTGAGCACGGTGTTCAGCGCCGTCTTCTCGATCTGCCACCAATTCATATGGACGAGAGTATTTGTGCTGCGTGTGTTTGGGGGGCGAGAATGGCTTCTTCTTCTTCCCCTCATTTGGGTCCCCAGATAATAAGGAGCTCCTCTCCTTCTCTCATCAACATCGCCACGGCTCCTCCGACGACGACGACGTCCATCAAATTAAACCTACTCTATCCATCTCACACGCTCTCTCCCTCTTTTCTGTCTGTTTTTTCTTCCCCCCCCCCTTTTATGTATATTTTCTCACTCTCATATACTTTCCCGTTTCCTGTCACACTTTCGTGTCGCCTCGAACGCTAATTTCGAATTCCAACGTTTTCGCGTTCGCGCCTTCTCGCCCCGGGATCATAAAACCTGCGCGCGCCCGTCGTGCTCCATAAAGAATCGTGGCAGCTAAGGGAAGGCAGGTGCATAAATTGCCACTATGGCTCTCGAAAGTGGGGGGGGGGGCCCCGGAGAGCCCCGAAATTTATATATTTTGGTGTGGCACACCGCACGGAGGGCCAGGGGGACCTGAATTTTGAGGACCTCGTCAGATCCGTTTCCAGAATGGCTTTTAAAGACGACGGCCACAAGTTTCGCTTCTTCTTCTTCTTCGGGGATTGAGGGGTTGGCCTAGAATCACCCCCGGGGGAAGAGAAAACCTATGAATGTGGGGGTATCAAAACAGTATCACTAGCTTATTATTCCACTATTTCTTGTTTCTTTATAGAATAGTATAGCATAATTCAATTCTCTTCCCTAGTCCATAAATCTCTTTGATGAGACATTAGTAACAACTTTGGCACTTTAACAGTACTTTCCTAGTTCGGGAGCTTTTTATCGAAAACTTCTAGAACTATGAACATCTCCGGCCCAAGTCTGTTTATCCCGTGAAGTTCGAGTGAATACTTTCAAAGTTTCCCGGAACCCGTCGGTTCGCAGAAGGTCACTGATCGGTGGGATCTCCAAGACTCACCTTCATCTTGCGCGACTCCTCGATGACCTTTCCATTGTTGTCGATCCAAATCACTTCTGGCTGCGGCCGGCCTGTAAGAATTTCACGTCTTCAGAAGATCCCTCGTGACGTATCCATGGCCGAGAGAGAGGCACGAGTGCGCCCTGTGCTCTCCTCATCCCCATTCATTGCCCCTCTCTAATTTAATGGACCCTTTCCTCATTTCGTTCGTTTCGCCTCATTTATCCCCTCTCTCTCTTCGTTTTTCAAATTTCCAGTGCATTGAGACAAAAGCGACAAAGAAGGAGGCGGAAAAGAAAGGGAATCGATTGATTATTCAGAGTGTCAGGATGCATTCCTCGAGGTATGAGTTGGCACAGAAGACAGGTGATATGGATAAAGGGGAGCGCGCGCGTGTGTGCCAGAGTGTTACGAAGGCTCATTTCACACGTATTCCATTAACACTTTGCTTCCGAAAGAAAGAGATCTGATGAGGTGAGTTGACCGGGAGCGAATCTCCCGTAGAATTATTCATTGGGCAAGGATTCTCTTTGACCTTCAGAAGAAAATGCCCTCCATGCGTCATTTTTCCTTCCCGGGGGGCTCGCGGAGCCGCAAAAAGTTCACATGTCCCTTCGTCGCTCTTCCAAATAACCTAACACATAATCTAGTTGGTCGGCCTGATTTCTAAAACCTCCGCAGCCGCCGCCTCCTCCTCCTCTTCGCCCTTGCCGTTTTCTGCCTTCTTTTGCCACTCGGAGCCCATCTTTTTTGGCATCTCTTAGGAGGGAAACGGGGGCGTGGCTTGTCTTCTTGGCCGCGTGGTGGTGGTGGTGGTGGTGAGAAGAAAGACACGTCTTCTTCTTCTTCTTCTTCGTCTTTCCTTTCTCCTCTTCTCTCTCCTCCTTGCGCACAGAACGAAGAAGAAGAAGAAAAAGAAGAAGAAGAAGATCGGGGAAGAAGGAGAAGAAGATCCTCGCGCTATCTTTTCGACGACGTATTTACACGCACATCGAACTCATTTATTCATCCATCACCTGACGACGACGACCAAGAAGAAGAAGAAGAAGAGGTAGCCGAAGCCGAAGCCGAAGCAAGAAGACGTTGCCCCCCGAAGAAAACACGAAAAACATACGAGACACTTTCCTGACAAGTTGGTGTTGATTGATGACTGCCGTCTCCCGGATGACGACGACTACCTAGATCCCGATTCCCTTCCGATCCGCTCCCACCTATTCGTATTACTGTACTTCTCCTCTCCCGCTTAGCTATTCCGAAGCGGAAGAACACAATCTTCAAAGATGCCGACTATGTAAGTCTCACTCTCTCTATGAATCCGTGAGTAGTCCTTTCCAGCGCGCCTTTGTGTTTTTTCTAGGTCCATCCTCTTTCTTTCCACCTCCTTTCTCTCTCTATTCTCTTCAGTTTTTTCATTCCAATTATCGCCTCCTGACCTGTCAAACGCATTTACCACACAAACTTCATCCTCTATTCATTTCCCTCTCTCTGCCTCCGTTTTTTTCGACGGCTGCTGAGCGCTCTTCGAAAAAAAACGACTTCTGTTGCCTTCTGTTCCAGCCAAATCTCCGAACAATACACGACGATTGCTTGGGGGTTCTGACTGGAGTTCCGTTGTTTCTCTCCTCCTCCTCCGCCCAGTCTCTTCCTTAAACACTCTCCTCTGTTTGGCTCCGAGCTGCTCCCCGGAGCTCTAACATAAGCCATAATTGGGTAGCGGCCGGGACTCCCCTCCTTCAGAGTGTTTTATTATTATGAGTAGTGAGTGTCTAGAGTAAAGAAGAAGATGAAGAAAAAATATGACGCCTTCTTATTTCTTCGCCGGGATCTGACTGAATTGGTGGGAATTCGGATGGGTCATCCGGAAATAGACGAAGGTATCGGGTGTCGGATCCCACTTCAACCGCCCCTCGTCACACCACCAGAGGTCTGTGAATGAAATCAGAGAGACTTCGTTACCCGCACGTAACTTATCCAATCAAGCACCTGTCTCCAGAATCCGTCAAACATCAATCTCATTTTCCGGCTTGAACTTGTGGCCTTGTGAAGCCGTCGGCCGCTGGAACGACTCCTTCTCTTTTGCACAAAAACACCCGAGTGCGCTAGCACATAAAATGAGCGCGAGCAATCAGAGAAATGAAGTCGTCGCCTCGCTTCTCCCGGTGTCCGTCATCTTACGACTCCTCAATGTAATCACTTTTTGTGCAAATGACGGGTGCATCGGACCTAATCCCGGAAAACCCATCTTGTCGCAGAGGCCAGCCGTTTTATGGGGTGACAACGCGCCTTCTTCTTCTTCTTCTTCCAGTCGAGCACGAAGCGAGGAGGAGGAAAACGTCTTCTTCGAGGAGGAAGAAGTCGAAAACGAAAAGACGGGAGGGAATTTATGCAAATTGTGTCACAATAAGGACCACGGTAAACGAAAAGAGGTCACCATCGCATTTGTGCGTTTTCACAAGGATCTGCCCGAGATCTCTACCAGAGAGGGGGAACTTTTCGATGTTTTGCTTCTTGATCATGGTTCCACTTATCAGTAGCAGTGGATCTTGTATGTGACACGCGATGGAAGGTATAATATTCCAGCAGCTACCATCAAGATACCCGAGAGAGAGAGAGAGAGAGAGAGAGACGGCAGGACGACGAGAGTGGGCAGAAGCGAAATGAAGCACTCTCACCTCCCACTTCCCGTTTCGGTTATCAGAGTTTCCACTTGGCGTACGACTTGTCTTCACACTTGTCAAAATGATGGAACCGCGTGTTTTTCTTTCCGAAAGCTTTTAGAAGGGGGACCTCTTTTTCTGTTTCCTTTTCAAGTTTCGGGGGGTCTTGCCAGATCCAAGGCAGTATGCAAATGTGCAATGTTCCACTTGAGGCTTTAGAGTATAGTAAACAGAATGAAATCCGATATCCGGTGAATGAGTGACAGTTCAGCGCCATAGCCTGGCACAGGACACACTTCGCGGCCCCCGTCTTCTAGGTCTGAGGTGTCCCCTGAGAACCCTTTTTATGACCGACAGCCAGCGGTTGTGACCCACACAGGTTCCACGACCTTCCATCCCCTTCCACAATTGGGCCCCTTCCTAGGAAATAGAGTTGTTTTTGGAATTCGGAATCCCGCCAAACTGAAAACGGAAATTAACATCTGTCCCGAAATACGGAAGCCAGTTCATTAGTGATAGATGAACACAACAACTCGGCGCCGTTCCCAATGTTCGCCCTCTTCTCTCCGTTTCTCTCCCACCCTCCCCCATCTCTCTTCCTCGTTCTCTGTCTATTCGCGAATATCTCAAACTCAAAGTGGCTTCTAGTGTTCACAGTGTCAGATGATACGCGCATCGCGTACCACCTCCGTCAACCACCACCATCCGTACCTCTATCATCAGCCATCAACCAATCCGAGCGTCGGCGATGAGGACGAGTAAGTGAAAAATCGAAGGGCGGGAAAGAAGCAGGCGGGTGTCTGCGAGATGTCCCCTGGGGACACCCCCATCACATTATTCCGAACGAATGTCCCCGCAATCCACCGCCCCTCTTCTCCGATTTCCATGATTTGCTGTCGTCGGTGTCGAGATTCGTGTCCCGTCCACCCGCACCATTTCCACCATTCTCTCCTGTAGATCTTTGACCCTATAGTCTATGTGCCAGACGTTTTTCTCGGATTGCTACTCTCTTTCTCTTGCTCTCTGGCCACAGGAAGCCATCAGCAAGAGGGGGGCAGGACAACAGCATAGCAAACAGGAGACAGTACGTCGGGGCGCCGCCGAGAGTGCACTCTCTCGCTCTCTCCCGGAGCAGCCTTCACTTACGAGAGCATCCCCCTCCCCCCATCCGGATGGGGGGAAATGAGAGCAAAGCTTATCACTACTTGGCACTTTCTGTTTTCGCGCGTATGTATCTTTCCTTCCGCTTTCCAAAATGTGTTTCGAAGTCTGAAGTGCCCAAAAGAAGAACATCTTCGCATTTGACCTACTCGTTGAGGCAGCAGCTCCTCGTGGAGCATTGACCTACCGAAAGATTTGATCTACCACCAAAATGTTACCTGATCTAATTCTAAAAGTATCTCTCCCTCACTGTTTGCTCACTCGTCTTGCAAAACCGAAATAAAAACCGAAAGCACATCACTAACTACACTGACTAGCGAACTTCGAACTAACCCTTCGAGCCAATGAGCAAGGGAAGCACGACGACGAAGAAGGAGAAGGAGACAGAGGAGAAGCAGCCGGGAGCTTGTTAGCAACAATTGGCGGCCGTTCATCCATGTGAAAAGCTTTAAAGCCCTCCCACCCACTTCTTGCTTCCCAATAGACGTCTTCCTAGTCCACGTCTTCTCGCGAAGATCCGAATGGCCTTCCTCCCCTGAATGGACTCGATCTTCTCCGTGTAAGTCTCGCGAAACGGTATCGTTGATTGTGTCCGTCGCTCGGAGGCAGACCGTCCGTTTGCAAGCGCTCCCCGCTCCCCTCTTGGTTGTGTGTTGTATGCGGAACAGATTATGTTGGCAGAGTTCAACTCAGGTTTATTTTTTTCCGCCTCGGAAGGCGCTTCTTATCATCTCATTCGCCGTGTGGCGGGGGAGGGAACGAAGGTCACACTGACTGAGAACTCTTCTGCGCGCTTCCAGACAACACGGCCCCCCGTCCTCAAGTGCCCACTCACGCCCCGGTCAAATGACAATTTCCATTGCTCGCCCTCTTGCTTTCGGGTCCCTGCTTCTCTTTTTCTTGCAAATTTCTTGAAATTCCGCAAATCTACGCATGTTTTGCTGTCTCTCTCTCCCTCGCAGTGCTTCGGGCAGCGCCCACCTGGCTCCGGCTCCCCGGCTCTCAGGCGGATCCGTGATCGGTCTAGTGGAAGAAAATTTATAATCGAGTAGTCTCGAGGTTAGAGACGGCCGGATTTTGGCGTCGAGAGGAGGGAAGCAAGGGGGTGCTAAACGGGTCCATATGCAAAAAACAAAACCACACGACGAGGAGTGAAGAGAGGAGTTCGGCCGCCGACTTTTCCATTATTCCGACTTGTGGCGGTGGTGGTTTCGTTCGGAGAGGAGAGAAGAGACAAAGAGGAATGGCGACTGCCAGGTAGGGGACCCATCTCGAAGTGGTCACGAACTGGACCTTCGAGACCTTGATTGCTTTGCTCTTTGGATCTCACAGAGCTGTCCGGAGGGAGGTGTCCTCCAGCTTCCTCTTCAAACTTTTCAAGATCTTCCAGCCCCTTCTTTCTCGTTTCCTCACGTTTCCAGAACAGTGCGTTTTCCAGCTAGTTCAACCCGAGCGTGTCCATCACACGGTCTTAGTCCGTCTCGCAACTTATCAGCAAACAATACCTATCATTTTCACAATGTAAACCTACAAGTGTACCTTTTTCCGAGGCAAGGATCATCCCTCCACATTCGCCCGCTATTTACTTTTGCTCCCGTGTGTGCGTGTCTTTTCCCCTCCCGGAGAGAGAGAGAGTCGTCCCGGGACGGGAAGTTATGCTCATACGCACTCATTTTTTGATGGCGTCTCGTCGCGCCGCATCCCGTGCGCCTGATGAATCCAATTGAAAACACATGTTTTTGCGGATTGAATTGATTTCGAGGCGGGATTCTGAAGGAGCGGATTCCCGTCATTTCTAGAGCTCGTTTCGAATTCGACGACCCGCCCCGCTCGAAGACGTTTTCGAGGAGTCCACCGTAAATCAATCATGTTGCTTTCTCTCTCTCTCCTCTTTCTTGCCTTTCCTCCTCTAAATGGATAACATGGTGGGGTGCGGAGAGAGGCTCCAAACCACCAACACATTTGGCTGCTTTCCGTCGTCAACGTCTTGGCTGCGCAGGAGCAGAGCTCATATAAGGGGGACTAATACATGAGATAGAGACCGCGTCTCGTCTCCCGGCTCTCACTGCTCACCTGCCTATATCTCCAACTCTCGCTCGAATTCGCCCCACTCGCTCGTCCAGAGGATCTCCGTCTCGTGCTCTCTCTCGTCGCGGCTCAACGGTGTGGCTCGAGGCTCGGAGCGCCGAGCGCGGTTTCCCACGCGACGAAGACGAAGGGAAGAAGGAAGGCAAGGCGTCAATTTGGCCACCTGCTGTCAGTCTCGCCCCTCGGCCGCTCCTCATATCTTCGCACCTGCCCCTCTCGTGTTTGAGCCACCGGGCCGCCGGAAGAGGCCCATCTCCCAGCTGCTCATAAAAGTAAGAGGAGCCCCCCGCTCCCGACTACTCGCTTATCTGATCGTCATCACGCCGACGAACCTTCACCATGGCGTGTGCTAGCATTTCCTACTCGGCCCTGGCCTACAATGGACAGTAAGTTTCTCTGAAAAACAGCGGAAGCGAAGACGTCTTCTGCTTCTTCTAACTCCATCAGCGATTCACGTCACGCATCCTCATCACATCATCATCTTCTTCTCCTATCTTCTTCTTCTTCTTCTTCTTCTAGCCTATCCCTCTAAAGTGTGTGTTCTTCTCGTCACTTTAAATGTGTCAGTCCAATTCTCATCATCCTTGACACCTCTCATCTTGTCACACATACACACAACTCCTTGACGGCCTCCCTCTATCTTCTACTTCTCTACTCCTGAAAGCGCCCGCTCTGAAACTGAAATTGGGAAAACTGCTACTGCTACTACTGAGCTGAGAAAAAATGGCGATCGCAATATCGCAGGCAGTTCTAGCGCACCGCGGTTCGGCAGCCACATTCACGGTGCCCGGCTCGACGCAACAACTCAAATTCCATAATTACAGGGTAACAGGAAACATGATCAGCGGGTAAGTCGTGATGTCCTTCAGCACCGCTCCTTCAGTTCCTCTCGGCTCCGAGAGTTGCTCACCAGCCTATCCCTTCATGCATGATGCTCGTTATGATGTGCTGTTTGGTGCCTTCTCACAAAAACACGCTCTTTCGCTCCTCAAACCCACTATCACTAAAACCGAACTTTACTGCCAATGGGAGTGTGTGCACCTGGCTCGAAGAGCCCATCCCATCCCTGCCATCACGTCTCAATCATCTCCCACTTCTCTGTGTTTCAGGGCCGCACAACAGCACAAAAAGCGGCTGATCCCGCTGCGTCGGACCGACGCGATGACGTTGGCCGAACGTCGAAATTATCAGATTCTCGACGACATATTCCGCGCCGGCGGGCCCGATTCGTTTCAGCAAATCACGCCGAGCATGGCGACCGAAGACGGCGAGCCGCTCTTCCTGAGGCTCAACATCGGCGGCACGAGCTTCATGATTCTCGTGGACGCGATTCTGCGCGCCGAGACGACCACTTTCCTCTCGCGTTTTATCCAACTCACGCACAGCGCCAGATTAAAAGTGAGCAGTGAGCAGAAGGGATTATCGTGTTATCTCGCTCTCCTTTCTCAGGTCGCCGACGCCTACATCGCCGCCGAAGACGCCTACTATTTCCAACGGTCGCCCACCTCGTTCGAGGCCATCTTCCAGTACTACGCGACTGGAGTCGTCCACCGGCCTTCCGAGGTAAATGAAGCGGACACCGCCGCATGACTCACATGACTCGCCTCGCAAACTCTCACGTTTCCTCAGATATGTCCGGCCTCCTTCCTCGGCGAGCTCGACTTTTGGAGGATATCGCATCAGCATGTCGGCTCGTGCTGTGCGGATATCATTCCGCAAAAGAGGGAGGAAGAGAAAGAAGAGGAGAAGGTATTAGCGGACCAGAAAGTGCATTGGAGCGCACTTCCCATTCTTTCAGGTTGATGACACAACGTTTGATAAACTGTTTTGCGGCAAACTGCGGAGGCGGATGTGGACGTTTCTCGAACGGCCCGGATCTTCGATGCAGGCGAAAGCGTTCGAACTCTCATCGACACTGTTCGTGGCGATTTCAGTGATGGGTCTCTCTTTCGGAACTATCCCCGACTTCCAGGTTTCCCTATTTCTACTGGGAAAAAGTTCCAAAGTTTTCTGTTTCAGGTCACTCACTACATGCCCCCTGCTAATGAAGAACTCGTGCTCCCGAACGGAACTGTGGCGATCATCCAGAAAGTCGAGCAGATGCGAGTGGAACATCCGGCATTTGTGTTCACTGAACGGATATGCATAGCATTCTTCACCGTCGAGTACTGTCTCCGATTCTTCGCCGCGCCAAGGAAGATTCGGTTCGCCGTGAAGCCACTCAACCTCGTCGACTTGCTCGCCATCGTCCCCTTCTATCTTGAGCTCCTTCTCACACTGTGCGGAGTCGACGATCGCAAACTGAGAGACTTGCGATGGGCGTTCCTGGTCGTCCGTATTCTGAGAGTGCTGCGAGTCATTCGAATCATCAAACTCGGACGCTTCTCGTCGGGACTTCAGACGTTCGGAATGACACTTCAACGGTCGCAGAAGCAGTTGCAAATGATGACCATCGTGCTTCTGACGGGAGTCGTCTTCTTCTCCACCATGATCTACTTCTTGGAAAAGGATGAGGAGACCACACCGTTCACGAGTATTCCGGCGGCCTACTGGTGGTGTATTGTGACAATGACCACAGTTGGCTACGGAGACATGGTGCCGGCGACAACAAGTGAGTGGGCAAGGTACAAACGGGAGAATACAATGCTCGTTTCAGTGGGAAAAATAATCGCTTCGGCGGCGATCATGTGCGGAGTTCTGGTGCTCGCCCTGCCCATCACCATCATCGTCGACAACTTCATCAAAGTGGCACAGGACGAGCAGCAGGCGGAGCAACAGAAAATCGATCAGCACAGTGAGCAACTGGCTCTCGAGGCGATGCTCAACGGAAACGACTAGCCGTCCTCCCTGGTGTCGTCACTTCAATTCGTACTTCTCTCATAACTCATAGTCAAACAAATGATTCGGATTACGAGTAACTGCCCTCTCCCCCGCACCCTCCCAATGACTTCTGGCCCGTTTCTTCTCTCTCTCATAAATCTATCAAAACTACTGTGAAGAGCATTTCAATGTCTGTCTATGTATTTATGCAACTCGAAACCAAGACGGGACCCTCTTTTCGTTTCTTCAAGTGCGCTTTCCTCCGCTCTCTCCCTCTCTTTCTCTCGCTTCTTTACATAAGCAGATTCCAATTTCATCGCATATATATGTTTTTTTTTCTGATCCAAAGCCGCTTTACACACTCCGCCCTCCCTCAAAAACTTTTCGTCGAAAACACAGAAAGAAGAACACGCTAGATGCCAAGCAAGAGAAGAAGAAGAAGAAAAACGACATTAGGCAATTTCCCCCCTCTTTCCCATCCCGCCCTCCCCGTCCGCTCTGGATTTTGTTTAGCCTACATATCACATCTTCCGTCTCCAGATGAAAAGAATAAAGTCTTCTGATGATGAACTGAACTGACCTGAGAACGAGAGCCTCAGTTTGACGGTCTCTCCTTTGTCGAAGACCAACGTCGACGCGTACCGATCGACCCGATTGATCTCGGGAAGCGCGTCCATGGTGAGCTTGCACGAGTGCTCCGCGGAGCCCCCCGCGTTCTTCACCACGATCTTGTATTCGCCTGAAATTACGCATTCAGTTTTTGGGAAAAAGAGTAGCGAGGGTGATGGAGTGGATATTCAAATTTGGAGTGACAGGGAGATTGGTCCACTGACATCTGTGGGTCTCAGGTTTCCGGGAGGGGCTCTCTCTCTTTCGTGACGTCACACTCACCTTCGTCGTCTTCTCTGACTTCTCCGATGGTCAACGAGGTGACGCCGACGGCGTTCTCGATCCACTGACGCTTCCCTGAGAAGATCTCCTTCTTGTTCTTGAACCAGTGGACTTCGGGCGCTGGGTGTCCGCTGAACTCGGCCGTGATCTTCGTTTTCGAGTTCTTGATGGCCGTCAATTCTTCGGGAGCCGAAGTGAACTTTGGCTTTTGGGTTTCTGAAAGTTTTCTCTAGGCCCTAGTTTCTCATTTGTGTTCTTACCTTGAGTGTCCTTACACTCGATGGCCTCACTCTGCTCGGAAGTCACCGTCTGACCCGCCTTGTTTTGAGCAACAACACGGAACAGATAGGAGACGCCCTCCTTGAGTTGGGCGATAGTCGCAGAACACTCGGAGATTTCCTTGACGGCCACACTCCACGGACGCTTCGAATTGGCCTCCTTCATCTGGACAGAGTAGGTGACGTCCTGGTTGTCAGACGTCCATTTCAGGGTGATCGAGGAAGCAGTGGAGGCGGAAGACTCTGGCTTGCCGACCGGTTTCAGATCGGATTCCTTCTTCTCTTCGGCCTTCGTCTCTTCTGAATCCTCCTTTGTCTTCTCTGATTCCTTCTTGCTCTTTTTCTTCTGAGTCACCAGCTTTCCTTCCAATGCGACTCCCGTTCCCATCTCGTTGACTGCAGACACTCTCACATCGTAGCCGGTTTCTGCTTCCAGCTCCTCGATCTTGTACGTGAGCTCTTTGGTCTTTCCGCACTGCTTCCAGCCCTTGTTCTTCGTCTCCTTCCGCTCCACATTGTAGCCGCTGATCTCGCAGCCTCCGTTGTTCTCCGGAGCCTTCCAGCTGAACTCTGCGCTGCTCTCGGTCACATCTCCGAAAGCAATCGGTCCGGTGGGAATTCCCGGGGCTCCTTTCGCAGCTCCTTTGATGCGAAGAGCGATCTCGACCTTTCCTTTTCCGGCCTCGTTGGCCACATTCAGTTTGTAGATGCCAGCGTGGCCTGCATCCGTCTTCGCGATCGTCAGTTGGGCGGTTCCATCAGCAGACAGTTGGGCCTTCATGTTGGAATCTTCTTTGATTGGCTTGTCGTCCTTGGTCCATTCGATGGCAGCAGGATCCGAGATTTTGGCGGAGAGCTTCGCGGAGTCTCCGATCTTCACCTCGACCACGGATTGCTCCGCTTCGACTTTCGGAGCTTGCGGAAGCTTGACAGTAACCTCCACGGACACCTCCTCTTGCTCGCCTTCCTTCGACTTCACTGTACAAGTGAACACTCCGGAAGCGTTGACGTCGACGGACGGGATCTTGATAGTGGAGACTCCGCCGTCGTTCGTCACTGTGTACGAAGCATCAAGGGCCTTTCCATCCTTCTTCCACTCAACTTCCACTGCTGCTTCGGCAATCTGGGCGCTAATTTCTCCGGGCTTTCCGACGGTCAACTCGACTTTCGGCTTCTCCGCCTTCACAAGAGCCTTCTTGGCCACCTTCTTGACCACTTTCTTCTTCTTGGCTCCCGCTTCTGCGCTGACATCTTCTTCTCCAGTCTTCAAAGTCTTCTCGCTCATAACTGATTCGGCATCGGAAGAAGCTTGCAGAGAACCTCTTCTCGACTCATCCTGCACTTTCTCGACGGCTTTTCCCTTCTTCAGCTTCTCCTTCACTTCTTGAAGAGTCTCTTCTCCCTTGTTTTCTTGGCCCTTCTTTTTGACAACTTTCTTCGTCTTCTTCACCTCTTCAGTGGATTCAGCGTCGGCCTTCACAGATTCAGCAGCAGTTTCAGCTTTGGTTTCAGTATTATCTGACTTGTCAGCGGCTTCAGCGGACGACTTCTGATCTTCGGAAGTTGTTCGTTCTTCTTTTTGGGCCGCAGGAGCCTTGGCATCTTCAGAATCCTTCTTTTTAGAGTCAACTTCCGGCATCTCAGAACCCGGAACCAGAATCTTGACCGGCTCCGTCTCCTCGCTCGGGCTAGAAATAGCGTGAATTCCGGTGGCAGTGACTTGGTAGGTGTACTCTCCGGACTCAGTCAACGAGCGATCCTTGAACTTGTTCCTATCGGTGTTAGCGATCTCGAGCCACTCCTCCTCGCCGGCCTTCTTTCTTTCGACCTTGTAGAGACTTGTCTCCGGACACTCCTCCCATCGCAGCGTCACTTTGGTTCCATCGACAGAAACACTCACTTGCGGCGTCGCAAGGATGGCGATCTTCGGGATGAACAATTCGGACGATTCACTAACGGGCTCGGAGCTTTCAAGAGTGAGCACATCGACGGTGTCGCAGGGCTCCGACTCTCCAACCTCGTTGACAGCGAGGATTCGGAATCCGTACACTTGATTGCAGAACAGATCCTCGGCCACGAACGTTAGTCTGTTGGCCTTCACGTGACCGCAAGGCCTCCATCTGTTATTGTCGACTCCCTTCCGTTCGATGACGTATCCGGTGAGCGGCGCTCCGTTGGTTTCTTCTGGAGCCTGCCACGAAAGGAAAACGCTGTCCTCGGTAACTTCCTTGAACTGCAAATCGGTCGGAGCGGACGGCTTGTCGATGATACGCAGTGGAATCTCCTTGATGCACTGTCCAAGAGGGCTTTCGGCGATGACGCGCACGATTCCGGAGTTGTGGAGAGTCACGTTCTTCATTCGGACGCTCACGCAGTCGTCGTACTCGGTCACCTTGGCGATAGCCTTCAGTGGAGACCCATTGTTGGTCATGTGGATTGTCGGGATCGGGAATCCAGTGAAGTCCACCTTGAAGTCGAACTCGTTTCCAGCATGAACTGTGACGCCGTCACGGATTTCTTCAGGAACGATGAGGTTCGGAGCGACTTCGAACGCCAACTTTGCGGCGGCAGAAGTCTCCTTGTCGGATACCGAAGCCGTGTATGATCCGATGTCGTGCTTGTCGAAGTTCTTGATCTCCAAGGTTGCCTTCTTTCCGTCAGTGTCCATGATTGCCTTGTTCATCTGCGGCCAGATCTCCACTCCATTCTTGAACCACTTCACTTTGCGAACCGGCTTCGAGAGCTCGCAGAACAGAACCATCGACTCTCCGAACTCCTTGACGATGGCGTCCTGCGGACCGACGAGAATGTGCGGTTCCTCTTCGTTGACGATGACTTCTCCCTCTGCACGACTTCTTCCGTCCGTCGTTTCGCACTTGTACACGCCGCTGTCGGCGTCGGTGGATCCCTTGATGCGGAGAGTTCTCTTGTGAGCCATGGCGTAGAACTGCACACGATCGCTGGCGACGAGTTTCTTTCCGTCCTTGTACCAGTTGACGACGGCCTCCTCGTCGGAAACTTCACACGTTAACTCGATGTCGTGTCCCTCCTCGATTTCAGTGAGCTCCGAGAAAGAGGAGTTGAAGTGAGCTCTGACGTCACTGATTGAGACGTCGGCTTCCGATTCGGCGGTTCCGTGAATGTTCTCAACTAGAACCTTGTAGCTACCGGCGTCTTCAGACGAAATTTCGTGGATAATGAGGGCGCTCATCGATCCTTCGCACACGATTTCGGTGTTCTCGTCCATCGGAATGATCTCTTTGCCGTCCTTGTACCAGATGTATTCTGGAGCCGGGTGCCCGGCAGCGTGGCATTCCAATCGCAGCTCGCACTTCTTCGGTATCTTCACCGGCTTGATGGCCTTCAAGATTCGCGGAGCATCGTCAGCAAGCACAACAATCGGATTGGTGGGATCACTGAACTCTCCGGTTCCATGCTGATTGCGAGCCGCAACGCGGAAAACGTAAGAGATACCCTCTCGAAGACCGTCGATGACACATGTGGTTTCAGCTGTAGCGGAAGCATCTCCAGGGATTCCGATGTCGATGCTGGCCCAGATGGAAGATCCGTCCGACTTGTACTGCACGACAAAGTCCTTCTCTCCCTCCGGCTTCCAGGTCACTTCGACCTTGTCGTTGTCGAGAACCTTCACTCGCGGGCTCTCCAGAATCACTTCCGGCACCAATCCCTCGACCTTCAACTTCTCGGATGGCACGTTGGACGTCGATCGGAGACCGGCTTCGTTGCACGCCTCGACCTTGAACTCGTACTCTTTTCCAGATGAAAGGGCTCGGACGTTGAAGCTCTCAGTGAACACGAGCTCTTCTCCGTTCAACTTCTGCCACTCTCCTCCATTTTCTCTCTTGTACACATCGTATCCGTACACGGGAGATCCTCCGTCGTCGATCGGCTTCGGCCAGGTCAGCGAGCAAGACGTCGAAGTGACGTTCTCGATGCTCGGCGGGAACTCGACAGTGGGATTTTGGAATGGAGAGCCGGTCTGCACGGGTTTCGTCTCCACGAACTCTCCCGTTCCGAACTTGTTGACAGCGGCGATTCGCACAATGTAAGGCGTCTCGATCTCGAGATCCTCCACAATGAACGACGTCTTCTTTCCGTTGACCGACGCAACCTTGTGGAACTTTCTCCTTCCGCTCTCCTTCTTCTCGATGACGTAGGAGGTGACCTCAGCTCCGTTGTTCTCCGTAGGAGCCGTCCATTCGATGTGCAGACAGTTGCTCTCGACCTTGGCCACCGAAATGTCTCCCGGCGCGGACGGAGTGTCGTTGACCTGCAAACAATGTAAGCGTCGTCCTGCAAACTTCTCTCACCTTGACATCGAACTTCTGTGCCACCTCTCCGAATTCGTTCTTCAGCTTCACCTCGTACTCTCCAGAGTCGGCCTTGCTCACGCCACGCTTCGTCAGTTTCAGACCGTCGTCGACCACATCGATGCGACTTCTTCCGTCGAACTCCAAGTCCTTTCCGTCGACTGACATGGAGAAGGAGGCCTCCGGATTGCTATCATAAGCAATATGAATAGAAAACTGATCATCCTTATCAACCTGAACGAACTTCCGATTAGAATCGATACGAGGGGAGAAAAGGCAGGCGCAAAAGGGAACTTAATGCAGTGGGTTGGTTCGAGAGCGGAATGCAAAGGGCAGAGAAGTGAACGAAAGGGCGCGGGGAGAGAAATGTGAAGTGACTTACGTGGATCACCGGTTTCTGCTCCGATACATTCTTCAGAACCGGCTTCCCTTGCACCGACAGTTGGGTGCTGCAGTCGATTCCGTCGCAGACGACAGTGTACTTGCCACTGTCCTCGTACTTGGCTCTGCGCAGCGTCAGCGAGACGGAGCACCCGACCGTGTCTATCGAGTAGTCCTTGTTCATGTCCAGAGGCTTTCCGTTCTTCAGCCACACGACCTTACTGATATCTATCGGATGGTTGAGAGTAACAGAAATAGTGACTTCTTGTCCTTCCTTTCCGGACGTCTTTCTCGGCAAGTACTTGACGAAGTCAGTGGGGAGCTCGTCGACCTTCAACACGGTTGTGTGCACCTCCTCTCCGCATCTGGCCGTGACCTTCAAACCAGAATCTTCAGGCTGAACTTCGTCGATGATCAGAGTTCGGAAGAAAGTGTGGGACATCTCGTGATATCTCGGATTCAGATCGGCATCCTTTCCATTCACTTGCCACGTCACCTTATCGTCTTCGTTCACCAACTCGACTTCAATCTCGACGTTATCACCACGGAGAGCCAGGGTTTCAGAAGCAAAGGTAGACGCGAAGCCTGTGCGACGACGTCTGCGACGTCCCTCAGAAGAGGCTTTGCTCGAGATGCTCTGTTCGTCGTCACTGAAGATGACAGAAGACGACTTCCTCTTGATTGTCGCAGAAGTCGACTCATCTGGATACTCTTCCACCTTTTCAGAAGGTTTCTTTTGAGACAATGTGTAGTCGGATTCCCTGACGGCTTCAGACTCCACCGCGGAATCAGTAGTGACCGACTTTTTATCGATCTCGACGGCTTCCTGTTTTTCCTGTTTGACAGTATCCACAGACGACGTTTCACTGAGGACGGAGTCCGACTTTTCGGTTTTCTTCTTCAAGACCTTCTTCTTCGGCTTCTCTTCCACGTCGCTGATCCTGGAGACATCTGCGAGACTAGCATCGCTAGCGACTGAATCGCTCTTCTCTTTCTTCTTTTTGATGACTCTCTTCTTCGGCGCGGTATCAGCTGACTGATCATCAGGTTTCGGTGGTTTTCCATCGCCCTTCTTTTCATCGGTCTTCGTCTCTACAGGTTCCTTCATGATTTCGGTTTCAGCCTCCTTCTTGGTCTTGGCCTCAGCCTCCTTCTTGGCCTTATCATCGGCGGCCTTCTTGTCGTCGGCCTCCTTCTTGGCCTTATCGTCGGCCTCCTTCTTAGTCTTGGCCTCAGCCTCCTTCTTGGCCTTGTCGTCAGCCTCCTTCTTGGTCTTGGTCTCAGTCTCCTTCTTGGCCTTATCATCGGCGGCCTTCTTGTCGTCGGCCTCCTTCTTGGCCTTATCGTCGGCCTCCTTCTTAGTCTTGGCCTCAGCCTCCTTCTTGGCCTTATCGTCGGCCTCCTTCTTAGTCTTGGCCTCAGCCTCCTTCTTGGCCTTGTCGTCAGCCTCCTTCTTGGTCTTGGCCTCAGTCTCCTTCTTGGCCTTATCATCGGCGGCCTTCTTGTCGTCGGCCTCCTTCTTGGCCTTATCGTCGGCCTCCTTCTTAGTCTTGGCCTCAGTCTCCTTCTTGGCCTTATCATCGGCGGCCTTCTTGTCGTCGGCCTCCTTCTTGGCCTTATCGTCGGCCTCCTTCTTAGTCTTGGCCTCAGCCTCCTTCTTGGCCTTGTCGTCGGCCTCCTTCCTGGTCTTGGCCTCAGCCTCCTTATTGGCCTTGTCGTCGGCGGCCCTCTTGTCGTCGGCCTCCTTCTTGGTCTTGGCCTCAGCCTCCTTCTTGGCCTTGTCGTCGGCCTCCTTCTTGGACTTGGCCTCAGCCTCCTTCTTGGCCTTGTCGTCGGCCTCCTTCTTGGTCTTGGCCTCAGCCTCCTTCTTGGCCTTGTCGTCGGCCTCCTTCTTGGTCTTGACCTCAGCCTCCTTCTTGGCCTTATCATCGGCGGCCTTCTTGTCGTCGGCCTCCTTCTTGGCCTTATCGTCGGCCTCCTTCTTAGTCTTGGCCTCAGCCTCCTTCTTGGCCTTGTCGTCGGCCTCCTTCCTGGTCTTGGCCTCAGCCTCCTTATTGGCCTTGTCGTCGGCGGCCCTCTTGTCGTCGGCCTCCTTCTTGGTCTTGGCCTCAGCCTCCTTCTTGGCCTTGTCGTCGGCCTCCTTCTTGGTCTTGGCCTCAGCCTCCTTCTTGGCCTTGTCGTCGGCCTCCTTCTTGGTCTTGGCCTCAGCCTCCTTCTTGGCCTTATCATCGGCGGCCTTCTTGTCGTCGGCCTCCTTCTTGGCCTTATCGTCGGCCTCCTTCTTGGTCTTGGCCTCAGCCTCCTTCTTGGCCTTGTCGTCGGCCTCCTTCCTGGTCTTGGCCTCAGCCTCCTTATTGGCCTTGTCGTCGGCGGCCCTCTTGTCGTCGGCCTCCTTCTTGGTCTTGGCCTCAGCCTCCTTCTTGGCCTTGTCGTCGGCCTCCTTCTTGGTCTTGGCCTCAGCCTCCTTCTTGGCCTTGTCGTCGGCCTCCTTCTTGGTCTTGGCCTCAGCCTCCTTCTTGGCCTTGTCGTCGGCCTCCTTCTTGGTCTTGACCTCAGCCTCCTTCTTGGCCTTGTCGTCGGCCTCCTTCTTGGTCTTGGCCTCAGCCTCCTTATTGGCCTTGTCGTCGGCGGCCCTCTTGTCGTCGGCCTCCTTCTTGGTCTTGGCCTCAGCCTCCTTCTTGACCTTGTCGTCGGCCTCCTTCTTGGTCTTGGCCTCAGCCTCCTTCTTGGCCTTGTCGTCGGCCTCCTTCTTGGTCTTGACCTCAGCCTCCTTCTTGGCCTTGTCGTCGGCCTCCTTCTTGGTCTTGGCCTCAGCCTCCTTCTTGGCCTTATCGTCGGCCTCCTTCTTGGTCTTGGCCTCAGCCTCCTTCTTGGCCTTGTCGTCGGCCTCCTTCTTGGTCTTGGCCTCAGCCTCCTTCTTGGCCTTATCGTCGGCCTCCTTCTTGGTCTTGGCCTCAGCCTCCTTCTTGGCCTTGTCGTCGGCCTCCTTCTTGGTCTTGGCCTCAGCCTCCTTCTTGGCCTTATCGTCGGCCTCCTTTTTGGTCTTGGCCTCAGCCTCCTTCTTGGCCTTGTCGTCGGCCTCCTTCTTGGTCTTGGCCTCAGCCTCCTTCTTGGCCTTGTCGTCGGCCTCCTTTTTGGTCTTGGCCTCAGCCTCCTTCTTGGCCTTGTCGTCGGCCTCCTTCTTGGTCTTGGCCTCAGCCTCCTTCTTGGCCTTTTCCTCGGCCTCCTTCTTGGTCTTGGCCTCAGCCTCCTTCTTGGCCTTATCGTCGGCCTCCTTCTTGGTCTTGGCCTCAGCCTCCTTCTTGGCCTTATCGTCGGCCTCCTTCTTGGTCTTGGCCTCAGCCTCCTTCTTGGCCTTGTCGTCGGCCTCCTTCTTGGTCTTGGCCTCAGCCTCCTTCTTGGCCTTTTCCTCGGCCTCCTTCTTGGTCTTGGCCTCAGCCTCCTTCTTGGCCTTATCGTCGGCCTCCTTCTTGGTCTTGGCCTCAGCCTCCTTCTTGGTCTTGGCCTCAGCCTCCTTCTTGGCCTTATCGTCGGCCTCCTTCTTGGTCTTGGTCTCAGCCTCCTTCTTGGCCTTGTCGTCGGCCTCCTTCTTGGTCTTGGCCTCAGCCTCCGTCTTGGCCTTTTCCTCGGCCTCCTTCTTGGTCTTGGCCTCAGCCTCCTTCTTGGCCTTATCGTCGGCCTCCTTCTTGGTCTTGGCCTCAGCCTCCTTCTTGGCCTTATCATCGGCGGCCTTCTTGTCGTCGGCCTCCTTCTTGGTGTTGGCCTCAGCCTCCTTCTTGGCCTTATCATCGGCGGCCTTCTTATCGTCGGCCTCCTTCTTGGTCTTGGCCTCAGCCTCCTTCTTGGCCTTTTCCTCGGCCTCCTTCTTGGTCTTGGCCTCAGCCTCCTTCTTGGCCTTTTCCTCGGCCTCCTTCTTGGTCTTTGCCTCAGCCTCATTCTTGGCCTGGTCGTCGGCCTCCTTCTTGGTCTTGGCCTCAGCCTCCTTGTTCAATGTTCTCTTTGAATTCTCCTCTGCAGCCTGATTGATCTCCGTTTCGTGTGCCTCATCCTAAAAAGGGGATAGTGCATGTGTGCGAAGGGATGGGAGTTGAAGAGCAGGAAGTGCTCGAGCAGGTACGTGATTCGTGCATCACTTGGATTATGTTCGGTCGAGGACACATTTCTCTCCAAAAGAATATTTGATTTTTCACAAACTGTTTTCTCGGACCGAACACAGCCATGCTAGGGAGAACAGAACAATAAAACTAACCTTGTTGTCCGACTTTCCGGTCTTCTCGTCAGTTTTCTTCGGAGGCAGGCCTTCCTTCTTTCTGGCCTTGTCATCCGGAGTTTCCGACCTGCGCTTGAAAGAGAACTCGGCCTTTTCTTTGGCACTCTCCACCTGTAACGAATTCCGATAATACTTTTCTAACTTTTTGTTGGGTCAAACCTTCATAGAGACACTGGCAGACAGAGGCTCAACTAGCGGCGTCTTCGCATCCGCACTTCCCTCGCGACCACGAATCGTAGTGGTGATGTTGGTCTCCGAGTGCATCGTGCTCGGGTCTCCGAATCGAGAGCTGATCTCGTCCGGAATGAAGAGGGCCTTTGGAATCGTCTTCTTCTTCTTTCCGACGTCCGATGGCGGAGTGCTTTCTTTCGATGACGGTGTTGGTGTCGGCTCCTTCTTGTCAGTCGTCGGCTTCGCTGTTGCATCCTTTTTCGGCTTCACGATCTTCTTCTCCGCTGCCTTCTTGGCGGCCTTGTCGTCTTCGGTTTTCTTAGCGTCAGCAATCTTCTGCTCTTCGACCTTGGTCTTCTCATCAGCTGCCTCTGTTGCCTTCTTTTCGTCTTCGTTAGTTTTGTTTTTATCTCCGACGACCTTTTCATCTGCCTTCTTCTTCGTTGGCGCCTCCGATTTCTTCTGAAGCTTCTTGGCCTCAACGTCTTCTTTCGTCTTCTCTTCTGAAGTTGTCTCGTCTTCAACGGCCTTTTCTAGCTCGGGTTTAGCTGTTCCAGCTTCGTCCTTGGCTCCATCTTCGGTCTTCTTCGACTTGACCTTCTTCTTGGCCACCTTCTCTTCGCTTTCTTTCTGCTGTTGAGTTTCGACGACCGATACATCCTCGGTCTTCTCTTCTTCCGTCTTGACTTCTTCAGGAACTTCTTTCTTCTTGATCGCCTTCTTCTTCGTCTTCGGCTTCTCCTCGGCTGACTTTTCTTCATCATCGACCTTTTCGATCTTGGCGGATTCGTCTTCAAACGACTTCTCTTCGTCGCGAGACTCTAAAAATACAACATTACAAAAGGACTCAGTTAGCAGCAAACGACGACGGATCTATCATGTTCATCTGAATCTCCCTAGACACCGAACAGAAGAACAAAAGAAAAAGGACAGGACAAAGACGACACCTTGAGACAAATGGACAACGACATCAGAGAAGCACCACGCTTCTCCGGCCACGTTGATTGCTTGACACGCGTATTCGGCCTCCTCGTCCTTGCAGATGTCCTTCAGAATCAGCCAGTGCTTGCGCATCTCGTCCTCGTGCCGGATTTCCATCTGGAAGACGTTGAAATCGTTAGTTGCGTTACTTAAAACGGCGACTCACTCTTTCTCCACTGCTGTCCTCAATCAGTTTTCCGTCTCGGTAGAATCTGACTTGCGGCTCCGGCTCTCCCAGAGTCTCCACCATCATCACAACGTTCTCTCCCACAATCGCATCGTGATCCGAGAGAATCTTGTCGAATCTCGGTGGAATCAACTGGGTAAGCCTCGGAGCATTCGGATTCTTCCTCTCCACCACTCGCTTCGTCCGCCTCTTCTTTCTCTTCTTCGCGTCGTCGAGTTCAGAATCCGAGGACGCCTCCATGATTCTCCGTCCTCTCTGAAGTCGTCGTCTTCTGTTGAAGTGCTCGTCATCCGGATACTCTTTGCAGTCAACGAACACTTGGAAGTTGCAACTGTCCACTCCGGCCAGATTCTCCACCAGAAGACTGTAGTCGTCGTCGTCCTCGAAAGTGCAGTTGGCGATTCTCGCTTCGAACTCTCCGTCCGAGTGGTAGTCCAGTTGATACTTTGTCGAGGGAACCATCATGTCGATCTCCTTGCCGTTCTTGATCCAGATCAACTCGGGCAACGGGTATCCTTCCACCTTTCCGCTCAACGTCGCCGTCTCTCCCTCCTTGACTTGCACGTCTCCAACTGGATCAACGATTCCAGCTGATCTGTGAGCATCCGCAAAGTCGTCAATGAAGCTTCCCGAGTCTCGAACATCCAGTAGAATGGTACACTTGTCGACACCGTAGTCGTTCTTTGCCTCGAACACCAGCTTTCCACCGTCCATTTTCCGAATCTCGTTGATTGTGACTTTGAAAGAGTGCTCCGGACCTTTGGTGAATCCCTCGAACGCCATTTTGTCAAAGTTATCCACCGGGAAGTCGTTCCGATACATGCGGATCAAGGGAACTTCATCTGCGACCACCTTGATCGTGAACATGACGATGTCTCCCTCGATGCAGCCGATGTACTGCATCTTCTTCGCGAACGCCGGGATCTTCATCGCCAGCTCCTTGCTGTCCATGTAGGCGTTCGGATCGCGCTTCCTGCGTCTCCTCTGCTTCTCCACTCTGACGCCGTGCTCGTCGAACGTGATGCTCTCCGCGTCGCTGAACTCTCCGTCTTGCGAGATGGCAGATATGATGAACTTCTTCTTCTTCTTTGGCGCTCCGGCTTCAGAAGTGCTAGCACCGCCTTCGGCCTCCGAGTCATCGGACCAGTCGACTGTTTCGGATTGACAGATCTTCAGAGTGAGCTCTCTCTGCGGAACTTTCACTTCTGCGTTCGCCTTCGAATCGGAAGACTTTGTGAAGGAAAGGTCGGAGTCCTGAAGAGCCAGGGAATCGGAATCTTTTTTCGCTTCTTCCGAAATGACTGCTTCCGCCTCGTCATTCTGAGCACGAGAAGCTCCAGAAGACAGATCGAACCCAGCGTTTTTCTCGGCAAACGAAGACTGTTCCTTTTCGTTTCCTTTCTTTCCACCGATCTGCTTCGACGTCCTCGCATCTTCTTCCGATTTCTCGAAGCTAGAAATCAGATTCGCCATCGCATCTTTGGTCTTTTTCACATTTCTCTTCGCCTTCTCTCGATTCTTGCCATCCTCGTCACGATTCACAGAAGCGACGTCTTCTTCCGCCTTCAACTGCACGTCTTCAGACACTTCTCCGTAGCTGACGCTCTCTTCCTGACCGCTCTCCCTGAACATCTTGCCTGCCAACTCGTTCTCCGTGGACTTGTCGAACGAGATTCCAGAGTCTGCCACCGAAAGAGACGTCGTGTCGTGTCTTCCGTCGTTCGTCGACAACGTGTCCGTCACCGCCTCCTTCTCCGGTTTCTTCTTCAGCGTCGTTTTCCGTCTGCTTTCCGCATACTTTTCCTCTGCAGACTGTTTCCCGCTGCCGACGTTCGCTTCCGAAAACTCGATCGATTCATCTTGAGCCAACGAAGCGTCTGCTTCAGTGACTGCAAGAGAGTCCGCACCACTGGATGCTTGAGCCAACGAAGAGTCCGCAGCTGAAGCATGTTCCGATCCTTTCAGTTTGTGCTCACTATCTAAATGAGCAAGGGACGTTGATTCGCTCTGCCCTTCTGCATTATTTGAGGAAGCTCCTTCCTGCTCGGGATCCTTTGCAAACTGAGCTTTCGAGGTCGTTAGAGCTAGCCCGTCGGCTTCCTTCCGCTCGCTTATCGTCTTCTGTGCCGACGCATCACCATCTTTTCCCACCTTTTTCTTCTGCTTGGACTTCAGTTTTTGTTCGCTGTAACTGCTCTTCTCCATTTCCGATGTCTTCTGATCGCTAATCGAAGCGTCCGCCGACTCCAAGCTTTCGTCGTTCTCAAATCCAGCAGACGTTCCAGTCACTGACAGACCATCCTTGTCCAGTTGTTTCTGCGAGGCTTCATCTTGAGCTGAGGCGGATTCTGCCTTCTTTCTCTTCGAAGACACAAGGTTCTTCTCATTGTAAGCGTCGGAAGCTGACACAGAAGAGTCTAAGAGCTTCTCAGCAGATCCTTGATCTTCGGAATGGATTAGGTCGGCTCCAGTTCCAGTCACAGAAAAACTGTTTACTTCTGATCTCTTTGCTCCAGTTTCAGCTTCTGCTCTTGCTCCGGCCCTTGTCAATGTGCCCTCCGCACTCGTGTACTTCTCCTCGTACTCCGCACGCTCCTCATCTTGCTGCTCGACAGTCGCAGAAGCTTCTCCGGATTCGGATCCTTTTCCGAAAACGCCTTCTTGACTTGTGACACTCATGGAATCGGCATCCTTCTGGGCGTCAGAAGCGAGATTCTTCGACGTGCTTTTCTTCGCGCTCTTCTTTTTCAGGTGAGAATCGCTGCTGGTGTCTGCCAAGCTGACGGCGTCCTCATTGACGAGGTCAATACTTCCGAACGCCGAGATTTCGACTCCAGATCTGCGAAGCTCCGGATTCACGTCAGAGACGGCAAGCGAGTCGTGTCTCTTGTCGGCTCCAAACGATGCTTCCGCTTCTCCGAGTTGCTCGACTCTCTTGAACTTTCTTCCCTTCGAAACTTCAGCGTAGGCGTCGCCCTGAGCTTCTGCCTCTTGTTGTGAAGTTTCCGCAAGTTTGTCCTCTCCGGTTTTTGCCATCTGTTCTCCCTTCGCAACTTCAGAGTACTGGTCGGAAGAGGTGTCTCCAACTGCGAGGGATGCTTCAGTTTCACCAGTCTCCGAAGGTCCAGACATCCTTGCGGAGGCGGCAGTCACTGAAAGTTGCTCTTCCGCGCGGTTCTTCTCAGTGACCGATCTTTCCGCTGAGCCATCCTTTCCTTTCTTCGACTTTCTGACGGTCTTCGTACTTTCCGCATAGCTTGCCTCGTCGGTTTCCTTGTTTCCAGCAGCTTCTAACACCTTCGAAGCGTCTCCATCTTCCTGATCCTTCTTCAGACTAGCTTTCTTTCCGACGGTCGCCAAGCTATCCTTCTCCCCGATGGTTTTTTTCTCGTCAAGCGTCGTGGCAGCAGATTCAGCTTCCTCGTCCCTTCCGAATCCGTCGTTCTTTCCGGTCACACGGAGGCTGTCTCTCGCTTTTGCGTCCTCAGCAAACATCTTCTCAGCCAGTTCCTCGTCGTCCATGAATCTGTCCAGTTCGGAGGTGAGACTCTGCTCCGCGAAACTCGTCTTGGTCCTTTTGGAAGGAGTCGGAACTGTCAGGGACTTCTCGACTGATTCCGATGCTCCTTCCTTTCCGAATTTCCCCTTCTTTTCGACCAAAGAGAGCGAATCTGTGTCTTTCTGTTGGCTGACATCTCCAAGATTCTTCTCCGTCGACTCGCTCTTTTCTCCCTTCGCTCCCTTCTTTGACTTTACAGTCTTCTCCTCGAACGACGACTTCTCCTTGGCTAACGTCTTCTCTTTCTTCTCGATTTCAGCTTCCGCCTCTTCGGGTTTCTTCGACACTTTCTTCTTCATTCCAGTGATGCTCATCCGATCTCCCTCCTTGTTTTTCTCCGGAATCACGTCTTCGACGGACTCGGATTTTGTGGAAGAGTCAAAGCTGACCCTCTTCTTCCGCATCGCCAACGACGTCTTCTCCTTGTTCTTCAGCGACACCAGATGCTCCGCTTCGTCGTTGTTCTCCTCTTCGCTCTTCGTCAAACTGTCGTCCATAGTAGTCGTGGCGAGCGCAGCCTCTTCGAGATTCTTCAGACCGACGTTCGATTCCGACTCTCCCGAGTCTCCCTTCTTCGACTTCTTGGAACGGAGTGTAGTTTCTGCGAGCGAATCCGATGCGGACGCTGATCCAGAAGCCTTCGCCTCGAACTCTGTTCCAGCGGACTCTTCTTTCTTCTTCTTCAGCTTCTCGTTCTTTCCAGTCACTGCCAATCCGGTTTTCTCCTCGTTCTTCGTCATCAGATTCCCAGACTGGATCTCTTCGGCATTCTGTCTTGCGAGCTTCTTGTTCACATCTTTGATGGACATTGAGTACTCCTCCTGATCCTTCTCTCCGAAATTGAACAATGAACTCTCCGCAGCCGAATCGGCCTGATTGTCAACCTGTGAGTTCACATCGAGCACTTCCAGACCGGTCTTCTCTCGATTCGCCTCTTCCAAGGTGGAATCCTTTCCTTCAGCCGCTTGTTTCTTGTTCTTCAACTTCCTCTTAACATCCTTCACTTCCATCGACGTCTTCTCCGCCGCTTTATCGCTCTTCGCTGCCTCCGCTTCTTCGTCCTTCGTTGCCTTCGCTGTCAGCTCCTCGTACAGATCTTGCAGTGTGTAGTTGTCAGCTTCCTTCATTTTATCCGCCAGTTTCATTTCAGCAGAATCGTTATCACCCTTCTTCTTCATCTTTTTGTTCAAAGACTGCAACGAAAAGTTGTCCGTCTCCTGGGATTCTCCTCCGAAGTTACGCGACGTCTCCAGATCTTCCTGCTTGCCGGCCACGCCCGCTTCAACGTCTCGAACGGTCAGCTGATCTTTCTC
Source organism: Caenorhabditis afra (assembly GCA_963570955.1). Lineage (NCBI taxonomy): Eukaryota > Metazoa > Nematoda > Chromadorea > Rhabditida > Rhabditidae > Caenorhabditis > Caenorhabditis afra. The sequence continues at coordinate 4,178,714 of OY751536.1, read as the reverse complement.
GTTGGCAATTGCTCCGAGACTTTTTGAGGTCTCTTCATCATTCGCACCTCCCTTTTTCTTTTTCAATTTCTTGTTCAGCTCTTGAACTGACATCGCCGACTTCTCCTCCTCTTTCAGTCTCGCATCATTTTCAGCCTTTTCCTCTTGATCCTTCCGCTTCATTTTCTTGTTCAGCTCCTGGATCGACATCTCGGTCTGATCCTTCTCCTGACTCTTTCCAGCCGTCCGATCCGTTTCAGCGTCTCCTTTCTCGCCCTTCTTCTTCATCGACTTGTTCAGTTCCTGGATGCTCATCTCGGATTTCTGGCTCTCCTTCTGCTTCTTGCCTCCTTTCTCGACGGCCACTTCTTCCTTCTCGCCTCTCTTTTTCATCTTCTTATTCAACTCCTGCACCATCATCGCGTCCGTTTCCTTCTCGGAACTTTGCGATTTCAGAGCTCCCGACGTCTTCTGTCCCTCCTCTTCGAGCTTGTCGAATGCGTACGTGCCACTGACGCCGCTCGTCGTCGGATCCGTCGGCACCTCATCTTCTTCCTCTTCCTCGATCTCCAGCTCCACAACGTCAGCGTCGATGTCCGATTCTTTGATGTTGAGACTTCGAGTCAGGCTCTTTCGGGTTCCCTTCCGCACTTGTTTCTCAGTCTGACCGTGCTGTTCCGGAGAAGAGAACGTCGAATTGAGCTGCGTATGCTCTTCGCTTCTGAAACCAGAAGACGTCGAGAATATTGTTTCGTCAAGCTCACCCGGTCGACGTCTCCGCGTTTCCGAGCTCTCCGTCTTTCGCTGACGTCTTCTTATCGGAAGCGTCGTTTCCGTCTCTGTCCTCACTTTCTTTCCTGTCTCTCTTCTTCTCAGCGCCCGAATCATCCGACTTTTCAGTCTTTTTGCCAACTGAAACTCAAAATTGGAATTCAACTGGTCTCGGAGTTACGAATCGGGGTTTCAAAAGTTTCTTCGAAATAGTAATGAATTGTTTCTCAAAATGTTGAAACCCGATCGAAAAAAAAGAAAAAAAAAGTAAAACTCCCTGCTGAAACCTTGTCTGAAAAGCTGAAATTGAGAGAAAACATGTATATTTTGTTTTGTTTTTCATGCAACATCACACAACATGCAAGTGGCTATCTGAGATTCAGATGAGCAACGATATACCGTATCCTCGTTCCGAGTGTCGAAACTCACCGCCCTCCGGCTCGACACGAAGCTCCTCATCTGAAACAGAGCCAATTGAGCAAAGAGCACCGGAGAGACTAGGAATCTTTGGTTTTTGCGAATCTTGGGAGAGTGGAGAGAGAGGAAGCTCGTTTTGAACACGTGTTGACACATACTCTACACTATCCGACTGACAAGAGCTTGAGACAATCGATTCGAGGGCGCCTAGTACAGTGTGAACAGGCACACGAAGGAGTGATGCAATGCTCGACGAACGTGACTGATCGAAATAAGAGTGCGAGACGGAGATCAAGAATCTGGCAGTGCCACGGACTACTGTAGTTGACCTCCGAAACGAGCAGTCTCGTCGACTCTGGGCAGCACTAGGAGCTCGAAATCCAAAAGGTCAGAGGAACACAAACAAACATTCTACGACCACCCAGAAAGGAAAGATCTTTTCAGAAACTGATATGGATTAAGAAAGGTGGCCTGAATTCAGATCGCTTAATACTGGAATGAAATGAGACTTTCGGAGAAAAAACATGTCGGGATCGGCGGGAAAACTGGGGAGGAGAGCCGGACATATCTGTCTTCCTTCTATTAATTCTCCCATTTCAAACTCCTCGCTCTTCCCCGACCCTCATCCGCCTCCGATTTATGGCAGCCATGTTTCCAAAATCAACTCTTGGGAATCAAAAGACGCGCTTCCGCCACCACTCAGTCCCTCGGATTCAATGGAACCTCTTTTTGAAAAGAGATTCCGACAGAAGTCATGGTCAGAAAGGACCTGCGGCTGGGAAGGATGCCCCATAAATCGAAAGGAATGGCAATCACGAGAAGAACAAGATACCATCGATGGACGCAGTCCTTGGCGAGATGGGCTCGTTCGGAACCGAACCACACTCTTCCCTACTCACTAGATGTCGGTATCTATTCTTCGACTTCTAGCGTCCCGCTTCCATTTCGTCTTTCAAAATGTTGTGATCTTTGAGGTTCGGATTGAACCAGATGATACACGCGACGAGAAGATATTGTATCGGTCGGGAGGGGAGGGCACCGAATTCTCATTTCTTCTACCCGCCACCACCTGTTTGTACAGTTGTTGACTTATCACTTATCATTTTGATATCCAGCAGGAGAGCAACAAAAAAGTGCTGGATGGCTTCACTTTTCGAAAACGAGCAAAACGAAGCGAGGGCTCATCATCGATTGGCACTCGTATTTTGCATGAGAAAGAACAAAAATCAGTCGAAAAAGAAGGGGGTAGTGAAGGGAAAAAGAGTGGAGGACTTCGGCAATGTCAAGTGGACGAAAAACATGTAAATCTTGTGAAAGAATTGTTTGTTCACTGTTTGTAAAACGCCTCTGGAAGGGATAATCGACTGCAGTTCGGACGGGAGGGGGTTTCCCGGGAATTCGTTCGTGAGTCATCCGATCAAAAATCGGGAGGGAACGCGGGTGCGAAATGTAAATAAATACGGTCGATTCGATGGTTTTGCAGAATATCCTCTCGTTGAAAAAAAAACACGGAACATTGCGAAAGTCTTGTGTCGGATAGAAATGAGCAACTTTTAGGAAATATCACTTTCCAGAGGCTCTGCTAAGATAAAGTTCGTAGAGAATAGAATGGAAATGCATAGGCTATAGTCTCGAGGCGTTCAGGTCGCGGGGATCTCGGAAAGACTCTCTGCGGCTCAAGCATCGAAACATGGCGGAGAGTGAGTGGGAGAGAGCTCTTTCTCTCTCTCTCTCTGGCTGCTGAGAGCATACGGTGCGAGATGAGGAATTACATGGAATGCGCGACGAGGGACGCGGAGACGCAGACGTTCGTCCCAAAGTGCTGATTACGTACGTATGGTTTGAGCGGGGAGCGCGGGAAGGTAAAGCACGCGGGAGGACGCCGGAGCCGGGGGGATGTGAGAGGTCGCAGCGAATGTCAACAGTGCGGCGGGGGCGAAGATCTCTCCCTCCCTCTCTCTCTTTCTTCATCGCTGGATTTCTGTGCCGTTCTAAGTCTCCGCTTCCATTCCTCCCGATTAACTATGTGATCTGCTTACCGAGTTCCTGTTCCGCGAGTGTCTCGGCCTCTGCAGCTTCTCCAGGAGCACCTTGTCCGGCGGCGTTGACGGCAATCACTCGGAACACGTATTCTGTCGAAGAGAAGAGCCCGTCGACGGTGGCCTTCGTCGCGGAGACTGTGCAGGCGTGTCTCCATCTTCCACTGTCGGCCGTCTTCCTTTCCACGATATACTCGCTGATCTCACTGCCGTTCACTTCTTGTGGAGCTGTCCACTGAAGAACGACGCTTTCAGTCTCCCTTTTGACGATCTCCAACGCAATCGGCTTGCTTGGAACGTCGATCACTCTGATCGGAATCTTGAGCTCGTTCTGGGACACGTCATTCTTCACAACGATCCTGATCTCTCCAGAATCCTCAATCGTCACCCTCTTCATGCGGATCGAAACGGTGTCGTCGTATTCAGTGACGTCTGCACGAACTCGCAGATTTTCGTTGTTATGGAATAAGTCGATTTGAGTGGGCGCAGGGTATCCGGCGATCTTGAAAGATACATCGATGTTCTTCCCGGCGACGACGTCAGTAAGAGACGACGTCGACTCCAAGGCAACCTTGCATGGGACTCGCAGCTCGAGTCTTGCCATGGCCGATCTGTATTCGTTGTCGAACACTGCGTAAATGTTGCCAACGTCTCGTCCGTCGACGTTCTTGATTACCAGAATCGACGAGTCGTCGGTCGTCTCGACAGAAGTCTTTCCGTAGGCGACACGGATCTCGCGGTTGTCCCTCATCCACTTCACATAGATCGGCTTGCGAGAGAATTTCACTGTGAACTTGGCTTCGCCTTCAAGCTCAGTAACAGTGGCAGCAGAAGGTTGGCAAGTGAACGGAGAGTCTGTGAGAAAAGTGATTTCATTTTTAATTTCAACGAAAGGCTCACCTTCCGCTTCAGAAGTCTGCTGCATTCGGCTGTCAATACCGCTTTCGTCGGACTCCTTCTGAAGTTTGATCGTCGAAGCGGTAGACAATTCGTCCGACTCGGTGACTGTATCGAGACTCAAACTGACGTCCGATTCGAGCTCTTTCCTCGATTCATCGGAACTGGTCTCTTCCGGTTTCTCCTCAGCTATCTTGGTCTTTTTCTTCATAACCTTCTTCTTTGTTTCCTTTTCTTCTTCCACCTCATCAGATTTCTTCTTGATCGTAGCTGAAGTTGACTCATCGGAAACCGCTTCATCGAGTGCAGTAGTCTTCTTTCCGAGCAGCGTGAACTCAGAATCTTGAACAGTTTCAGATTCAGCGATTGAAACTTCACTCTTCACTGAATCGGACTTCTCAGTCTTTTTCTTAAGCGTTTTCTTTTTAGGTTTTTCCACCAGTTCCTTGTCAGCGTCATCGGATCTTTCTAGCGAAACAGCTTCGGCCTCCTTCTTATCCTTAACCTCAGCCTCCTTCTTGGACTCGGCCTCAGCCTCCTTCTTGGTCTTGGCTTCAGCCTCCTTCTTGGCCTTGTCGTCGGCCTCCTTCTTGGTCTTGGCTTCAGCCTCCTTCTTGGTCTTATCATCGGCCTCCTTCTTGGCCTTGTCGTCGGCCTCCTTCTTGGTCTTGGCCTCGGCCTCCTTCTTGGTCTCAGCCTCGGCCTCCTTCTTGGCCTTGTCGTCGGCCTCCTTTTTGGTCTTATCATTGGCGGCCTTCTTATCGTCAGCCTCCTTCTTGGTCTTGGCTTCAGCCTCCTTCTTGGTCTTATCATCGGCTTCCTTCTTGGCCTTGTCGTCGGCCTCCTTCTTGGTCTTGGCCTCGGCCTCCTTCTTGGTCTCAGCCTCGGCCTCCTTCTTGGCCTTGTCGTCGGCCTCCTTTTTGGTCTTATCATTGGCGGCCTTCTTATCGTCAGCCTCCTTCTTGGTCTTGGCTTCAGCCTCCTTCTTGGCCTTGTCGTCGGCCTCCTTCTTGGTCTTGGCCTCGGCCTCCTTCTTGGTCTTGGCCTCGGCCTCCTTCTTGGTCTCATCATCGGCCTCCTTCTTGGCCTTGTCGTCGGCCTCCTTCTTGGTCTTGGCCTCGGCCTCCTTCTTGGTCTTTGCCTCGGCCTCCTTCTTGGCCTTATCATCGGCCTCCTTCTTGGCCTTGTCGTCGGCCTCCTTCTTGGTCTTGGCTTCAGCCTCCTTCTTGGCCTTGTCGTCGGCCTCCTTCTTGGTCTTATCATCGGCCTCCTTCTTGGCCTTATCATCGGCCTCCTTCTTGGTCTTGGCCTCGGCCTCCTTCTTGGTCTTGGCCTCGGCCTCCTTCTTGGTCTTATCATCGGCCTCCTTCTTGGCCTTATCGTCAGCCTCCTTCTTGGTCTTGGCCTCGGCCTCCTTCTTGGACTCGGCCTCAGCCTCCTTCTTGGTCTTGGCCTCGGCCTCCTTCTTGGTCTTGGCCTCGGCCTCCTTCTTGGTCTTGGCCTCGGCCTCCTTCTTGGTCTTGGCCTCGGCCTCCTTCTTGACCTTATCATCGGCCTCCTTCTTGGCCTTATCATCGGCCTCCTTCTTGGTCTTGGCCTCGGCCTCCTTCTTGGTCTTGGCCTCGGCCTCCTTCTTGGCCTTATCATCGGCCTCCTTCTTGGCCTTGTCGTCGGCCTCCTTCTTGGTCTTGGCTTCAGCCTCCTTCTTGGTCTTGGCCTCGACCTCCTTCTTGGCCTTATCGTCGGCCTCCTTCTTGGCCTTGTCGTCGGCCTCCTTCTTGGTCTTGGCCTCGGCCTCCTTCTTGGTCTTAGCCTCGACCTCCTTCTTGGCCTTATCGTCGGCCTCCTTCTTGGCCTTGTCGTCGGCCTCCTTCTTGGTCTTGGCTTCAGCCTCCTTCTTGGTCTTGGCCTCGGCCTCCTTCTTGGTCTTGGCCTCGGCCTCCTTCTTGGCCTTATCATCGGCCTCCTTCTTGGCCTTGTCGTCGGCCTCCTTCTTGGTCTTGGCTTCAGCCTCCTTCTTGGCCTTGGCCTCGGACTCCTTCTTGGTCTTATCATCGGCGGCCTTCTTATCGTCAGCCTCCTTCTTGGTCTTGGCTTCAGCCTCCTTCTTGGCCTTGTCGTCGGCAGCCTTCTTATCATCGGCCTCCTTCTTGGTCTTGGCCTCGGCCTCCTTCTTGGCCTTATCATCGGCCTCCTTCTTGGCCTTGTCGTCGGCGGCCTTCTTATCGTCAGCCTCCTTCTTGGTCTTGGCTTCGGCCTCCTTCTTGGCCTTATCATCGGCCTCCTTCTTGGCCTTGTCGTCGGCGGCCTTCTTATCGTCAGCTTCCTTCTTGGTCTTGGCCTCGGCCTCCTTCTTGGCCTTGTCGTCGGCCTCCTTCTTGGTCTTATCATCGGCCTCCTTCTTGGTCTTGGCCTCGGCCTCCTTCTTGGCCTTGTCGTCGGCCTCCTTCTTGGCCTTAACCTCAGCCTCCTTCTTGGCCTTGTCGTCGGCGGCCTTCTTATCATCGGCCTCCTTCTTGGCCTTATCATCGGCCTTCTTCTTGGCCTTGTCGTCGGCGGCCTTCTTCTCGTCGGCCTCCTTCTTGGCCTCAACCTCCTTCTCGGCCGTAGATTCAATCTTCTTTTGGCCTTCGTCAACTAATTCAACTTCATCAATTGTTGCTCTGTCTTTCTCCTCGATCTCAGTTGTAGCCTTCGACTTTTTAACAACCTTTTTCTTCTTCTTATCGACTTTATCAACGGTTTCCTGTGTGGACGTCAGCTTCTCATGATCAACGGTGGTCTCAATGTTTTCAGCAGTAGTAAGTTCGATGGTACTGCTGATATCCACTTCGGAGGTCGTTTCTACGACCGTTTCCATTGAAGTAATAGCTTCAGCAGTCGTCGTTTCCTCCACGGACTTTTGCGTCGCGGTTTCAGACTGCGGTGCCTCGTCGATCAGCTGTGATCCGACCGTCTTCTCCGCTCCCACTTCAATCGTCATCTCGATATCACTTGATTCGACAATCGCAACGTCGACGGAATGTTGTGTAAGCTCTTCTCCAACAAAATCGAACTCCTCTTCTTGGTCGTAGTCCAGCGTGTTCACCTCGACAATCTCACTCGGTGCACCTTCACCGAATCCGTTGACTGCAACAATTCGGAATGCATAGAACTCATTCGGCACTAGCTCGACAGCCGTGTAACTCTTCTCCTGCACATGTCCGACGTTTCTCCATCTGCGACTCTCCGTCGACCTTCTCTGCACGACGTAGTGAAGGATGTCGGTCTCTCCCGTGTGCGGAGGCAACCACTTGATAGTCGCAGAAGTGTCGGTCAGTTGGATCAGTTGGGCTTTTCTTGGTTTGAGCGGCGTGTCGACCATCGTAATGTGCAGATCCGACTGGTCCTTACCATACTTGTTCTCCAGCACCACTGTGTACTCACCGCCGTCCCTCTTGCCCATTTTCGGAATATACAGAGAAGCAACGTTGTCGTAGACGTCGTACTTCACATCGAACGAAACGGGTTCTCCGTTCAGAAGGACGCGAAGTCTCGGAGCTGGAGCACCGATGAACGTAAACTTGTAGGTGAACGACTTGCCTGCTTGGTGGGTGATCGGCTTTGTGAGTCTGAAAACGAGCGGTTGAGCGGTCATCTGACTAAGAAGACTTACTTATTGATGATGACAGGAGGCGATGGTCCAGAGAGGAGTGCAGGCTGGCTTCCGATGGATCCGTCGATCAGGACGTGATACTTGCCCCTGTTTTGCGGCAGGAACTTGGACAGCTTCAGAACGGTCTCTCGTTGAGACGTCTCCATTGAAACTTGTTCGTCTGCTGCCAGTATCATTCCGTTGCAGAACCACTTGGCATCCGAAATCGGTTGGGATGTTCTGCACTTGAGAGTCACTTCCGAGTCCATCTTCTCGATGGCTTGCGAAGTCGGGTGCTCGATGATCGACTGGCCAGTGCTGATCGTGAAGCTGACTTCCTGTTCGGTGCTTCCAAAAACTGATGTCACTTCCTCGCTCTCTTCTTGTTTTTGAATCACGTCTTCTTCTTGTTTCTGCTTTTTCGGGAGGATCACCTTCTGCTCCACTTCCTGAGTGTCCTCGTTCGAAGGGAACACTTCGATGCCGTCGTCAGCAGCAATATTGTCCAGACTGACATCGCAGTCAATCGAAGCAGAGTCCTCCTCTTCAGAGTCATAATCCTCGAAGATGCTCAGTTCCATCTGATCGTAATCGTAGAAGTTGAGATCAACCAAAGCGTCCGTGTGAATCGACTCTTCTCCCGCTTCGATGTCCACGTCAACGAAGATATCCGACGATCCCGAGTTGCTTCTCTTTCGCTCCATTCCACTGATCTCGGGCTTCAAATGCGACACCGGCTTCTCGTCCTGCTCTGTCTCCTTCACCGCGATCTTCTCCTTCTTGTGATGCTTCTTTTTCTTTTTCAAATGCTTCTTTTGTTTCGGCGGTGGGCTTAGAATTGATAATCCGTCGGTGACATCAGTGAGAAGGCAGTCTGGAAACGGACAATCACCAGCTTCTGAGGCAGAGAAAAAAAAAAAACTCACTGTCGTCGAGTTTTTCAGGTCTGGCGGGGTCCTTTCTGGACGCTCCAGACCGTTCAAAAATAATTCCAATACCAATTTTATCGGTTCTTTGTTTAACGAACGCCTGAAAAAAAATCTATCAGAATTTTTAAAAAACATTTTAGGCATTACAGCATTGCAATAAACTTCCAGAGTGTAAGGCTCTTCGACGCTGATAGAACAACGCAGCCTCGGTGGAACGATACGCGTAACTATGATAGACTGTTGCTTGCACTTAAGCAGAGAAGTAACTTCTACGGAAACCAACTTCGATTCTTCAACAGCTTTGTTTGAATCTTTTCTTTTCTTGATGGTTGCGGATGTTGATTCTTCTGAAGGCTCCAAACCTGACTCCACCATCTCCATCTGCTTTACAGTGAAACTGGCATCCTCATCGTCGGCGGCCTTCTTATCGTCATCCTCCTTCTTGGTCTTGGCTTCAGCCTCCTTCTTGGTCTTGGCTTCAGCCTCCTTCTTGGCCTTGACCTCAGCCTCCTTCTTGGTCTTGTCGTCGGCGGCCTTCTTATCGTCAGCCTCCTTCTTGGCCTTAACCTCAGCCTCCTTCTTGGCCTTGTCGTCGGCGGCCTTCTTATCGTCAGCCTCCTTCTTGGTCTTGGCTTCAGCCTCATTCTTGGCCTTGTCGTCGGCGGCCTTCTTATCGTCAGCCTCCTTCTTGGCCTTAACCTCAGCCTCCTTCTTGGCCTTGTCGTCGGCGGCCTTCTTATCGTCAGCCTCCTTCTTGGTCTTGGCTTCAGCCTCCTTCTTGGCCTTGTCGTCGGCGGCCTTCTTATCGTCAGCCTCCTTCTTGGCCTTAACCTCAGCCTCCTTCTTGGCCTTGTCGTCGGCGGCCTTCTTATCGTCAGCCTCCTTCTTGGCCTTAACCTCAGCCTCCTTCTTGGCCTTGTCGTCGGCGGCCTTCTTATCGTCAGCCTCCTTCTTGGTCTTGACTTCAGCCTCATTCTTGGCCTTGTCGTCGGCGGCCTTCTTCTCGTCAGCCTCCTTCTTGGCCTTAACCTCAGCCTCCTTCTTGGCCTTGTCGTCGGCGGCCTTCTTATCGTCAGCCTCCTTCTTGGTCTTGGCTTCAGCCTCATTCTTGGCCTTGTCGTCGGCGGCCTTCTTATCGTCAGCCTCCTTCTTGGTCTTGGCTTCAGCCTCATTCTTGGCCTTGTCGTCGGCGGCCTTCTTATCGTCAGCCTCCTTCTTGGCCTTAACCTCAGCCTCCTTCTTGGCCTTGTCGTCGGCGGCCTTCTTATCGTCAGCCTCCTTCTTGGTCTTGACTTCAGCCTCATTCTTGGCCTTGTCGTCGGCGGCCTTCTTCTCGTCAGCCTCCTTCTTGGCCTTAACCTCAGCCTCCTTCTTGGCCTTGTCGTCGGCGGCCTTCTTATCGTCAGCCTCCTTCTTGGTCTTGACTTCAGCCTCATTCTTGGCCTTGTCGTCGGCGGCCTTCTTATCGTCAGCCTCCTTCTTGGCCTTAACCTCAGCCTCCTTCTTGGCCTTGTCGTCGGCGGCCTTCTTATCGTCAGCCTCCTTCTTGGCCTTAACCTCAGCCTCCTTCTTGGCCTTGTCGTCGGCGGCCTTCTTATCGTCAGCCTCCTTCTTGGTCTTGACTTCAGCCTCATTCTTGGCCTTGTCGTCGGCGGCCTTCTTCTCGTCAGCCTCCTTCTTGGCCTTAACCTCAGCCTCCTTCTTGGCCTTGTCGTCGGCGGCCTTCTTATCGTCAGCCTCCTTCTTGGTCTTGGCTTCAGCCTCATTCTTGGCCTTGTCGTCGGCGGCCTTCTTATCGTCAGCCTCCTTCTTGGCCTTAACCTCAGCCTCCTTCTTGGCCTTGTCGTCGGCGGCCTTCTTATCGTCAGCCTCCTTCTTGGCCTTAACCTCAGCCTCCTTCTTGGCCTTGTCGTCGGCGGCCTTCTTATCGTCAGCCTCCTTCTTGGCCTTAACCTCAGCCTCCTTCTTGGCCTTGTCGTCGGCGGCCTTCTTATCGTCAGCCTCCTTCTTGGTCTTGGCTTCAGCCTCATTCTTGGCCTTGTCGTCGGCGGCCTTCTTATCGTCAGCCTCCTTCTTGGTCTTGGCTTCAGCCTCATTCTTGGCCTTGTCGTCGGCGGCCTTCTTATCGTCAGCCTCCTTCTTGGTCTTGACTTCAGCCTCATTCTTGGCCTTGTCGTCGGCGGCCTTCTTATCGTCAGCCTCCTTCTTGGCCTTAACCTCAGCCTCCTTCTTGGCCTTGTCGTCGGCGGCCTTCTTATCGTCAGCCTCCTTCTTGGCCTTAACCTCAGCCTCCTTCTTGGCCTTGTCGTCGGCGGCCTTCTTATCGTCAGCCTCCTTCTTGGTCTTGGCTTCAGCCTCATTCTTGGCCTTGTCGTCGGCGGCCTTCTTATCGTCAGCCTCCTTCTTGGCCTTAACCTCAGCCTCCTTCTTGGCCTTGTCGTCGGCGGCCTTCTTATCGTCAGCCTCCTTCTTGGCCTTAACCTCAGCCTCCTTCTTGGCCTTGTCGTCGGCGGCCTTCTTATCGTCAGCCTCCTTCTTGGTCTTGGCTTCAGCCTCATTCTTGGCCTTGTCGTCGGCGGCCTTCTTATCGTCAGCCTCCTTCTTGGTCTTGACTTCAGCCTCATTCTTGGCCTTGTCGTCGGCGGCCTTCTTATCGTCAGCCTCCTTCTTGGCCTTAACCTCAGCCTCCTTCTTGGCCTTGTCGTCGGCGGCCTTCTTCTCGTCAGCCTCCTTCTTGGCCTTAACCTCAGCCTCCTTCTTGGCCTTGTCGTCGGCGGCCTTCTTATCGTCAGCCTCCTTCTTGGTCTTGGCTTCAGCCTCATTCTTGGCCTTGTCGTCGGCGGCCTTCTTATCGTCAGCCTCCTTCTTGGCCTTAACCTCAGCCTCCTTCTTGGCCTTGTCGTCGGCGGCCTTCTTATCGTCAGCCTCCTTCTTGGTCTTGGCTTCAGCCTCATTCTTGGCCTTGTCGTCGGCGGCCTTCTTATCGTCAGCCTCCTTCTTGGTCTTGGCTTCAGCCTCATTCTTGGCCTTGTCGTCGGCGGCCTTCTTATCGTCAGCCTCCTTCTTGGCCTTAACCTCAGCCTCCTTCTTGGCCTTGTCGTCGGCGGCCTTCTTATCGTCAGCCTCCTTCTTGGCCTTAACCTCAGCCTCCTTCTTGGCCTTGTCGTCGGCGGCCTTCTTATCGTCAGCCTCCTTCTTGGCCTTAACCTCAGCCTCCTTCTTGGCCTTGTCGTCGGCGGCCTTCTTATCGTCAGCCTCCTTCTTGGTCTTGGCTTCAGCCTCATTCTTGGCCTTGTCGTCGGCGGCCTTCTTATCGTCAGCCTCCTTCTTGGTCTTGGCTTCAGCCTCATTCTTGGCCTTGTCGTCGGCGGCCTTCTTATCGTCAGCCTCCTTCTTGGTCTTGGCTTCAGCCTCCTTCTTGGCCTTGTCGTCGGCGGCCTTCTTATCGTCAGCCTCCTTCTTGGTCTTGGCTTCAGCCTCCTTCTTGGCCTTGTCGTCGGCGGCCTTCTTATCGTCAGCCTCCTTCTTGGTCTTGGCTTCAGCCTCCTTCTTGGCCTTGTCGTCGGCGGCCTTCTTATCGTCAGCTTCCTTCTTGGTCTTGGCTTCAGCCTCCTTCTTGGCCTTGTCGTCGGCGGCCTTCTTATCGTCAGCCTCCTTCTTGGTCTTGGCTTCAGCCTCCTTCTTGGCCTTGTCGTCGGCGGCCTTCTTATCGTCAGCCTCCTTCTTGGTCTTGGCTTCAGCCTCCTTCTTGGCCTTGTCGTCGGCGGCCTTCTTATCGTCAGCCTCCTTCTTGGTCTTGGCTTCAGCCTCCTTCTTGGCCTTGTCGTCGGCGGCCTTCTTATCGTCAGCCTCCTTCTTGGTCTTGGCTTCAGCCTCCTTCTTGGCCTTGTCGTCGGCGGCCTTCTTATCGTCAGCCTCCTTCTTGGTCTTGGCTTCAGCCTCCTTCTTGGCCTTGTCGTCGGCGGCCTTCTTATCGTCAGCCTCCTTCTTGGTCTTGGCTTCAGCCTCCTTCTTGGCCTTGTCGTCGGCGGCCTTCTTATCGTCAGCCTCCTTCTTGGTCTTGGCTTCAGCCTCCTTCTTGGCCTTGTCGTCGGCGGCCTTCTTATCGTCAGCCTCCTTCTTGGTCTTGGCTTCAGCCTCCTTCTTGGCCTTGTCGTCGGCGGCCTTCTTATCATCAGCCTCCTTCTTGGCCTTGTCGTCGGCGGCCTTCTTATCGTCAGCCTCCTTCTTGGTCTTGGCTTCAGCCTCCTTCTTGGCCTTGTCGTCGGCGGCCTTCTTATCATCAGCCTCCTTCTTGGCCTTGTCGTCGGCGGCCTTCTTATCGTCAGCCTCCTTCTTGGTCTTGGCTTCAGCCTCCTTCTTGGCCTTGTCGTCGGCGGCCTTCTTATCGTCAGCCTCCTTCTTGGTCTTGGCTTCAGCCTCCTTCTTGGCCTTGTCGTCGGCGGCCTTCTTATCGTCAGCCTCCTTCTTGGTCTTGGCTTCAGCCTCATTCTTGGCCTTGTCGTCGGCGGCCTTCTTATCGTCAGCCTCCTTCTTGGTCTTGGCTTCAGCCTCCTTCTTGGCCTTGTCGTCGGCGGCCTTCTTATCGTCAGCCTCCTTCTTGGTCTTGGCTTCAGCCTCCTTCTTGGCCTTGTCGTCGGCGGCCTTCTTATCGTCAGCCTCCTTCTTGGTCTTGGCTTCAGCCTCCTTCTTGGCCTTGTCGTCGGCGGCCTTCTTATCGTCAGCCTCCTTCTTGGTCTTGGCTTCAGCCTCCTTCTTGGCCTTGTCGTCGGCGGCCTTCTTATCGTCAGCCTCCTTCTTGGTCTTGGCTTCAGCCTCCTTCTTGGCCTTGTCGTCGGCGGCCTTCTTATCGTCAGCTTCCTTCTTGGTCTTGGCTTCAGCCTCCTTCTTGGCCTTGTCGTCGGCGGCCTTCTTATCGTCAGCCTCCTTCTTGGCCTTAACCTCAGCCTCCTTCTTGGCCTTGTCGTCGGCGGCCTTCTTATCGTCAGCCTCCTTCTTGGTCTTGGCTTCAGCCTCCTTCTTGGCCTTGTCGTCGGCGGCCTTCTTATCGTCAGCCTCCTTCTTGGTCTTGGCTTCAGCCTCCTTCTTGGCCTTGTCGTCGGCGGCCTTCTTATCGTCAGCCTCCTTCTTGGTCTTGGCTTCAGCCTCCTTCTTGGCCTTGTCGTCGGCGGCCTTCTTATCGTCAGCCTCCTTCTTGGTCTTGGCTTCAGCCTCCTTCTTGGCCTTGTCGTCGGCGGCCTTCTTATCGTCAGCTTCCTTCTTGGTCTTGGCTTCAGCCTCTTTCTTGGCCTTGTCGTCGGCGGCCTTCTTATCGTCAGCCTCCTTCTTGGCCTTAACCTCAGCCTCCTTCTTGGCCTTGTCGTCGGCGGCCTTCTTATCGTCAGCCTCCTTCTTGGTCTTGGCTTCAGCCTCCTTCTTGGCCTTGTCGTCGGCGGCCTTCTTATAGTCAGCCTCCTTCTTGGTCTTGGCTTCAGCCTCCTTCTTGGCCTTGTCGTCGGCGGCCTTCTTATCGTCAGCCTCCTTCTTGGTCTTGGCTTCAGCCTCCTTCTTGGCCTTGTCGTCGGCGGCCTTCTTATCATCAGCCTCCTTCTTGGCCTTGTCGTCGGCGGCCTTCTTATCGTCAGCCTCCTTCTTGGCCTTAACCTCAGCCTCCTTCTTGGCCTTGTCGTCGGCGGCCTTCTTATCGTCAGCCTCCTTCTTGGTCTTGGCTTCAGCCTCCTTCTTGGCCTTGTCGTCGGCGGCCTTCTTATCGTCAGCCTCCTTCTTGGCCTTAACCTCAGCCTCCTTCTTGGCCTTGTCGTCGGCGGCCTTCTTATCGTCAGCCTCCTTCTTGGTCTTGGCTTCAGCCTCCTTCTTGGCCTTGTCGTCGGCGGCCTTCTTATCATCAGCCTCCTTCTTGGCCTTAACCTCAGCCTCCTTCTTGGCCTTGTCGTCGGCGGCCTTCTTATCGTCAGCCTCCTTCTTGGTCTTGGCTTCAGCCTCCTTCTTGGCCTTGTCGTCGGCGGCCTTCTTCTCGTCAGCCTCCTTCTTGGCCTTAACCTCAGCCTCCTTCTTGGCCTTGTCGTCGGCGGCCTTCTTATCATCAGCCTCCTTCTTGGCCTTAACCTCAGCCTCCTTCTTGGCCTTGTCGTCGGCGGCCTTCTTATCGTCAGCGTCCTTCTTGGTCTTGGCTTCAGCCTCCTTCTTGGCCTTGTCGTCGGCGGCCTTCTTATCGTCAGCCTCCTTCTTGGTCTTGGCTTCAGCCTCCTTCTTGGCCTTGTCGTCGGCGGCCTTCTTATCGTCAGCTTCCTTCTTGGTCTTGGCTTCAGCCTCTTTCTTGGCCTTGTCGTCGGCGGCCTTCTTATCGTCAGCCTCCTTCTTGGCCTTAACCTCAGCCTCCTTCTTGGCCTTGTCGTCGGCGGCCTTCTTATCGTCAGCCTCCTTCTTGGTCTTGGCTTCAGCCTCCTTCTTGGCCTTGTCGTCGGCGGCCTTCTTATAGTCAGCCTCCTTCTTGGTCTTGGCTTCAGCCTCCTTCTTGGCCTTGTCGTCGGCGGCCTTCTTATCGTCAGCCTCCTTCTTGGTCTTGGCTTCAGCCTCCTTCTTGGCCTTGTCGTCGGCGGCCTTCTTATCATCAGCCTCCTTCTTGGCCTTGTCGTCGGCGGCCTTCTTATCGTCAGCCTCCTTCTTGGCCTTAACCTCAGCCTCCTTCTTGGCCTTGTCGTCGGCGGCCTTCTTATCGTCAGCCTCCTTCTTGGTCTTGGCTTCAGCCTCCTTCTTGGCCTTGTCGTCGGCGGCCTTCTTATCGTCAGCCTCCTTCTTGGCCTTAACCTCAGCCTCCTTCTTGGCCTTGTCGTCGGCGGCCTTCTTATCGTCAGCCTCCTTCTTGGTCTTGGCTTCAGCCTCCTTCTTGGCCTTGTCGTCGGCGGCCTTCTTATCATCAGCCTCCTTCTTGGCCTTAACCTCAGCCTCCTTCTTGGCCTTGTCGTCGGCGGCCTTCTTATCGTCAGCCTCCTTCTTGGTCTTGGCTTCAGCCTCCTTCTTGGCCTTGTCGTCGGCGGCCTTCTTCTCGTCAGCCTCCTTCTTGGCCTTAACCTCAGCCTCCTTCTTGGCCTTGTCGTCGGCGGCCTTCTTATCATCAGCCTCCTTCTTGGCCTTAACCTCAGCCTCCTTCTTGGCCTTGTCGTCGGCGGCCTTCTTATAGTCAGCCTCCTTCTTGGTCTTGGCTTCAGCCTCCTTCTTGGCCTTGTCGTCGGCGGCCTTCTTATCGTCAGCCTCCTTCTTGGTCTTGGCTTCAGCCTCCTTCTTGGCCTTGTCGTCGGCGGCCTTCTTATCATCAGCCTCCTTCTTGGCCTTGTCGTCGGCGGCCTTCTTATCGTCAGCCTCCTTCTTGGCCTTAACCTCAGCCTCCTTCTTGGCCTTGTCGTCGGCGGCCTTCTTATCGTCAGCCTCCTTCTTGGTCTTGGCTTCAGCCTCCTTCTTGGCCTTGTCGTCGGCGGCCTTCTTATCGTCAGCCTCCTTCTTGGCCTTAACCTCAGCCTCCTTCTTGGCCTTGTCGTCGGCGGCCTTCTTATCGTCAGCCTCCTTCTTGGTCTTGGCTTCAGCCTCCTTCTTGGCCTTGTCGTCGGCGGCCTTCTTCTCGTCAGCCTCCTTCTTGGCCTTAACCTCAGCCTCCTTCTTGGCCTTGTCGTCGGCGGCCTTCTTATCATCAGCCTCCTTCTTGGCCTTAACCTCAGCCTCCTTCTTGGCCTTGTCGTCGGCGGCCTTCTTATCGTCAGCGTCCTTCTTGGTCTTGGCTTCAGCCTCCTTCTTGGCCTTGTCGTCGGCGGCCTTCTTATCATCAGCCTCCTTCTTGGCCTTAACCTCAGCCTCCTTCTTGGCCTTGTCGTCGGCGGCCTTCTTATCGTCAGCCTCCTTCTTGGTCTTGGCTTCAGCCTCCTTCTTGGCCTTGTCGTCGGCGGCCTTCTTATCATCAGCCTCCTTCTTGGCCTTAACCTCAGCCTCCTTCTTGGCCTTGTCGTCGGCGGCCTTCTTATCATCAGCCTCCTTCTTGGCCTTAACCTCAGCCTCCTTCTTGGCCTTGTCGTCGGCGGCCTTCTTATCGTCAGCCTCCTTCTTGGTCTTGGCTTCAGCCTCCTTCTTGGCCTTGTCGTCGGCGGCCTTCTTATCGTCAGCCTCCTTCTTGGCCTTAACCTCAGCCTCCTTCTTGGCCTTGTCGTCGGCGGCCTTCTTCTCGTCAGCCTCCTTCTTGGCCTTAACCTCAGCCTCCTTCTTGGCCTTGTCGTCGGCGGCCTTCTTCTCGTCAGCCTCCTTCTTGGCCTTAACCTCAGCCTCCTTCTTGGCCTTGTCGTCGGCGGCCTTCTTCTCGTCAGCCTCCTTCTTGGCCTTAACCTCAGCCTCCTTCTTTGCCTTGTCGTCGGCGGCCTTCTTCTCGTCAGCCTCCTTCTTGGCCTTAACCTCAGCCTCCTTCTTGGCCTTGTCGTCGGCGGCCTTCTTCTCGTCAGCCTCCTTCTTGGCCTTAACCTCAGCCTCCTTCTTGGCCTTGTCGTCGGCGGCCTTCTTCTCGTCAGCCTCCTTCTTGGCCTTAACCTCAGCCTCCTTCTTGGCCTTGTCGTCGGCGGCCTTCTTCTCGTCAGCCTCCTTCTTGGCCTTAACCTCAGCCTCCTTCTTGGCCTTGTCGTCGGCGGCCTTCTTCTCGTCAGCCTCCTTCTTGGCCTTAACCTCAGCCTCCTTCTTTGCCTTGTCGTCGGCGGCCTTCTTCTCGTCAGCCTCCTTCTTGGCCTTAACCTCAGCCTCCTTCTTGGCCTTGTCGTCGGCGGCCTTCTTCTCGTCAGCCTCCTTCTTGGCCTTAACCTCAGCCTCCTTCTTGGCCTTGTCGTCGGCGGCCTTCTTCTCGTCAGCCTCCTTCTTGGCCTTAACCTCAGCCTCCTTCTTGGCCTTGTCGTCGGCGGCCTTCTTATCGTCAGCCTCCTTCTTGGTCTTGGCTTCAGCCTCCTTCTTGGCCTTGTCGTCGGCGGCCTTCTTATCGTCAGCCTCCTTCTTGGTCTTGGCTTCAGCCTCCTTCTTGGCCTTGTCGTCGGCGGCCTTCTTATCGTCAGCCTCCTTCTTGGTCTTGGCTTCAGCCTCCTTCTTGGCCTTGTCGTCGGCGGCCTTCTTATCGTCAGCCTCCTTCTTGGTCTTGGCTTCAGCCTCCTTCTTGGCCTTGTCGTCGGCGACCTTCTTCTCGTCAGCCTCCTTCTTGGTCTTGGCTTCAGCCTCCTTCTTGGCCTTGTCGTCGGCGGCCTTCCTATCGTCAACCTCCTTCTTGGCCTTAACCTCAGCCTCCTTCTTGGCCTTGTCGTCGGCGGCCTTCTTATCGTCAGCCTCCTTCTTGGTCTTGGCTTCAGCCTCCTTCTTGGCCTTGTCGTCGGCGGCCTTCTTATCGTCAGCCTCCTTCTTGGTCTTGGCTTCAGCCTCCTTCTTGGCCTTGTCGTCGGCGGCCTTCTTATCGTCAGCCTCCTTCTTGGCCTTAACCTCAGCCTCCTTCTTGGCCTTGTCGTCGGCGGCCTTCTTATCGTCAGCCTCCTTTTTGGTCTTGGCTTCAGCCTCCTTCTTGGCCTTGTCGTCGGCGGCCTTCTTATCGTCAGCCTCCTTCTTGGTCTTGGCTTCAGCCTCCTTCTTGGCCTTGTCGTCGGTGGCCTTCTTATCGTCAGCCTCCTTCTTGGTCTTGGCTTCAGCCTCATTCTTGGCCTTGTCGTCGGCGGCCTTCTTATCGTCAGCCTCCTTCTTGGTCTTGGCTTCAGCCTCATTCTTGGCCTTGTCGTCGGCGGCCTTCTTATCGTCAGCCTCCTTCTTGGCCTTAACCTCAGCCTCCTTCTTGGCCTTGTCGTCGGCGGCCTTCTTATCGTCAGCCTCCTTCTTGGCCTTAACCTCAGCCTCCTTCTTGGCCTTGTCGTCGGCGGCCTTCTTATCGTCAGCCTCCTTCTTGGCCTTAACCTCAGCCTCCTTCTTGGCCTTGTCGTCGGCGGCCTTCTTCTCGTCAGCCTCCTTCTTGGCCTTAACCTCAGCCTCCTTCTTGGCCTTGTCGTCGGCGGCCTTCTTCTCGTCAGCCTCCTTCTTGGCCTTAACCTCAGCCTCCTTCTTGGCCTTGTCGTCGGCGGCCTTCTTATCGTCAGCCTCCTTTTTGGCCTTAACCTCAGCCTCCTTCTTGGCGTTGTCGTCGGCGGCCTTCTTCTCGTCAGCCTCCTTCTTGGCCTTAACCTCAGCCTCCTTCTTGGCCTTGTCGTCGGCGGCCTTCTTATCGTCAGCCTCCTTCTTGGTCTTGGCTTCAGCCTCCTTCTTGGCCTTGTCGTCGGCGGCCTTCTTATCGTCAGCCTCCTTCTTGGTCTTGGCTTCAGCCTCCTTCTTGGCCTTGTCGTCGGCGGCCTTCTTATCGTCAGCCTCCTTCTTGGCCTTAACCTCAGCCTCCTTCTTGGCCTTGTCGTCGGCGGCCTTCTTCTCGTCAGCCTCCTTCTTGGTCTTGGCTTCAGCCTCCTTCTTGGCCTTGTCGTCGGCGGCCTTCTTCTCGTCAGCCTCCTTCTTGGTCTTGGCTTCAGCCTCCTTCTTGGCCTTGTCGTCGGCGGCCTTCTTCTCGTCAGCCTCCTTCTTGGTCTTGGCTTCAGCCTCCTTCTTGGCCTTGTCGTCGGCGGCCTTCTTCTCGTCAGCCTCCTTCTTGGCCTTAACCTCAGCCTCCTTCTTGGCCGTGTCGTCGGCGGCCTTCTTATCGTCAGCCTCCTTCTTGGTCTTGGCTTCAGCCTCCTTCTTGGCCTTGTCGTCGGCGGCCTTCTTCTCGTCAGCCTCCTTCTTGGCCTTAACCTCAGCCTCCTTCTTGGCCTTGTCGTCGGCGGCCTTCTTATCGTCAGCCTTCTTCTTGGTCTTGGCTTCAGCCTCTTTCTTGGCCTTGTCGTCGGCGGCCTTCTTATCGTCAGCCTTCTTCTTGGTCTTGGCTTCAGCCTCCTTCTTGGCCGTGTCGTCGGCGGCCTTCTTATCGTCAGCCTCCTTCTTGGTCTTGGCTTCAGCCTCCTTCTTGGCCTTGTCGTCGGCGGCCTTCTTATCGTCAGCCTCCTTCTTGGTCTTGGCTTCAGCCTCCTTCTTGGCCGTGTCGTCGGCGGCCTTCTTATCGTCAGCCTCCTTCTTGGTCTTGGCTTCAGCCTCCTTCTTGGCCTTGTCGTCGGCGGCCTTCTTATCGTCAGCCTCCTTCTTGGTCTTGGCTTCAGCCTCCTTCTTGGCCTTGTCGTCGGCGGCCTTCTTATCGTCAGCCTCCTTCTTGGCCTTAACCTCAGCCTCCTTCTTGGCCTTGTCGTCGGCGGCCTTCTTATCGTCAGCCTCCTTCTTGGCCTTAACCTCAGCCTCCTTCTTGGCCTTGTCGTCGGCGGCCTTCTTATCGTCAGCCTCCTTCTTGGTCTTGGCTTCAGCCTCCTTCTTGGCCGTGTCGTCGGCGGCCTTCTTATCGTCAGCCTCCTTCTTGGTCTTGGCTTCAGCCTCCTTCTTGGCCTTGTCGTCGGCGGCCTTCTTATCGTCAGCCTCCTTCTTGGCCTTAACCTCAGCCTCCTTCTTGGCCTTGTCGTCGGCGGCCTTCTTATCGTCAGCCTCCTTCTTGGCCTTAACCTCAGCCTCCTTCTTGGCCTTGTCGTCGGCGGCCTTCTTATCGTCAGCCTCCTTCTTGGTCTTGGCTTCAGCCTCCTTCTTGGCCGTGTCGTCGGCGGCCTTCTTATCGTCAGCCTCCTTCTTGGTCTTGGCTTCAGCCTCCTTCTTGGCCTTGTCGTCGGCGGCCTTCTTATCGTCAGCCTCCTTCTTGGTCTTGGCTTCAGCCTCCTTCTTGGCCTTGTCGTCGGCGGCCTTCTTATCGTCAGCCTCCTTCTTGGCCTTAACCTCAGCCTCCTTCTTGGCCTTGTCGTCGGCGGCCTTCTTCTCGTCAGCCTCCTTCTTGGTCTTGGCTTCAGCCTCCTTCTTGGCCTTGTCGTCGGCGGCCTTCTTCTCGTCAGCCTCCTTCTTGGTCTTGGCTTCAGCCTCCTTCTTGGCCTTGTCGTCGGCGGCCTTCTTATCGTCAGCCTCCTTCTTGGCCTTAACCTCAGCCTCCTTCTTGGCCTTGTCGTCGGCGGCCTTCTTATCGTCAACCTCCTTCTTGGTCTTGGCTTCAGCCTCCTTCTTGGCCTTGTCGTCGGCGGCCTTCTTCTCGTCAGCCTCCTTCTTGGTCTTGGCTTCAGCCTCCTTCTTGGCCTTGTCGTCGGCGGCCTTCTTCTCGTCAGCCTCCTTCTTGGTCTTGGCTTCAGCCTCCTTCTTGGCCTTGTCGTCGGCGGCCTTCTTATCGTCAGCCTCCTTCTTGGCCTTAACCTCAGCCTCCTTCTTGGCCTTGTCGTCGGCGGCCTTCTTCTCGTCAGCCTCCTTCTTGGTCTTGGCTTCAGCCTCCTTCTTGGCCTTGTCGTCGGCGGCCTTCTTATCGTCAGCCTCCTTCTTGGCCTTAACCTCAGCCTCCTTCTTGGCCTTGTCGTCGGCGGCCTTCTTCTCGTCAGCCTCCTTCTTGGCCTTAACCTCAGCCTCCTTCTTGGCCTTGTCGTCGGCGGCCTTCTTATCGTCAGCCTCCTTTTTGGCCTTAACCTCAGCCTCCTTCTTGGCCTTGTCGTCGGCGGCCTTCTTCTCGTCAGCCTCCTTCTTGGCCTTAACCTCAGCCTCCTTCTTGGCCTTGTCGTCGGCGGCCTTCTTCTCGTCAGCCTCCTTCTTGGTCTTGGCTTCAGCCTCCTTCTTGGCCTTGTCGTCGGCGGCCTTCTTCTCGTCAGCCTCCTTCTTGGCCTTAACCTCAGCCTCCTTCTTGGCCTTGTCGTCGGCGGCCTTCTTCTCGTCAGCCTCCTTCTTGGTCTTGGCTTCAGCCTCCTTCTTGGCCTTGTCGTCGGCGGCCTTCTTCTCGTCAGCCTCCTTCTTGGCCTTAACCTCAGCCTCCTTCTTGGCCTTGTCGTCGGCGGCCTTCTTCTCGTCAGCCTCCTTTTTGGCCTTAACCTCAGCCTCCTTCTTGGCCTTGTCGTCGGCGGCCTTCTTCTCGTCAGCCTCCTTCTTGGCCTTAACCTCAGCCTCCTTCTTGGCCTTGTCGTCGGCGGCCTTCTTCTCGTCAGCCTCCTTCTTGGTCTTGGCTTCAGCCTCCTTCTTGGCCTTGTCGTCGGCGGCCTTCTTATCGTCAGCCTCCTTCTTGGCCTTAACCTCAGCCTCCTTCTTGGCCTTGTCGTCGGCGGCCTTCTTCTCGTCAGCCTCCTTCTTGGTCTTGGCTTCAGCCTCCTTCTTGGCCTTGTCGTCGGCGGCCTTCTTCTCGTCAGCCTCCTTCTTGGCCTTAACCTCAGCCTCCTTCTTGGCCTTGTCGTCGGCGGCCTTCTTCTCGTCAGCCTCCTTCTTGGCCTTAACCTCAGCCTCCTTCTTGGCCTTGTCGTCGGCGGCCTTCTTCTCGTCAGCCTCCTTCTTGGCCTTAACCTCAGCCTCCTTCTTGGCCTTGTCGTCGGCGGCCTTCTTCTCGTCAGCCTCCTTCTTGGTCTTGGCTTCAGCCTCCTTCTTGGCCTTGTCGTCGGCGGCCTTCTTCTCGTCAGCCTCCTTCTTGGTCTTGGCTTCAGCCTCCTTCTTGGCCTTGTCGTCGGCGGCCTTCTTATCGTCAGCCTCCTTCTTGGCCTTAACCTCAGCCTCCTTCTTGGCCTTGTCGTCGGCGGCCTTCTTATCGTCAGCCTCCTTTTTGGCCTTAACCTCAGCCTCCTTCTTGGCCTTGTCGTCGGCGGCCTTCTTATCGTCAGCCTCCTTCTTGGCCTTAACTTCAGCCTCCTTCTTGGCCTTGTCGTCGGAGGCCTTCTTCTCGTCAGCCTCCTTCTTGGTCTTGGCTTCAGCCTCCTTCTTGGCCTTGTCGTCGGCGGCCTTCTTATCGTCAGCCTCCTTCTTGGCCTTAACTTCAGCCTCCTTCTTGGCCTTGTCGTCGGAGGCCTTCTTCTCGTCAGCCTCCTTCTTGGTCTTGGCTTCAGCCTCCTTCTTGGCCTTGTCATCGGCGGCCTTCTTCTCGTCAGCCTCCTTCTTGGTCTTGGCTTCAGCCTCCTTCTTGGCCTTGTCATCGGCGGCCTTCTTCTCGTCAGCCTCCTTCTTGGTCTTGGCTTCAGCCTCCTTCTTGGCCTTGTCATCGGCGGCCTTCTTCTCGTCAGCCTCCTTCTTGGTCTTGGCTTCAGCCTCCTTCTTGGCCTTGTCGTCGGCGGCCTTCTTATCGTCAGCCTCCTTCTTGGCCTTAACCTCAGCCTCCTTCTTGGCCTTGTCGTCGGCGGCCTTCTTATCGTCAGCCTCCTTCTTGGTCTTGGCTTCAGCCTCCTTCTTGGCCTTGTCATCGGCGGCCTTCTTATCGTCAGCCTCCTTCTTGGCCTCGTCGTCGGCGGCCTTCTTATCGTCAGCCTCCTTCTTGGCCTTAACATCAGCCTCCTTCTTGGCCTTGTCGTCGGCGGCCTTCTTATCGTCAGCCTCCTTCTTGGTCTTGGCTTCAGCCTCCTTCTTGGCCTTGTCGTCGGCGGCCTTCTTCTCGTCAGCCTCCTTCTTGGCCTTAACCTCAGCCTCCTTCTTGGCCTTGTCGTCGGCGGCCTTCTTATCGTCAGCCTCCTTCTTGGCCTTAACCTCAGCCTCCTTCTTGGCCTTGTCGTCGGCGGCCTTCTTCTCGTCAGCCTCCTTCTTGGTCTTGGCTTCAGCCTCCTTCTTGGCCTTGTCATCGGCGGCCTTCTTCTCGTCAGCCTCCTTCTTGGTCTTGGCTTCAGCCTCCTTCTTGGCCTTGTCGTCGGCGGCCTTCTTATCGTCAGCCTCCTTCTTGGCCTTAACCTCAGCCTCCTTCTTGGCCTTGTCGTCGGAGGCCTTCTTCTCGTCAGCCTCCTTCTTGGTCTTGGCTTCAGCCTCCTTCTTGGCCTTGTCATCGGCGGCCTTCTTCTCGTCAGCCTCCTTCTTGGTCTTGGCTTCAGCCTCCTTCTTGGCCTTGTCATCGGCGGCCTTCTTCTCGTCAGCCTCCTTCTTGGTCTTGGCTTCAGCCTCCTTCTTGGCCTTGTCATCGGCGGCCTTCTTCTCGTCAGCCTCCTTCTTGGTCTTGGCTTCAGCCTCCTTCTTGGCCTTGTCGTCGGCGGCCTTCTTATCGTCAGCCTCCTTCTTGGCCTTAACCTCAGCCTCCTTCTTGGCCTTGTCGTCGGCGGCCTTCTTATCGTCAGCCTCCTTCTTGGTCTTGGCTTCAGCCTCCTTCTTGGCCTTGTCATCGGCGGCCTTCTTATCGTCAGCCTCCTTCTTGGCCTCGTCGTCGGCGGCCTTCTTATCGTCAGCCTCCTTCTTGGCCTTAACATCAGCCTCCTTCTTGGCCTTGTCGTCGGCGGCCTTCTTATCGTCAGCCTCCTTCTTGGTCTTGGCTTCAGCCTCCTTCTTGGCCTTGTCGTCGGCGGCCTTCTTCTCGTCAGCCTCCTTCTTGGCCTTAACCTCAGCCTCCTTCTTGGCCTTGTCGTCGGCGGCCTTCTTATCGTCAGCCTCCTTCTTGGCCTTAACCTCAGCCTCCTTCTTGGCCTTGTCGTCGGCGGCCTTCTTCTCGTCAGCCTCCTTCTTGGTCTTGGCTTCAGCCTCCTTCTTGGCCTTGTCATCGGCGGCCTTCTTCTCGTCAGCCTCCTTCTTGGTCTTGGCTTCAGCCTCCTTCTTGGCCTTGTCGTCGGCGGCCTTCTTATCGTCAGCCTCCTTCTTGGCCTTAACCTCAGCCTCCTTCTTGGCCTTGTCGTCGGCGGCCTTCTTATCGTCAGCCTCCTTCTTGGTCTTGGCTTCAGCCTCCTTCTTGGCCTTGTCGTCGGCGGCCTTCTTATCGTCAGCCTCCTTCTTGGCCTTAACCTCAGCCTCCTTCTTGGCCTTGTCGTCGGCGGCCTTCTTATCGTCAGCCTCCTTCTTGGCCTTAACCTCAGCCTCCTTCTTGGCCTTGTCGTCGGCGGCCTTCTTATCGTCAGCCTCCTTCTTGGTCTTGGCTTCAGCCTCCTTCTTGGCCTTGTCGTCGGCGGCCTTCTTATCGTCAGCCTCCTTCTTGGCCTTAACCTCAGCCTCCTTCTTGGCCTTGTCGTCGGCGGCCTTCTTATCGTCAGCCTCCTTCTTGGCCTTAACCTCAGCCTCCTTCTTGGCCTTGTCGTCGGCGGCCTTCTTATCGTCAGCCTCCTTCTTGGTCTTGGCTTCAGCCTCCTTCTTGGCCTTGTCGTCGGCGG
Organism: Caenorhabditis afra; assembly: GCA_963570955.1. NCBI lineage: Eukaryota > Metazoa > Nematoda > Chromadorea > Rhabditida > Rhabditidae > Caenorhabditis > Caenorhabditis afra. Next base: position 4,153,843 of record OY751536.1, on the reverse strand, counting down.
CCTTCTTCTCGTCAGCCTCCTTCTTGGTCTTGGCTTCAGCCTCCTTCTTGGCCTTGTCGTCGGCGGCCTTCTTATCGTCAGCCTCCTTCTTGGCCTTAACCTCAGCCTCCTTCTTGGCCTTGTCGTCGGCGGCCTTCTTCTCGTCAGCCTCCTTCTTGGCCTTAACCTCAGCCTCCTTCTTGGCCTTGTCGTCGGCGGCCTTCTTCTCGTCAGCCTCCTTCTTGGCCTTAACCTCAGCCTCCTTCTTGGCCTTGTCGTCGGCGGCCTTCTTATCGTCAGCCTCCTTCTCAGCCTCCTTCTTGGCCTTAACCTCAGCCTCCTTCTTGGCCTTGTCGTCGGCGGCCTTCTTCTCGTCAGCCTCCTTCTTGGCCTTAACCTCAGCCTCCTTCTTGGCCTTGTCGTCGGCGGCCTTCTTCTCGTCAGCCTCCTTCTTGGCCTTAACCTCAGCCTCCTTCTTGGCCTTGTCGTCGGCGGCCTTCTTCTCGTCAGCCTCCTTCTTGGTCTTGGCTTCAGCCTCCTTCTTGGCCTTGTCGTCGGCGGCCTTCTTATCGTCAGCCTCCTTCTTGGCCTTAACCTCAGCCTCCTTCTTGGCCTTGTCGTCGGCGGCCTTCTTCTCGTCAGCCTCCTTCTTGGTCTTGGCTTCAGCCTCCTTCTTGGCCTTGTCGTCGGCGGCCTTCTTCTCGTCAGCCTCCTTCTTGGCCTTAACCTCAGCCTCCTTCTTGGCCTTGTCGTCGGCGGCCTTCTTCTCGTCAGCCTCCTTCTTGGCCTTAACCTCAGCCTCCTTCTTGGCCTTGTCGTCGGCGGCCTTCTTCTCGTCAGCCTCCTTCTTGGCCTTAACCTCAGCCTCCTTCTTGGCCTTGTCGTCGGCGGCCTTCTTCTCGTCAGCCTCCTTCTTGGTCTTGGCTTCAGCCTCCTTCTTGGCCTTGTCGTCGGCGGCCTTCTTCTCGTCAGCCTCCTTCTTGGCCTCAACCTCAGCCTCCTTCTTGGCCTTGTCGTCGGCGGCCTTCTTCTCGTCAGCCTCCTTCTTGGTCTTGGCTTCAGCCTCCTTCTTGGCCTTGTCGTCGGCGGCCTTCTTATCGTCAGCCTCCTTCTTGGCCTTAACCTCAGCCTCCTTCTTGGCCTTGTCGTCGGCGGCCTTCTTATCGTCAGCCTCCTTTTTGGCCTTAACCTCAGCCTCCTTCTTGGCCTTGTCGTCGGCGGCCTTCTTATCGTCAGCCTCCTTCTTGGCCTTAACTTCAGCCTCCTTCTTGGCCTTGTCGTCGGAGGCCTTCTTCTCGTCAGCCTCCTTCTTGGTCTTGGCTTCAGCCTCCTTCTTGGCCTTGTCATCGGCGGCCTTCTTCTCGTCAGCCTCCTTCTTGGTCTTGGCTTCAGCCTCCTTCTTGGCCTTGTCGTCGGCGGCCTTCTTATCGTCAGCCTCCTTCTTGGCCTTAACTTCAGCCTCCTTCTTGGCCTTGTCGTCGGAGGCCTTCTTCTCGTCAGCCTCCTTCTTGGTCTTGGCTTCAGCCTCCTTCTTGGCCTTGTCATCGGCGGCCTTCTTCTCGTCAGCCTCCTTCTTGGTCTTGGCTTCAGCCTCCTTCTTGGCCTTGTCATCGGCGGCCTTCTTCTCGTCAGCCTCCTTCTTGGTCTTGGCTTCAGCCTCCTTCTTGGCCTTGTCATCGGCGGCCTTCTTCTCGTCAGCCTCCTTCTTGGTCTTGGCTTCAGCCTCCTTCTTGGCCTTGTCGTCGGCGGCCTTCTTATCGTCAGCCTCCTTCTTGGCCTTAACCTCAGCCTCCTTCTTGGCCTTGTCGTCGGCGGCCTTCTTATCGTCAGCCTCCTTCTTGGTCTTGGCTTCAGCCTCCTTCTTGGCCTTGTCATCGGCGGCCTTCTTATCGTCAGCCTCCTTCTTGGCCTCGTCGTCGGCGGCCTTCTTATCGTCAGCCTCCTTCTTGGCCTTAACATCAGCCTCCTTCTTGGCCTTGTCGTCGGCGGCCTTCTTATCGTCAGCCTCCTTCTTGGTCTTGGCTTCAGCCTCCTTCTTGGCCTTGTCGTCGGCGGCCTTCTTATCGTCAGCCTCCTTCTTGGCCTTAACCTCAGCCTCCTTCTTGGCCTTGTCGTCGGCGGCCTTCTTATCGTCAGCCTCCTTCTTGGCCTTAACCTCAGCCTCCTTCTTGGCCTTGTCGTCGGCGGCCTTCTTCTCGTCAGCCTCCTTCTTGGTCTTGGCTTCAGCCTCCTTCTTGGCCTTGTCATCGGCGGCCTTCTTCTCGTCAGCCTCCTTCTTGGTCTTGGCTTCAGCCTCCTTCTTGGCCTTGTCGTCGGCGGCCTTCTTATCGTCAGCCTCCTTCTTGGCCTTAACCTCAGCCTCCTTCTTGGCCTTGTCGTCGGCGGCCTTCTTATCGTCAGCCTCCTTCTTGGTCTTGGCTTCAGCCTCCTTCTTGGCCTTGTCGTCGGCGGCCTTCTTATCGTCAGCCTCCTTCTTGGCCTTAACCTCAGCCTCCTTCTTGGCCTTGTCGTCGGCGGCCTTCTTATCGTCAGCCTCCTTCTTGGCCTTAACCTCAGCCTCCTTCTTGGCCTTGTCGTCGGCGGCCTTCTTATCGTCAGCCTCCTTCTTGGTCTTGGCTTCAGCCTCCTTCTTGGCCTTGTCGTCGGCGGCCTTCTTATCGTCAGCCTCCTTCTTGGCCTTGTCGTCGGCGGCCTTCTTATCGTCAGCCTCCTTCTTGGTCTTGGCTTCAGCCTCCTTCTTGGCCTTGTCGTCGGCGGCCTTCTTATCGTCAGCCTCCTTCTTGGCCTTAACCTCAGCCTCCTTCTTGGCCTTGTCGTCGGCGGCCTTCTTATCGTCAGCCTCCTTCTTGGCCTTAACCTCAGCCTCCTTCTTGGCCTTGTCGTCGGCGGCCTTCTTATCGTCAGCCTCCTTCTTGGTCTTGGCTTCAGCCTCCTTCTTGGCCTTGTCGTCGGCGGCCTTCTTCTCGTCAGCCTCCTTCTTGGTCTTGGCTTCAGCCTCCTTCTTGGCCTTGTCGTCGGCGGCCTTCTTATCGTCAGCCTCCTTCTTGGTCTTGGCTTCAGCCTCCTTCTTGGCCTTGTCGTCGGCGGCCTTCTTCTCGTCAGCCTCCTTCTTGGTCTTGGCTTCAGCCTCCTTCTTGGCCTTGTCATCGGCGGCCTTCTTCTCGTCAGCCTCCTTCTTGGTCTTGGCTTCAGCCTCCTTCTTGGCCTTGTCGTCGGCGGCCTTCTTATCGTCAGCCTCCTTCTTGGCCTTAACCTCAGCCTCCTTCTTGGCCTTGTCGTCGGCGGCCTTCTTATCGTCAGCCTCCTTCTTGGCCTTAACCTCAGCCTCCTTCTTGGCCTTGTCGTCGGCGGCCTTCTTCTCGTCAGCCTCCTTCTTGGTCTTGGCTTCAGCCTCCTTCTTGGCCTTGTCGTCGGCGGCCTTCTTCTCGTCAGCCTCCTTCTTGGTCTTGGCTTCAGCCTCCTTCTTGGCCTTGTCGTCGGCGGCCTTCTTCTCGTCAGCCTCCTTCTTGGTCTTGGCTTCAGCCTCCTTCTTGGCCTTGTCGTCGGCGGCCTTCTTATCGTCAGCCTCCTTCTTGGTCTTGGCTTCAGCCTCCTTCTTGGCCTTGTCATCGGCGGCCTTCTTCTCGTCAGCCTCCTTCTTGGTCTTGGCTTCAGCCTCCTTCTTGGCCTTGTCGTCGGCGGCCTTCTTATCGTCAGCCTCCTTCTTGGCCTTAACCTCAGCCTCCTTCTTGGCCTTGTCGTCGGCGGCCTTCTTATCGTCAGCCTCCTTCTTGGTCTTGGCTTCAGCCTCCTTCTTGGCCTTGTCGTCGGCGGCCTTCTTCTCGTCAGCCTCCTTCTTGGTCTTGGCTTCAGCCTCCTTCTTGGCCTTGTCATCGGCGGCCTTCTTCTCGTCAGCCTCCTTCTTGGTCTTGGCTTCAGCCTCCTTCTTGGCCTTGTCATCGGCGGCCTTCTTCTCGTCAGCCTCCTTCTTGGTCTTGGCTTCAGCCTCCTTCTTGGCCTTGTCGTCGGCGGCCTTCTTATCGTCAGCCTCCTTCTTGGCCTTAACCTCAGCCTCCTTCTTGGCCTTGTCGTCGGCGGCCTTCTTATCGTCAGCCTCCTTCTTGGCCTTAACCTCAGCCTCCTTCTTGGCCTTGTCGTCGGCGGCCTTCTTATCGTCAGCCTCCTTCTTGGTCTTGGCTTCAGCCTCCTTCTTGGCCTTGTCGTCGGCGGCCTTCTTCTCGTCAGCCTCCTTCTTGGTCTTGGCTTCAGCCTCCTTCTTGGCCTTGTCATCGGCGGCCTTCTTATCGTCAGCCTCCTTCTTGGCCTCGTCGTCGGCGGCCTTCTTATCGTCAGCCTCCTTCTTGGCCTTAACATCAGCCTCCTTCTTGGCCTTGTCATCGGCGGCATTCTTCTCGTCAGCCTCCTTCTTGGTCTTGGCTTCAGCCTCCTTCTTGGCCTTGTCGTCGGCGGCCTTCTTATCGTCAGCCTCCTTCTTGGCCTTAACCTCAGCCTCCTTCTTGGCCTTGTCGTCGGCGGCCTTCTTATCGTCAGCCTCCTTCTTGGCCTTATCCTCAGCCTCCTTCTTGGCCTTGTCGTCGGCGGCCTTCTTCTCGTCAGCCTCCTTCTTGGTCTTGGCTTCAGCCTCCTTCTTGGCCTTGTCGTCGGCGGCCTTCTTCTCGTCAGCCTCCTTCTTGGTCTTGGCTTCAGCCTCCTTCTTGGCCTTAACATCAGCCTCCTTCTTGGCCTTGTCATCGGCGGCATTCTTCTCGTCAGCCTCCTTCTTGGTCTTGGCTTCAGCCTCCTTCTTGGCCTTGTCGTCGGCGGCCTTCTTCTCGTCAGCCTCCTTCTTGGTCTTGGCTTCAGCCTCCTTCTTGGTCTTGGCTTCAGCCTCCTTCTTGGCCTTGTCATCGGCGGCCTTCTTATCGTCAGCCTCCTTCTTGGCCTCGTCGTCGGCGGCCTTCTTATCGTCAGCCTCCTTCTTGGCCTTAACATCAGCCTCCTTCTTGGCCTTGTCGTCGGCGGCCTTCTTATCGTCAGCCTCCTTCTTGGTCTTGGCTTCAGCCTCCTTCTTGGCCTTGTCGTCGGCGGCCTTCTTCTCGTCAGCCTCCTTCTTGGTCTTGGCTTCAGCCTCCTTCTTGTCCTTGTCATCGGCGGCCTTTTTATCGTCAGCCTCCTTCTTGGCCTTAACCTTAGCCTCCTTCTTGGCCTTGTCGTCGGCGGCCTTCTTCTCGTCAGCCTCCTTCTTGGTCTTGGCTTCAGCCTCCTTCTTGGCCTTGTCGTCGGCGGCCTTCTTATCGTCAGCCTCCTTCTTGGTCTTGGCTTCAGCCTCCTTCTTGGCCTTGTCATCGGCGGCCTTCTTCTCGTCAGCCTCCTTCTTGGTCTTGGCTTCAGCCTCCTTCTTGGTCTTGTCGTCGGCGGCCTTCTTATCGTCAGCCTCCTTCTTGGCCTTAACCTCAGCCTCCTTCTTGGCCTTGTCGTCGGCGGCCTTCTTATCGTCAGCCTCCTTCTTGGCCTTAACCTCAGCCTCCTTCTTGGCCTTGTCGTCGGCGGCCTTCTTATCGTCAGCCTCCTTCTTGGTCTTGGCTTCAGCCTCCTTCTTGGCCTTGTCGTCGGCGGCCTTCTTCTCGTCAGCCTCCTTCTTGGTCTTGGCTTCAGCCTCCTTCTTGGCCTTGTCATCGGCGGCCTTCTTATCGTCAGCCTCCTTCTTGGCCTTAACCTCAGCCTCCTTCTTGGCCTTGTCGTCGGCGGCCTTCTTATCGTCAGCCTCCTTCTTGGCCTTAACCTCAGCCTCCTTCTTGGCCTTGTCGTCGGCGGCCTTCTTATCGTCAGCCTCCTTCTTGGTCTTGGCTTCAGCCTCCTTCTTGGCCTTGTCATCGGCGGCCTTCTTCTCGTCAGCCTCCTTCTTGGTCTTGGCTTCAGCCTCCTTCTTGGCCTTGTCGTCGGCGGCCTTCTTATCGTCAGCCTCCTTCTTGGCCTTAACCTCAGCCTCCTTCTTGGCCTTGTCGTCGGCGGCCTTCTTATCGTCAGCCTCCTTCTTGGCCTTAACTTCAGCCTCCTTCTTGGCCTTGTCGTCGGCGGCCTTCTTATCGTCAGCCTCCTTCTTGGTCTTAACCTCAGCCTCCTTCTTGGCCTTGTCGTCGGCGGCCTTCTTATCGTCAGCCTCCTTCTTGGTCTTGGCTTCAGCCTCCTTCTTGGCCTTGTCATCGGCGGCCTTCTTATCGTCAGCCTCCTTCTTGGCCTTAACCTCAGCCTCCTTCTTGGCCTTGTCGTCGGCGGCCTTCTTATCGTCAGCCTCCTTCTTGGCCTTAACCTCAGCCTCCTTCTTGGCCTTGTCGTCGGCGGCCTTCTTATCGTCAGCCTCCTTCTTGGCCTTAACTTCAGCCTCCTTCTTGGCCTTGTCGTCGGCGGCCTTCTTATCGTCAGCCTCCTTCTTGGCCTTAACCTCAGCCTCCTTCTTGGCCTTGTCGTCGGCGGCCTTCTTATCGTCAGCCTCCTTCTTGGCCTTAACCTCAGCCTCCTTCTTGGCCTTGTCGTCGGCGGCCTTCTTATCGTCAGCCTCCTTCTTGGCCTTAACCTCAGCCTCCTTCTTGGCCTCGTCGTCGGCGGCCTTCTTATCGTCAGCCTCCTTCTTGGCCTTAACCTCAGCCTCCTTCTTGGCCTTGTCGTCGGCGGCCTTCTTATCGTCAGCCTCCTTCTTGGTCTTGGCTTCAGCCTCCTTTTTGGCCTTGTCGTCGGCGGCCTTCTTATCGTCAGCCTCCTTCTTGGCCTTAACCTCAGCCTCCTTCTTGGCCTCGTCATCGGCGGCCTTCTTATCGTCAGCCTCCTTCTTGGCCTTAACTTCAGCCTCCTTCTTGGCCTTGTCGTCGGCGGCCTTCTTATCGTCAGCCTCCTTCTTGGCCTTAACCTCAGCCTCCTTCTTGGCCTTGTCGTCGGCGGCCTTCTTATCGTCAGCATCCTTCTTGGTCTTGGCTTCAGCCTCCTTCTTGGCCTTGTCATCGGCGGCCTTCTTCTCGTCAGCCTCCTTCTTGGTCTTGGCTTCAGCCTCCTTCTTGGCCTTGTCGTCGGCGGCCTTCTTATCGTCAGCCTCCTTCTTGGCCTTAACCTCAGCCTCCTTCTTGGCCTTGTCGTCGGCGGCCTTCTTATCGTCAGCCTCCTTCTTGGCCTTAACCTCAGCCTCCTTCTTGGCCTTGTCGTCGGCGGCCTTCTTATCGTCAGCCTCCTTCTTGGCCTTAACCTCAGCCTCCTTCTTGGCCTCGTCGTCGGCGGCCTTCTTATCGTCAGCCTCCTTCTTGGTCTTGGCTTCAGCCTCCTTCTTGGCCTTGTCGTCGGCGGCCTTCTTCTCGTCAGCCTCCTTCTTGGTCTTGGCTTCAGCCTCCTTCTTGGCCTTGTCGTCGGCGGCCTTCTTATCGTCAGCCTCCTTCTTGGTCTTGGCTTCAGCCTCCTTCTTGGCCTTGTCGTCGGCGGCCTTCTTATCGTCAGCCTCCTTCTTGGCCTTAACCTCAGCCTCCTTCTTGGCCTTGTCGTCGGCGGCCTTCTTATCGTCAGCCTCCTTCTTGGTCTTGGCTTCAGCCTCCTTCTTGGCCTTGTCGTCGGCGGCCTTCTTATCGTCAGCCTCCTTCTTGGTCTTGGCTTCAGCCTCCTTCTTGGCCTTGTCGTCGGCGGCCTTCTTCTCGTCAGCCTCCTTCTTGGTCTTGGCTTCAGCCTCCTTCTTGGCCTTGTCGTCGGCGGCCTTCTTCTCGTCAGCCTCCTTCTTGGTCTTGGCTTCAGCCTCCTTCTTGGCCTTGTCGTCGGCGGCCTTCTTCTCGTCAGCCTCCTTCTTGGTCTTGGCTTCAGCCTCCTTCTTGGCCTTGTCGTCGGCGGCCTTCTTCTCGTCAGCCTCCTTCTTGGTCTTGGCTTCAGCCTCCTTCTTGGCCTTGTCGTCGGCGGCCTTCTTCTCGTCAGCCTCCTTCTTGGCCTTAACCTCAGCCTCCTTCTTGGCCTTGTCGTCGGCGGCCTTCTTATCGTCAGCCTCCTTCTTGGCCTTAACCTCAGCCTCCTTCTTGGCCTTGTCGTCGGCGGCCTTCTTATCGTCAGCCTCCTTCTTGGCCTTAACCTCAGCCTCCTTCTTGGCCTTGTCGTCGGCGGCCTTCTTATCGTCAGCCTCCTTCTTGGTCTTGGCTTCAGCCTCCTTTTTGGCCTTGTCGTCGGCGGCCTTCTTCTCGTCAGCCTCCTTCTTGGTCTTGGCTTCAGCCTCCTTCTTGGCCTTGTCGTCGGCGGCCTTCTTATCGTCAGCCTCCTTCTTGGCCTTAACCTCAGCCTCCTTCTTGGCCTTGTCGTCGGCGGCCTTCTTATCGTCAGCCTCCTTCTTGGCCTTAACCTCAGCCTCCTTCTTGGCCTTGTCGTCTGCGGCCTTCTTATCGTCAGCCTCCTTCTTGGTCTTGGCTTCAGCCTCCTTTTTGGCCTTGTCATCGGCGGCCTTCTTCTCGTCAGCCTCCTTCTTGGTCTTGGCTTCAGCCTCCTTCTTGGCCTTGTCATCGGCGGCCTTCTTCTCGTCAGCCTCCTTCTTGGTCTTGGCTTCAGCCTCCTTCTTGGCCTTGTCATCGGCGGCCTTCTTCTCGTCAGCCTCCTTCTTGGTCTTGGCTTCAGCCTCCTTCTTGGCCTTGTCGTCGGCGGCCTTCTTATCGTCAGCCTCCTTCTTGGCCTTAACCTCAGCCTCCTTCTTGGCCTTGTCGTCGGCGGCCTTCTTATCGTCAGCCTCCTTCTTGGCCTTAACCTCAGCCTCGGCTGGAGCAGCCTCGACTGGCTTGGCCTCCTCGACTGGAGCAGCCTCCACTGGCTTGGCCTCCTCGACTGGAGCAGCTTCGACTGGAGCAGCCTCGACTGGCTTGGCCTCCTCGACTGGAGCAGCCTCCACTGGCTTGGCCTCCTCGACTGAAGCAGCCTCCACTGGCTTGGCCTCCTCGACTAGAGCAGCTTCGACTGGAGCAGCCTCGACTGGCTTGGCCTCCTCGACTGGAGCAGCCTCCACTGGCTTGGCCTCCTCGACTGGAGCAGCCTCCACTGGCTTGGCCTCCTCGACTGGAGCAGCTTCGACTGGAGCAGCCTCGACTGGCTTGGCCTCCTCGACTGGAGCAGCCTCCACTGGCTTGGCCTCCTCGACTGGAGCAGCCTCCACTGGCTTGGCCTCCTCGACTGGAGCAGCCTCGACTGGCTTGGCCTCCTCGGCTGGAGCAGCTTCGACTGGCTTGGCCTCCTCGACTGGAGCAGCCTCCACTGGCTTGGCCTTCTCGACTGGAGCAGCTTCGACTGGAGCAGCCTCGACTGGCGTGGCCTCCTCGACTGGAGCAGCTTCGACTGGAGCAGCCTCGACTGGCTTGGCCTTCTCGGCTGGAGCAGCCTCGACTGGCTTGGCCTCCTCGACTGGAGCAGCCTCCACTGGCTTGGCCTCCTCGACTGGAGCAGCCTCCACTGGCTTGGCCTCCTCGACTGGAGCAGCCTCCACTGGCTTGGCCTTCTCGACTGGAGCAGCTTCGACTGGAGCAGCCTCGACTGGCGTGGCCTCCTCGACTGGAGCAGCTTCGACTGGAGCAGCCTCGACTGGCTTGGCATCCTCGACTGGAGCAGCTTCGACTGGAGCAGCCTCGACTGGCTTGGCCTCCTCGACTGGAGCAGCCTCCACTGGCTTGGCCTCCTCGACTGGAGCAGCTTCGACTGGAGCAGCCTCGACTGGCTTGGCCTCCTCGACTGGAGCAGCCTCCACTGGCTTAGCCTCCTCGACTGGAGCAGCCTCCACTGGCTTGGCCTTCTCGACTGGAGCAGCTTCGACTGGAGCAGCCTCGACTGGCTTGGCCTCCTCGGCTGGAGCAGCCTCGACTGGCTTGGCCTCCTCGACTGGAGCAGCTTCGACTGGAGCAGCCTCGACTGGCTTGGCCTCCTCGGCTGGAGCAGCCTCCACTGGCTTGGCCTCCTCGACTGGAGCAGCTTCGACTGGAGCAGCCTCGACTGGCTTGGCCTCCTCGGCTGGAGCAGCCTCCACTGGCTTGGCCTCCTCGACTGGAGCAGCCTCCACTGGCTTGGCCTCCTCGACTGGAGCAGCCTCCACTGGCTTGGCCTCCTCGACTGGAGCAGCCTCCACTGGCTTGGCCTCCTCGACTGGAGCAGCTTCGACTGGAGCAGCCTCGACTGGCTTGGCCTCCTCGACTGGAGCAGCCTCCACTGGCTTGGCCTCCTCGACTGGAGCAGCCTCCACTGGCTTGGCCTTCTCGACTGGAGCAGCTTCGACTGGAGCAGCCTCGACTGGCTTGGCCTCCTCGACTGGAGCAGCCTCCACTGGCTTGGCCTCCTCGACTGGAGCAGCTTCGACCGGCTTGGCCTCCTCGACTGGAGCAGCCTCCACTGGCTTGGCCTCCTCGACTGGAGCAGCCTCCACTGGCTTGGCCTTCTCGACTGGAGCAGCTTCGACTGGAGCAGCCTCGACTGGCTTGGCCTCCTCGACTGGAGCAGCCTCCACTGGCTTGGCCTCCTCGGCTGGAGCAGCTTCGACCGGCTTGGCCTCCTCGACTGGAGCAGCTTCGACTGGAGCAGTCTCGACTGGCTTGGCCTCCTCGGCTGGAGCAGCCTCCACTGGCTTGGCCTCCTCGACTGGAGCAGCTTCGACTGGAGCAGCCTCGACTGGCTTGGCCTCCTCGACTGGAGCAGCCTCCACTGGCTTGGCCTCCTCGACTGGAGCAGCTTCGACCGGCTTGGCCTCCTCGACTGGACCAGCTTCGACTGGAGCAGCCTCGACTGGCTTGGCCTCCTCGACTGGAGCAGCCTCCACTGGCTTGGCCTCCTCGACTGGAGCAGCTTCGACCGGCTTGGCCTCCTCGACTGGACCAGCTTCGACTGGAGCAGCCTCGACTGGCTTGGCCTCCTCGGCTGGAGCAGCCTCGACTGGCTTGGCCTCCTCGACTGGAGCAGCCTCCACTGGCTTGGCCTCCTCGACTGGAGCAGCCTCCACTGGCTTGGCCTCCTCGACTGGAGCAGCTTCGACTGGAGCAGCCTCGACTGGCTTGGCCTCCTCGACTGGAGCAGCCTCCACTGGCTTGGCCTCCTCGACTGGAGCAGCCTCCACTGGCTTGGCCTCCTCGACTGGAGCAGCTTCGACTGGAGCAGCCTCGACTGGCTTGGCCTCCTCGACTGGAGCAGCCTCCACTGGCTTGGCCTCCTCGACTGGAGCAGCCTCCACTGGCTTGGCCTCCTCGACTGGAGCAGCTTCGACTGGAGCAGCCTCGACTGGCTTGGCCTCCTCGACTGGAGCAGCCTCCACTGGCTTGGCCTCCTCGACTGGAGCAGCTTCGACTGGAGCAGCCTCGACTGGCTTGGCCTCCTCGACTGGAGCAGCTTCGACTGGAGCAGCCTTGACTGGCTTGGCCTCCTCGACTGGAGCAGCTTCGACTGGAGCAGCCTCGACTGGCTTGGCCTCCTCGACTGGAGCAGCCTCCACTGGCTTGGCCTCCTCGACTGGAGCAGCTTCGACTGGAGCAGCCTCGACTGGCTTGGCCTCCTCGACTGGAGCAGCCTCCACTGGCTTGGCCTCCTCGACTGGAGCAGCTTCGACTGGAGCAGCCTCGACTGGAGCAGCCTCCACTGGCTTGACCTCCTCGACTGGAGCAGCTTCGACTGGAGCAGCCTCGACTGGCTTGGCCTCCTCGGCTGGAGCAGCCTCGACTGGCTTGGCCTCCTCGACTGGAGCAGCTTCCACTGGCTTGGCCTCCTCGACTGGAGCAGCCTCCACTGGCTTGGCCTCCTCGACTGGAGCAGCTTCGACTGGAGCAGCCTCGACTGGCTTGGCCTCTTCGACTGGAGCAGCCTCCACTGGCTTGGCCTCCTCGACTGGAGCAGCCTCCACTGGCTTGGCCTCCTCGACTGGAGCAGCTTCGACTGGAGCAGCCTCGACTGGCTTGGCCTTCTCGACTGGAGCAGCCTCCACTGGCTTGGCCTCCTCGACTGGAGCAGCTTCGACCGGCTTGGCCTCCTCGACTGGAGCAGCCTCCACTGGCTTGGCCTCCTCGACTGGAGCAGCCTCGACCGGCTTGGCCTCCTCGACTGGAGCAGCCTCGACTGTTTTTAGTTGTCGTGTGATGGTTTCAGTGATGAATTCCGAACATTCCATAAGTAAGTCTAGTTCGAGTCCAGAGAAAACTTCAGCTTGTGAGAAGAACAAATCCACTTCGACATCTGTGATGGTTTTTCTCTCAGTTGCATCAATTGTTTCTTTCGGAGCAGTCTCGACCGGCTTGGCTTCCTCGACTGGAGCAGCCTCCACTGGCTTGACCTCCTCGACTGGAGCAGCTTCGACTGGAGCAGCCTCGACTGGCTTGGCCTCCTCGGCTGGAGCAGCCTCCACTGGCTTGGCCTCCTCGGCTGGAGCAGCCTCCACTGGCTTGGCCTCCTCGACTGGAGCAGCCTCGACTGGCTTGGCCTCCTCGGCTGGAGCAGCCTCCACTGGCTCGGCCTCCTCGACTGAAGCAGTTTCGACTGGAGCAGCCTCGACTGGCTTGGCCTCCTCGGCTGGAGCAGCCTCCACTGGCTTGGCCTCCTCGACTGGGGCAGCCTCCACTGGCTTGGCCTCCTCGGCTGGAGCAGCCTCCACTGGCTCGGCCTCCTCGACTGAAGCAGTTTCGACTGGAGCAGCCTCGACTGGCTTGGCCTCCTCGGCTGGAGCAGCCTCCACTGGCTTGGCCTCCTCGACTGGGGCAGCCTCCACTGGCTTGGCCTCCTCGACTGGAGCAGCCTCCACTGGCTTGGCCTCCTCGACTGGAGCAGCCTCCACTGGCTTGGCCTCCTCGACTGGAGCATCCTCCACTGGCTTGGCCTCCTCGACTGGAGCAGCCTCCACTGGCTTGGCCTCCTCGACTGGAGCAGCCTCCACTGGCTTGGCCTCCTCGACTGGAGCAGCCTCCACTGGCTTGGCCTCCTCGACTGGAGCAGGCTCGACTGGCTTCGCGTCCTCGACTGGAGCAGCCTCCACTGGCTTGGCCACCTCGACTGGAGCAGCCTCAACTGGCTTGGCCTCCTCGACTGGAGCAGCCTCCACTGGCTTGGCCTCCTCGACTGGAGCAGCCTCCACTGGCTTGGCCTCCTCCACTGGAGCAGCCTCCACTGGCTTGGCCTCCTCGACTGGAGCAGCCTCCACTGGCTTGGCCACCTCGACTGGAGCAGCCTCAACTGGCTTGGCCTCCTCGACTGGAGCAGCCTCCACTGGCTTGGCCTCCTCGACTGGAGCAGCCTCCACTGGCTTGGCCTCCTCGGCTGGAGCAGCCTCAACTGGCTTGGCCTCCTCGACTGGAGCAGCCTCCACTGGCTTGGCCTCCTCGACTGGAGCAGCCTCCACTGGCTTGGCCTCCTCCACTGGAGCAGCTTCGACTGGAACAGCCTCCACTGGCTTGGCCTCCTCGACTGGAGCAGCCTCCACTGGCTTGGCCTCCTCCACTGGAGCAGCTTCGACTGGAACAGCCTCCACTGGCTTGGCCTCCTCGACTGGAGCAGCCTCCACTGGCTTGGCCTCCTCCACTGGAGCAGCTTCGACTGGAACAGCCTCCACTGGCTTGTCCTCCTCGACTGGAGCAGCTTCGACTGGAGCAGCCTCGACTGGCTTGGCCTCCTCGGCTGGAGCAGCCTCAACTGGCTTGGCCTCCTCGACTGGAGCAGCCTCCACTGGATTGGCCTCCTCGACTGGAGCAGCCTCCACTGGCTTGGCCTCCTCCACTGGAGCAGCTTCGACTGGAACAGCCTCCACTGGCTTGGCCTCCTCGACTGGAGCAGCCTCCACTGGCTTGGCCTCCTCCACTGGAGCAGCTTCGACTGGAACAGCCTCCACTGGCTTGGCCTCCTCGACTGGAGCAGCCTCCACTGGCTTGGCCTCCTCGACTGGAGCAGCCTCCACTGGCTTGGCCTCCTCGACTGGAGCAGGCTCGACTGGCTTCGCGTCCTCGACTGGAGCAGCCTCCACTGGCTTGGCCACCTCGACTGGAGCAGCCTCAACTGGCTTGGCCTCCTCGACTGGAGCAGCCTCCACTGGCTTGGCCTCCTCGACTGGAGCAGCCTCCACTGGCTTGGCCACCTCGACTGGAGCAGCCTCAACTGGCTTGGCCTCCTCGACTGGAGCAGCCTCCACTGGCTTGGCCTCCTCGACTGGAGCAGCCTCCACTGGCTTGGCCTCCTCCACTGGAGCAGCTTCGACTGGAGCAGCCTCGACTGGCTTGGCCTCCTCGGCTGGAGCAGCCTCGACTGGCTTGGCCTCCTCGACTGGAGCAGCCTCCACTGGCTTGGCCTCCTCGACTGGAGCAGCCTCCACTGGCTTGGCCTCCTCGACTGGAGCAGCTTCGACTGGAGCAGCCTCGACTGGCTTGGCCTCCTCGACTGGAGCAGCCTCCACTGGCTTGGCCTCCTCGACTGGAGCAGCCTCCACTGGCTTGGCCTCCTCGACTGGAGCAGCTTCGACTGGAGCAGCCTCGACTGGCTTGGCCTTCTCGACTGGAGCAGCCTCCACTGGCTTGGCCTCCTCGACTGGAGCAGCTTCGACCGGCTTGGCCTCCTCGACTGGAGCAGCCTCCACTGGCTTGGCCTCCTCGACTGGAGCAGCCTCGACCGGCTTGGCCTCCTCGACTGGAGCAGCCTCGACTGTTTTTAGTTGTCGTGTGATGGTTTCAGTGATGAATTCCGAACATTCCATAAGTAAGTCTAGTTCGAGTCCAGAGAAAACTTCAGCTTGTGAGAAGAACAAATCCACTTCGACATCTGTGATGGTTTTTCTCTCAGTTGCATCAATTGTTTCTTTCGGAGCAGTCTCGACCGGCTTGGCTTCCTCGACTGGAGCAGCCTCCACTGGCTTGACCTCCTCGACTGGAGCAGCTTCGACTGGAGCAGCCTCGACTGGCTTGGCCTCCTCGGCTGGAGCAGCCTCCACTGGCTTGGCCTCCTCGGCTGGAGCAGCCTCCACTGGCTTGGCCTCCTCGACTGGAGCAGCCTCGACTGGCTTGGCCTCCTCGGCTGGAGCAGCCTCCACTGGCTCGGCCTCCTCGACTGAAGCAGTTTCGACTGGAGCAGCCTCGACTGGCTTGGCCTCCTCGGCTGGAGCAGCCTCCACTGGCTTGGCCTCCTCGACTGGGGCAGCCTCCACTGGCTTGGCCTCCTCGACTGGAGCAGCCTCCACTGGCTTGGCCTCCTCGACTGGAGCAGCCTCCACTGGCTTGGCCTCCTCGACTGGAGCAGCCTCCACTGGCTTGGCCTCCTCGACTGGAGCATCCTCCACTGGCTTGGCCTCCTCGACTGGAGCAGCCTCCACTGGCTTGGCCTCCTCGACTGGAGCAGCCTCCACTGGCTTGGCCTCCTCGACTGGAGCAGCCTCCACTGGCTTGGCCTCCTCGACTGGAGCAGGCTCGACTGGCTTCGCGTCCTCGACTGGAGCAGCCTCCACTGGCTTGGCCACCTCGACTGGAGCAGCCTCCACTGGCTTGGCCTCCTCGGCTGGAGCAGCCTCAACTGGCTTGGCCTCCTCGACTGGAGCAGCCTCCACTGGCTTGGCCTCCTCGACTGGAGCAGCCTCCACTGGCTTGGCCTCCTCCACTGGAGCAGCTTCGACTGGAACAGCCTCCACTGGCTTGGCCTCCTCGACTGGAGCAGCCTCCACTGGCTTGGCCTCCTCCACTGGAGCAGCTTCGACTGGAACAGCCTCCACTGGCTTGGCCTCCTCGACTGGAGCAGCCTCCACTGGCTTGGCCTCCTCCACTGGAGCAGCTTCGACTGGAACAGCCTCCACTGGCTTGTCCTCCTCGACTGGAGCAGCTTCGACTGGAGCAGCCTCGACTGGCTTGGCCTCCTCGGCTGGAGCAGCCTCAACTGGCTTGGCCTCCTCGACTGGAGCAGCCTCCACTGGATTGGCCTCCTCGACTGGAGCAGCCTCCACTGGCTTGGCCTCCTCCACTGGAGCAGCTTCGACTGGAACAGCCTCCACTGGCTTGGCCTCCTCGACTGGAGCAGCCTCCACTGGCTTGGCCTCCTCCACTGGAGCAGCTTCGACTGGAACAGCCTCCACTGGCTTGGCCTCCTCGACTGGAGCAGGCTCGACTGGCTTCGCGTCCTCGACTGGAGCAGCCTCCACTGGCTTGGCCTCCTCGACTGGAGCAGCCTCCACTGGCTTGGCCTCCTCGACTGGAGCAGGCTCGACTGGCTTCGCGTCCTCGACTGGAGCAGCCTCCACTGGCTTGGCCACCTCGACTGGAGCAGCCTCAACTGGCTTGGCCTCCTCGACTGGAGCAGCCTCCACTGGCTTGGCCTCCTCGACTGGAGCAGCCTCCACTGGCTTGGCCACCTCGACTGGAGCAGCCTCAACTGGCTTGGCCTCCTCGACTGGAGCAGCCTCCACTGGCTTGGCCTCCTCGACTGGAGCAGCCTCCACTGGCTTGGCCTCCTCCACTGGAGCAGCTTCGACTGGAACAGCCTCCACTGGCTTCGCCTCCTCGACTGGAGCAGCTCCGACCGGCTTGGCCTCCTCGACTGGAGCAGCTGCGACTGGAGCAGCCTCGACTGGCTTGGCCTCCTCGACTGGAGCAGCCTCGACTTGCTTGGCCTCCTCGACTGGAGCAGCTGCGACTGGAGCAGCCTCGACTGGCTTTGCTTCCTCGGCTGGAGCAGCCTCCACTGGCTTGGCCTCTTCGGCTGGAGCAGACTCGACTTGCTTGGCCTCCTCGACTGGAGCAGCTGCGATTGGAGCAGCCTCGACTCGCTTTGCCTCCTCGGCTGGAGCAGCCTCGACTGGAGCAGCCTCCACTGGCTTGGCCTCCTCGACTGGAGCAACCTCGACCGGCTTGGCCTCCTCGACTGGAGCATCCTCGACTGGCTTGGCCTCCTCGACTGGAGCAGCCTCGACTGGAGCAGCCTCGACTGGCTTGGGCTCCTCGACTGGAGCAGCCTCCACTGGCTTGGCCTCCTCGACTGGAGCAGGCTCGACCGGCTTGGCCTCCTCGACTGGAGCAGCTTCGACTGGAGCAGCCTCGACCGTCTTGGCCTCCTCGACTGGAGCAGCCTCCACTGGCTTGGCCTCCTCGACTGGAGCAACCTCGACCGGCTTGGCCTCCTCGACTGGAGCAGCCTCGACTGTTTTTGGTTGTCGTGTGATGGTTTCAGTGATGAACTCCGAACATTCCATAAGTAAGTCTAGTTCGAGTCCAGAGAAAACTTCAGCTTGTGAGAAGAACAAATCCACTTCGACATCTGTGATGGTTTTTCTCTCAGTTGCATCAATTGTTTTCTTCGGAGCAGCCTCGACCGGCTTGGCCTCCTCGATTGGAGCAGCCTCCACTGGCTTGGCCTCCTCGACTGGAGCAGTCTCGACTGGAGCAGCCTCGACCGGCTTGGCCTCCTCGACTGGAGCAGCCTCGACTGGAGCAGCCTCCACTGGCTTGGCCTCCTCGACTTGAGCAGCCTCCACTGGCTTGGCCTCCTCGACTGGAGCAGCTTCGACTGTTTTTGGTTTTCGTGTGATGGTTTCAGTGATGAACTCCGAACATTCCATAAGTAAGTCTAGTTCGAGTCCAGATAAAACTTCAGCTTGTGAGAAGAACAAATCCACTTTGACATCTGTGATGGTTTTTCTCTCAGTTGCATCAATTGTTTCCTTCGGAGCAGCCTCGACCGGCTTGGCCTCCTCGATTGGAGCAGCCTCCACTGGCTTGGCCTCCTCGACTGGAGCAGTCTCGACTGGAGCAGCCTCGACCGGCTTGGCCTCCTCGACTGGAGCAGCCTCGACTGGCTTGGCATCCTCGACTGGAGCAGCCTCGACTGGCTTGGCATCCTCGACTGGAGCAGCCTCGACTGGAGCAGCTTCCACTGGCTTGGCCTCCTCGACTGGAGCAGCCTCGACTGGCTTGGCCTCCTCGACTAGAGCAGCCTCGACTGGAGCAGCCTCGACTGGCTTGGCCTCCTCGACTGGAGCAGTCTCGACTGGCTTGGCCTCCTCGACTGGAGCAGCCTCGACTGGCTTGGCCTCCTCGACTAGAGCAGCCTCGACTGGAGCAGCTTCCACTGGCTTGGCCTCCTCGACTGGAGCAGCCTCCACTGGCTTGGCCTCCTCGACTTGAGCAGCCTCCACTGGCTTGGCCTCCTCGACTGGAGCAGCCTCGACCGGCTTGGCCTCCTCGACTGGAGAAGCCTCGACCGTCTTGGCCTCCTCGACTGGAGCAGCCTCGACTGGAGCAGCTTCCACTGGCTTGGCCTCCTCGACTGGAGCAGCCTCCACTGGCTTGGCCTCCTCGACTTGAGCAGCCTCCACTGGCTTGGCCTCCTCGACTGGAGCAGCCTCGACCGGCTTGGCCTCCTCGACTGGAGAAGCCTCGACCGTCTTGGCCTCCTCGACTGGAGCAGCCTCGACTGGAGCAGCTTCCACTGGCTTGGCCTCCTCGACTGGAGCAGCCTCCACTGGCTTGGCCTCCTCGATTGGAGCAGCCTCCACTGGCTTGGCCTCCTCGACTGGAGCAGTCTCGACTGGAGCAGCCTCGACCGGCTTGGCCTCCTCGACTGGAGCAGCCTCGACTGGCTTGGCATCCTCGACTGGAGCAGCCTCGACTGGCTTGGCATCCTCGACTGGAGCAGCCTCGACTGGAGCAGCTTCCACTGGCTTGGCCTCCTCGACTGGAGCAGCCTCGACTGGCTTGGCCTCCTCGACTAGAGCAGCCTCGACTGGAGCAGCCTCGACTGGCTTGGCCTCCTCGACTGGAGCAGTCTCGACTGGCTTGGCCTCCTCGACTGGAGCAGCCTCGACTGGCTTGGCCTCCTCGACTAGAGCAGCCTCGACTGGAGCAGCCTCCACTGGCTTGGCCTCCTCGACTTGAGCAGCTTCCACTGGCTTGGCCTCCTCGACTGGAGCAGCCTCGACTGGCTTGGCATCCTCGACTGGAGCAGCCTCGACTGGCTTGGCATCCTCGACTGGAGCAGCCTCGACTGGAGCAGCTTCCACTGGCTTGGCCTCCTCGACTGGAGCAGCCTCGACTGGCTTGGCCTCCTCGACTAGAGCAGCCTCGACTGGAGCAGCCTCGACTGGCTTGGCCTCCTCGACTGGAGCAGCCTCCACTGGCTTGGCCTCCTCGACTGGAGCAGCCTCGACTGGCTTGGCCTCCTCGACTAGAGCAGCCTCGACTGGAGCAGCTTCCACTGGCTTGGCCTCCTCGACTGGAGCAGCCTCCACTGGCTTGGCCTCCTCGACTTGAGCAGCCTCCACTGGCTTGGCCTCCTCGACTGGAGCAGCCTCGACCGGCTTGGCCTCCTCGACTGGAGAAGCCTCGACCGTCTTGGCCTCCTCGACTGGAGCAGCCTCGACTGGAGCAGCTTCCACTGGCTTGGCCTCCTCGACTTGAGCAGCCTCGACCGGCTTGGCCTCCTCGACTGGAGAAGCCTCGACCGTCTTGGCCTCCTCGACTGGAGCAGCCTCGACTGGAGCAGCCTCCACTGGCTTGGCCTCCTCGACTGGAGCATCCTCCACTGGCTTGGCCTCCTCGACTGGAGCAGCCTCCACTGGCTTGGCCTCCTCGACTGGCTTGGCCTCCTCGACTGGAGCAGCCTCCACTGGCTTGGCCTCCTCGACTGGCTTGGCCTCCTCGACTGGAGCATCCTCCACTGGCTTGGCCTCCTCGACTGGAGCAGCCTCGACCGGCTTGGCCTCCTCGACTGGAGCAGCCTCGACTGTTTTTGGTTGTCGTGCGATGGTTTCAGTGATGAACTCCGAACATTTCATAAGTAAGTCTAGTTCGAGTCCAGAGAAAATTTCAGCTTGTGAGAAGAACAAATCCACTTCGACATCTGTGATGGTTTTTCTCTCAGTTGCATCAATTGTTTCCTTCGGAGCAGCCTCGACCGGCTTGGCCTCCTCGATTGGAGCAGCCTCCACTGGCTTGGCCTCCTCGACTGGAGCAGCCTCGACTGGAGCAGCCTCGACCGGCTTGGCCTCCTCGACTGGAGCAGCCTCCACTGGAGCAGCCTCCACTGGCTTGGCCTCCTCGACTGGAGCAGCCTCGACCGGCTTGGCCTCCTCGACTGAAGCAGTCTCGACTGGAGCAGCTTCCACTGGCTTGGCCTCCTCGACTGGAGCAGCTTCGACTGGAGCAACCTCGACCGGCTTGGCCTCCTCGACTGGAGCAGCTTCGACTGGAGCATCCTCGACTGGCTTGGCCTCCTCGACTGGAGCAGCCTCCACTGGCTTGGCCTCCTCGACTGGAGCAGCTTCGACTGGAGCAGCCTCGACCGTCTTGGCCTCCTCGACTGGAGCAGCCTCCACTGGCGTGGCCTCCTCGACTGGAGCAGCCTCGACTGGAGCAGCCTCCACTGGCTTGGCCTCCTCGACCGTCTTGGCCTCCTCGACTGGAGCAGCCTCGACCGTCTTGGCCTCCTCGACTGGAGCAGCCTCGACTGTTTTTGGTTGTCGTGCGATGGTTTCAGTGATGAACTCCGAACATTCCATAAGTAAGTCTAGTTCGAGTCCAGAGAAAATTTCAGCTTGTGAGAAGAACAAATCCACTTCGACATCTGTGATGGTTTTTCTCTCAGTTGCATCAATTGTTTCCTTCGGAGCAGCCTCCACTGGCTTGGCCTCCTCGACTGGAGCAGCCTCGACTGGAGCAGCCTCGACTGGCTTGGCCTCCTCGACTGGAGCAGCCTCGACTGGCTTGGCCTCCTCGACTGGAGCAGCCTCGACCGGCTTGGCCTCCTCGACTGGAGCAGCCTCGACCGGCTTGGCCTCCTCGACTGGAGAAGCCTCGACCGTCTTGGCCTCCTCGACTGGAGCAGTCTCGACTGGAGAAGCCTCCACTGGCTTGGCCTCCTCGACTTGAGCAGCCTCGACCGGCTTGGCCTCCTCGACTGGAGCAGCCTCGACCGTCTTGGCCTCCTCGATTGGAGCAGCCTCGACTGGAGCAGCCTCCACTGGCTTGGCCTCCTCGACTGGAGCAGTCTCGACTGGAGCAGCCTCCACTGGCTTGGCCTCCTCGACTGGAGCATCCTCCACTGGCTTGGCCTCCTCGACTGGAGCAGCCTCCACTGGCTTGGCCTCCTCGACTGGAGCAGCCTCCACTGGAGCAGCCTCCACTGGCTTGGCCTCCTCGACTGGCTTGGCCTCCTCGACTGGAGCAGCCTCGACCGGCTTGGCCTCCTCGACTGGAGCAGCCTCGACTGTTTTTGGTTGTCGTGCGATGGTTTCAGTGATGAACTCCGAACATTCCATAAGTAAGTCTAGTTCGAGTCCAGAGAAAATTTCAGCTTGTGAGAAGAACAAATCCACTTCGACATCTGTGATGGTTTTTCTCTCAGTTGCATCAATTGTTTCCTTCGGAGCAGCCTCCACTGGCTTGGCCTCCTCGACTGAAGCAGTCTCGACTGGAGCAGCTTCCACTGGCTTGGCCTCCTCGACTGGAGCAGCTTCGACTGGAGCAACCTCGACCGTCTTGGCCTCCTCGACTGGAGCAACCTCGACTGGCTTGGCCTCCTCGACTGGAGCAGCCTCAACTGTTTTTGGTTGTCGTGTGATGGTTTCAGTGATGAACTCCGAACATTCCATAAGTAAGTCTAGTTCGAGTCCAGAGAAAACTTCAGCTTGTGAGAAGAACAAATCCACTTCGACATCTGTGATGGTTTTTCTCTTAGTTGCATCAATTGTTTCTTTCGGAGCAGTCTCGACCGGCTTGGCCTCCTCGACTGGAGCAGCCTCCACTGGCTTGACCTCTTCGACTGGAGCAGCCTCCACTGGCTTGGCCTCCTCGACTGGAGCAGCTTCGACTGGAGCAGCCTCGACTGGCTTGGCCTCCTCGGCTGGAGCAGCCTCCACTGGCTTGGCCTCCTCGACTGGAGCAGCCTCGACCGTCTTGGCCTCCTCGACTTGAGCAGCCTCCACTGGCGTGGCCTCCTCGACTGGAGCAGCCTCGACTGGAGCAGCCTCCACTGGCTTGGCCTCCTCGACTGGAGCAGCTTCGACTAGAGCAGCCTCCACTGGCTTGGCATCCTCGACTGGAGCAGCCTCGACCGGCTTGGCCTCCTCGACTGGAGCAGCCTCGACTGTTTTTGGTTGTCGTGCGATGGTTTCAGTGATGAACTCCGAACATTCCATAAGTAAGTCTAGTTCGAGTCCAGAGAAAATTTCAGCTTGTGAGAAGAACAAATCCACTTCGACATCTGTGATGGTTTTTCTCTCAGTTGCATCAATTGTTTCCTTCGGAGCAGCCTCGACCGGCTTGGCCTCCTCGACTGGAGCAGCCTCGACCGTCTTGGCCTCCTCGACTGGAGCAGCCTCGACCGTCTTGGCCTCCTCGACTGGAGCAGCCTCCACTGGCTTGGCCTCCTCGACTGGAGCAGCCTCGACTGGAGCAGCCTCGACCGTCTTGGCCTCCTCGACTGGAGCAGCCTCCACTGGCCTGGCCTCCTCGACTGGAGCAGCCTCGACTGCCTTGGCCTCCTCGACTGGAGCAGCTTCAACTGGAGCAGCCTCCACTGGCTTGGCCTCCTCGACTGGAGCAGCCTCGACCGGCTTGGCCTCCTCGACTGGAGCAGCCTCCACTGGCTTGGCCTCCTCGACTGGAGCAGCCTCCACTGGCTTGGCCTCCTCGACTGGAGCAGCCTCCACTGGCTTGGCCTCCTCGACCGGAGCAGCCTCCACTGCCTTGGCCTCCTCGACTGGAGCAGTCTGGACTGGAGCAGCTTCCACTGGCTTGGCCTCCTCGGTTGGAGCAGCCTCGACTGGAGCAGCTTCCACTGGCTTGGCCTCCTCGACCGGAGCAGCCTCCACTGCCTTGGCCTCCTCGACTGGAGCAGCTTCAACTGGAGCAGCCTCCACTGGCTTGGCCTCCTCGACTGGAGCAGCCTCGACCGGCTTGGCCTCCTCCACTGGAGCAGTCTGGACTGGAGCAGCCTCCACTGGCTTGGCCTCCTCGACTGGAGCAGCCTCCACTGGCCTGGCCTCCTCGACTGGAGCAGCCTCCACTGGCTTGGCATCCTCGACTGGAGCAGCCTCGACTGGAGCAGCCTCCACTGGCTTGGCCTCCTCGACTGGAGCAGCCTCGACCGGCTTGGCCTCCTCGACTGGAGCAGTCTGGACTGGAGCAGCCTCCACTGGCTTGGCCTCCTCGACTGGAGCAGCCTCCACTGGCCTGGCCTCCTCGACTGGAGCAGCCTCCACTGGCTTGGCATCCTCGACTGGAGCAGCTGCGACTGGAGCAGCCTCCACTGGCTTGGCCTCCTCGACCGGAGCAGCCTCCACTGTCTTGGCCTCCTCGACTGGAGCAGCCTCGACTGGAGCAGCCTCCACTGGCCTGGCCTCCTCGACTGGAGCAGCTTCAACTGGAGCAGCCTCCACTGGCTTGGCCTCCTCGACCGGAGCAGCCTCCACTGCCTTGGCCTCCTCGACTGGAGCAGCCTCGACTGGCTTGGCATTCTCGACTGGAGCAGCCTGGACTGGCTTGGCCTCCTCGACTGGGGCAGCCTCAACCGGCTTTGCCTCCTCGACTGGAGCAGCCTCGACTGGAGTAGCCTCCACTGGCTTGGCCTCCTCGACCGGAGCAGCCTCCACTGGCTTGGCCTCCACTGGCTTGGCCTCCTCGACTGGAGCAGCCTCGACTGGCTTGGCCTCCTCGACTGGAGCAGCCTCGACTGTTTTTGGTTGTCGTGTGATGGTTTCAGTGATGAACTCCGAACATTCCATAAGTAAGTCTAGTTCGAGTCCAGAGAAAACTTCAGCTTGTGAGAAGAACAAATCCACTTCGACATCTGTGATGGTTTTTCTCTCAGTTGCATCAATTGTTTCCTTCGGAGCAGCCTCCACTGGCTTGGCCTCCTCGACTGGAGCAGCCTCCACTGGCTTGGCCTCCTCGACTGGAGCAGCCTCGACTGTTTTTGGTTGTCGTGTGATGGTTTCAGTGATGAACTCCGAACATTCCATAAGTAAGTCTAGTTCGAGTCCAGAGAAAACTTCAGCTTGTGAGAAGAACAAATCCACTTCGACATCTGTGATGGTTTTTCTCTCAGTTGCATCAATTGTTTCCTTCGGAGCAGCCTCCACTGGCTTGGCCTCCTCGACTGGAGCATCCTCCACTGGCTTGGCCTCCTCGACTGGAGCATCCTCCACTGGCTTGGCCTCCTCGACTGGAGCAGCCTCCACTGGCTTGGCCTCCTCGACTGGAGCATCCTCCACTGGCTTGGCCTCCTCGACTGGAGCAGCCTCCACTGGCTTGGCCTCCTCGACTGGAGCATCCTCCACTGGCTTGGCCTCCTCGACTGGAGCATCCTCCACTGGCTTGGCCTCCTCGACTGGTGCAGCCTCCACTGGCTTGGCCTCCTCGACTGGTGCAGCCTCCACTGGCTTGGCCTCCTCGACTGGAGCAGCCTCCACTGGCTTGGCCTCCTCGACTGGAGCAGCCTCCACTGGCTTGGCCTCCTCGACTGGAGCAGCCTCCACTGGCTTGGCCTCCTCGACTGGAGCAGCCTCCACTGGCTTGGCCTCCTCGACTGGAGCAGCCTCCACTGGCTTGGCCTCCTCGACTGGAGCAGCCTCCACTGGCTTGGCCTCCTCGACTGGAGCAGCCTCAACTGTTTTTGGTTGTCGTGTGATGGTTTCAGTGATGAACTCCGAACATTCCATAAGTAAGTCTAGTTCGAGTCCAGAGAAAACTTCAGCTTGTGAGAAGAACAAATCCACTTCGACATTTGTGATGGTTTTTCTCTCAGTTGCATCAATTGTTTCCTTCGGAGCAGCCTCGACCGGCTTGGCCTCCTCGGCTGGAGCAGCCTCCACTGGCTTGGCATCCTCGACTGGAGCAGCCTCGACCGGCTTGGCCTCCTCGACTGGAGAAGCCTCCACTGGCTTGGCCTCCTCGACTGGAGCAGTCTCGACAGGAGCAGCCTCGACTGGCTTGGCATCCTCGACTGGCTTGGCCTCCTCGAATGGAGCAGCCTCGACTGGCTTGGCCTCCTCGAATGGAGCAGCCTCGACCGTCTTGGCCTCCTCGACTGGAGCAGCCTCCACTGGAGCAGCCTCCACTGGCTTGGCCTCCTCGTCTGGAGCAGCTTCGACTAGAGCAGCCTCCACTGGCTTGGCTTCCTCGACTGGAGCAGTCTCGACAGGAGCAGCCTCGACTGGCTTGGCATCCTCGACTGGCTTGGCCTCCTCGAATGGAGCAGCCTCGACTGGCTTGGCCTCCTCGAATGGAGCAGCCTCGACCGTCTTGGCCTCCTCGACTGGAGCAGCCTCGACTGGCTTGGCCTCCTCGACTGGAGCAGCCTCGACTGGCTTGGCCTCCTCGACTGGAGCAGCCTCGACTGGCTTGGCCTCCTCGACTGGAGCAGCCTCGACCGGCTTGGCCTCCTCGAATGGAGCAGCCTCGACCGGCTTGGCCTCCTCGACTGGAGCAGCCTCGACTGGCTTGGCCTCCTCGACTGGAGCAGCCTCGACTGGCTTGGCCTCCTCGACTGGAGCAGCCTCGACTGGCTTGGCCTCCTCGACTGGAGCAGCCTCGACCGTCTTGGCCTCCTCGACTGGAGCAGCCTCCACTGGAGCAGCCTCCACTGGCTTGGCCTCCTCGTCTGGAGCAGCTTCGACTAGAGCAGCCTCCACTGGCTTGGCTTCCTCGACTGGAGCAGTCTCGACAGGAGCAGCCTCGACTGGCTTGGCATCCTCGACTGGCTTGGCCTCCTCGAATGGAGCAGCCTCGACTGGCTTGGCCTCCTCGACTGGAGCAGCCTCGACCGTCTTGGCCTCCTCGACTGGAGCAGCCTCCACTGGCTTGGCCTCCTCGACTGGAGCAGCCTCGACTGTTTTTGGTTGTCGTGCGATGGTTTCAGTGATGAACTCCGAACATTCCATAAGTAAGTCTAGTTCGAGTCCAGAGAAAACTTCAGCTTGTGAGAAGAACAAATCCACTTCGACATCTGTGATGGTTTTTCTCTCAGTTGCATCAATTGTTTCCTTCGGAGCAGCCGCGACCGTCTTGGCCTCCTCGACTGGAGCAGCCTCCACTGGCTTGGCCTCCTCGACTGGAGCAGCCTCCACTGGCTTGGCCTCCTCGACTGGAGCAGCCTCGACCGTCTTGGCCTCCTCGACTGGAGCAGCCTCGACCGTCTTGGCCTCCTCGACTGGAGCAGCCTCCACTGGCTTGGCCTCCTCGACTGGAGCAGTCTCGACTGGAGCAGCCTCCACTGGCTTGGCCTCCTCGACTGGAGCAGCCTCCACTGGCCTGGCCTCCTCGACTGGAGCAGCCTCCACTGGCTTGGCATCCTCGACTGGAGCAGCCTCAACTGTTTTTGGTTGTCGTGTGATGGTTTCAGTGATGAACTCCGAACATTCCATAAGTAAGTCTAGTTCGAGTCCAGAGAAAACTTCAGCTTGTGAGAAGAACAAATCCACTTCGACATTTGTGATGGTTTTTCTCTCAGTTGCATCAATTGTTTCCTTCGGAGCAGCCTCGACCGGCTTGGCCTCCTCGGCTGGAGCAGCCTCCACTGGCTTGGCCTCCTCGACTGGAGCAGCCTCCACTGGCTTGGCCTCCTCGACTGGAGCAGCCTCCACTGGCTTGGCCTCCTCGACTGGAGCAGCCTCCACTGGCTTGGCCTCCTCGACTGGAGCAGCCTCCACTGGCTTGGCCTCCTCGACTGGAGCAGCCTCAACTGTTTTTGGTTGTCGTGTGATGGTTTCAGTGATGAACTCCGAACATTCCATAAGTAAGTCTAGTTCGAGTCCAGAGAAAACTTCAGCTTGTGAGAAGAACAAATCCACTTCGACATTTGTGATGGTTTTTCTCTCAGTTGCATCAATTGTTTCCTTCGGAGCAGCCTCGACCGGCTTGGCCTCCTCGGCTGGAGCAGCCTCCACTGGCTTGGCATCCTCGACTGGAGCAGCCTCGACCGGCTTGGCCTCCTCGACTGGAGAAGCCTCCACTGGCTTGGCCTCCTCGACTGGAGCAGTCTCGACAGGAGCAGCCTCGACTGGCTTGGCATCCTCGACTGGCTTGGCCTCCTCGAATGGAGCAGCCTCGACTGGCTTGGCCTCCTCGAATGGAGCAGCCTCGACCGTCTTGGCCTCCTCGACTGGAGCAGCCTCCACTGGAGCAGCCTCCACTGGCTTGGCCTCCTCGTCTGGAGCAGCTTCGACTAGAGCAGCCTCCACTGGCTTGGCTTCCTCGACTGGAGCAGTCTCGACAGGAGCAGCCTCGACTGGCTTGGCATCCTCGACTGGCTTGGCCTCCTCGAATGGAGCAGCCTCGACTGGCTTGGCCTCCTCGAATGGAGCAGCCTCGACCGTCTTGGCCTCCTCGACTGGAGCAGTCTCGACTGGAGTAGCTTCCACTGGCTTGGCCTCCTCGACTGGAGCAGCCTCGACCGGCTTGGCCTCCTCGAATGGAGCAGCCTCGACCGGCTTGGCCTCCTCGACTGGAGCAGCCTCGACTGGCTTGGCCTCCTCGACTGGAGCAGCCTCGACTGGCTTGGCCTCCTCGACTGGAGCAGCCTCGACTGGCTTGGCCTCCTCGACTGGAGCAGCCTCGACCGTCTTGGCCTCCTCGACTGGAGCAGCCTCCACTGGAGCAGCCTCCACTGGCTTGGCCTCCTCGTCTGGAGCAGCTTCGACTAGAGCAGCCTCCACTGGCTTGGCTTCCTCGACTGGAGCAGTCTCGACAGGAGCAGCCTCGACTGGCTTGGCATCCTCGACTGGCTTGGCCTCCTCGAATGGAGCAGCCTCGACCGTCTTGGCCTCCTCGACTGGAGCAGCCTCCACTGGCTTGGCCTCCTCGACTGGAGCAGCCTCGACTGTTTTTGGTTGTCGTGCGATGGTTTCAGTGATGAACTCCGAACATTCCATAAGTAAGTCTAGTTCGAGTCCAGAGAAAATTTCAGCTTGTGAGAAGAACAAATCCACTTCGACATCTGTGATGGTTTTTCTCTCAGTTGCATCAATTGTTTCCTTCGGAGCAGCCGCGACCGTCTTGGCCTCCTCGACTGGAGCAGCCTCCACTGGCTTGGCCTCCTCGACTGGAGCAGCCTCCACTGGCTTGGCCTCCTCGACTGGAGCAGCCTCGACCGTCTTGGCCTCCTCGACTGGAGCAGCCTCGACCGTCTTGGCCTCCTCGACTGGAGCAGCCTCCACTGGCTTGGCCTCCTCGACTGGAGCAGTCTCGACTGGAGCAGCCTCCACTGGCTTGGCCTCCTCGACTGGAGCAGCCTCCACTGGCCTGGCCTCCTCGACTGGAGCAGCCTCCACTGGCTTGGCATCCTCGACTGGAGCAGCCTCGACTGGAGCAGCTTCCACTGGCTTGGCCTCCTCGACTGGAGCAGCTTCGACTGGAGCAGCCTCCACTGGCTTGGCCTCCTCGACCGGAGCAGCCTCCACTGCCTTGGCCTCCTCGACTGGAGCAGCCTCGACTGGAGCAGCCTCCACTGGCCTGGCCTCCTCGACTGGAGCAGCTTCAACTGGAGCAGCCTCCACTGGCTTGGCCTCCTCGACCGGAGCAGCCTCCACTGGCTTGGCCTCCTCGACCGGAGCAGCCTCCACTGCCTTGGCCTCCTCGACTGGAGCAGCCTCGACTGGAGCAGCCTCCACTGGCCTGGCCTCCTCGACTGGAGCAGCTTCAACTGGAGCAGCCTCCACTGGCTTGGCCTCCTCGACCGGAGCAGCCTCCACTGGCTTGGCCTCCTCGACCGGAGCAGCCTCCACTGCCTTGGCCTCCTCGACTGGAGCAGCCTCGACTGGCTTGGCATTCTCGACTGGAGCAGCCTGGACTGGCTTGGCCTCCTCGACTGGGGCAGCCTCAACCGGCTTTGCCTCCTCGACTGGAGCAGCCTCGACTGGAGTAGCCTCCACTGGCTTGGCCTCCTCGACTGGAGCAGCCTCCACTGGCTTGGCCTCCTCGACTGGAGCAGCCTCCACTGGCTTGGCCTCCTCGACTGGAGCAGCCTCCACTGGCTTGGCCTCCTCGACCGGAGCAGCCTCGACTGGCTTGGCCTCCTCGACTGGAGCAGCCTCGACTGTTTTTGGTTGTCGTGTGATGGTTTCAGTGATGAACTCCGAACATTCCATAAGTAAGTCTAGTTCGAGTCCAGAGAAAATTTCAGCTTGTGAGAAGAACAAATCCACTTCGACATCTGTGATGGTTTTTCTCTCAGTTGCATCAATTGTTTCCTTCGGAGCAGCCTCCACTGGCTTGGCCTCCTCGACTGGAGCAGCCTCGACTGGAGCAGCCTCGACTGGCTTGGCCTCCTCGACTGGAGCAGCCTCGACTGGAGCAGCCTCGACTGGCTTGGCCTCCTCGACTGGAGCAGCCTCGACCGGCTTGACGTCCTCGACTGGAGCAGTCTCGACTGGAGCAGCCTCGACTGGCTTGGCCTCCTCGACTGGAGCAGCCTCGACTGGCTTGGCCTCCTCGACTGGAGCAGTCTCGACTGGAGCAGCCTCGACTGGCTTGGCCTCCTCGACTGGAGCAGCCTCAACCGGCTTGGCCTCCTCGGCTGGAGCAGCCTCCACTGGCTTGGCCTCCTCGACTGGAGCAGCCTCGACTGGAGCAGCCTCCACTGGCTTGGTTTCCTCGACTGGAGCAGCCTGGACTGGCTTGGCCTCCTCGACTGGAGCAGCCTCGACTGGAGCAGCCTCCACTGGCTTGGTTTCCTCGACTGGAGCAGCCTCGACTGGCTTGGCCTCCTCGACTGGAGCATCCTCCACTGCCTTGGCCTCCTCGACTGGAGCAGCCTCGACCGGCTTGGCCTCCTCGACCGAAGCAGCCTCCACTGGCTTGGCCTCCTCGACTGGAGCAGCCTCCACTGGCTTGGCCTCTTCGACTGGAGCATCCTCCACTGGCTTGGCCTTCTCGACTGGAGCAGCCTCCACTGGCTTGGCCTCCTCGACTGGAGCATCCTCCACTGCCTTGGCCTCCTCGACTGGAGCAGCCTCGACCGGCTTGGCCTCCTCGACCGAAGCAGCCTCCACTGGCTTGGCCTCCTCGACTGGAGCAGCCTCCACTGGCTTGGCCTCTTCGACTGGAGCATCCTCCACTGGCTTGGCCTTCTCGACTGGAGCAGCCTCCACTGGCTTGGCCTCTTCGACTGGAGCAGCCTCGACCGGCTTGGCCTCCTCGACCGGAGCAGCCTCCACTGGCTTGGCCTCCTCGATTGGAGCAGCCTCCACTGCCTTGGCCTCCTCGACTGGAGCATCCTCCACTGGCTTGGCCTCTTCGACTGGAGCAGCCTCCACTGGCTTGGCCTCCTCGACTGGAGCAGCCTCCACTGGCTTGGCCTCCTCGACTGGAGCATCCTCCACTGGCTTGGCCTCCTCGACTGGAGCAGCCTCCACTGCCTTGGCCTCCTCGACTGGAGCATCCTCCACTGCCTTGGCCTCCTCGACTGGAGCAGCCTCCACTGCCTTGGCCTCCTCGACTGGAGCAGCCTCCACTGGCTTGGCCTCCTCGACTGGAGCAGCCTCCACTGGCTTGGCCTCCTCGACTGGAGCATCCTCCACTGGCTTGGCCTCCTCGACTGGAGCAGCCTCCACTGCCTTGGCCTCCTCGACTGGAGCATCCTCCACTGGCTTGGCCTCCTCGACTGGAGCAGCCTCCGCTGCCTTGGCCTCCTCGACTGGAGCATCCTCCACTGGCTTGGCCTCCTCGACTGGAGCAGCCTCCACTGCCTTGGCCTCCTCGACTGGAGCATCCTCCACTGGCTTGGCCTCCTCGACTGGAGCAGCCTCCACTGGCTTGGCCTCCTCGACTGGAGCAGCCTCCGCTGCCTTGGCCTCCTCGACTGGAGCATCCTCCACTGGCTTGGCCTCCTCGACTGGAGCAGCCTCCACTGCCTTGGCCTCCTCGACTGGAGCATCCTCCACTGCCTTGGCCTCCTCGACTGGAGCAGCCTCCACTGGCTTGGCCTCCTCGACTGGAGCAGCCTCCACTGGCTTGGCCTCCTCGACTGGAGCAGCCTCCACTGCCTTGGCCTCCTCGACTGGAGCAGCCTCCACTGGCTTGGCCTCCTCGACTGGAGCAGCCTCCACTGGCTTGGCCTCCTCGACTGGAGCAGCCTCCACTGGCTTGGCCTCCTCGACTGGAGCAGCCTCCACTGCCTTGGCCTCCTCGACTGGAGCATCCTCCACTGCCTTGGCCTCCTCGACTGGAGCAGCCTCCACTGGCTTGGCCTCCTCGACTGGAGCAGCCTCCACTGGCTTGGCCTCCTCGACTGGAGCATCCTCCACTGCCTTGGCCTCCTCGACTGGAGCAGCCTCCACTGGCTTGGCCTCCTCGACTGGAGCATCCTCCACTGGCTTGGCCTCCTCGACTGGAGCAGCCTCCACTGGCTTGGCCTCCTCGACTGGAGCATCCTCCACTGGCTTGGCCTCCTCGACTGGAGCAGCCTCCACTGGCTTGGCCTCCTCGACTGGAGCAGCCTCCGCTGCCTTGGCCTCCTCGACTGGAGCATCCTCCACTGGCTTGGCCTCCTCGACCGGAGCAGCCTCCACTGGCTTGGCCTCCTCGACTGGAGCAGCCTCCACTGGCTTGGCCTCTTCGACTGGAGCATCCTCCACTGGCTTGGCCTCCTCGACTGGAGCAGCCTCCACTGGCTTGGCCTCCTCGACTGGAGCAGCCTCCACTGGCTTGGCCTCCTCGACTGGAGCAGCCTCCACTGGCTTGGCCTCCTCGACTGGAGCATCCTCCACTGGCTTGGCCTCCTCGACTGGAGCAGCCTCCACTGGCTTGGCCTCCTCGACTGGAGCAGCCTCCACTGGCTTGGCCTCTTCGACTGGAGCAGCCTCCACTGGCTTGGCCTCCTCGACTGGAGCAGCCTCCACTGGCTTGGCCTCTTCGACTGGAGCAGCCTCCACTGGCTTGGCCTCCTCGACTGGAGCAGCATCGACTGGAACTGCCTTTTTCGTTGTTGTCTCTGCTTGTTTATGTACACCCATTGGCGTCGTCTGTTCTTTTTTCTTTTCGCAATGGCTCACGACATAGACTGTATCGGCATTTTGATGATCCAGTCTCAGAGAGTAGTTCAAATCGAAGTTTTCCTCCTCTCCATCGTCTTCCAGTACATCGAATGTAATTGTACGCGTTTCGTTGACTTGTGCGACGTAATCGTTCACTCGGAAAGTCAATTCTTTGTCACTTATCGGGTATTTTTTAAGGTCCAGTGAGATCGAACTGTCGTCGAGAAACTCGTTCGATCTAAAAAATAATTTTGATTTCCGTAAATAGAGAAATGGGATTACATTTGCTCTCCGTTTATCTCGCAGACTGTGACCGCGTCTTCTTGGCTGACAATGACTGCTTTCAGAACAGTTGAACCATCTGTTGGCTTCTGCCCAACGGCTAAAAAGTGTTGTTCTCTGAAGACGTTTCGATTGGTTTTGTGACTGATGTTTCCAAAACTCACTCAGAGTCAGCGAGAATGATGTCGGACATAGTGTTGTGAATACGTTGCACGAAACATTCCGTTACTTTCGTCTCTGATCCGTTCGACACCTCGCACTCGATCACTCTCGTGCCTATTTCGGCCATTCGGAACTGAAGTGTCGACACGGACCCCGCAATAGTGATTTTGTGGTCACTGAAAAAAAGTGAGTGTACTGAATTTTTGATGCTACGGAAACTTGTCATCCTCTAAAACGACGCCGTCTTCCAGCCATTTGTAGATCAATGGTCCTCTCCCTTCAGCTACAATTTTCAGTTGTACCAGCTCATCGACGACCGTTGTGTTCTGAAGTTTCAGCATTTTGATGGGCTTCTTTTGCGACACTCACATTCAATGCTTTCACAAAAGTGAGTGCTTCCTGTGACTTCGTGTTTTCTCCCACTTCCACTGGAATCGTCACTTTGGCTGTTCCGTGTTTGTTTTCAGCAAAACAGGTGAATTCGTGATGTCCATCTTGGACATTGAACACTTTAAGTATGCCGATTCCGTCCTCGAAGATCATGTGGTAGTCGCCCTCCTCCTGAATCGCACTGTCGTTGTGCTTCCAGAAAACAACGGGTTCCGGCGAGGCGATCACTCCCACTTTCAGCGACAGTTCCCGATCCTCGGTCACCGATCCAGATTGATTGAACACGAAAACAGGTCGTTGGTGGCTGTTCTCTTTCGTTTTCACTCGCTTCACGATGCATTTCGAACTGACGGATCCAGTGAGATTCTCGATGGTGCACTGAACGACAACTCCCTCTTCAGTGATTTCCGCGACGTCGATGAGAACGACACCGTCTTCGGATCGGATTCTGAAGAGAAATCAAATCAAAACCGGATTGGACCCTCGCCTAGTTTTTACTTTGAATTGTCCTGAATTCCGTCGAAAGTGCAAGTCACTTCTGGCAGCGGAGTTCCGACGACGATGCACTTGAGTGTCGCCCGGTCGCTGGTCGTGAAGCAATCCTTTAACGGAAGCACAAAGAACGGCTTCTGGAGATCTCCGGCCTCGCTTTCGTCAACGATTCCTCTCGAGAGCACACAGCTCGTGGTCACTTTTCCTTTGCAGTTCGTCGCTTCGCACTGCACGCTGACCTTGTTCTCCTTCAGGTTCTTGATTCTCAGCAATGCGATACCGTCTTCGAAATGGATCTCGTGGTTTCTAAAACAAGAGGGTAAGTTTCGACAGTAAGCTGAATTAACTCACTCATCCTCGGTGACAACTCGTCCGTCGATCGTCCATTTGATGATAACCAATGGGATGCCCATCACGACACACTTCAGAGTGCACTTCTCATCCGACACGATCTTGTCGGCGAGTGGGAGGAGGAAGTAGGGAGGCTGGCGAGCAAGACTCTTGTTGACCGGCGGGAAGCTGAAAGTGACTCCCAGATGGTTGGGCGACTGCACCAGGATGTCCAGTTCCACGTCGTTCTGATCTCTCTCGCACAGCACGTGGATTCCAGTCTTCTCCATTTCCAGATGGTCGTCGACCACTTCGATCTTGCAGCTCGTCGACTCGCAACCTGCTTCGTTAGCAATCGTGCACGTGTACGTTGCCTTGTCCTCCAGTGTGGCGCTCTCAATCTTCAGAATACTGATTCCGTCTTCCGTCGTCACTTGATACTTTCTGAAATGTTTACGTTCTCTTCCCAGAATGACTTCTAGTTCCCTACTGCAAATCCAGAAGGATGCCGTCCTTCTCCCACATAGCGGCTGGAAGTGGTTGTCCCGAGAACTTGCACTTGATTGTGATGTGATCATTGATGGTATGTATCACATGATCCGGAAGAGGCACCACGAAATGTGGGCGCGTGGATGACGTCATCGATGACTCGCTGACGCTCGAGACTTCGTCGGCGGCAATGATTTCGCACACCGTCTCCACCTGCCCAGCCGAGTTGATGGCTCGACATTTGAGTGTTCCGCCGGCGTTGCGATCCACGTTATAGAATCGGATAGTGCTGACGCCGTTCTCGCACTTGATTGCGATTCTCTCACTAAAACAAATCATCTAAATGTGGTACTGTAACCGTTGACTGAAAGACTCACTTGTCAGAAATGAGCTCGTGATCGTCGAGAAGCCACGTGATCTTCGGTTGCGGAACACCTGAGAACATGACTTCGAGGACCAGTTTGTCGTGGGCGAAACAAGCAGACGGCGGAAGTCTTCCCGTGAACACTGGAGCAGTGTACAAGGGGCTCGAGGAGAGGGAAGTGATCGTGTCGGCGATAGTGGAACACTCTGAAAGAAGGCGGTTCTCGAGTTCTTAATTCCTTTCTCACCATCTTCATCGTATCCCACTTCAGCTACGATGACGTCAGACACGATTCCTTCGGATTCTCGACTGAACGTCAGGTCGACACTAACGCTGCGAACGTGTTCTTCCTGATCTGGCTCTTCTTTGATATCCGACGCTTCTTCGATTCTCTCCGTCTTCGTCGCTTCGATAACAGCCTCGTCAATCGCAAGATGGGCGATTTCCGAAGCCACGTCCTCGAAACGCTTTTCAATGTTGATTTCAATGTCCATCTGAACTTCCCGCTGAGGTGCTGCTTCCTCCACATTCTTTTCAGTTGGCGTTTCGTTCCGTTGTTCAGAAGGCTGACGCGCTGCTTCGTCAGACTCCTGAACAACGTCTTCCGGAGTTTGTTCGAGTCCTGCGTTCATAAGCTCTACGTCTTCCTGAACGATGATCATCGGAATGACGCTGACGGATTCCTGAAGCGCTGCTTCTTCAGGAGCCTGTACTCGATCTTCTGGTCCTTGCGGCTCCGTTTCTTGAGATGCTGCTTCCTCAAGACTCGGAACTTGATATTCTGACTGATTCGTCTCCAGAAGCGCTGCTTCTTCCGGAACGATGATTTTGGGGATGATTTCAAAAGAAGGATCGGGAAGTGTTGTTTCTTCCGGAGCTTCCTCTCTCACTGGAGCTTCCAGAGGCGCTGCTTCCTCGGGAGCTTCGACGAGTTCAGGTGACTCCTCAAGAGGCGCTGCTTCCTCCGTCGGCTTCTCCACAATCTCGAACTCATCGCTGTCTCTCTGAACAACAGGCGCTGCTTCCTGCTGTTCCACAGTCGTCCCTTCCGACGCCGGAATCAGACTCTCGTGAGACGTGTCCAGTCTCGGCGACTGCGGAACGTTCAGTTCGACAGCCTGATCCGAATCTACCACATGCAGAGACACATCCACTTCCGGCTCGGCCTCCTCTTCCACGGCCTGCGTGATCAGCTCTCCTTCTAGAAAACCCGAGATTCGCGCACGTCTCCCGAAAACACCGTCCCTACCGACTACGACTATCTTCGACACAAAAGAGTTTTTCCCGTTTATAAGAACCGAGTAGACACCGGCGTCCGACCACGAAATGTTCGAAATCACCAGCTCGTGGCTGAGATTGTTGTCGAGCGATCGGAATTGGAACCGAGAAATGTCGGATGGAATCATCGTTCCGTCCTAGAAAAGAGCTAAAGAGTTCTGAAATTTCAGCCCGAAGTGTGTACCTTGCACCACTGAATCGACGCCTGTGGCTCTGAAGTTTGGCACTGGATAGTGGCCACCACTCCCAGAGGGATGACGGTTTCTTCGCACTGATCTTCCGATTGCTCTGTGGCTGAAATCGGATTCTGACTGATTCAAGTCTCACACTTATTCGTTTATTTGTTTCATAGTTTCAGACAGACAATGAGGGCGCAATCGATTATCATATAAGAGTTTCAATAGATATCCCTGTAATCATTCGATCGATAATTCTTGAATGTATGAGAATGGAAAAATATGTGGGAGAAGATCAGGAAGAAGAGGAAGAAGGCGAGAAAGGAGAAGAAGAAGAAGAAGAATAAGTTAAGTATGGAGAGAGTTGTTAGAGATGCGCTTGCGCTTCAGCGCATGCAAAGTGGAGGTCACACTGTTGACACACAAATGGGCGACACGGAACTCGACGTTCGAGATGCACACGCTGTAGAGTCCGCTGTCGACGCTCGTCGCGTCGTGCACGACGAGGTAGTGCTTCAGGCCGTTCTGAACGTGCTCCACCTTGCCCGCCTCGAACCGAATGTCCTTTCCGTCTCGCAGCCAACGGATCGAACGTTTCAGCTCACACTCCTCGAGCTCGCACGCGATTGTCGCCGTGGAGCCGGGCGGCACGAGGTACTCCTGCACGTCGTCTTCTTCGCTTTCGGTGCCCGACGCGATGACAGTCACTTCCTTCTCATCGATTCGTTCTGGAAACGAGAGCAGTTGGTTGGTTAGTGAGGGGGCGGGTGAGAAGTTAGTGGTTACCTTCGACGACCAGAGTGATGGAGACACTTTGTGAAGACGTCAGGGCGAGGTAGGTTCCTTGGTCGGCGATGCAAGTGCTCGGAATCACGACACGGTGATTGCCGAGGCCATCGGTCTCGAGTTTGATTCTCTCGCTTTCGTGAAGCGGTCTTCGGTCTTTGAGCCAGTTCACGACTACAGTCGGCTCGTCCACTTCCACCGTGATGACTGTCGGCTGGCCTTCCATTACGAACTGAGTCTCCGGCCTTGTCAGAATGTTGGCCGACGTCGTCAGATTCGTATTCTCGACTATCAAGTAGGCGACCGGGAAGAGATCCTCGTTGATCTTCAGACTGTACAGGTTTCCGTTGATCGGTTCGACGCTTCGAATGATGAGCACCTCGAGAAGATCGTGACTGATGCGGTCGAACTGTTCGTTGTCGATCACGATCTTCGTCTTGCCGCAGTACCAGTCGATCGTGCAGTTCTTCGGAAGATAATTGTTCAGCTCGCAAGTGATGGTTGCCGTCGATTCCAGTTTGACGACATAGCTCGGGATACTGATGGTTCCAGTCGAGCTCAGCGTGTTTTCCACTTCTGACACCGAATTCTGAGAGCTTCTGAAGGAGACCTGCGACTTTAGGGACTTGGCTTCTTCCAAATTCGATTCGGAAACCGTCACGTTGAACTGCACCGAACTCTTCTCCTCGGCGCTCGTCTGCATCAGATCAGGCACCGTCATTTCCACTTCTCCCCACGCGATCTCTTCGAGTGAGGCGTAGATACCGTCGTTGAGACTTCTGGCGACTATCGATACCGTAATACCGGTTCTTGTCGTCGCCAAACTGATGTCGTCAATGGAGACCGCTTGCAGCTTCGTAGTATCCTGCGGCATCAAGAAGTACTCTTCCGGAAGATCGTCTTCGCAATCAGACATTATCGTCAGGGAGGTAAAGTCGACAATGTCTTCGATGACTTTGATGGAGATGTTGTACCGCTGTGGCTCCTGAACAACATCTACGTCGAAGGTGTTGTCTTCGGCAATCGAGGCCGAGATGGTGTAGATGAGCGAATTGACGACGATTCCTGTTACACGGCGGCGTGGTTGCTTCTGCGTCAGAGAGAAGTTCTCTGTGATTTCCGCCGGCTCGGTTTGCTGGAAGAAGTGTGACGTCATCGTCGATTCTACGACTCTTTTTGAGAAATCCGGACTCTTCGGATAGGAGATGTCCTGTGTGATTGACTCATCGCTGAGAATGTCCGTTTCCCGAATGGTGTTGGACGAGAATGCTCTGTCGTAGTCGAGTGGAATGCTCGTCGAGCCGTTCATCATGCTCATATCCTTCTCCTCTAGAACCACATCCAACGTCTCCGTCGACATTATAGATTTACCGACGAACGAAAGCTCCGTCGTCACTTCCTCCTCCTCCTCTTCTTCTTCTTCTTCTTCTTCTTCTTTTTCTGCTGCCTTCAATGAAGACTTCTCCGAAGCGGCTATAGTCGAATTCACAGCGACAAGAGAGGATAGGGAGGGAACCGAATGCAATTCCACATTCACGTAAACATCCTGGACGATATCTTCGCCATCACGATCGCTCTTCTGTGATTTCAAGTCGACTGAGATGGTCTCCATGTTCTGACGGAGCGGAGAGACCTCGTGAAGCGACGGACTGGCCCTGTTGAAGTACCGAACGGTTCCGGCGAGAAGGAGCGATCTGTCGGTGTCGGAAGGATAGTCCGACTCTTCGCACAGCATTTGAATTGACTCCAAGTCGTCAATCATTTGCACATTGCACTCGAGCTGAGCCATGTTCCGCAGATCCACAATCACGGCGGCGTTGTCCGATTCGTGAGTGGAGTTGGTGAACGCAAAGTTGGTCTTCTGAATGTGGATGCAGCTCAGTGACGACTGCGACTCTTCCATGCTGTCCAACTGAATTCTCGGCACTTCGGCCGTCTTGCTCTTGCTTCTCGAGGGCCGTACTGGACTCGGTTCAGGAGACAATTCGTCAGCGGATCTGTTGCGGCTTCTACTACGTGGAGGTCGGACTGGGGGTGCTTCTGGAGACATGGTGTCCTTGCTTCGAGTCCGAGGAGGAGCCACCGGCGGCTCTGGCGACAATTCGTCCCCGGACCGACGGCTTCTGCGTGGAGGAGCTATCGGAGCCGGTTCCTCGTGCTCTTGAACGTCCAGGATTCTCTCGGCATCTCTGGAAAGTGACCTTCCTTTTCTCGGCGGAGGCACTGGAGCAATAGTGTCGTCGCTGGAGACGGTCATCTTGGTGGTTCCCTGGGAATCCTGCGACGTCGTCAGCTTGCTGCTTCTCGTCGAGCTTCTCGGAGTGGACGCCGGTCTTCTGTTCGTCGGCTCTTCGTCAACGATTCCGATGATGTCCTCGGACTCCGGATGCACGTCGAAACTGTACCAGACAGTAACTTCCTCTGTATTCGTGGCGTGTGTTTCAATCGGTTGCAAGTCTTGAGCCACTCTGATCACATTGATGATACTTGCCACGTGTTGGAGAACAGAATTGAGCACATGCGTGACTGTTTCGGCCCCCTGCTTCGTCATTTTTTCCTTGCAAAGCTCAGCGATCGTGTTGATCTCCTTTTCGATCTTCACGAAAAGCTCCTGAATCTCTTCGGCTTCCTTATTGTGCTTCGAAGTCGAATCCTCAGACACCGTCAGTTGATGGAGTTGGTTGAGCCGGTCTCTCAAGTTCGTCGTGATCGGAGTGATTCTCGCAGAGTGCGCACTAGGGACTCTCTTGATTCTCGTCGCCTTCCTCTTGTCCTTCTCGTTCCCCTTACGCTTCAGAATCTCGGTCACTTCCGTGTCCTCCAGAAGACTGTTCTCGATCGCAGAAATGGCTTGCTTCAGCTTGACAATCGGATGAATTTCTTCCGGTTCCTCCACTTTTTCCTTCTCCTCCTCCTTCTCATGTTTCACTTCTTTGACAGGACTCGTCGCCTTGTTCAGAATCATGTCCTGAAGCGCCTCTCGGAGGACCTCCTCACTCGCCTGCTTCTCGGCCAACTGATCCGAGATGCTGAAGATGGCGTTCTCGATCTCCTCGAGATCCTTGGGCTCGAACGTCTTCTTGCTCGGAGACTTACTGGACCTCTCCATCTCGTCCAGATCTTTCTCGACTTCCTTCAGAATCTGCTCAGTCGCCTTGATCTGCTCGCTTATTCTCTCCTTCTTCGGAGACTCCTCTCGGTGTTGTTTCTTCTGCTTCATGTCCATTTCAGCGTCGAACAGCAGCAAAGTCTCCACGCACTTCTTGAGATTCTCTACTTCTCCGCCGATTTTCCTGTTCCGCTCTACACTGTTCGCGAAGATCTCCTGTCCCTTGTAGGACAGCTTCTGTGGAAGCAGCGGAACTCGTGGTTCGTACAGCTCGCTCTCGTCCACCTGAACATCGTTGCTCTCCGGGAACGGATCATTGAACATGTAGTCCCAAGAGTTGGTCGAGCTGGAGACAGAAAGTCGGACGTTGCCGACTGTGGAGGCCGTCGATTCCATCACGTCTACTTTCTGATTGCAGAACATCACATCCGTAGTGCTCGTCGACACTACGGGCGCCTTCTCCGGCTGCAGGAACGACGCTTCGACGACTTCTCCCTGGAAGAGCTCGGTGACCTTCACTGTCGTCTCGGCGGATTCGTAGAATCTGCGGAACGACTCGCTTCTGGACATGTCCTCGTTGTAGGTGGCGGTGACTGGGATCTCCTTGTCCGTCAGAAGCACCACGTTGGAGAGTAGTTTGCTGGTGTTCTCCTCGTCTGTCTCCGACAGAAAACTGTTCGGATACTTGGTCGAAGCGGTCGGATCGACGATCTTGATTTCGGAGAGCTGCCTAAGAAGGTCGACGGCATCGTCTTCGACTTCTGAATGAAAGGACATGCGAGGAGAAGCCACACAACACGGATGAACATGCACGGCCCACCGCCACGAGCACACTCCGGGCAGAGAAGAGAGGGAATGTTTTGGGAGCGAGCAAGACCAAAACGAAGTGTGGTACTCGTAGCGGCCGCCAACGAAGGAAGGAAAGAAGTCGGTTAGGAAAAGGATAGGAAAGAAGAGGAAGCAAAAAGATCAAGAGAGAGAGGAAGAAAGAGAAGAAGGAGCAAGAGGATGATCGAATGAACTGAATGATATCGATTGCGCCTCGTTTCGTTTGTCTCACTCACCCTCCAAAACACAAAACAGATACGAAATAGCCTCAGAATGTGTGTGCAATGGGAAGTGCTACGACATGTGTTGTACAGTTGAATGAACTCACCCGACAGTTTCAGGTAGCACTTGCTGAAAGCGCTTCCAGCCACGTTGCTCGCCGTGCAGCAGTACTCTCCTTCGTCCTCGATCAGAGTGGATTCGATTCGGAGGATGCACACACCGTCTTCATAGACGATTTCGTATTCACTGCAAGTATTCTGTCAGGACGACCTGATTCCGGTCACTCACTCGTTCGGAACAATCGGATCCCCGTCGACTGTCCATTCGATCTCGGGCTGCGGCATGCCTGCCACTAGACACTTCAACTGAACTGGCTCTCCGATCCGTCCGAAACAGTTGACCAGCTTCCGCAAGAACTTGGGACCTTGTGGCGCCGCACTCGATTCGGTGGCCAGAGACTGGCTCACTTCCGTCAGAGGCTCGTCTCCGACGTTCTCATGAAGACCGTCTCCTTCGTAGGCGGCGTTCACTGTCGCCACGATTTCGACGCTCTGATCAGGGCAGTTTGCATCCACTTCCACGAAGACAGCAACCACGTGTGCCTCGTCCTCATCGTACTTGGATCTTCTCGACCAGACGTGCTGATCGGGTCCTGTCGGTTGTTGCTTTTGGAAAACAAGGTGAGAAGTGTTGTGAATCGGCTCGACCATCGGCTCATCGATGGAGCTCTCGTACTCGATAACGAGCTCCTGATGAGCACGGTCTCCGTCTTTCACAAGGGCCACACTGACGTTCTCCAGCTTCAGTTTGTTAGC
Source organism: Caenorhabditis afra (assembly GCA_963570955.1). NCBI lineage: Eukaryota > Metazoa > Nematoda > Chromadorea > Rhabditida > Rhabditidae > Caenorhabditis > Caenorhabditis afra. Next base: position 4,112,217 of record OY751536.1, on the reverse strand, counting down.
CGCTGCGGCCACCTGCAGAAGCTGTGGGACGATGGTGTCGTTGTCGATGATCGTCATGACTTGCTCGTTCGTCTCGTCCTGCTTCACCACTTCCACGTCGGCATAAGCCTTCGCTTCGGCGTCTCCCACCAACTTCTTCACTTTCTTCAAACTCCAAGTGATCGCGTTGTGGAAAGTGTTCGACATTCCTTGAAGAACCACGATTCTGTGCTGAGCGTTCGCTGTCTTCCTCGACTTCTCGACGAACATTCTGTCGATACTCTCGCAAGAAGTGCTCGGTTTCTGGATGATCGTCTCGAGATCAATGAACTTCAGAGGCAGAGAAGACGTCGTGCTGAGTCGGAGAGAGTGATGTTCGATGTTTGACTCGACTACAGTCACGAGTTGGTCGAACTTCTGTGGCTGCTGGGTGACCACAACTGTCGTCGTCTCGTCGCACACATGGTCGTTCTTCAACTGGAGAGCAGTGTTCAGAAGCATGTTTGTGGCCTCGATCGGCTCGAGTGTCTCTTGAGAACTGACTCGGAACAGGTTTGACTCGATCGTCTTCACCTTCTCTTCGTAGTTCATCGGACTGGACGTCCGTGGTGGCGACGCAATCTTTTGGACTTCAGCTTCAACCACCGGGGCCGCAACTGGTACTTCTGAAGCTTCCGGCTCTTCCTTTACTGGTGCGACTGTGGCAGAAACTTCGGGAACGACTTCTTGCTGAATTTCCGGCTGTTGAACTTCCTGAACTGGTTCTTCCTCTGGAACATCATGTTGCTTCTGTATGCTGACGGCTTCAGTCTGTGCGTCCTTCATCAGAAGCTGAGCGAACTGCTCGGAAACTTGCTCCGCGGCTCTTCGGAGCACCGTGTCTTCAATCTCAACCTTTTCGGTCTCCTCGACTACAACCTTCGGAATCTCCTGCTCGAGAACGTGAGTGACGACTTCCACTGGATCGACGGACAACTTCATCGGAAGAATCGCCTCTCCGTGACAGTTCCTTGCGTGAAGGAAGTAGGTGCCTCCCTGTCTCTTGGCGACGTTCTTCAGAATGATTGCAGATGTTCCCGCTTCGTAGGACATTGTGACATTCCTGAAAGAGCGAACATCTTTTTCAGACTGCGAACCATCAAAAACGAAAAGACTCACTGAGACACTTGAATCTTCTCTTGCTCGAAGAACCATTCGAGGAACGGTGTCGAATGTCCGCTGATCGTCGCGCTCATCTTGATGGTTCCGTTCTCTTTCACGTGGTATTCATCGGTGCTCGTTTCGAAGCGGGGCTCCTGGATGAGCTCCATCTGGTTGTCTTCCTCCTCCTGAAACATCTCCTAGTGCCCTCTTTCTTCCAATATCGATACTTACGTCTTCACTCTCGACGATTTTCTTGACAGCCTCGTGGACCGCTTCCAGGAACACCTTTGCCACAAGCGTGCTCGCGACCTGGTCAGCGACCTTAACCAGAAGTTTGAATTCTTCTTCTCGTTTCTCGATCTGAGCAGTTCCGGTGACTTCCTCCTTCTGAACCACTTCAATGTCGTCGTCAATTCCAGTTTCCTTCACTTCTTCTGGAGGCGTGATGTCGATCTTTTCGAAGCTTTTCGGACTCGACGACTCGCTGCTGTTCAGTTCCACACGGCAACTGCTGTTGCTCACTCCGTGCTCCGATTCTGCCGTACATGTGTATACTCCAGAATCTAACGAGGTCGGCTCCCGAATCGTCATTATTTGGGCTCCGTCGGGGAACTGGATCACCTCGTACTTCTCGTTCTCGTAAACGTCTTCTCCATCTTTCTGCCACGTCACTGTGATCGGAGCCACCGATTGGACAGTGGCGACGAGTCGGACGTATCCGAGTTGTTGGAAGTTATCAGTCTCAGCAGTGAGATGATCGATGAACTTTGGCGGCAGAATGATGTGGACGTCGTGCACGTCGTCAGTGAGCACCGACTCCGAGATCTCGGCCTCTTCCCGATCCTTCACGTACTCCAATCCTTCCACATTGATGAATGCGGCTGTTTCGGCAGTGCCGTGCGGGTTGGTGGCCGTGCATTTGTAGAGACCAGCGTCCTCGGAGAAGCATTCAGGATTCAGAAGTTCACAGACGCCTCCGTCGAGGACTGTCGTCGTCACATCCTTGTTGAGCACCCAGTCCTCCACATTCACATCATCCTTCGACCAGACGATCGCGGCCGACGGATTGGCAGTGATCTTGCATCGGAGGGACATCGATTGTCCATCCAGAAAACTGGCAGAGTGCAGTGGTTCTACGATCTTCGGAGCGCACTCTTCTGGAAGATCCGGTGGGACGATTTCGAACGACGAGTCGTCATCGCCTGAAAAATCAAATTGCAGATGGATGAAGTGAAGCTGTGTTCTCAGAAAAGAGTTAGTGAAATGGAAGGAAAAAAGAGACTCACGGATTCTAAGGTGAGCGGAAGAGGAGAACACCTCGCCGTGCTGGTTTTTCACAACGCACACCACCTCTCCACACAGGCGCTCCTCCAGTTTCTCTACGATCAACGAGGACTCGAACTCGGTGGACTCGACGGCGAGGAAGCTCTCTTCCAACTGCTCCACGTTCACTCCGTTAATACTCCAGATGAACTCGCATGCCGACGTTTTGTTCTCGTCGAAACGGACGATGATGACGATCCGATCTCCCGGATCGGCGGCAGTGGGAACAACTTGGGTGATGACGGCTTCTTCCAGTGTGAAACTCTCCGTGATCTTCTCGATTGTCGTTGTCTTGGTGGTAAGTTGTCTTTCTGGGCTCTCGTACTGCACAATCACTTTTCCCGTCCACCTGTCTTCTCCCAAATGATTCTTGGCGGCTACTGTCAGGTTTCCACTGGGCGCCTTCTTGAACTCGATCTCCGACGCATTCTCTTCATTGCTTCGGATCGTAATGTTCTGGTTGCTGCGAAGTTCAAAGTTGTTGAGCATCCAAAGGAATGTGGCCGGTGGTAGAGATGACGCCATGACTCGAAGCTTCAGAGGAGATCCTTCGAGGATTCGGAAGATCGATTCTGATGGATGAGCAGTGATCCTCGGCGCAAACGGAAGGTGTTTTCCGGCAGGAGACACTCTCTCTTCCCGTTTCTTCGGATTGAGCACATTTGCAAACGGATGCTCGACGGGCTCCTTTACCTTCGGACTGGTGGCCTCGATGAAAGGTCTGATCGGATCCGGTCCGTCCTCTTCTTGCATCTCCTGCATCCGTCGCACCGTTTGCAGGGAAGAGTGCGACGCGACGTCTTCTTCGTGCGAGCACGTCACCGTCACTGCCGACTCCACAATATCCGGCGGCTCGGAGCCTCTCGCTCCATCCTCGAGCTCGCCGACTCGTTGCACTTTAGTCGTCACCGACTCGCTGCCCACGTCGTTGCGGGCTGTCACCTTGTATTTTCCTTGTTTCACTGGCGGATGAAGCACCAGTGTCGACTTGTTGTGCTCATTGAGCAAAACAATGTTCTGGCTCTTTTTCACTTCGAATCCATTGACGTGCCACGCGAATTCCGCTGCTGGAATCGCCTGAACATCGACGGAAAGGACGAGTTTCTCGTCCGCGTTCACAGTCACAATCGCCGGAAGTGTCGTCACGAACTTTGGCGGCTCGGGCAAAAACCGTCTAGAAGTGCCGGCACGTGGCGGTTTTGGCGGATTCTGTTGAAATCGCGACTCGACGATACTGGCTGCATCTGAAAAAAAAACGCATGCCAAAGAATCTCACTCGAAAAAAAGTGTCAGATGATGAGAGGGAAGCCATCCACACTGAACTTATCCATATCAAGAACCAAAGCGGCACGACTCACCAGTAGTTCGCGAGTGCTGTTTCCGCTCCTCGACCGTCGTGTTGGACACCTCGATGTGCGACTCCAGATGACGTACTCCCCGCGGCACGCTGCTTGACCGCTGGGTGTAGTTCAACTCGAACAGGTCGACTGCCTGTCGAGAGTGTCTTCCGTTGTTGCCGAGAGCACGCATCGAGCTCGTCATCGGATCGAATCCGCTGGTGGAAGTGGTCACCGTTGTCTGCTCGATCTCATGCTCGATCACTGAAAACCAATTATTCTCTCTCTCCGAACTTGCAAAAGTACCGTACCCTTCTGAATGTCGACGTGACCGCAAGACATGGCCGATCCGTGCACATTCGAGGCGACCACCTTGTACTCTCCGGCCACCGGAATCGAGAATCGGACGACGCTGCGATTGACGTCCGGCGAGAACATTTCGACGCTGTGCGTCGAGTCTCTGTACTCTTTTCCGTTGACGAACCAGGAGAATCTGGCGGGCGGATTCGCGTCGACTTCCACATCGATGATGACGTGGCTGCCGGCAGTGACGAACAGATTCGGCACTTGCGTCAGGAAACGGGGTGCTTGATGGTAGGTGACCGAGTGCTGACGTTGCAGTCGCATGTCTTCTTTCGAGGAAGACAAGTGCTCACGGTCCGCTGAAACTTTCCATTTAGATGGAAACCACTTCCAATGAACTCACAATTGACAGTGATGTATCCATAACTGGTGCTGACTCCAGCCGGATTTCGTGTGACACACTTGTAGACTCCCTGCTCCGGCTGGCTCACTTTCAGTCGACTGATGTTGATACCGTGACCGACTTGGAAACGGCCACGATCCTGAAACAACGCACTCTAGAGATGTTCTGGTACCATTTCTCACTTGAAGAACGGATTTCTCATTGCAGAACCACTCGAAAATCGCGGGCGGATCGCTGGCCACCTCGACAACCAGGCTGATTGTGTCCGATGCGAGAACGCGGTACGCCTTGATGACCTGGATGAACTTGGGAGGCGCCAGCGCCACGAAGCTCGTGATTTCCGAGCTCCAGTGCTCTTCGGTGTAGGACTGTGATTGGGAGCCGATCGAGCGGATGAGATGCGTCTCGGCCACTGTCGCGTGGCCACTCGCACTTCTCATCACTGTCTCTCGATCTGGAAGTGAACATAGAGTGGAGACATTCTCGATCCAGAAGACGTTACCAGTGGAGTAGCTCATCGAAGGGCTCGTTGGCTGGGAGATGCTCCTTCCGACCGTCGTGTCGATGTTGAGGTGTCGTTGGGGCTGCTGGGTCGGCGGGAGCCCTCCTCCCTTCTTCTCGTCGCCCTCCATTCTTGGGGGACCTTCTGTTCTCCGTGATGTTTCGTTCTTCTCTTTTCTACGTTATTCTGTGTTCTTGTTCGTTGTTTCGTTTGTGTTGTCTGCAAGAACACAGAGATTGATTGATCAATTGAAGAGAGGAGGTGGGGAGAGGCTGGAACGCGGCGGAAGTCGAGAATCAGAGAGAGACGGCGGGCGAGAGATAAGAAGGGACCTGCTGCCAGCCACTTCGAAATCCAGGGCAGAGGGGGGAGAGGGAGCACGCGGGGTGAAGAGACGCAGAGCCGACGAGCACGTTGTCTGAGGTGATTGATGAAGGGGCGAGTGGTGATGAGAGCGGGGGATCCCGGGGAGCCGACGGCCCGCTGCCGCCGCAAACCGGGTCACCTCCTCCCACGAGTTTTCAGGAATGTGCGAATGAAGGTAAAGAAGGAGTAATGACCTGGTTTCGAAATGAACTAAAGACATTGCTCGGTGATAGTGCGGGGGTTGAAATGAAAATGAAAACAAAGGGATGAAGGGAAATACGAAATGGAGAGGGAAAGAGAAGACCCATAATTTGTGAATGGGATGGGGTTTTTGAGAAAATGGGGGCAAACGAATAGAATAATCGTTGTTGAAGGGAGAGTCGGCCTCGGGGATTCTCCGTCAGGAGCACATATGTTCTTCCCATCCGGAATGCGTCGAACGATGTCGTTCGTTCGAAGAAGAGAATCTGAACCTTCCATGTCCCGAAGGCTCTCGTTTCACAGGTGCTCAAGCGCCAGTAGGCATACGAGGTTCCCGGAGGCTCCGGGGAGAGGAGCGAATCATAGCAGGTGTTGCACTTTGAGGGTCGAGCGTCTCAAAGATCATTCCGGTTCATCTAATAGGTACGGACCCCTCAGACGAGAGAAAGAGAAAATCGATAAGCGCGACTACTTCGCACAATCAGTGAAAACACCGAAAACCTGTGTATCCGGGAGAGAAGAAGAAGAAGGTTTCGGATGCATCCTCATCATCTCATCCCGCCGGCACTCTTCCCCTCCCGTTAGTTCCACGGCCCTTCTCGCTGCTTCTGCGTCTCGCGCTAAACGGCCCTCAGGTTCGCTTCCCGTGCGGGATCCTCCCCTCTCCCCCGCCATTGTAAACGTTTTCGCATCGCCGCAGGCTCCGCGAGATTCGGAGTTTCGACGCGGCACCGGAGAAGATTTCTGCGTGCGTCTGCGTCGCCTCGAAACTCTGAAACTCTGAGGAGCCGGCGAGAGAGCGCGCCGACGGGAGAGACGACGGAGGTGTTGGGTTAACTGTGTAACACAACAAATGTGCTCCGAAGAGTTTCGTCGCAGTGTCGAAGGGAGCTCTTTGGAGCAAGAGAAATGGCACTCATCAGACCGCGAACGCTTTGCGAAGAGATGGACATGCTGCCGAAGGTCCGGTTTCTGAAATACACGAGCATCTGGAAGCATCTGGAAGACTGGCGCAGAAACCAAAACATCAGCAAACAGAGAGCGACTCTCGAACTTTCGAATGATACCTGTGCTATGGTTTTGTGTGTACTTTATTGTTTGAAAAGAAAAAAAAACGGCCAGACAGTATTTGGGTTTCCCAAGTATAAAACGGGGAATTCGCATAAAAGCAGGAGGAGGTTCCGACTCGACAAGTCAGAAAATGCGGTCCTTCGTTCCTTTGCTGGCTCTTTTTGTATTCGTTCAGTCCAGAGGGCTCTCCAAAAGAGATGCGCCCGTCTCGTGTGACGACAACGGAGGAGCGACGGATCCTAACTTCGGTCATTCATCCGACGTCTTCTCTCTATTCGAATCGACTGCTTTCAGAATGCTCGGTGTGTCCGAAACTGTTCCAATCGGACTGCGATGAAAATGATCTGGATTGTCTTTCGGAAGAACAGAACCCTTACTGGCTGGGATATAATCCAGTCGGAGTAGACAACGTCAATAATTGGTGCTCGTGAGTAGTGAGATATACGGATCTCAAAGCGATAGAACCTTCCAGAATGTGGTTCTCATGTCCGGAAGGAACGACGAGTAAAGTCAACCTGACAACGTCACAGGAAACTGTCACGGGACTGCCTGTAATGACTCCATACTGCCGGGAGTCCGGACTTTCTGCCGGACAATGGTTCTACAATAACGAGCTGAACGACGTGGTTCCAATTGACGCGATATTCTGTGAGAAGGACACAGTCAATGGTAATATCATAAAAACGATTTACCTAGTGGGATTCACTTCAGACAACTGCGGTAACCATCAATCCGGAGAAGAAGAAGAAGTGACTCCTGAAGGAACTACCACTCAACTGTACACAACCACCACAGATCCCAACTACCGTAACCCGAAAAGATATGATCACATTTTCTGAAGCCACTAATTCCAGCTTGCTCCGTTTGTCAGAAACTTTACACAACAGACATTTCGCAAATCTTCTTGAACGGCGAAGAGATTTGGTTCCCGTCAGTGCCAGAGGATCAGGTCGCTCCGAACTACATTCTCGGACATCTTGAAGGAAACACTACAGGAGACAGTGACTGGTGCCAGTGAGTGGAGGTCTTTGCTTTCTGTAATATGCATACTTGAATTCAGATTGAACAGCGCGATATGTCCATTTGGGTCCACTGCTGTCCTAACAGTTTTCGATGAACAGCTCAATTACCCGCTTCTGCCTGGTCCTCCCATTGTTTCCGCATTCTGCAAAGAGTCCGGACCTGACGCTGGAAAGTGGATGTACCAGTTTCCTCCTGCCATTCCTTCGCCCATTCAAGTCGCCGCAGTCACTTGTCGATACACAGAAACTGATGAATAGTACCGTTGAATGAATTTATTTTCCACAAAACATGTGTCCCGCATGATTCATCACTTAGAAAAGCCAGAAGTCGGAAGAATTGTACTGCCACTCACCACGAATTAAACGTTTTCCAATCCTGCTTCAAACCACCTGCCCATTTATCTTGCGTGTGTCCCCAACGTCTCCCAATAAACAAACACTTCTCAATCCTTAATTCGCCCCGAGCATGGACCTCCAGTTCTTTCTCATTGAAGAAGTGCCCCTAGAAGTGAGCGACTCGGAGCAATTGGTTCTGACTGCCTGGCGGATATTCTCGGTCGCTTCCGACGTCATCAGCACTGTCGCCTTCATTTTCCTCTTGATCTACAACGTCAGAAGGAAGGCGGAAGTCTCGAAAGATGTGCACTCTCCGATATTCAACCAGCTACTCTACATCTCCGCATTTGTTCTGTGCTGTCGTCACACTTCCAGAATCCTCTGGTGGTTCAGTTCTTACGACGAACGGCGTCTGGAAAGTCCCGTCGTGGCCGTTCTGACGTACCTCTTCGCCCTTCTCAACGTTCTCATCATCCTCCTCACCGACTATTTCGTCTGTGTCGTCCTCATGATTACATTTCTGGCGGCTATTCAGAGACTCGTCATCCTGTACAAACCGGACATTCGAGTACTTTTCATCGGGTCAACAGTGTCAAAAAATGCGTCAATCGTAAGAAAATAACAGTTTCAGAAAGCAGTTGAGGATCGAAATAACATTCATCTGGGTGCTCTCTTTCATTTACTTTTGGTTGACATCCTGTCAGTTTTCACCTCCGATGGCTGTAATTCCGAGTGTTCCAGGGGTCTGCACAGATGTGCTCAAGACGATGTTGTCCTTGTCAGCAGTCTACGACTTCAAAGGAGCCAACAACACGTGGTATCTATCGTGCTCCAACGTCGGAATCACGGCGATTGTGCTCTTCTATCGAGCACTCTTCATCATTTTCATGCTCTCCACTCTGTGCATCTACTACCATTTCTACAAACTCGTCTCGAAACTGACGCCTCAGGACCTCTTCCACAAGATTCACCTCCTTTATCAGTTCGTTCCGATCCATTTAACTCTTACGGTAAGGCAGTTTCCACGTTTTCTCACTGCAAGTTCACAAATCTCAGATGCACATTCTGATCTACTCGATGTCCCATTTGATCTACAGCTACTTTCCCGAATACGAAGTTCTGAGCGACATGTCCGCCTCCTCCAGCTACGTCGTCTTCCCATTGATTCCGCTCGTCATTTTCATGTCTTACATCGCTTCACGGGACAACATCCGATCTTTGATCGTCGCTGTCATGAGCCCGCTGTGGGACGAGTTCACTTCGCGAATCTTTTAAGATGAGAAAGGAATCAACGTATATCAATGATGGAATTCCGTTATTTCAACCGTAAGATAAATGAGTTAAGAATATCGGTTGCAAAAGATCCGGGACTCGGTTACTTCTCGGGCGCGTTTTGAATGTCTTCTATTCTTGGGATGTAGACGACGGGCGGGCGATCGATGACTATCCCCATCCAGTACTGAAATATCGCGTGTCACTTGGGAATGCGCTCGTTTTAACTCACCAGGAGGTATTCGAGAGCCGACCGATGCAGGGTCACCTCCTCCTCGACCATCGCCACCGCGAGCGCATTCCTTCGGATCTCCTTGATCTCTTTCTTCGTCGATTCCCTTGTCTGGTGCACCCGCAGAGCAGCGTCTTGCGCTTCCTTCGTGACGTCGTACAACTGAAGGACGACGTGCGGAATCACTTGACTCATCTCCATCGGACTCATGTAGCACGCCCTGAACAGGTAGTAAAAGAGCATCGTGTGGAAGGCGACGATGCAGCCGATCCACGAGATTTTGTACAGCGTCGACGAAGAGCACACTTCGGGATTCCGGAAGCAGACGCCGTTGTCGACGATGAAGACGCAGACGGTGCCGTCGAAGCAATCCATGTCACTGTTGCACTGGGTACCTCTGCTGATGTGCTGAATGGATCCGCACTTGTTGGTGACTCCGAGGTAGGCGATGGTTTTGGTGAAGTTGGAGCAGAAGGCAAAGTGGAAGCCAGGAGGGATCGGATGTCCGGGGGTGCACGGGTAGTTGCTGGAGTAGAAGTGCGGTGGCGGATTGAGAGGCTCGTTGGCTTTGTAGTGAACTGAAGATCACTTGCTCTCGATTCATTCTGCGAATGGAACTCACAATCGGGACAGCAGTGGTCTGATTTGCAGACGGCGCCTCTGTTCCCCTTGCCTCCCGTTCTGCAATCCTCGTCGGACTTGCACTTCTCCTCTCCGAACAACGGAAGTCTGCGATCATGGCACAACGACTCGTATTTGTCGTCCGCTTCCTGACAACATCTCTGTTTCTCGGAGCAATATCGATTGATGCGGAAATCAGTCTGGCATTCGCTTTGATGAACACAGCTGCGCAACGGGAGCGTCGGCCTCCCGAATCGACAGTCTGAATAAAAAGTTGGAAAGAAGAGAAACGGATCGAGTGATTTACATGTAGAGTTTACAGAGATTCCATCCGATGGTATCACTTTTTGTGGAGCATACAGCTGCTTGACGACTGTGGTTGGTTTCATAGTAGATCGTGCAATAGTCGTGGTCTGGCGTGTCGTTTGGCGTCTTCCCACTAGATTATCGTTTGAAGTCGAAGAGGCGACGTTCGAAGCAACGGAATTCAATAAATTCAAAAAAAATATGACTTGAATAGGCTGAAACATCTCGAAAATCCCGTTTCCGGGCGTCTGGGATCCGGCTCCACGTCGTGCTTCGAAGAAAGAGAAACATTGAAGTTCACGTGAAAACGCTCTTCTCTGAAAGAATGTGCTGAAACTCTCATGGAGCACATTTTTCCGGTTGATACACATGTTCATAAAGTTCAGTAAGAGAGCGCTTCTTTGTGTAGATCAGTAAGAAAAGTGGACCTGTCTTATCTTGTTTGCAGATCAGAGTACACTTGTCTGCACTCTCTCACGTCTCATCAGTTATTGTCATCCTCTTTCGTCAGCAATTTCTCACGGTTCATCAGCTGCAATGTATCTGTCTTCGCTATTTAAACGACCCACCGGTGTCGTCGGACATCACACGGACAACAAGTGAGACAATGGCTCGTCGCTTCCCGACTCCTGCTCCCGCATCCTCTGCCATTCTCGGCGACTCTCTCCACTTTCCCAGTGGAAAAAACGCTCAGAACCGTTTTCTGAAGGCCGCTCTAACTGAGATGCTGTCGACTTTCGACCCTTCGAACCCGAAGAACAACGGAGTTCCGACTCAAGAGATTCTGAATGTGTACGACAAGTGGGGAAACGGACAGTACGGAGTCATTCTGACCGGAAACGTTCAAGTGTGCCCGGTAAGCCTTCTGGTTCAGCGTTTATAAAGTTTGTTAGCTTTGCAGAATCACCTTGAAGCTCCCGGGAACCCGATGATTTTCAAAGACGGAGAGACTCCGGAACGACGAGAGGCCTACAAGAAGTGGGCTCAAGTAATCAAGCAAGACGGCGCCCTTGCCGTTGCGCAGCTCTCCCATGGAGGTCGGCAGACTCCGATCACTGTCAACAAGACGCCGTTCTCCGCTTCCGATGTGAAGCTCGACAAAGAAGTGCGCTTCTTGGGTTTCGGGAAACCGATTCCTCTGACCATCGAGCAGATCAAGACGGAAGTCATCGATCGCTTCGTTTACGCAGCCAAGTATGCCTACGAGACTGGATTCGATGGAGTTCAGCTGCACGGAGCACACGGATACCTGCTGGCTCAGTTCACGTCCCCGACAACCAACAAGAGAACGGATCAGTACGGAGGATCAGTGGCCAACCGACAGAGGATCGTGCTGGAGATCTACGAGGCTATCCGGAAGGAAATTCCAGCTTCCACTGGATTCCTCGTCGGACTGAAAACGAACTCGGTCGAATTTCAGTCTGAGGGAACAACTGTCGAAGAAGCCGTCGAGATGTGCAAGGCCTACGAACAGATCGGATTCGATTTCGTCGAGTTGTCAGGAGGTACTTACGAGCAGCTCGCCTTCTCTCCCAGAGAATCCACCAAGAAACGAGAAGCGTTCTTCCTCGAGTTCGCCGAGAAGATCCGTCCGGTATTCAAGAACACCGTCGTCTATCTGACCGGAGGCTTCCGAACCGTGAAAGCGATGGTTGAGGCCGTCACTTCGGGAGCCACACAGGGAATCGGTTTGGGTCGTCCGATCACTGCCGAGCCGGACCTTCCGAAGAAAATCCTCAACGGGACCGTCCCTTCTGCCATTCATGACGCCATCGACCAGAGCAACTTCGCTGTTTCCCTTCTGGCGAGCAACACTCAGATGGAGCAGATGGGCCGAACCTCTCTGAATCAAGCGAAGAACGACGTCTCCTACGGAATCAGCGACTTCAGTGACGAGGCGACCGTCGAGCGCTTCGAGAAGGCCATCGAGGATTTCATCGAACACACGCGAGTCCAGGCATCCAAAGGAATCGCCATTCCGGCTGTTATCACCTTCGAGGGAGTCAAGGCCTAATCTCCGAATGTAAATGAATGTATGCAATGTTGTATCTGATTCATCCAATAAACTTTTATTTGAAAGCCATTCAAAATCAATTATTCAGTTAGGAGGTGAACATTTTGTCCCGAAAACAACTCGCTCTGTTGTAATCTCGCACTTTCGATATCTTCTGTTCAGTCTCTTATCTTGTTTGAAGAGCGCAAAGAACACACTTTCTGGCGCGAATTGTCAGCAAAACACAGTGATCTTTACTATACTATTTGAGTAGTTCTGTATGTCTCGCGCTAAAACCGGAATAACATTCCAGCCTTCGAACCAATCGGTCTGATATTTTGCATAGCCCTATGGGTCTCAGAGCGCTTCACCCCTATAACATTTTTGGTCGGGATTACGGTAGGGTTACGGTACCTACAGTAGAAACGGCCATTTTTGACACTTTTTCGTATCGAACCGATTGACTCCAAATTTTCATGGGAGCATATTTAGGATGGGGGAGTGTCACTACCGAAATATCTAAGAGGTTGTACGACGATTACGGTAGATACGGTAGTCTGAATTTCGCAACATCACTTTTTCAAAGAGTTCCAGCTGCCGTTGGGGGGATAGCGGGACCGTGGGGGGTGGTTATTTTTGATGGGTGGGGAGGGTACTACAGTTACAGTAAGCGGAAATTACCGATTGATTCGGATTACGATAGAAACAGAGGGACGGATATTTGTCTGCGTCTCTCACTTCCACACACTCTCTCGCCTTCTTTTCTTAAAAAGTGAACTGGATCCTCCCAACAACTGATGGAATTTTCCAGAAAGTGGAAGAGGGGTGTTTCATGTGTCCCTTTTGGCGGGAAATTCAAACTTTGGCTAGAGCCTTCTTTCGGCGGGAAATTAAAATTTTAGAAAAGCTTTACACAAAAAAAGCATGGCGCCAACTTCAGCAGAAGCCAGTGGGTAGACGCGGCGGTAGCCGCGTCTAACCGCTGTAACCGCGTCGATTTGTCATTCAAACGCATTTTTTCAACCGGCAACCGCGTCGATTTGTCATTCAAACGCATTTCATCCAAACGATGGCTCGTCGCTTTCCGAACACGACTGCCGAATCCTCTGCCATTCTCGGCGACTCTCTTCGTTTTCCCAGCGGGAAAGTCGCTCAGAACCGGTTTGTGAAGGCTGCCATGACTGAACTTTTGTCGACTTTCGACCCTTCGAACCTGAAGAACAACGGAGTTCCGACTCGAGAACTGCTGAATGTGTACGACAAGTGGGGAAACGGACGGTTCGGATTGACACTGACTGGAAACGTTCAAGTGTGCCCGGTAAGCCTTTCGGTTCGGAATAGATCGCCACAAAGACAATATTCACTTCAGAACCATCTAGAAGCGCCCGGCAACGCAATCATTTTCAAAGAGGGCGAGACGGCAGAACGAAGAGAAGCCTACAAGAACTTTGCGAAGGTCATCAAGCAAGACGGCGCTCTCGCAGTCGTTCAGCTCTCCCATGGGGGCAGACAGACCCCGATCACTGTCAACAAGACGCCGTTCTCCGCTTCCGATGTGAAACTGGATCAGAATGGAAGGTTCGGACAGCCAGTCGCGTTGACGGTTGAGCAGATCAAGACGGAAGTCATCGATCGCTTTGTGTATGCTTCTAAATACGCCTACGAGGCTGGATTCGATGGAGTTCAGCTGCACGGAGCACACGGATATCTTCTTTCACAGTTTACTTCCCCGACTACGAACAAAAGAACGGATCAGTACGGAGGATCAGTGGCCAATCGACAGAGGATCGTGCTGGAGATCTACGAGGCTATCCGGAAGGAAATTCCAGATTCCACTGGATTCCTCGTCGGACTGAAAACGAACTCTGTCGAGTTTCAGTCTGAAGGAACGACTGTCGAAGAAGCCGTCGAGATGTGCAAGGCCTACGAACAGATCGGATTCGATTTCGTCGAGTTGTCAGGAGGTACTTACGAGCAGCTAGCCTTCTCTCCCAGAGAATCCACCAAGAAACGAGAAGCGTTCTTCCTCGAGTTCGCCGATAAGATCCGTCCGGTGTTCAAGAACACCGTCGTCTATCTGACCGGAGGCTTCCGAACCGTGAAAGCGATGGTTGAGGCCGTCACCTCGGGAGCCACACAGGGAATCGGTTTGGGTCGTCCAGTGACTGCTGAGCCGGACCTCCCGAAGAAGATCCTCAACGGGACCGTCCCTTCTGCCATTCATGACGCTCTCGATCAGAGCAACTTCTACATGACGCTCATGGCAAGCAATACGCAGCTCGAGCAAATGGGACGGAACTCGTTGAAAGAAGCTCTGAATGATGTTTCGTACGGAATAAGCGACTTCAGTGACCTGGCGACAGTCGAGAGATTCGGAAAGGCGATCCAGGAATTCGTTGCGCTGACAACTGAGAGAGCTGCCAAGGGAATTGTCGTCCCAGCTGTCCTCACGTTCGAGGGAGTGAAAGCCTCTCTGTAATTTTGTTTGAATCTGGAGAGAATCGTTAAAATAAATAATTCAATTCAAGGAACAAGGCATATAAAAACAAAAACATGACTAAGACAAGAGAATGTAGAGTTATTATGAAAAGAAAATCATTAAGAATAAGTTAAGACGTGGATTTTTGAATATCAATCAGAATCATCGTCACCCGTAAAATCGAATGGTTTGAATGCGGCTTTCAGCTTGTTCACGAGATCGACCTCCTTGTCCTTCGGCAGCACGCACGATTTCCAGTCAACTTTGTCTTCGCAATCAAGAATGGGAGTCGAGGCGAGAACTTCTCTGCCAAACTGGAGAGGGAAGCCTTTCATGTTCCGCGTGAACAACTTGGAGCCGTCCGGCAGCTCAGCGACAAAGTATGGACATCCTTCATTCACCATATCCAGCAACTGAAACATTATTGATGGGCTTGAAGATTTGAAGACAAAACCCACGTTCTCATCGGGTCCCATGGTAACCAGCTCAAAGCCAGCACACGCAGCTGCTGAAGTGAACGACGACTTTAGAGCCTTCGATGAAGATTTGTCGACCATCACCATCTGAACCTGCAGATGTTGCGTCCGGAAGTTCCGCTCAAAAGTGACAAGCACTTTTCCTTGCTGAAAAAATGGTGTTTCTTCTTGTGAAAACTTCACAAAAAATATACCTTATGAGCCATAAGAGTGAACGCATTCTTCCACTTTTCGATCTCATCTCTAACTTCGACAGGAGCGGAGACTTGCGACTGAATGTGCCCGACCGAGAGCACCATCACATGATCGTCAGTTAGCGGTCCTTTCGGCATCGCCGCATAGCAGCTGGATCCGATTCCGACGACGAGATGCTTCTCCGCGTCGACATTCGACAGACAGAACCAACACGGTCCGATCGGCTGCTTGTTCCGCGGTCCGTCTCGGTCTGCAAGTGTGTTTTGTTTGTTCTCTTCAAATCAAGATCAGAATGTCACAAAATTGTGTGTCAAGACGCCAACCTACATACCACAATCGTGTCCGAGAGTATAAAGCAAAGTGACCGCACTAATGGAACATCATTGGAAATGCCCCAAAGATTCACCACTCATTCTGAAGCGTCTGCTCAGATTCTCGGAGAAGAACTGAAGTTTCCGAATGGCCGCTCAGCTAAGAACCGTTTTCTGAAGACAGCGCTTTCCGAAATCATGTCTACCTATGATTTGGAAGACCCAAAGAAACATGGTCTGCCGACTATTCCAATTCTAAACATTTACGACAAGTGGGGGAACGGTGGATTCGGAATGGCGATGACGTCAAATGTGCTCGTGGATCCAGTGAGGAAATTGTTCAATCAACGACAATCTTTTCGATTTTCAGACAAACCTGGAAGCTGCTGGAAACGCTATCATCTTCGAAGAAGGAGATTCTGCTGAACGCAGAGCTCTTTTCACGCAATGGGCTAAGAATATGAAACAGGACGGAGCACTGGCCATTGTTCAACTGTCTCATGCCGGCAGACAGACTCCCGATGATGTGAACCCGAGCCCGTGGTCGGCTTCCGATGTAATGTGCAAAGCGACTCCGAGACTAGTGACGTACGGAGAACCGAAAGAAATTCCGACGGAGCTTATCAAAGATCTGGTTATTGACAAGTTCGCATACGCGGCGAAGTTCGCATTCGAATGTGGATTCGATGGGGTGGAACTTCACGCAGCTCATGGATTCCTTCTTTCTCAGTTCACTTCACCGACGACGAACAAAAGAACCGATCAGTACGGAGGATCAGTGGCCAATCGACAGAGAATAATTCTGGAGATCTTCGATGCGATCCGGAAGGAAGTTCCGCCTTCCACCGGTTTCATCGTCGGAGTAAAAACGAATTCAGTGGAATTTCAAGCAGAGGGGACTACACTAGAAGATGCAAAGAGAATGTGTCAAGTGTACGAAGAGAATGGATTCGATTTCGCAGAGCTTTCCGGGGGGAACTACGAGAAGTTTGGTTTGGTTCACGAAAAAGAGTCTACGCGGAAAAGAGAAGCTTTCTTCATCGAGTTCGCAGAACAGGTTTGGTAAGAAAATAAGTTCTCGCTTAGTTTGAATTTTCAGATTCGTCCCGTTTTCAAGAATACTGTAGTTTACTTGACTGGTGGGTTTCGAACAGTCGATGCAATGGTTGATGCCATTCGCAAAAATGCAACTCAAGGAATCGGAATGGGTCGTCCAACAACTGCAGAGCCGGACCTTCCAAAGAAGATCCTCACAGGACAGGTTTTCTCAGCTATCAAAGACTTGATTGATCCGAACGAAACGGGAAAGACTTCCGTAGCGTGCAGTGCTCAGATGCTCCAAATGAGCAAGACGAGTATGGACGAAGCGGGTGGAAAGTAATTTTGAAAAGGTGTTCGCGTCATACTCTTCCATTTTAGTGTGATGCACAAGATCAGCGACTTCAGCGACCCGAAGACGTTTAGCAGGTTCGAGTTAGCGATGTACGCTTTTTTCCAAGAGTCCGTCAATAATGTTAGTGAAGGAAAACGTCCCATAGCTCATTTGATATTCGATTAGATTTCTCTTGTTTGACCGATTAATGAAAGTTTTGGCGGGAAACGTTAGACACACTGTGCCTTCCCCCGGTCGATGTTACACCGACTACAACTGATACGCTAGTGGAAATGTAGCCAGACTGTAGTCGCGAGGACGGGAGAGGGTATAAAAGACGGGGCGCGTTTATCAAACAACACCTGCCTGGTATCAATGTCTCTTTCCCGTTTCCCAAACGCCGCTCTCATCTCCTCTAAGGTTCTTGGAGAACGTCTGAGGTTTCCGAATAGACGAGAGGCCCAGAACCGATTTTTGAAAGCGGCATTGACTGAGATCCTGTCGAACTATGCTCCGGAAGATGCGAAGACTCATGGATTGCCAACTGACGCTATTCTCAACATTTACGACAAGTGGGGAAACGGAAAGTTCGGAATGATTTTGACTTCCAATGTTCTTGTAGATCCAGTAAGTTTTGTTTCCTTACTCTTATCTCCAATGGCTTCTCTTCAGACAAACTTGGAAGCACCAGGAAACGCAATTATCTTCAAGGAAGGAGACTCTTCAGAACGTCGAGCCTTGTTTACAAAGTGGGCCGAGAACATGAAACAGGACGGCGCCCTTGCGGTGATGCAGTTGTCTCATGCTGGAAGACAGACTCCCGAGATAGTGAATCCCCATCCATGGTCCGCTTCGGATGTTCAACTGTTCTCCAGTCTTCGAGGAAAGACTTATGGAAAGCCGATCCCTCTCCCGACCGAAATGGTGAAGCCGGAAGTGATTGATCGATTCGTTTTCGCAGCTAAAACGGCGTATGAGTGCGGCTTCGACGGAGTTCAGCTGCACGGAGCACACGGATACCTTCTTTCTCAGTTCACTTCCCCGACTACCAACAAGAGAACCGATCAGTACGGAGGATCTCTTGAGAATCGCCAGCGCATCATTATTGAGATCTATGATGCGATTCGAAAAGAGATACCGGTTTCAACTGGATTCTTGGTCGGAATCAAGACCAATTCGGTCGAATTTCAAGCTGAAGGCACGACTTTAGAAGACGCCAAGCAAATGTGCAAAGTGTATGAAGACAAAGGATTCGATTTTGTGGAACTGTCCGGAGGCACTTACGAGAAGATGGCCTGGGTTCACGAGAGAGAATCAACAAGGAAAAGAGAAGCCTTCTTCGTGGAATTCGCCGAACAGATTCGTCCGGTTTTCAAGAATACAGTCGTCTACTTGACTGGTGGATTCCGAACAGTTTCAGCAATGATAGATGCGATTTTGAAAAATGCCACAGAGGGAATCGGTCTCGGTCGCCCGATAACTGCGGAACCGGACCTTCCGAAGAAAATTCTCGAGGGAAAAGTCCCTTCAGCAGTGAAGGATCTGTTCGATCAGAATGATTTGGGAAGAACAGCGCTGGGCAGTGGCACACAAATGGAACAAATGGGAAGAACCAGCCTGACAGCAGCTAACGGAAAGTGAGTCTAATTTCAGAACTGTTGAATCGACAACACCAGATTCATCATTATATATCATTATGTTTCAGCGTGATGCACCAGATATGCGACTTCAGCGACCCTGATGTGATTCGGCGATTCGAGGAAGCTCTCGGCGAGTACATCCAACAAGCCGCGAGAGATGCAAGTGATGGTAAAATGCCGAAGCAAGTGATTGTGTTTAACTGATGCCTTCATGTATTCTACACTTTTTAAAATGAACCTTATGATCCGATTTACGTATAATCTGCTCGCAGAAAGAAGAAACCTGATACCCATCAATACTTTTTTTCTCTTATTTGTCGCGCATCTCCAACGACGTCATTGGTCTCTTGAACCCGAAAATCTAATCTCTATTCAAATTTTGTGCCCTTGCAAGGCCTTGGTCACAAAATATTGTTGATCGCTGGCGTTTCTTAGGCAACGAGCCTTGGTTTTGTCATCATTCTCTGCGAGCGACCGCCTCGTCATCTTTCGGACGGCCTTATTCCGTCTCGCTGTCAGCCGTCTCTCGCGTCGGTCCACTACCTTGCCGCGTGTTTGCCCAACCCAACCGACCAAAAAACGCACTATATTTGAACCGCGCATACGAGGCCACAGAGTAACATTCTGGTTTTCTTCTCCTCCTACTGCTTGTCCTCATTTTTCGTCTAGCGATGGCCAAGAGATACTGCGAAGATATTTCTGTTTCCTCGGCGATTCTCGGCGAGCACCTCAAGTTCCGAAATGGAAAAGAAGCTCAGAATCGGTTTCTGAAGGCTGCTTTGACGGAGAGAGTTAGTACTTTCGATCCGGAGACCCCGAAAAAGCACGGCCTCCCGACTGATTTTATTCTGAACCTCTACGACAAATGGGGACACGGCAAGTTCGGTACGATTCTGACTGGAAATGTGCTTGTAGATCCGGTGAGAATTTAGTTTTTCAGCTGAGCTTACTTATTGTTTCACTTCAGACAAACTTGGAATCGGCTGGTAACGCCATTATTTTCCAAGAAGGAGACGGCGAGGAGCGGCGCGCCCTCTTCTCCCAATGGGCAAAGAACATGAAGCAGGACGGGGCGCTCGCCGTCATTCAACTCTCTCACGGAGGTCGGCAGACCCCGATCACCGTCGAACCGAATCCGTGGTCGGCTTCTGATGTGAAACTGGCCGGTGAACGTCGTTTCACTCCGTTCGGACAGCCAGTTCCGTTGACTGTCGAACAGATTAAGACTCAAGTTATCGACCGTTTCGTTTTCGCCGCCAAGTTCGCCTATGAAACTGGATTCGACGGAATCGAACTTCATGCGGCTCACGGGTATCTTCTGGCTCAATTCACTTCTCCGACCACCAACAAGAGAACTGATCAATACGGAGGATCCCTTGAGAATCGTCAACGCATTATCCTGGAGATATACGACGCCATCAGACAAGCGGTGCCGGCTTCTACCGGCTTCTTGGTTGGTATCAAAACGAACTCTGTAGAGTTCCAAGAGCAAGGAACAACCGTCGATGACGCCAAGGAGATGTGCCAGGTGTACGAAGACAAGGGGTTCGATTTCGTCGAGCTGTCCGGAGGGACCTACGAGAAGCTGGCTTTCCACCACATGAGAGACTCCACTCGCAATCGTGAGGCCTTCTTCCTCGAGTTCGCCGAGAAGATCCGTCCGGTGTTCAAGAACACTGTCGTCTATCTGACCGGAGGCTTCCGAACCGTGAAGGCGATGGTTGAGGCTATCGAGAACGGAGCCACACAGGGAATCGGATTGGGACGTCCGATCACTGCTGAGCCGGATCTTCCGAAGAAGATTCTCGAAGGATCAGTTGCATCGTCGATCAAGAATGCTCTCGATGAGAACGACTTCGGAATCACCAACTTGGCGAGTAACACTCAAATGCAACAAATGGGACGGAATAGCTACCAGCATGCCGAACAGAAGTGAGCTTAGAATAATAACATCTCGACTTCACGGTAGATTTTCAGACCAACCTATGGAATCAGTGACTTTTCCGATGAGGCCACCGTTAACCGATACAAGGAGGCTCTCAAAGACTACACGGTGTTTATGAAGACACTGGCCGCCCAAAACAAGCCGATTCACGGAGTTCTCGTGTTCGAGGGCGTCCAACAAGCCTAATTTTTCGTTCCATTGATTTTTTGTAATAAACTCACCGCCCGCGTCGCTCTGTCGTTTCTTTCCTCGGACGCCGCCTCCGTTGTCTTCTCCGCCCATCTGGAAGCGATACTGTGATCCTTCGGGTCTCTGGTCCGTATTGTTGATACGATTCAGCACTTCTCTAAAAAATATCAACATTAGCGTTCAAAACAGAAGTGAATGTTGATAACTGACTTTGCAGCCAGTTCCTCGAGCATTTCACGGTAAGGGAACTCGGAAGTGTTCGGTGGCTGCGCGATGAGCTCCTCTTTCTCCATCTTCCGCATCGGTTTCACGTTGCAAGCGTACAGCCACTTCTGTTTCTCCGCGTTTCCTACTGGAGCCAATCCGATGAAACGAGTTGTGTGTCGCGCAGGCTCCAAGAGCACCCGGTGGTTCCTGTACGGTTGTCGTTCGTAGTGAACACCGAGGCCTGCGAAATGATAGCGAGGTTTCAGTTCTGTGGCCAATTTCGAGAGAAGTACGGATCCAGTCGGCGGTTTCGTGGGCTGATTGTGGGAATGGCGTGCCACGTCGGCGGGCCACATCGAAGTGAGCAGAATGTCGGTGCCGGAGAATCCAACTTGCGTGCCGAGCGGAATCAAGAGCTCCTCGATGTCGGATTTGTCGAAGCAGTGCATTTCTTTCGAAGTTCCCTCGATACCACTCAAATACGCAATTTGCAGTCCGGACGCCGTGTTGAGAAGCCCCTTTTTGCCGAGATAGGTCAGATTCGAGGAGAATTCGATGGACTCTTCCGGGTAGAGATACGAGTAGCGCGGACTGGCCGGACCTGTAAACGTGGTCAGAGGTCAGCAGATTTGAATAGTTTATAATACCCAGAATGTACGTAGGAAGAGGAAACTCCACGTTTCCGTTGATAACTTTTTCGTTCAGCTCGTCGTCGTCACCAAAGAATTCACCAACGCAGAAAACAGAGTCGAATGGGCCGTTCTTAAAGAAAGATTCGATATTATTTCGTTTAAATTTCACGAAAACTCACTTTTTTCTCAGTAATTGTTAGTTTTTTGATTAATTCAACGAAGTTCCCGTTGACATCGCCGCAACACAGGATTTTAGCCTGTTTAGCGGCCATCTGTAAGTTTTGGTAAATTATTTTACTGTGAAACGGACTAACAAGATTCAAATAATCGAGAAGACGCTTCAAAATAACATAAAAGAGGGCTAAAAACGTTGAAAAATATCGAAAATTCAAAGGCGGCTGTCTGAAAATATCAATGGAGAAGGTTAGGCCACCATGTTTTTTTCGTACGGCCGTACGGTTTAAGGCACGAGAAAAGCGCCAGCGATTCCCCTTTTCTCTGCCGTCTCTTCGGCCGACTGCGTCTCTCGCGCACCCCTTCGTCTGGCGCTCTAGCCGCCTGTCGAGGCACCTCCAGGAGCTGAAAAGAGAATTAATCGTTGAATGAGAAAAGGGCGGTGAGCGGTTAAGAGGCCTATTAGGAGAAACGGCTCAATAGAACTGTTTCGTTGAAATTGCGAATGGAGCGCGCCTCCAACCTGTTAATTTATTTCTCCGTCAGCAAGTTCTCCAAAATCAATTCATCGTAAGATATCGGAGGGAAAGAGATCTCTAGAGATGAGATCGTTTCTAGAGCCAGTCGGATTACAAGAACAGCCTTGGCACTCTAGAGATGGATCATGGCCGGACGATCCGGGAATCAGATGGTCAGCCTGTGGAGTCACTTGAGGGGAGAAAAACGAAAACAATCGCAAAATGACAACAATGTCGTTTTTCCTGATTTCCGTTCTCTGAAGACGTCCAACCTTTCGCTCTCTTCCATCCGGCATAAATGGAGAAATGAGGGAACGATGAGGCGTCTCCGGAAGACATCGAAAGTCCGCACAGCCCTGCGAGTGAGACTTCTTGGAGGCTCGAGGTACGACTTCCATTTCAGCACCGTCTACTTCTCCGATGAACTTGCCGGTCCCAGCCACAACAACTTCGATAGCGCTTCCGTCGAGAACTTCCCATCCGATTGTTCTCTCCCACCAGTATTATAGTCGGAAAGCGTTCGTTTACAAATTCCCTCCAGTTTATTTTCCGTGCAGAACTTCCAGTTGTTTTTCAATCTCTCCATCTCGATCACGAACGGACCGCCCAACTATTTCATTCGAATGGATGGTCATGAGAAGTATTCTAGTCCCTCCGTCGTCTTCTCGAGAGAGAGAGAAGATCTTTATGCACTCTTTCCATGCCATCATCCGCGCGACGGCGAATAAATGAAACTTGTTAGAGCAAATGACGGCTCGCTCTCCTTTTCTTTCGTTTTCTCTCTCGAAATGCTTGAGACTTCTCTCCTTCTCGAGTGACAAGAAGTGACTCTAAACTGACAGAAAACGACGAGTGAGAGGTGAGAAAAAGAGAGATTTGTCGTCACACTGCCGACGGACGAAGCAGAAGCAGAAGCAGAAGCGATAAGTGAGTTGCCTCTTCTTCTTTCCCCCCAAGAAGAAGAAGACGAAGAACGTATTCTGCAAAAAGTTCAACTTTCGACGTCTTCTAGTCGACGTCGTCGGATTCCATTAACCTTTCACAGATCCCTTTCCTCTCAATCCCCCCTTTTATTTTTCGTATTCACCGAGAAGACGTATACGAGTATTTTCTATTCACTACCATCAGAAGAAGAAGCAGAAGAAGAAGAAGAGGAAATTTCCGCGAATTCATCGTGTTATTTCCAATTCTCCCATATGAATAGTCGCTCAATTGAGCTGATAATAATCGTGAATTCATTCGCGAAACGAATGTGTCGATGCGAGAAAAAGTGTGTGTGCCCATGAATATTTTACCCCTCCCGGGCCCCCCCCCCCCCTTCCTCTTGACGGCGCCGTCCGAAGGCTCAAAAACTTCTGATGAACGCGCCAAACATCGTTTTCTCCCTTCTGCCGCCGAGCGAGAGAAAAAGAAGAGAAAGGGTGTCCAATTTCTGATCCGACGGGCGGGAACTTTTCAACTTTCGTCCCGGCGGCTCAAAATATCACTCGTTTTAAAGTAACGCGCGTAGGTGTTGACTCGTTTCGAACTGAAGTTTCCTGTCTTGCTGCAAGTGCGCCCCATTGGACACACCGTCTCTTCTCGAAAGATCAAAGTTTTGCGTCTCCGTTTCGTTTTCCCCGCCGGGAGGTAGGCCACTTAACCTCGAATCGAGCAACTTTTAATCAGGTTCCCTAACATCAAGAAAGTTTTGTTTTACCTCAAGAATATCGGCAAACAATGGGGGAGCACGCGCGTGCCCGAGCTCGCGGAGCATGTGCTCTTTTTGAGTCCTGCTCGCTTCCTCGCGCGGAGTAAAATTGGGGGTAAAACAGTTTGTTGACAACCTGACAAAAGTCTCGCGACGGTAAATGTTTGGATGGCAGATAAATTCGATTCGAATCGAGAGCTCTCTCTCTCTTTTTTACCCTTCCCAATTCTGTTTGTTCTCCTCTTCTTTCTCTGATAAATCGAGAAAGTAGCTAGAAGAAGTGGGATGAAAATATTGACTCAGCGAGCAGCGAGAGACTGATGATTGGTGGCTGAAACACACACACTGAAAACCCAAAACCCTTGTAATCGGACGGCTATAAATAGATTTCTTCGGATTCAAAGTGACTCTCGTTCCGTCATTTCGTCTCCGTTTCTGACTTGCACACAGAACCCAAAAGATCAGTTCCATTGAAATTTCGTCACTTTTCAGTCTCTTCCGAGTATTTGTTCGCCTTTTTTCTCTTCCGACAGATGCCAAAGTGACCGTGTGCACTTGAGGCGAGATGAGTAAGAGAAGGGCGCAAACACCTTCTTGTTCTTCGCACCTTTCCGCGCATTTCTCCCTTCTCTCCTCCCATTTGCCCCCCTTCATCTACAAGTTTACAGTTTACAGGCTGCGCAAACAAACAAACGAGGCGCTGCCACGAGAGAGAGAGAGAGAGGAGGCACCACTGGAAATCCCACCCCCTTCGGCCAAGATCACTTCTCCCTGCCGCACTCCATTCTCCATTCTCCAACCATGTCGCCCTCCGTCGCTCTCCTCGCCCTTTGTGCTCTCTGCTTTGTTCCGTTCGTCGACTCGATCCGATGCTACGACTACACGAGCACCAATTTGGTCAAGACCAACATGAAGACCTGGGTGAGGCGAGGAGTGCTCTTCTGAACGAATCGCCCCGTTTCCAGGTTGACTGCCCCGCCGACGCTCAGTACTGCTACAAGAGTTACCTGGAATCGCGCGACTTCAACAACGACAAGACGTACGTCGAGGGAAGAGCCTGCGGATCGTCGAACCTGTGCATCGTGAGTCCCCCATGCGGACAAGTAACGCGACACCTCCTCCTCGCTTTCAGCAAAACGGTTGCGTCGGAACGAACACGGACAAGGCGTGCTGCTGCCGCGGCGAGCTGTGCAACTCCTCCTCGCTCGCCAAGCTCACTCTCTCCGTGCTCACCATCCTCGGATTCTACCTGTTCAAGAACTAGACTCTTCGGAGGGCTCGCTTCCTTCCGTCTTCCCCTCTCAGGTGCTCTCTTTCCTCTTCTTTTTGCTCTCTATTTCCTTCTTTTCGTAACCTCCAACTCTTTTTTCCTCTCATTCCGCTCATTTTGTCTTAAATCTTTTCAAAAAACTAAAAACTCCTTAAAGTTTAAAGTGTAAAATTGTGAAATCTTAACGCATTCAAATCTAAAAGTGTCCTTATATAAACTGTGTATATACTGGAAATAAATCTGTCGTTGATTTTAGATTCCCGAACAGTTTTGCGTTTGAACAGGTGTCGCGCCTCGATTCATAAAAATCAAACCATTTCATGCCATGTCTGATGGACTTATAGTTGAATGCGTACAAATGAAAGCACTTGATTAGAAAGACAACGGTCACGCGTCACGCGTCACATGCGACGGGCGCTTCTTTTCTTCTCCTTTTCGATGAAGACACTGTAGTGCTCGGCCCAGATTCGTTGCTGCCTCCACAGCCAGATGGCGACGCTCTCGCGCTGGTGCACCGTGAAGACGGAGCCCTCGAAGCGCGTGATCGGCACCAGTTTGTCCTTGTTGAACGAGCGCGTCACGACGGCAAAGATCTTGACGTGCAGTCGGTCGTGCAGGTTGACGCTCTCTTTGTCGGCGTTGTCGTCCGAGTAGCCGTCCGAGACGAGACACAGAATCTGAATGCGTCATTTGCATCTCTATTCACAAAGGGCACGTCGTCTCACCTGCGGTCGATCGTGTTTCGGTGTCGGCAGGTACTGGTGTTTCTTCGACGTCTTCTTCAGATTCTGCTCGTGGTACATGAGACCGCCGGCGAAAGCGAGCGCCTTCGAAAGCATCGTGGCTCCTCCGGTGTAGGAGAGTCGCATGACGCCTCGACGGACACTCTCGAACGAGTAGTACTGGTCGAAGCCGAAGACGACGCTCGGATCCTGCGAGTACTGGACCATCGCCACTCGGGACCTTCCCGGCGCGATGTCGACGTCCTTCAGGATCTCGCAGATGAAGTTCTTTTGCTGAAAGAAGCCACGGAGATGTATTCTGAAGTAATCGGAAACTCACAATGTCAAAGTTGTTGATTCCGATGCTGCTGGACGTGTCGACGAGGAACATCAGATCGATCGGAGGAAGTTTTCTGGCGGGATGATCTCGTGGCAAGTGTGTTTTCCGGTTCAACTCGTCCGGATCTTCCAGCGTCGTCTCAGTGACGTCACTGCCCAAAGACGTCGTTGTCTCTCTCTCCTCCACCTCGTCCTCTTCCTCTTTCTCCTTCTCCAAGTGGGTCTCCTGATAATGCAGAAGGGCCGGCGTGGGGATCGGTGTCACTTGGATCTCCACATCGCGCGGACTTCCCGCTATTCCCGAGTCCCTCCGTCCCTCTCCGCTCCCTGAAAACGCGATATTCAATGGCGCGAAGTGGCGGAAACGTTTCCTGTTGGCTCCGCGTGATGGTTGCCGACTGGCACTATCTGGATCTTCGACCCCTGCTGATAGGCCATATCCAGTTGTCGGTCGAACTGCGCCTGCATCATGTCCTGCTGCTTCTTCATGTCTTCCGCGTGTCTCTCCCCGTTCTGGATCTGCTTCTGCATTTCCGAGTGAAGTTGCGAAGTGAAGTACTCGTTCTGCTTCCGCAAACTTCTGTCCGACTCCAGAAGACGGTGACGAAGACGTCGATCTGAGAAATCTTTTCAATTCGAAGTGCGAGACGAGAATGGGACTCACTCTCTTCGTGATAAGTGTAGATGGCGTAGGCCAGAAGGGAGACGAGAATCAGGAAAAACAGAAGGATCGAGGCGATGATGATCCAGCAGAGAGGTCCGAAACGGGTGCTCGACGAGCCTGAATGCCGACGTTTCACAAGTATCGGATTGCGAAATGACGCGGTCTCACGAACTCACATGGAACCGTCCAGAACACCGTCTGCTCGGCGTTCTGACGGTGACAACTCGTCGCGTTCCAATTCAGAAAGTTCCACCACGAAACATCAGCGATTATCTTACTCATCCATAAAAACGCGACCACACCGGGAGGAAACAAACGAAATCGTATAGGAGGGTCAAAAAGAGGAATGCCGCCCGACTCCTTTGCTCCGTGGACACCCATGACAACCGGAGAGAAAGGGGGGAGGGCTCGGCGAGCAGCAACAGCGAGGGGCACAATGAGCAAGTGAAACACCAACCTTTGATATATCCGTTGACGCTCTGACACAACGGGTTCACGAGATGCGGCAGACTGTCGAAATCGGTCACTTTGATGCCGACGGTGTGGGCGGACGGCTCGAAACGCGAGATGTGCGGGTTGGAGCCGATGACGACGTAGAAGACGTGCAGTGGAGACGTCGGAGAGATGAGTGGCTCGTTCGGCAACTGGAAACGAAGTGTCGTGGTCTTCAGTTCGGAACTTCGGAACTTGCCACTTCTTGCAACGGCTGGTAGCTGTTGGAAATGACGAGAATCACGTCGGGAACAGACCTCCGATTGGCAGAAGCCATCGAAGTTCTGGCCAGATAATTGATGCTCGTCGTGGGACACTGGTCCGCTTCGCACGGACAGTAGGGCACTTCCTGCACTCGAGACTCCGGGTACGACGAGTTGCCGAGACTCCATTCGACACGGGACCACGGTGTGAACTGGGCCATCGCCACCTTCGAACCGCCCATCTTCATCGTCCCCATCACCTGAAACGGGAACTACAGTAACCGTCAACAACACAGATGAAGTGAGCACTACCTGTCGGAGGAAGTCGATTTCAGCGCGATGCTGGAAAGAAGTGACCTGGGGCGTCGAGTCGAGAATGAAAAGCGCGTCGACTTCAGGCCACGTGCATCCGAAGACGTCGTTGAATAGAAGCAAATGGAGGAAGATTAACACTTTCAATCGCATCCTCTCCTCTTTTTATGTTGTTGTGCACGAGAAAAGAAGTGCGTCCGTCTCCTTCTTTTCGTTTCTTTTTTCGGTTTCCAAGGAGTTTTTGCGGCCGGAAGGGGGCTCCCACTTTTTGGGAGTGTATAGTTGTTTCGAATGAATAATTCCCGCCGAAAAACATAAACATGTCGGAGAAATTTGAAATTCCCGGGGAAATGGCTTGTTTTGCAATGGAGCGCGCTTTGAAGATCATCGAAATTTTCATGAAAGCGTTGAGATTTCGAAATCGGTAATCGGTGTCCAGGCGATGAGGGGTATTTCCATATTTTTGCATAAATTGAAACAGAAAACGGAAAGAGACCTGAAAATCGGTGAAACGCGTCATTTGGTTGGAACACGGACGCCTTCAGAATGCAACAGTTCTTCCGGACGGTGCCACGTGGCAATCGCGACGAATTCTCGTTTTTCCCCGATGGTAAAGTGTGCTTGATCGCATGAAATAAAGCATGGGAATCGGCAGGGAAAGCGAAGCGATTCCCGTCTTTTGTTCGTTTCCCGACGGCCGTTTTGCCACATTTATGTTCAAACATTGACCGTTCTCTTTTGCTTTTCCTCGTTTTGCGCATGCTTTTCTTTCCGCTTTCCCGCTCTTTTCCGATTCGCACTTTTTCCACTCGGAAATTGTCACTTGGCACCCTGCCAAGTTTTCTCCGAGTTGGAAGTTCGCTCCATTGCTAACTGTTTCAAAAACGAGCTGCTTGGTCTCTTTCGTGCGGGGGTCGGTCTCTCTATTTGTGTTTCACTCGAGAGGCGCTCGTCAATTGTGTCCACTCTCTCTCTGCACTGTTTGTGACGTGTTTATCGATAGAGCGCATTTGCATTCAGAAAAAACTTGTGCACCGTTCTCAGTGGAGCGCACGTTCACGTGTAAGGGAACGGATGGGCTGCCAGCCGTGTCGTCCGGCGATCATCGACGACGAGCACGAACAAACGGTCATCGGAAGCGGCAACGTCTCCAGAAATCCGTTCGAGAAGGGACCGGAGAGGTTCTCGACGACGACGAACCCGTTCGGAAGTGACGGTGAGTCAAGCGATTTCGTCATGTGTCTGGAATGTTCCATTATCTCTTCTTCTCTCCTTCTGCAACACAAAAAATGAATGCGAAACACGACGAGAGCGCCGATGATAACAGAAGAAAAGCGTGCGAAACCTGCGAGTGTCCGCCCCCTTTTCCCCACTTTTCTTCCATTTCCTCGAATCGATCGTTCGTGCACTTTGTCTGAAACAAGTCCGAAAATGAGCTCCGAGAGCCCTTCCGAGCCCCATTTGTCGCTGGACCAAGAGGTTCCCGTCTTGACTCCGCCCACTATCGTCATCAGCGAAGAGGAGAACAAGACGGAGCCTGTGGAGCAACAGAAGACGTCGACCGAGATGTCGTCGGATTCTGAAGACGTCGTCGTTCTCGAGAAGCCGTCGACGCCGAGTTCCGTGACTAGCGAGGTGAGTAGAAGTTCGCACTTGCAGCACCACAATGTTTATTTTCGGTCCGCCCGATCCAATTTCCATTTTGTACGTTCTCTCCCACCCGGGAGCACTTTTTGTAAATTCTAAATTTCTATTTTCTAACCCCCAAAGTTGTACAGTTTTTGGAGCCGTCCGTCATCTTCCATACGTCTTCTTTTCAGAACTCGAGCTTCGTGGAAGTGAAGCCGCCCGTTGAGGAGCCCAAAGAGATGGCCGTGGATCCCCCTGTGAAAACTTCGGCCCCTGTCCCGGCTCCCACCGCCGCTCCTCGGCCGATCCGGAGAGAATCCGTTGCGAGGGCCTCCATGATGGGCCCGCGGCCGAGTCCCCGCCTCGCCAAGTACATGGAACCAGTGCGAGGTCTGTGACGGCCTAGAATCCGACAGCCATTCCGAACAAACAAACAGCCGTTTCCGGAATGCTTGCTGCTTCGCTCCCACGCAATCGTGGAAATCGATTGCATTCCATTTCAAATGGACGCTTTCCTGTCTCTGTGCACTTTGTGCATTCCTTATCGCTTCTACCAGCTCCGTCGACTTGACAGGTCAATTCTGATAGCGATGATGCCTGTCGCGTCTTAATTCCTTCGCTATACAACTTTTGGAACTGTACTGTCACCCCCTCTCTCTACTTGTTAGTTATAATTGTGCAAACTGTTAGATATTTGCTCGAGAGGGGAAGACCGCCCGAGAGCGGCACGCGCGCGCTTCCTAAAGCATTGAGTAATACAAGTTCCCTACGTGAACTTTATTGGAATTTCATCATGTCAGCTGGTACTGTGAGTCGAGGTAAGAAGTCAAACCGCTTTAATTTCGAAGAAACATGACTGACTCGCTGCGTTTTCACTGGAAAACCTATCGCACCGGAGGTAATATTCAAACTTCGCGCCAAGAAATGTCTCGCGGACTAGCTCCGGCGGCCTAGAACCTCAGCGCCGGGAATAAACAATTTTCGAAATCATTCAGTTTTCCCAACAAAATAACTGTACGTTTTTTGTTTTTCCCGATTCTCGGCGACTTCGCACGGTCTAACGAGCTAATCATGCATCGTGCGGGCGTCGAAATCGCATCGACCACTGCAGTCAGTTCGCGAGAGCGAGAGAAATAATGTTTTGATGCAATTCGTCGGCGACTGGCCGCAATCCGCCCTTCTTTCTTACTTTTTCTCGACGCATGACCCCATCCGCCCGCAGAAAGAGAAAGAAGAAGAAGAAGAAGGATCGATATAGTGCACGACCAGCGGAAGCAGAAGCAGCAGTTGTCTCGCTTTCCCGCGTAATATAAACTCAACTCTTTCCCCTCGCTTCTCCCCCAGTCAGTTTAGTTCCCACACACACACACCCACAAACACACCGGCTTTGTGGCCATATAAAGAAGCAAAAGTCAGTGTGCGACCCTGAGTCCGCGGTTTTTGTGTTCTCTCTCTTTGCAGTCTGGGCTGGCCACCGATCCGCCGGTTGGTCACTGCCTCTGCATCTCTATGATCCGCCGCACTGTCTCGCCGTCTTTCCTTTTCGCGCAGTCCGTCCGATTTGTGGGGAGAGAGAAGGAGGAATGGATGAATGAATGCGATTCGATTCGCCATCTCTACCTGATCCCCTCATTTCTCCGTCTTTTTCTTCATCTTTCGTCTCCCGCATCCCAGCCGCGCAATGATTCTCTCCCTCTCGGGAGAGATATCTTCTCCCCTCCTCATAATTACGTTCCGAAATGCGAATGTGAATGACATCGATATATCCTGTTTGTTCGACGACTTCCAATAAAAGAGTGCATCATCGCCACGTCATCATCCACCATCCTCTCTCGGTCTCTGCGCGCGAACTCTCCGGGAACCGCTGAACACTCGCCGGCTCTCTCTTCATCTGCGCCTTGCCTCCCTCGCCAGTCTCTAACCGCCTGATTGTCGGCCCCGCCGGGCACTATGACTCATTTCGTGGTTTCGAAGGGAAGCGGGGAAATAGAGAAAGAGAGCGAGCATTTCGCAATTCGCCATCCCTTCTTTGCTTCTCATTGTCTCTTTCCCATACATATAAAACGAGAGAATAGCTTCGAAACGGCCTTCTAGCCATGTTTTGAGTAGACAACTTTTGCTGACTGCCCGCTTTGAGTCACCATTCCCTTTCAATCTCGTTTATTGAATTCTTATCATTTTTCGAGAATCGTGTTGTTTTTTTTTCCCGCAAGTCTGACCAACACAGTTCAGTTCTGTTGAACAATAACTTATTGCATGCTCCCCTCCGCCCGCTTTCTTTCTAATCCGAGTTTCACGAATCTTCCAGAAGAGGGTCAAAAGAAAAAGAAGACTCGAAGCATGTTCTCGTGGCTCGGCGGCGATTCATCAAAGAAGAAGAACAAGGAGGTGCTGGAGACGGTCTCCGAAGGACTCCGCAAGATCTACAAGCAGAAGCTGTTGCCTCTGGAGGAGTACCACAAGTACCATGATTTCCACAGTCCGGCTCTCGGTTAGTTTTGCAGATTAGACTTGGAAAACTCTATTTTCCCACTGTTGCAGATGACCCAGATTTCGATGCGAAGCCGATGATCCTGCTCGTCGGACAGTACTCAACCGGAAAGACGACTTTCATCCGATACCTGCTCGAGTCGGACTTCCCAGGAATCCGCATCGGCCCCGAGCCAACCACCGACCGTTTCATCGCTGTGATGCACTCCGACGAAGAGGGATCGATCCCCGGAAACGCGCTCGTCGTTGACGCCAAGAAGCAGTTCCGCGCTCTTTCCGGATTCGGAAACGCTTTCCTCAATCGCTTCCAGTGCTCGACGCTTCCAAATCAAGTGCTCGAGAGTGTCACTATCGTCGACACGCCCGGAATTCTCTCCGGAGAGAAACAGAGGTTTGTTTATTGACCGAATAGAGTATCAGGTTGCAAATCATATCGATTCCAGAATCGATCGTGGCTACGATTTCACTGGAGTCTTAGAATGGTTCGCCGAGCGCGTCGATCGCATCATTCTTCTGTTCGACGCCCACAAGCTGGACATCTCGGATGAGTTCAAGCGGTGCATCGAGGCGCTCGCTGGAAACGAGGACAAGATCCGCATTGTGCTCAACAAGTCGGACATGGTCGACCATCAGCAGCTGATGAGAGTCTACGGAGCACTGATGTGGTCGCTCGGAAAGGTGTTCAAGACGCCCGAGGTGTCACGAGTCTACCTCGGATCGTTCTGGGACCATCCGCTCCACTACGACATCAATCGTCGTCTCTTCCAGGACGAGCAGCATGATCTTTTCCAGGATCTGCAGGCTCTTCCCCGCAACGCGGCCCTTCGCAAACTCAACGACCTCATCAAGCGCGCTCGTCTCGCCAAGGTCCACGCCTACATCATTGCGGAGCTCCGTAAGCAGATGCCGTCGATGATCGGAAAGGAGAAGAAGAAGAAGGAGTTGATCCAGAATCTCGATAAGATCTACGAGCAGCTCCAACGCGAGCACAACATCTCGCCCGGAGACTTCCCCGATGTGAACAAGATGCGCGAGAAGCTCCAGAACCAGGACTTCAGCAAGTTCAATCCACTCAAGCCGAAACTTCTCGAAGTCGTCGACGGCATGCTCGCCACAGACATTGCTCGTCTCATGGCTCAAATTCCGAAGGAGGAAGCCGCCGCACCGGCTGGAACGAACGGAAGCTCGGATCCGACTGTCAAGGGAGGTGCCTTCAGCCAGACGACCGAGGCGGAGACGCCGTTCGGATTTGGACGAGTAAGTGAAATCGGAAAGGAGGCGTAGTGGCTAGCTCGGGAGGTCTCGGCGAAGTTTGAGCAGTGTGGTAGAACTCGCTCAAGCTTCGCAGTGGCTCACCGAGAAGCACCGTTCACATGATTCTTATTTCTGAATTTTAGTATGATGCACGATGGGTGAGCGCTTTATTCTCTGGTGGCGGATAGGGTTTGAAGCATGAGTTGAAGAGTGACTCTATGCTTTTTCACTGTGAATTCTACCCTTTGGAGCTTCGTTGTGAATCCGTGCTTTCCCCTTCTCTTCTTAAAATCTGCTTTTCTTTCCTGACTTCTCCTCGATCTTTCCCTTAATTCACACACACACTCGATTTCCCTCTCACACATGTGTCATGTTGTTTTCGCATCTTACCTTCCTCCGAAGGCTCCGGGACGTTTCGCAGCGAGACGTTTCGCAGCCGCGACATTCCGCAGCCGCGACATTTCGCAGCCAGACGTTTCGCAGCCAGACATTTCGCAGCCAGACGTTTCGCAGCCGCTAAAATGGTCCCAAAAGGAGATTTTGACAGGTTTTGTCTTGTAAAAAGAACCAATTTATCAAATTTCGGTCATCGCGCCAAGCCGCCCTCGTCGGGGGAGTCTGGAATCCCTTCACAACGCGGTACATGGCCTTTTATAGAGTCATTTTGCTTGAATTCAACCAATTTGCGACATTTTCGCGTTTCTCCCAAAAACTGTAAGAAAGAGTGTGATTCTCAGTCTGAAAATTGTGTTTTCTTACTATTGGTTGAGTTCAAGCGAAATGACTCTATAAAAGGACATTTACTGCGTTGTGAAAGGGTTCCAGACTCCCCCGACAAGGCTGGCTTGGCGCGAGGACCGAAATTTGATGAATTGGTTTCGTTTTACAAGACAAAATCTATCAAAACCTCCTTTTGGGACCATTTTAGCGGCTGCGAAACGTCTGGCTGCAAAATGTCTGGCTGCGAAATGTCTGGCTGCGAAATTTCGCGCTGCGAAATGTCCGGCTGCGAAATGTCGCGGCTGCGGAATGTCGCGGCTGCGAAACGTCTCGCTGCGAAACGTCCCGGAGCCCCTCCGAAGACTCTTTATTCCGATTTTTTCAGGGAGAAGGATTCGATAAGGGCGCCGACGAGGCCGAATGGGTGGTTAGCCGCGAGCGCACCACGGCCGACTCGACTTTCGAGAGCCTCGGACCGGTGAACGGATACCTGAGCGGAAGAGCCGCGAAGGAGCACATGGTGAAGAGCAAGCTGCCGAACTCGGTGCTCGGAAAGGTGTGGAAGCTGGCCGACATCGACAAGGATGGACAACTGGACGCCGACGAGTTCGCCCTGGCCAACTACCTGATCAACTTGAAGTTGGAAGGTGAGTATCTCTGAAAGTGGAAGTTGTTAGAACGAAAACCTGTACTATTTGCAGGCCACGAGCTGCCAGTGGAGCTTCCGAAGCACCTGATCCCACCGTCGAAGCGCGACACACAAGACGCCGTCTACCCGACGCTCAACGATAATGACGAATAAAATAAATTTGGCTTTCCCTCTTCTTCCTTCCAAAAATTTATAATCTAGTTGAATAAGTAAGCGTGTTTTGTGATACGACCCAATTTTTTTCTTTTCTTCGAACTGTACTATGCTTGTAACGCATAATTTCCACTTATTCTTCCCAAATTTTTCGCCCCTTTTGTGATTTTTCGCTTGTCCCCTTTGATCCATCGAGATAACTTATTGCCTGCGATTCCCCCTTCAGCCCCCCAGAAAGAGACGTTTTATTGCACCCACTTTTCTCCGTTTCCGTAGTATTTCCCTTCTTTTCCGTCCACTCCCCCCTGCACCCCCACCCACACATTCATCGAGTGATTTTAATACAATTTTTGCATTTTTCATTTCCATTTCCGCGTCCCCCGCCCCATCTCCCCCCTCCTCCGCACACATGAAACTTTTATAACCGGTGAGGTTGCACGAGGACCCCGCAGCGTTTGAAATAGTCGCCTCTCAGCAGGCAGCTAGAGTGGCCACCCGGGTGTATTCATGTGGCCCCCTTTGTTGGTCCCTCGGTGCGAAAAAAGAGAGGTCACCACCTGGGCCAATGCAAATGGCCCTTCGGGTGAGTGGCCCCGACGCGGAGGCCACTCGGGGGTCATTCTCCGTCCTTTCCCACCTCCTTTCTCTCTTTCAATATCAATCGAATCAGCTCTTTCCGGTTCGCAAACCTAATCGAATCATCGCATCATTCAGAATCTGAATTCAATGTGATTCACACACGGCGGCCAGGAATTTACACTCTTGAAAACTGGAATTATTTTCGACACTCGCATTTTTTCAATGGTACCAGGCGTTTTGAATTCTGAATTCTGAATTGCAATTCGACGGAACGAAAGAAACTCTAGTTCCGTTTTGTGGTAAAACTTGTCTCTGCCGCGAACAAAAGTTCTAATGTATTTACATTTTGACGCCTTCTTCTTGTTGACGTCACTTCTGAAAATAAGCAGGCTGAAACTGGTCGCTCCCAAATTCCTCGCATTCGAAAAGCACCTGTTTTTCGTTAGAGAATCATCGAAACAGCTGTATTCTTTTTCCAATTTCTTTCTTGGAGAAACCTCGGCCGCGGCCCTTTCTCGCCAAAACTAGTCCCTCGTTTTGGTTTCGAAGCGGCGAGACACAGACCCATTACCTCATTGTGTCTCCTCTTCTGATGACAATGACGGGAAGGGAAGAATAAGAAGAAGAAGAAGCACGAATGGGTGAGTTGAATGAGAAGAAGAAGAAGACGTTTTTCTCTCTTTGTGTCGCCCCCGCTTGACGACCTCTCGTGCCCGGTTTCCATTATTCTCTCTCTCTCGTTCGTCGGCGAGCGTCGTTGGCGAGAAGAGGCGACGAACGATCCGAGATGCAGATCTGGATCTCGGAACGGATCTGCCTTCCTTCCCTTCTGAACGCACTTTCAGTTTCCCTCCCTTCCCGAATGGAAGCGAAGAGGAAGAAGAAGAAGACGTCGACTAGATCATTGTTCGCTTTGATGATTGCCCCCGAGACGTCTGTAGACAGACAGAGAGAGTGTGCCCTTCCAGTCTGAAGTTTGAAGTCTGAAAACATAATAATAATAACTCGTGACGCTCTGGACAGGAAGGCGACAATTATAGCCCCCCTGATTATGATGATTACCACGCGCGCGCGCGCGCGCACGACACCTGAAATCTGTTTTCTCTCTCTCTTTTTTCCTTGTCGCGCGTGATCCCCTCCCACAGGCTCCGCCCACTCGAGAGCCGCCCGTATATACTGTAGGTGGAAGCATCACAAATCGGCGCTCCAGAAACTTCGCTCGTTTTCTCGTTTAACTACCTTCGCGTCAATATTGACGCCCATTTCGAGACCGCGGCAAATTGGCTGGAAAACACGGGCAGAAAGTTGTTTTTCATTCAACTCCTAGAGAAATTCGGCCCTCACTGGAGCAAAGGTTGAAGTGGCTGGTTTCTATTCGGGAGACTGGTGTTGAGAAATATGGAGTGGGAAGTGCGCTCTATTGCACAACACGGAAGTGTGCCTCGCTCTGTATCATGCCTAGTACGTTTTGAGTCGCTACGCGGCCAATTCGCATTCAAATTTCCGTACACCACTCTAACTTATAATTTTCTCCTCTTCCGTCGCCGCCGCCGACTCGCTCAATTATTTTTCTCCTCCGATCCCCTCCACCCTTCACCTCTTTTGCTGCTTCGTCACCACACACAACCCAACCCAATCCAATCGAAAATAATTGCGGTCCCCCACAATTATGAGTCGGGGAGAGTAGAGGAGGAGGAGGGATCGGAAGAGGAAAACGAGGAGATCGGTCAATCATCCCCGGCCGGTGCGCCTGTCAGCGTCGGGGCCAAATAAGCCTCTTATCGATTCGATCCGCTCCGTTTTGACCGTCGAACACGGGCTGTACTTTGTCAGAAGACATGCATTTTCGAAAGACTGAAGGAGGGTGTTTTCGAAAACAGAACCAGAGAACGCCTCCTTCCTGTGGACACTTGTGTTGACTGACTTCTTTTTTCCCTCTGGAATAGTAGCCACACAAACAGCTGTTCCCCATTCCAACCGTTCTTTCTTTTCTTTCGGGAGAGAGTGGGTCCCGTCTGGAATGTTTCTTCTTCTTCTTCTTTCTCTTCTTTCTCTTTTGCTTAGTCGTTTTCGTTTACAACTGGCATTCCCCGGCGGAAAAGAGAAGAGAAACGTTTTTTTGTGAAGCTCTCCGTTTCCCTGTTGACACTCTCTCTCTCTCTCTCGCTATCTTTCTCCTCCTCGCGAGATAACGAGCCGAGTGGGCAATTCTTCGAAAGGTTATCAGTCAGTTGGCCGATTGACTGGTCGGAGATCGTGTCTGCCTCTCCGTCCGTTTCGTCATCCCTCGCAACTCTTCTCACATGACACTCCTCCTCCTCCTTCTCTTCTTCTCGCGCCCCCAAGGGGATGATCCTTATCGAGAGAAAGAGACGCTTATCAAGGCTCTCTCGTTTCGTCTTTTTTTGCGGGGAAGCACGTAACAAACTAACGGCCGTCGATTCATCATTTCCCCCATCCCAACGATGTATACATCTTATGCCCTGTCAGTATCGGTCGGTATCATCAAGAAACAAGATCAAAGGGGGAGGAGGGGGAGGATACGGTACTTATCATCATCATCGTCATCGTCGTCGCCTTCACATCGAATGACTGTTCGCTGCTGATGATATTTAATGTACCGTACGACGCTTTATGACTCATCAAGCGATGCTAATGAGATGGTTATGTGTGTCTCGCCCCCTTCCCTTCCGCCGATATGACTGACTCATTACTGCTGCTCGCTGAGCACATATGTCTTGTTATTTTCCCCCTCCCCCAAATGCCCACTCAGAACACGAAAAAAGCTCGGTTTTTCACACACACACAAGGGAGCGGAGCTCAATAGGAATTATTCACGCTCGTCGGCGCGCGCGCGCACACGCGTAAAACCTTGTTTTCGATTTTCGAATCGAATCGTCAAGACGGATCTTTGGGGCGAAATTGGAGAGGCTCCTCCTCCTTCTTCTTCGTCTCCTTCTGCTCTTCGTCTCTGAAGCGGTTGACGTCATCTGGAGCATAATTGTGTCTCCATCGTCTTTCGCCTGCCATTCCACTCCACTTCATCAACAGAATCGCCCCGAGGCGAGGAGGAACACACGTAGACACTCAGATGCCTCCTCAGCAAACCGTTTGGTTGGTTTTTTTGTAAACCAAACAATCTTCGCTCCACTTTTTATAGGTCTCGTTTTGAGTTTGTGTGAGGGAGAGAAAGACGCCAAACAGACTCACTGCTACACTGTTTTAGTAGATCACAGAGAGGGATCCGCCTAGGCCACGGAATCTCTTCCACGGCCCTCGGTCACCGAAGATCTAACACAGTGTCTCTTCGGTTTTTTGCGCTTTTCCTCCCGATCGTCAAGCCTCCCTTTCATTCTCCTGTTCAAGTTTGGTTCCCTGATTCCTTCGGTTCCTTTCAACGAACAATAATCCAAATTGGGAGAGAGGCAGCGAAACGGAGGGGGAGGGAGGGAAAACTGAAAGCGGATCACATACACACAAGGATATCGGAGTCAGAGAAGCGGCGCGATGGAAGGGGGAGAGAGAGAGAACAAACAAGTGTACTGTCTCTCTCTCTCTCTCTCTCTCTCTCTCTCTCTCTCTCTCTCTCTCTCTCTCTCTCTCTCTCTCTCTCTCTCTTCCCACACACACACACACTTCCTTCTCCCTCTTCCCATGAAGCCTGCCTGGCTGCGGGCTGCTGCTGTGTCGTCAACAGACCGACCGACCGACCGAGCGCTCAGCCGTCGCGATGTTTGCCCGTCGGAGCGACGTCGCGTGCGGCCAACTGCGTCTCTTCCCGCCACGGCGTCTCTCGGCTTCTCCACTATCGTAGCGGCCGCATCCGTCGTCGCCGCCGACGCCGACGCGCCGCAGTCTCCGCCCCCCAGTCGCTCGCCCCTCTCCTCCCTCCCTACCCGACCACTCTCCTTTCCATTCTATTCTCCCTTCTCTCGGCTTCGCTCGTGTCTCTCTATCTCTTTCTTTTGAAAGAGAGGGAGAAAGAGAGGGAGAGAGAGAGGGAGCGACGATTCGCACGCTCGCATTACAGCGGCCCGAGCGGGCAGCCCGGGCGGCCCCCCTTCGATAAATCGAGGAGAAGACGAAGAAGACTGGTCTGGTTTCCACTACACACATTGAAAGAGACCTCTCTCCATCCCTCTCTCTCTTTCTTTCCAATCTGTACATTCATTTTCTGTTCCGTCTCCATCCATTTCTTCTCCTCTTATCAGCCGATATCGATTCGTTTTCCACCGATCGGCGACTTCTTCGCGAACCTTCCGGATCTTTCTTCAACACGAATCGACACCTGAATCGCAATGTTTCCATATTGTAGAGTATTAAAAACCACCCCGGGTCAAAAATGGTGTTGTTTTTCCAATCGTGTCCAACCTCGTCGCTGCTGAGCCATCAGTCCCCGTCGTCAGAGATATCCACGACGACATCGTGTCATCCAAAGTCGCAGCCGATCCCCGTGAGGTTAGTAACGGACTAGAAACCAACTCGTCCATCCATAGCCGGTTGTTTCATCACAACTGCGGCAAGGCGTAATGTTTTGAAATTGAGAGAGCCACCGCTTCAAAGTTTTCTAGGACGCCGTCAAAGTTTTGACGGTAGCACGGCGAGAAGGGAGATGAGCGGGGGAACGAATTTGTTTGCATTGTCTCGGTTTTCGATGTGATACAAAAGTTGAACATGTGCAAACATTTTCCCGCTCTTCTCTCCCGCCGTGTTTTTGATTTGCAGCAGCTGTAGGGACACATTTAGGCACTACCGTACTCTTATCTTATCTCCATTTAGTCGTCGTTAGGTCTAGGCGCGAACGAGAAAACAGGTCATTCGGATCGAAAATCATCGGGAAAACACTTTTAGAAACAACGGACAGTGGGACGAGGACGAGACCGTTTCGTGTTCCCCGCTCGAGCGACTCCCATCTCCGCTCGCCACGTCAGCGGAGTCCGTCAACTCGATCAAGTCGAGGTAAGAACGATGAGCCACGTCTTCTGATCGCCCGCTCTCTTCCAGTTGCTCCTCCCGCTCGACGGCCGAACGCGAGATGGAACGTGTCCAGCGTCGCCAGCTGCTCAACACGAGCCTGAGCAAGCTGCGCGAGGACTCGAACATGCCACTCCGCAAACACCTTCTGATCTACAACACCGTCAAGACTATCCAAGTGAGCACGCGTCTTCTGGACCTGGAAAGAGTGTCGTCCGTTTTCAGCAAGACCTGGATTTACTCGACGACGAAGAACTGTACTGCTCCCTTGTTGGGATGGCGAACGAGACGTCGACGATGATGGACGTGGACGAGGAGTACGCGTGGGGAAGCGCCACTGAGAAGGATTCGAGCGTGAAGATGGACGTCGCCGACTCCGTCATCGGCGGAGCACCTCCGAAACAAGAGGAGCGCGGCGCATCGTCCGACATCACCGGAATGATGTTTGGGGGTAAGTCGCCAGTCAACCACACGTCCCTCCGAATCCAGCAGCGGCCCCTTTGAATCGCCTCCCGTGATTTATGGAGCTTGTCTTCTTCGGCGCCACTCTGTGTATCGGCGTGCGCGCCGGGGTAATTACATCCCCCCTATGGTCACAAATAGGAACTGGTTCCCCTTTATTTCCCAGCACCCCCAAAAGCATAAATAATCGTCCCGAGAAGAGAAAAGAAGAAGATCTCGCTGTGTTTCTCTGAATGGAAATCGATGCGAAAGCCATCCACTTTGAAAAACGAAGAAGAAGGCGATGTTTTCGGCCTGAAGACGTGCGGGTGTGTGTGTTATTTTTCGCCCACCCACACGCACGTCATGTCTAATTTGAGCCGTCCCGCTTCACACATGCTCGCCGCTCTAACGAACACTCCCTCACGCACGCACGCACGCCGTCGCGAAAAGGATATAAACAAGCGGCTTGTGTGGGTGGAAATAGAATATTCCTTCTTCGAAGAAGAAGGAGGGGAAGATTTTTATTTATTTATTTATTTATTTATTTTACGACATGAAGTCGTGGTAAAAGAAGAATAGAATAAAATAAAATAGAATAAGGAATAGGGAGCTGTTAGCGCAACTTGAGATCGGCAGTACATTAACTTGGGGAGAGATGAGGCATTGAGTAGTCGGAGAGAGCACGATTTGTAAAGAAT
This sequence comes from Caenorhabditis afra, assembly GCA_963570955.1. Classification (NCBI taxonomy): domain Eukaryota; kingdom Metazoa; phylum Nematoda; class Chromadorea; order Rhabditida; family Rhabditidae; genus Caenorhabditis; species Caenorhabditis afra. The sequence goes on along the minus strand of OY751536.1, from coordinate 4,070,387 downwards.
GCGCGACGGATTTTAGTATGGCATTTAGGCCAGTGAAAACGATTTTTGGATCGAGTGCGGCTGTTATGGGCTAGAGTGAAAAACTCAGAGGTGGTGATGTCGATTTTTCCGGCAATCATCTTTTTAATGGTAACCCTGTCAGTGTGTTTGCGGCGAGCTTCTAGGGAGTCGAGTTTGAAAAGGGCGTTACGTTGGGGGGCCGTGAGGTATTCCGGGTCAGAGGGGATGATATACTTCCCTTTTTGTCTAGCCAAAAGGCGACGGGTAAATGAGTTTTGAACTGCTTCTATGGCTCTAGTATCTTGTTTTTTGGTCGGGTTGCTGACAACAGTGCCATATTCTAAAAGAGGCCTGACGAAGGTTTTATAGAGCAGGGTGAAAAGTCTGGTGTTGGAGCTTGTGAACTGATGGAATATTTTTGCTAGGACGAATTTCGCCTTTTTTTCCGCAATTTGCCAGTGCAAGGAGAAGTCAAGGTTTTCGGTTATAATGAACCCGAGGTCACGAACGTGGGATTCGCGTCTAATGGGGGTTCCTTCTATTTTGTAATCATAGAACTTCGTGACTTTGCCCAGAGAAATGCAAACAGTTTTTGCGTTATTCAGATCTAATTTAGCGTTCTTTGACCAGGACAGGACTGCGTTAATGGCTTCAGTTAGAGGGCTGTTGGTGGTGTTCCTGGAGATGGATGCGAAAATTTTGAGGTCGTCAGCAAATTGCTTGCAGTGTACATTTTGGGGGAGTGAGTCGGCCAGGCTGTTGACAAAGATTCCAAAGAGGACTGGGGAGAGGACAGCTCCTTGAGGGACACCGGACTTAGCGACTCTAGGGGATGAGAATACGTTTCGGACTTTGACTGAGAATTGCCTATCATTGAGGTAACTTTTCAGCCAGTTGATTAGGAAAGGACTGATTTTGAGGTCTATAAGCTTATCTATCAGGAGGGAGTGGTCCACTCTATCAAAGGCTTTGGCGAAGTCGAAATAGATGACGTCCGTCTGACATTTTTTATCTGCGTTCTCAGTCCATTCATTGAGAGCCTCGAGCATGCAGGAGGTTGTAGAGCGCTTGGGTCGAAACCCGTGTTGTTGGGGGCTCCAAAATTTGGTCTGATCTAGAAAGGTCAGTAACTTGCTTAGGAGGCACCTCTCGTAAATACGGCAGAGGTGAGAAGTTAGGCTTATTGGCCGAAACTCAGACGGGGATCTCGGGCGTTTAGTTTTTGGCAGAGGAATAATTATTGACTTTCTCCATGCTGAGGGGACCTCGCTTCTTATCATAGTTAGATTGAAAATTTGGGACAGGGGGCTGGCGATGAGGTGTGCTACATGTCTGACAAATTTGAAGGGGACGACATCGGATGTAATCGCGCAGGAGTTCCTGGCTTTAAGGATTTTCTTAAGTACCTCATCATCTGTCACCAGGGGGATTTCTTGGCTAGAGGAATAGTTTGCGGGAAGTGGACTAAATTTAGTAGGGTTGTTCGAAAAGTGAGCTTCAAAGGTGTTTGCTAGAAGGTTGGCCTTATCTAGATCTGTTGTGGCAACCCTGCCGGAGTTATCGGAGAGAGTGGGTATTACCCTATCGTTAGATTTTAGGAGCGATTTCGCAAAAGAGCTGAAACGGTTTTTACCTTTCGATGACAATACGCTGAGTTCATGATTGCGCTGAAACTTAAGCAGTTTCTTCCGAAAACGTTTGGCAGTTTTGAGATATGCGATGAAGTGCTCGTAACTTCTAGATTTCGAAACTTGGCAGTATTTTTGGTTTACCAGATTCCGGAAGGAAGTGAGATAAGGGGGAAGGTGACCGGATGTGGGATCGATTTCGGACAGGGGGACTGATGACAAAAATGCATGGTTTAGAATGGAGGTGAAAGTGCCGAAAATTTCGTCGATTGTGTTATTATTATTGATTAGGCCGCCCCAGTTTACGTTTGAGAGAATCTCGGTGGCGAAGACGTTGCTGAAAATCCAGGGGGATTTGTGGGAGAAAAGAGAGGATTTGCACGGATTTGGACATAGTCATACGGAAGACGTGGAGAATGAAATCATTTCTTTTTTCTATTTCAGACGACCTCGAGATGGATGAGATCACCGAAACGAAGACCTGGTCGTGGTCCACCGGATCGTCGATCTTCGATTCGGTTCCGGTGAGTAGTCTCTCTTCCGCCATTGTGTTTGCGCCTCTCGGGCCCCCCGAGAGGGCTTTGCTTTTTTTCGTCCGGAGCGAGACTAAACTTCACAGTTTGTCTGACCAGTCTGGCGTCTCTCGTTGCCTCTTGTCACGCGACTTGTTTATCGGGCCGACGCGGCGCGCTCTCCTCGTCCGCCACACTCTCTCGCCGACGTCATAATCGGCTGAAGGCGGTCTGTGGTGGCCTTCCCGTCGCTGCGTCTCTCTTTCTCTCTCTCTTTGGCAGGCCGGGAGGCGAAAAGAGAAGAAAATGTCACATCACGTGTGGCAGCAGGGGGGAGGAAAGAAGAGAGGAAGTGGCATGAATTTTGAAGGACACAGACTTGGGGGTCGTTTAGAAGACATATGGGAACCGAAACTTCCAAACGGGGGGACCTTCCAACAACCTTCCTCTCTTTCCAGGAGTCCAAGACCAACTCGATGGACGCGCTCTTCAAGTGGTCCTCCGACGCCGCCTACTCGGCTCCGATCTCGTCGAACCCGTTCGGAGGGTGGGCCTCGTCGCCGATCTCCACCGGTGACTTTGGAAGTCTCGCCGACGATCCGACCGCCTCTTGGTCGCACGGAGCCACCGGATTCGACATGTGGGGAAGCGGCGATCTGCTCGGATCGGCCCGCTTCGACATGCACAATCTGCTTCTTCTGCAAGCTTAGTGTGCTGCACTCCCTCCGCCGCTGCTAGATGTGTAGAAGAGCTGTTGTTTGCTAGAAGACGCGTCAGAAGACTCCGGTGAAGAACACCCGCGACCACCTCCACGACCATCCGACCCCCCGAAGGACACACCACAGATAAGACATCTCGAACACTTTTTAAAATTCTCAAACTCTTTCTCTCTCTCTCTCTCCAAACTCTTGTCATCTTTTGTTTCTGCATCCATTTTCCGTTTACTAATCATATCCCTGTACAATCACCATTTAATTCATTCCCATCGTACTTTTAGTGATTTAGTCGACGTGCTGCCCCTCCCGAAGCGCGTCGGGGTCGAGACTCAAAGTTTCCCTCGCGCGCGGCACGGAGAGCGGCCGTCATTCGTTGTGAATAGTCTAGAAAGGATACTTAGGTCATCTCTCTCCTTCTTTCTTCTAATATTTGGTGTACTACTGCCTAGTGATCTCCCAACCGGGCCTATCTCCCTTCTTCTCTCCTTCCTATTCGGTTCTCTCACACACCCCTCTCTCCAAAAATGGTTCTCTCTTCCTTCTTCTCATCCTTTATCTTTCGCTGGTTTCCCAATCTCAGTTGCTTTGACAAACAAAAAACATGTGCATTTCGCTCCCGTCTAGGCTTCTCCGGTGTTACAATTGTTGAGCGTAATAATAAGGCAAATGTGTAAATACCCCCCTTTTCCGAAAACCTTCCCGTTTGAAATGTGTATCATATTATGGTAACTGCCTCCCTCCCCCTCCATCATCTAAACGAAATCTCGGTTACTCATACGTGGTCTATTCTATCTTCGTGTTGCCACGTCACCGTCTTCGTCTAGATTTCGGAAGCGAGCGTGAAAACTGTCGATTATCGATTGATGGTGACGTGGCAATAGCCGGTTAGTACAAAGCACCTCTCTCATCAACACTACGCGGTTACTCTCTCCTTATTGCCTTCTTCCCCCCGATCCATCCTAGTCATACTTACCCTGATTGCTGCACATTTCCTTCACATGGTTTCCCTCCCCAAAATCTGCCTTTTGTTGTCGGTCCCAGTTTTACCCTCCCATCTCCATCCTCACAAAACGACGAGTATTCTGTTCCCCCCAAATGTTGTACGTCATCTCTCATCATTTCATCTCAACCTGTTAGGAGTAGGTTCCAGAGTAATAGGGCTCCACCCTCCACACCTTCTAGCGCATTTTCTTTTCTCACAGAAAACACACGTGCCCCCCTCTCTCCTCCCCTCCCCACCAAACACCCCCCCCCCCCCCCGGGTCCATTCGTTCGTGTCTCCGTGTTGTACAGTTGTTTAATAACTCATCTTCTTCTTGATTCAGGGATTTCGTTTTTGTCACTACCAAATCATTCGTTGTTTTCTCTCCGTTTCTCCATTCCCGGGTTTGTCCATGTTCTTCTCTCTCTCTCCGTCACACTTTTGCTATTAATTTCCGATTGCACACTCCTCATTTTGGTTGAAACCGGTATCCCCCAATTCCATCTCATCCCCCCCCCCCCCCCCGTAATAATAATGATTCCGTAGTAGTCGTTCGCCTTTCCTTCTTCTTCTTCGTCCCCCCACTTCCCGTCCCAATCCGTTCCCATTTGCGCCGCGCGCAACCTCCCCCACCTCCCGTTCAAGTCTCTAAGCTTTTCCCCCCACTATCTCGTTCTTTGTTTGTGCCCCCGCTCTCCCGATTCCCCCTTTTCCCTCCTTCGTTCCCTTTCAAAAAGGCTTCGTCGTCGCGTAAAGAGTGTATGTGTGAGTGTGAGCGCGAGCACCGGAACAGCTTCTCTTCTTGTTCCTCCCCACCTTCAGAGGTGGGCGCGCGTGCGTGGCGCAGTGTGTGTCGGTTGGTTCGGATGTGGCGAAGTGAAGACGGGCGGCGATCGTCACAACATCCACAAAACAAAATCCCTGCTCTCTCTCGAAGCTTCCACAGTCTGAAACAACCGAAACCGAACGCTCCGTGTTTTCCCCCCGATTTCCAGTCAAGTAGATCTGAAATTGAGTCTAGATCGTCAAACGTCGTGGCTTCCAGCCCGACAACTTCCCCTACATTGCTCCCTACTCTCTCTATTGTACCCGTCCACAGTAAGACCCCAAGACCACCACCACCCCCTCAACATTGTACCGCTGGACCCGCCGCCAGTCGGACTCTCTCGAACATCCGAGTCCGACCGGTGAGCCCAGATATCATGCCAAGTACATGTAATTGCTGAATGCAAACAAAACAAACATCTTCCCGGATCCCAGTAGCTAGAGTTTTTGTAGTTTCGAGCATCCCCCCCCCCCCTTACACACTAATCTCATCCCAATGTGCAAGCTCCCGTTAGTCGTGTCTCTCCATTCTTGTCAAAATACCATCCCATTCAACCCGAACATAATGTGATTCCCCTCCAATTCTCAGTCAGTCCATCGCATTTCGTGTGTGTTTGTACCTTCCCCACCACCCCCCCCCCCCCATAAGTGTGTACCGGTGTGCATGTGCGTATGTGTTCTTGTGCGTGCTCCAAATTGGAGCTCCCCCGATCCCATTCCCATCTCCATCTCCTTCCCTCCCCCCTCCCAATTCGTGTATCAACGGTGTCTTCCCTCTCTCCTGACCCTCTTCTTCTCCCAACATTCTTCTCCCTCCCCAATACCCGTATACCAACTCAGTGTGCTTTTTGCCGTTCCTTTTCTCCCCCCGAAGTGTCGATAATTTATGTATTATATCTCCCCCGCTTTCCCTTTTCACACCCATCCCCCCGAAAGTACATACAGATCCCATCATCCAAAAGAACGATATAATAATGTACGTTATCCGACCTCCAAACCTTCTTAGTCTCTCTCTCTCTTCTCTCTCTCTCATCTTCCCGTTCCCATTTTTGTCTGAACTCGACTCCATACGCGGTGTGAAGGCTATAAATAAAGTGTTTTCCGTTACAAACAACAGTTCTTTGAATACAATCATACGATGGAATACAGACAGCAACTTTGGATCTCAGAATCTTCCGGGATTTCAGATAAACAGAAGTTCGTTTGCTAATCGGATGGCGACGTTGCGTGTCTCTTCTGAAGCTCGACGTCTTCTTCTTCTTCCTCATTTTCAGATAGTTCAAGTGCTACCTCGCACCTCAATGATCTCTTCGTTCCGATGAATCCGCATCCTCGAGGGAGTCCGGCACTTGTTTTGTTTGCCAGACTAATGACATTTTCTGCGCCCTACGGCACGTCTCCTATACGATTATGAGGAACCGATCCTCTGGAGATCGTGCTTGCCGTCAGAACCTCTGCTCTACTTAATCCCCCGTACACCTATCGCTGTTACTTCATTCCGTTCCTCTCCCCTTGAAATGAATTCGACGGCTTCCGAATCCTGGGACGCCATCCAAAACAACACACAGTTCTACGCGGCCATCGTCGCCATCTCGCTCAACGTCTTCTTGATCGGCCTCATCGTCCTCCACTCGCCTTCCGAACTCGGCCCGTACAAGTATCTCATGATCTACATCTCGGTCTTCGAAGTTCTCTACGCCGTCATCGACGTCGCCGTGTTGCCGTTCGCCCATTCTTACGGATCCACGTTCCTCGTGAGTGTGAATCTGAGAAAGACAATGATTCCAGCATGGGCTCTCAGCATTCTACTCTGTGAGCGCCATCAACGCTTCTGTGAAGACGTTCCGTCGTTTCAGCTGTTTACTGTGGTCTCTACGGCTGCTCGATGGCCATTTTCAGCATTCACTTCATCTACCGCTACTTCGTAGCTCAAGGCTCGAAACTGCTGAAATCGTTCCAGACATGGAAGATTCTCATCTGGTTCTTCATTCCGATTCTGATTGGAGCAGTCTGGACGGTTCTCACCTATTGGCCTTGCATGCGTAGAAGTGCCACTGACAACTACGTCAGGGACAATGTCATGGAGAAGTTCGGATTGCGGATGGACGAGATCGAGTACATCGCCCCGTACTTCTACGAGCCCGACGAGCACGGGAACGAGAAGATCTTCTGGCCGAACTTCATCGGCATCGGCATCAATTCGTGCATCATCGTGAGTGGTCGTCAACCCGCATTCGTTCCATCTTTCCACGAATTCAGAACGTCTCCATCGGCTGCATCGTCTTCTTCGGATACAAGTGTTACAAATGTCTCAACACGTTGGTTCCCCAGGCGAGGGTCTCCTCCAGAAACCGACGTCTTCAAACGCAGCTCTTCTTCGCTCTGGTCGCCCAGACCCTCATCCCCGTCCTTCTGATGCACATTCCCGTCTCCGTCCTCTACTTTGCCTCCTTTCTCTCCTTTGATCTCGGCTCCGTCAGCGGACTCGCTCCAGTCACCATCGCTCTCTACCCGGCTCTCGATCCGTTGCCCACAATGTTCATCATTCGGAGCTATCGGTCCGCGTTGCTGGGTAACTGATTGTACACAGACGCGTGTTGACGGTTTCCTGTTTCCAGGATTGCTGACTTGGATCCCGCGGAGACTGGTGTCGTCGAGAAAACAAGTCCGCGAAGACGCTCAACCCTCCGATACTGGTATTGAGAACCGAGTTAGTTTGGATTGAGTAACCGAATAAAAGTGTTCATTATTACTGTCAACTGAATAAACTAGGCACTTTTATAAAATCATCTCGTCGTTGAAAGAGTGCGGCTGCTCCGAGACTCTTCTGGAGTACGTCACGGTCACGTCGGCATTCACAACCTTTCCGATGACGCTCTTCCACAGCTTTCCAGGAGATCGGATGAGCTTTTTGACGGCTTCTCGATAGTTCTTGATTATGAAAATAGTGGGAAGAGGATCGATGACTGGGTACAGTGATATCGTGATCGACGCCACGTTGCTGATTTTGCCGAGTCCCTGATTCGCAAGGGCCGATGCATAGTTGATCATGAGGGGCAGATGCATTAGAGTGATCGGGATGACGGTTTGGAGGACGAGGGCGGTGAAGAACTGCGTTTGAAGAGTGCGGAAGTTCAACGAATGGCCGGTGGTTAACTGGATGCGGGTGAGAGCAAGATAACATTTGGCGCCGAAATAGAAGATTGTGAACAGAGAGGACGCCTGGAAAATAATGCACTTCTGATGTGGAGTGAACTGGCACGTGTTCATTTCTCACGTGGAACGCCGCTTACCATGATCATAACGGCGAATGTGATCGTTAGAACGACGTCCAAATCCAAATGAAAGTCTCCGTTCGCAGTGTAGAAGTACGGGCCGATATAGGAGACGTCGTCGACAGACAGGCCGAACGATTCCATCAGGTTCTCTCTGAAATGAATGAAAAGACGTTGCTTAGTTATTTTCCCGTTTTTCTGATACCTGATGTACTCTCCTAACACTTCTTTCGGTCCGCAACACAAATACGCGATGGACCCCCATATCAGTCCGTAAACGATGGGAATCAGAAACCAAAGAAGCACCTTGAACCCGGCGAATGTCTTGATCAGACGGCTTCCGGTGACTGCCAGGTATCTGTAGACGAAGTGGATTCCGAATATGGCCATCGAGGCTCCGAAGAATCCGCACCAGACGCCCTGCATCACAAGGGCGGTCGGTTTGTCGAAGAAGGTGTCGTCGACGGGCGTCATGATGAAGAACGAGGAACCGTGCGAGTGCATCACCGGCAGCACGAGGTAGTCCATGATCGAGTAGAGGATCTCGAAGACCGAGATGAACTTCATCAGGTACTTGTACGGTCCCAAATTCTTCGGCGACTTCCTTTGAATCAGGAATATCAGGTAGGTGTTGAGAAGGACAGAAACGAACAGGAAGACGGTCATCAATCGGTGCTGGAAACTGAGCCAATCGGAGCCGAGCATCGGTGTCTTCGAGTGAAAAGAAGAATAGAAATGAATGGGCAACTGGCTGGCTCGAGGCCCCCAGAGAGCGCTCGACGTCAGCACGTCGAGCTCTAGGAGCGGCGAAAACAGATATCAGCGGAGTTCTGAAAATGAATTCTTGATATTCGAGCGGAGAGAGGACGATAAAGCGGCAGTTCGAAAGTGCAGAAATAGCCTCTCGGAGGAATCTCTAAATGGCACCTTCGGACACGTGGCTCTCCAGTTGGTCAGTGGACATAATAATTTCAAAAAACAAACACTAATCTTGGGTGTTTAGCTCGCGAAAGTGTACACATCATTTATGACATCAAAAACAATACCGAAAGTGAAAACAAAGAGTTCCAGAGAACTCTCCAGCGGTCATTCAAACGACCAATGGTACGCATCCATCCCGAGGCAGTGTTGCCTTCTGTGGGATCCTATTTCAGAGATCCACTCTTCCAGTGATTTCTGGGATTCGGAGCAATGTGCCTCTTCGCATCACATTCAGACGGCTCTCCGGAGATAATACCAATCGGCTCCCCCGATACTCGACACACAAAGAGAAAACAGAAAACGAGTCTGTCTCTGTCACTTTCTCGGAAATGATTGGGAAGAGCTGGTCGACGTTCCAGCACGCCATCCAAATCGGATGCGCCGTCGTTTCGTTCTTCCTCAACTCGCTCCTCATCTTCCTGATTCTCCGTCATTCGCCGAAGTCGTTAGGCGCCTACAAGTACCTCATGATCTACATCTTCGTCTTCGAACTCTTCTACTCTCTGATGGATGTGATCGTATCTCCTGTAAGTATGTATTTTCGAGTCTTCTTCTGAATTCCGACGTCTTTCTCAGGTGTTCCACTCGTACGGCTCCACATTTCTGGTGATGGTCGATCTGAAGCAGTCTGGATTCTCGACGCGAACCGGTTTGATCTTGGGATCCGTATACTGCGGATGTTTCGGAGCTTCCATGGCGATCTTCGGGATCCACTTCATCTACCGGTACCTTGTGGCGGCTGGTAGCAAACTTCTCGACTCCTTCTCCAACTGGAGGATCTTCTTCTGGTTCCTGATTCCGGTTGTTTATGGGTGTGTGTGGGGATGGGTGGCATTCGATCCCGTCGGTCAGAAGCCAGCGACAGGAGAGCACATCCGGAGCAACATTCTGGAGACGTTCGATCTGAAAGTGGGGGACACCGTCTACATCGGTCCCTACTTCTACCAGGAGAAACCGGACGGCACCTTCGTGATCGACATCGATTCGGTGATCGGAATGTCCATCGTCGAGTTCATCGTCTCCTCGTCGTTTCTCGCCATCTTCTACTTTGGAATCAAGTGCTACTCGCTCATCTCGGCTCTCGCACCCTCCACGAAGGCGTTCCGCAGCAGAAGTCTCCAGACTCAACTCTTCTGGGCACTCGTCACGCAGACAACGATCCCGGTCATTCTGATGCACGTGCCCGTCACGCTCGTCTACGTCTTCGCGGTGCTCGACCAGGACATCGGAATGCTCAGCGGCATCCTTTCGATGACCATCGCTGCGTACCCGGCAACCGATCCTCTACCCAACATTTTCATCATTCCGCACTACCGAAAAGGACTTATGTGTGAGAAGAGGATCAAAAGGTCGGAGATACTTTTCCTGTTTCAGACTACCTCCGGTGTGGCAGCAAATCGAAGAGAGCTCGAGAAATGAGCTCCGGAGTGAACGAGAGCATGACCGGAATGCCGGAAACGCAGCAGAACCGCGAAATCTCCACAGTCTTCTGAAGCGACTCGTCGTTACGCATAATTGCTCTCCTCCTCCACCCACTCATTAGAAGACTCACAGTTGTTTTTCCTCTTTCTGTCAAGCTGTTGTCGGTTAGACTACCTAGAAAATAGTATAATCCCTGAAGACTTGTCGGCATTTGTCCGCCTTATTTTCGTATTTGATAGCTGAAAATGAAGAGGAAGACGTGGAACGCCGTCCAAAATCAAGTCCAACTGGGCGCCGCCTTCGTTTCGATCTTTCTCAACTCGATTCTCGTGTGTCTCATCGTGCTCAAATCTCCGAAATCGTTGGGTCCATACAAGTATCTGATGATCTTCATCTCGATATTCGAGATGTTCTACTCGGTTATCGATGTGATTGTATCTCCGGTATAACTAGAACTTCTCGTCCAAAAGTCCCTTTTGTTTCCAGTTCTTCCATTCCTACGGCTCCACTTTCATGCTAATGGTCAACTTGAAGACGTCGATGTTCTCTCCGACCGTCACTTTTGCACTGACAGGTTCCTTGTTTCGAAAGTAGACGGTGTGAACACAACAGAAGGCCTTCAGCTGTCTACTGCGGCTTCTTCGGCTCTTCGCTCGCAATCTTCGGAATCCACTTCATCTACCGTTATTTAGTGTCCGCAGGAAGCACACTTCTCAAGTATTTCCACGGCTTCTACCTCTTCCTCTGGCTCATTCCTCTGCTCGTACTTGGCGCTCTATGGGCTCACGAAGCGTTTGCTATGTGTCAGAATCCAGTTGTCAAAAAGTTCATACGCTCAAATATCATGGAGACGTTCGAGATTGACGTGGATGATACTCTGTATATCGGACCCTACTTCTACCAAAAACAAGACGACGGCACGTATTTCATCGATATCGCCGCCATTTCGGCGATGGTTATGATCTACTCGAGTGTCTTCGCTTCTTTCTTCACAATCACCTACTTCGGCGTCAAGTGCTATCGGAATATGAAGAAGCTCGTTCCGAGCTCGAAGATGTTCCGCAGTGCAGCACTGCAGTCGCAACTTTTCTACGCCCTCGTCACACAAACGCTGATTCCAGTAATTCTGATGCACGTGCCCGTCACTCTCGTCTACGCATTCGCCCTTCTTGACAAAGACATCGGAATGCTCAGTGGCTTCGTGTCGATCGCCATCGCTCTGTATCCAGCCATCGATCCGATTCCCAATATCTTCATCATAAAGCCCTATCGGAGGGCTCTGGCAGGTACATTTCGTCAAGAATGTTTCCTTAAATACAGTTGACTATTTACAGATGCTCTGGTAAAGTGCGTTTTCTTCTGGAAGACATTCGAGGCGAATTCCGGAAAGCTTAACAACACTCCGGCCACGACACATGGAGCAAGAGCCAGTGATATAAGCGTTTCGGTGCTGTGAAACGTCACTTTTCTTTACCTCATGAATGGTTTATTAATCAACGTCGTTTGTGACATCAAGGCATGTATGGTGACGTTCTGCCATTGCAGCAACTGAATAGTGTTTTGGTGTTCTCTCGAGAAGCGATGTAGGACAGTGCAATTACAGTTGGGATAAAGGGGAACACGAAAAAAGACATTAAGAAGCCAATTTCACGAAAGTCTCCGTCTTCGCACACTTCGTGCAAAATCTGCCCCACTGAAACGACGAATGAGTAAACCTGGAACTAGGCAGCTCACAAACAGATCAATGGCTGAAACCAACCATGAGAACAGTGTGAATCGGAACGAACTGCCAGAAGAGGTGCATTTTGTGGACGTTCAACTGAGAAGGCAGCTTCCGTATCAGTTTGTACAGGTGCGCGTAAATGAGAACAGTGACGATGATGAGAACAGAAAGCACCGTCTGATAGAAGTAAACGAGCGTCATTTCGAACGGTTTGCAGATGTGCACATCGGGCTCGTAGCGTTCATGCCCGAAAGCACGACAGACGCCTGAAGTATCCACCGTTGAGCACTCAGATTCCACATGTCACTCACCAATAAACATCCAAGTATAGTGGCCCGATGTTACCCAAACCAGTCCGATTTCCAACTTCAACGCCACACTGAAACCTCTGAAATAGACCCGTCTCATCTATTTCCAGAACTCACCCAGTGACAAGAAATCGATAATTGGGTAGGTGCATGATAGTCAGTCTTTGAACAGCTGCCACGAAACAGAGCAGAAGAATGATAGACACGATCGAATGTTGCGATAGAGTGATCATGAGTTCCAACAGAATGACAATTCCCATGTGAATCGCACCGAGCCAATCCTGATGAATGATACCGCCGGTGGGAAGGGTCCACGTCAAGACTCTCAAAAGATCGCGGCTAGATGTGATGAATGCAGACAAATAGAAGAGTTGCTTGAATATCGGCTCATGAATATCCGTCGACCTATCGTTCTTCTTCTTCCGATTCTTGTAAATAAGAAGCGCGAGAGTGACATTATTCAGAAGATCCACGATGATTCCATAAGCTTTCAACTCGATGTATTCTTCCGAAAATCCGCCATCCGTGTCGTTAGAAAGAAATATCCACGGAGAAATGTCCATGTTGACGTTTCGAACTGCAAATGAGCTCTCACATGGCTCTCTTCTCTTCGCCAGGTGCTTTTCTACTCATGATCTTTATGCTCGTTTCCTTTTTGTCTCTTTCTCACATTGTGTCCATCTCTGTTTCGTGTTTCCCCATGATTCCTTTCAAAATCATTCATTGGAGTTGCTAGTAGACGTTGAAATGCGGTGGTCACTGAGTTTCAGGTGACGTTCTGTTTTGACAACGGATCACGCTAAACACTGTTTCGGTGTTCTCTCGAGAAGCTATGTAGGAGAGTGCGACTACAGTTGGGATGAAGGGGAACACGAAAAAGGACATGATCATGTCGATGTTAAGAAATTCTTCGTCGTCGTAAACTTCGTTCGCCACCTGTCCAGCCAATGCGACGAATGAGTAAACCTGTAACTAGGCTGCTCACAAACAGATCAATTGGTAGAACCAACCATGAGAACAGTGTGAATCGGAACGAACTGCCAGAAGAGGTGCATTTTGTGGACGTTCAGCTGAGAAGGCAACTTCCGTATCAGTTTGTACAGGTGCGCGTAAATGAGAACAGTAACGATGATGAGAACAGAAAGCACCGTCTGATAGAAGTAAACGAGCGTCATTTCGAACGATCCACAGTTCACCCCGAATTCATTGTAGAGCGATCTCGATCCAATATGAGGGCAGACACCTGAAGTATCCACCGTTTTGAACTCACTAGCCATATTCCACGTGTCACTCACCAATAAACATCCAGATGTAGTGACCCGATGTTACCCAAACCAGTCCGATTTCTAACTTCAACGCAACTCTGAAACCTTTGAAATAAACCCGTCTCATCTATTTCCAGAACTCACCCAGTGACCAGAAATCGATAATTGGGTAGGTACATGATCGTGAGTCTTTGAACAGCGGCCACGAAACAGAGCAGAAGAATGATAGACACGATCGCGTGATACGAACAAACAACTATCCTCGTTGTGGACTCAATGGCATCCATGTATGATTTTCCGAGCCAATCCTGATGCATGTAGCCTTTTGTCGGGATAGTCCAGCCAAAGAACCGCATTAAATTACGGTTCAATGTGATGAATGCAGACAAATAGAAGAGTTGATTGAATATCGGCTCGTGGAAATCCTTCGATTGCTCGTTCTTCTTCCGAATTTTGTAGATGAGAAGAAGCGCGAAAGTAGCGTTATTCAGAATATCTACGAGTATTCCATATGCCTTTACTTCGACGAATTCTTCAGCGAATCCGGAGGCAATTGTGTCTTCGTAGTCGTAAATCGAAGGAGCGAGGTCCATTTCGAGGTTTCCGACGCAAATGATCTCAAACAAGAGTCCCTGCTGTTCGACAGGTGCTTCTTCTCACTTCGTGCTCTCCGAGCCACCTCCTCCGCTATGACGTCAGCTCTCTCCACATCGGACGCACGACGGCGAGTATCAGTGACCTCAAGTTGTCTCTCGACGCAATGTACGACAGCGAGATGACGGTCGGAATCATCGGATGAAGGAGAATCAGAGCGATCTGCAGCACGTCTACAGACGTTTTGTCAGGGTAGATTTGGTAAATCAGCGATGCGATCGTCATGGATAGCGTGTAAATCTGCAAAAGAATCGGCAGAGAATCAGAGGGAATGTGACTGGAAGTGTACTGTGAGAAGGGTGAAAATCGGAACAAACTGGTACAACAAGTGGATTCGGTGGTGCTGCTCCTGGTCGGTGAGTCTGGAGATGAGTTTGTAGAAGTGAAAGTAGACACAACCGGTGGAGACGCTCAACACGGAAAACGCAATCCGGCACACATTCAGAATCAACGTATTTTCCGGGAGAACGCACGTCGCCTCGATCAAGTATTGGCTTTCCAATTCCAAGCAAAAGCCTGAAAAAGGAAGGTGTGAGACAGTATTGAAGGGGATCCTGCCGTATTTGAAAACGATGAAGACGATTGAGACTCCGTAAATTACAATTATAGAGATAACCAAATTGTTCCTGAAACGTACTACGACTAGAGTGTGAGGGTGGAATTCCCATTGTTACCCAGTCACCAGAAACCGATATTCTGCCTTGTACATGAGAATGAATCTTTGCAGAGCTCCCAGAAATGAGAATAGGAGAACCAGTCCAATGATGAAGTCGCAGAGGTAATAGGAGACGTTAGTTGCGATCAGAGTCACCGCGAATCCCAAGACCGCTCCATCAGAAGAGTCTTCTTCTGGCAACTCGCAGAGCCAGACGAGTACTCGACACACATCCCGATGCACCAGAATTCCGACGGAGACATAGAACAGCTGTTTGTAGATCGGAGCATGGAAGTCTTTGGCGTCTGACTCCTTCTTCCGATGGTTGTAAATAAGCAGAAAAACGAATGTCAAGTGGTTCAGAATGTCGACGACGTTCCCCGAATACTTGCAAATCGCCAGCAGCAACCAATTGTCGGGATTCTTCGAAACGAGGACGTCATGCGGAAGAACACCAGCGAATATGTCCATTTCCGATTGTCTTGACGTTGTGAAACGTGTCAACGGCGAATTCCACCCATTCCACCTGCTTTTCTTCTGCACACTTCCGAAAAACTATGACGTCAGATCTCGCCACATCGGACGCACGACGGCAAGAATAAGAGTTCTCAAGTTGTCTCTCGACGCAATGTACGAGAAAGAGATGACGGTGGGTATCAGTGGGTGCAAAAACAGTGAGAGAATCACGGAAACGCTGCTCAGATACTCGTTTGGGTACACCTGATCGATCAGCGATGCGATCGTCGTGGCGAGTGTGTACACCTGAACAGCTGCCGTCGAGAACGTTGCGTTTTGTTGGAAACTCACTGTGAGCAACGTGGAAATCGGAACAAACTGGTACAACAAGTGGATTCGGTGCTGCTGCTCTCGATCGGTGAGTCTGGAGATGAGTTTGTAAAAGTGAAAGTAGACGCAACCGGTGGAGACGCTCAACACGGAAAACGCAATCCGGCACACATTCAGAATCACTGTAGTTTCGGTACAGTTGCATACTGACTCATCAAACGGCGATCCGATTTCCAAACTAAAACAGTTGGCTGAAAATGGAAAAATGAGGATAAAAAGCGGTACACAATCGAACTCGCCAAATTTGAAAATCAAAAAACCAACGGAAACTGCCCAGACAAGGGAAATGGAGACAGTCAGACCGCTTCTGAAAGTTTGAAATCACTCCGAATTCCTCCCTATCTGAAGCTTTACCCAGTTACGACAAACCGCAAGGACGTCTTGTACATGATGATAAGCCTCTGCAGAGCTCCCAAAAACGAGAAAAGAAGAACGAGAAGAACGATGAGATCGTAGAGGAAAAAGGAGATGGCTATGGCGCACACGAGGGCGAAAACGACCAAAACATCGATGGCTGATGTCATATTTTCAATATCGAGGCACCAAGATATCACTCGCAAGACGTCCCGGTGCACCAGAATCCCGACGGAGACGTAGAAAAGCTGTTTGTAGATCGGAGCATGGAAGTCTTTGGCGTCTGACTCCTTCTTCCGATGGTTGTAAATGAGCAGGAACACGAACGTCAAGTGGTTCACGAGGTCGAAGAAGGCCGAAGTGATGTTCAATGCAATGAAAGCAGCTTCCGTATTCGGGTTGTTTGTAGAGTTCCATGTGGATATAATGACAAGCCAAGTGTCCATTGCGACGATGTTGAAAGAGTATTTCGAGGCTTAGGTATATGGCCGACAGAAATTCCATACATTTCACCTGTTTCCACGAATCGATGAGTTTCGGAATTCAGTCCGGGAGAAGACAAAACAAACGTTTATAGTCAGAAAATGAACAAAATCAACTTCGTATTCGAATCAATGTAACCGTGAAAGTGGAGATGACACCGGAAAAATAACAAAAACTATTCTAAACATTTTCCTATTATGAGAAGCTTCCTTCAAATTTTCCGTTTCCTCTTCAGAATCCGAATCAGCTTCTCTCGATTCTGACGTGTGATGTCGTCGTTCGGATTCAGAATCAACGCCGCGTCGTAGGATCGGAGGGCGTCGTCGTGCTTATGATTCAGATGAAGAATCGCTCCGAGATTGGCGTGCGCTTCGTAGGATTCGGGAAGGAGGTGGACCACTTTCCGAAAGTACGTCTCCGCCTCCAGATGACGTTGGGTCTCCTGAAGAAGATTGGCCATTCCGCGAAGAGACTCGATGTGTGTGGCGTCGACGGCGAGCGCTTTTCGGTAGAAGAGGTGCGATCGATTGTAGTTTCGCTGAAATGCAAGATTGTCAGAAGACGTGTTTCGTTGCAGAAGGCTACCATGTGGAACTCTGCCAACGCAATGTTCTGGAGCACCGTCACAGAATCCGGAGCCAACGTCATCACTTTGCTGAACAGCTTCTCGACCTCGTAACTTCTGTTCTGCCTGATTCTGAGATGAGCCATCGTCAAGTACGAGTTGACGTGGTTCTCCTGGATCGCCAACTCGAAGTACTTCTCAGCCGCCGCCTCGTCTCCCAATTGACTGTGACAGCTCCCGATCGAGTTGAGCACACTCGTCTTGTGCTCAAAGTGCTCGAACTCAAGGGCCAGTTTGAAGGAGTCGATCGCTTCGCGGCACTTTTCTTCTTTTTGCAGAAGGCGTCCTTTGTTGAAGGCGCACGTCGCCTTCATTTTCAGATGGTTCCGATAGGATTTCAGATTGTCTCCGGAGACGGTCAGGCACTGCTCCAGATGCGCGAACGCCTTCTGATGATGTCCCGAGTCGTAGAGAAGAAGGGCCAAGTTCAGGTGAGCGGCCGCGAAGTTCGATCTGCTCGCGAGAGCTTGTTGATAGTAACGAACGGCTTCTTGTGTCCCATTCTCTGATTTGCTTGTCAGAATCCCTCTGAAACCCAAAATCACAATAGGAAACGGAAAATAATGAGAGAAACTCACAAGTTGTACCACGCATCTGCCAAGTTCGCCTTCTTCCGGAGCGCTTGCAGATAGTGCTCTTTCGCCAAATCGTACTTCTTCTGGGTCGTGAAGACGTATCCGAGATTCATGTGCGCCTTCGTTGGATTCACTTCTAGCGCACTTTCGAACAGCGACTCTTCGGATTTCCAGTCTTCAACTCGATGAAGCGTCTTGTAGGCGTGGAGGGAAATGAAGATGAGGAGTAGGAAATGCAGGTTGATCCTCGGAAACACGTTGCTCAGAAGCTGCATTCCGTACACTGCGAGCATACAGTAACCCACTGCCGGCAGGTACAGTATCCTTTCAGCTGCCACGAATCCCACGTAGGTGAAGAGATTGGAAGACATTAGATGGGGAGCCGTCAGGAGTGAAATCGCAAACAGCAACGACTTCTTCTCGGAGCTCGCCTCCCTTGTCAGTTTCCCGATCGCTCCGAGGCCCATCGCATAGAAGATGAGGGCTCCGATGAGCCGCGAGTCGAACAGAGACTCGACTTTCGGAATGGCGTCCATCGACCAATCGAACGAAAGCGTTTTCGGAAACACGATGAGCCAGAAATGAAAGACGGGGAGGTAGAGGAAAGTGAAGGTTCTCGTGAAGAAACTGCTCTCGTGGGCGATCGGATTGTCGTTGCGCGAGAACTGCGGCGACTGGAAGTTGTTGATGGCGAGTCGTGTCCAGCAGATTGCGGCCAGAACGAGCAGGTAGTGGACGCGATCCCTCCGGACGACTTGTTTCCCATCCTGCAAGAAAGAGCGTGTCGAACCCTTTGTTCATGCCAATTCCAATCATCCTCATCAATTCTTGTCTTCAAGGTTACTGTAGACAATGCGAGCGCGCGCGGGACGCCTAACAAGAAGACCTTAAGGACGCCCCATTTGTTGTGAATGCGCGAATGTGCACAGGCAGGCCCCTTAAGAGAATCGCCCGCAGGCCATCTCCCCCGCTCGTCTCTCCCATCCTTCCGTTTATTAATGGGTTCATTCCTCATTTCCTCCTTCTTTCACGGAAAGCGAAGGAAGGGAGGAGGAGTAGGAGATAAATGGATGCGCTCTCTTCTTCTCCTTCTTCCCCTGCTCACCTTGAACAGCAGCTCTTTGAGAATGACGAGCGGTAGCAGGATGATGCCGGTCTCTTTGCAGAGCACGGAGAGCACCGCGAGCAGCGAGACAGCCAATGGACCGTGACTGCCGGTGATGGCCAGCAGGATGAAGGTGCTCGCGAGAAGGTCGGCTCTTCCGACGATCGAGCAGACGGCCTCCGAGCCGATCGGATGGCACGCGAACAGAAGAGCAGCCAGCAACGGAAGGCCTGAAGAACGAGAACTGTTACAGTGGATTCCTCCCTCAACCATTCAATTTGACGGTTCACAGTTGTGACAATCGTCCTTTGATCTCCCGATTCATTCAAAAACCTTCCATTCTTCCGATTCAAGACGATACGACAGATGCACCGGCATCGTATTTCGTCGCCCCTAATTGAGTAGTGTCCCCCCCTCTTCTCCGTAACGCGATAAACGCGCAACTGTCCCTCCGAAGTGTCCGATTCCGACCCACCCTCGTTTTCTGCGAATATCCTCAGCTCCCGGGCCAATTTGAGGACGAGCATCGAGTTGACGACGTGGCAGAGCACATTGACGGCGTGGAACCTGAAGCGAGAGGAATGTGTGTAATAACATTGAATTCGAGGATCCATTCGATTCCCCCGAGTGCACTAAATGTTATCTAGAGACGCGTACTCATCATAATTCCATCTCGGCCCGCCAGAAGACCCATCTACTCTTTATGCATACATGGACAGATTTCGTGCTCTGAGATGGAGCCCCCTTTTAGGGGAGGGCCTCCTCCCATGTGACGCCTCGAATGTCTCTGTTTACAATTACCGAGAAGATGTTAAGTAACGTCAACATCATTATTATCTTCGCGACGTCTTCGAGAGAGAGAGAGAGAGAGCTCTCCGGAAGGAAGAAGCATCATGTGGGCTCTCTGTATCCTGCTCAAGAAATCCGACACTCGGAATCTTGTGCTCCGCGAGCTCTGTCTCCCCCTGTGAAGTCATCCCATGAAATCCTATTATGGGAAAGGAGTGTTGGGCAACATGTACACGGCAAGACGGCGGGGGGAGAAAAGCAATTTAAGTGGCCGCGAAAGAGCCCATGGGAGCTGCGCGGCGAGCCCGCCGAAAGCACTTTAATCGTGTTATGAAATCAACTTGTGTTGTGGGAAAATTTACGGGCGGTCGCAAAAGGAATTGATTGCGGCGACGGGAATTCGATTTGAGAAAGTGCGCTCTACCGAAACTTTCGCTAATCGAGGAAGGTACAGTAGTCCTCCCCGCTGTCACTCCCAATTTCGGTAATTAACAGCCATTTCCCGCCGTCGGGCGTCCGGATAAGCCCTCGTTTTCTTCCCATCTCACCAAGCGGCTTTCGCGCCGTGGACGCCGAACTGAAGACGAAACGAGGCGGTGATCAATGGACGATAGCTTTTATGGGATCCGCGCAGGCCGATCGGATTGCCCCAGAAGTCGTTCGTCGTGAGAATCGAGCGCCATGACGAACGTCCCAGCACGTCGTCGTTCGACAGGATCGCCGGCCTGAAAGAGTACGTTTTCGTCAATTTCTTCTGGAGCACGTCTTCTAACTAAGACGCTGATGATGTTTTGTGTGCTGCGAAGAAGGAGGAGGCCCACTGCTCCACGGACAGGAAATTGAGTTTTAGAGCGCCGCCCGTGGACCAAATGAAGAAGAAGAAGATGTTATGTTTCACCCCCTTCTTGTCAATCAAACATGTCCGAAACATCAATATTTGATGTTCACTCGTCCAAAAAACATGGGGAAACCTTCGCTTCCGAATCTAATATTTATGCGGCTTATGGGCCGGAACCTGACCGAGGCGACCCACCAATTTTCTCGTTTTTATTAGCAGAGCCCAAGCGCTCGAAAAGAGAGAGGGTGCGCCAACAAAAGGCTGTCAACAAGAGAGAAAGCAAGCCCCGTATTCGAATTCATACACATTCCGAATTCAGAAATTGGTCGCCGAAACGGAAAGAAGAGGGGAAGCAATTGGAAACGAAATTGGGATAGACCCCCATAGGCTCACAACCATAAAAACTTCCCGCTCTTAGGCAAAGTTTGAGCAAAGTTTGTGCAAAGTTTGAGAAGGACGCTACAAAACTCGAATCATTGCTAGAAATTGGTTGGAAACGAAGCCACTTTAGAGAGCCCTCCAACGGCTTCTTCTTTCGATGGGAAACGATTCAGGTGGCAGTCGATTTTCGAATATAAGCCAGTGGTTGGCCACAAACAAACACGTTTGGGTAATAACGAGTCATGCACACTGTTTATTCATTATTCAACAGTTTATATTTGCCCTCTCTCTCTCTAATTAGCTGGTGGATTAGTTCTTAATCCCCTCTCTCTTCCATATCAATTCTTCCGTGCTCGGCCATCCGTGCTCTCTCCGTTTCATAACGTCTTCTTTTCGTCGCCGCACTGGTGTCGCCGGCGGCTCTAATTAGAAATTCCGGAAACATGTATCAAAAGTACTGAATTCGTTAGTGTTTACTTTCTCGCGTGCAAAAAGGTGACGGCGCGCGGCGAAAAACAATGGGAAAAGATGCACATTCTTCTGGAGCTCAGGTTACACGCGCGGGGCTCAATTAGGAGTGGGCTCTCGCGCACGGAGCACCAGACTTGCTCTCACTTTACGAAGACTTACCGGTCGTCGTAGACGAAGTCGGCTTTCAAGGAGTTCGAGTAGACGAGCAGCGCGAGAAGGGCGACGAGGTGATACTGATAGGGGAGCAGTGGGTTCTTCTCTTTTGCCTTCTTCATTCCTTCAGATGAAGAAGGACTGGAGGATGTTTGGAGGACTGCTGGCCGAGAAAGGGGAGACGGAAGGGAGGCCCCGCCCACTCGGAGAGGGGGAGGGCGCGCAGACAAGGGAAGACGTAGAGTGGAAATGACAATCTCCCTCGCGAGAAGGTGTCGGAGGAAGATGGTGGTGATGATGATGGTGCCACGTCATCTAACCGAACGTCTCCGAGATAAGACGAACGGAGGGATCACTCTAATGCTATGCGGCATCTCTCTCCCTCGCCGCCTATAAATCTTAATGCCGCCGACGTGCGAGTGACCTTTCCTTATCGTTTGTCCCCATCTGACTCTCGATGTCGGCAGCATGTAGTGAGACGAGAAGAAGGTAGGAAAATAATGAAGTTCGCTTCCAATTTAGAGTTAATCAATACAAGACAAGAAATAAATAGGGGACAGTATAAAGTGAAAAAAATAAATATGGGACACACATGTGATGAGATTTTTAAAGAAGAGGGAAAGAGGGAAGCAGGATTGAAAAGAAAGAGAAAAAAAAACATAATTTAGTCGAGTGGAGATGCTTCAACGGCGGCTGCTGCGGTGGAAGAAGCCCCCGTGCTCTCCTCTTCCTCTTGTCCTCGAGATCTGCCAGAGCTGCTCTTTTCCTTTCGGCCACTGCTCTCCCGTCGTTCATCGTCATCGTCCCGGCGTCGGCTGCTTTTCTTACTACGATCGTCGTCGCCGTCACGGCGGTCACGTCGCTTTTCTCGCTCTCGCTCGTCACGACGTCGCCGGCGGTCTCCAGATGTACTACGACTGCGGTGACGACGCGAAGAGGTTCGATCGCTTTCGCGTTCACCGCGACGTCTTGAATCGCGATCGCGGTCTCCACGGCGAGGCGAACGAGATCTAGAACGCTTCCGGCGAGAGGTTCTTCTCTCATCGTCCTCGTCGCTGTGGTCGCGAGTTGAGTACGACGCTGGAGGCATCAGGCTTCGTGGAGCAGGACCGCCGGATGGAATAGTGTTGAAACCGGCTCGCGAGTGTTGAGGGAACCCGCCTCCCATCGCCGGCGGAGGCATATTGAATCCATGAGGCGGCAGATTCGTGTTCATCAATCCCATTGGCGGCATTCCCGGAGGCGGCATGTTCGGATTGAATCCGAGCGAAGGAATGCCCAGGTGCATATCTAGACCTCCTGGGACACCAGGTACGATTCCCGGCGGTCCATTGGTCCCTGGAGGCGCCTCGACGCCTGGCGGACGGTCGGAGTTTCCGTCGACACCCGGTGGTGCGTCTGTAACCGGTTGATCTATTTGGTAAAGTTTCCCATTCTGTTAGTGATTCTTACCAGATGAAGCATTGTTCAAAGCCCCCGGCGGAGCCATATTCATTGCTGGAAGAGTCATTCCCGGCGGTGGTCTTGAAAAATCGACGAGGCTCTGCATTGTCGGCGGATTGCCGAGGTTTGGAGTAGAGCTGGCTCCAGTTATGACCGTCCGAATGACTTGATCGTTCTGCAATGGGGCAGCCGCCGCCGAATTGAACTGATTCTGCTTGAAGCGCCCGCCATTGTCCGTGAGCACTTTAACGACGCTTCCAGTGTTCGTCATGACAGGATTCGCCAACGGGTTGCTGATTTTGATCGTAGAGAGTATGGCGTTGTTGACCTGCTGCTGATTTCCACTGAACTCGATACGCAGTTTTTTTTGCCGCTCGCAGTACAAGTTCCACGTCTCCTCAGTGAATCCGTAGTTGAAATAGTCCGTGATATCGGATCCCGGTTTCCGCCATGGACGGTCGTCCATCTGAGCCAGATCGAGATCGTAGATCGGTTTATCATTGATCGTCGGCGTCGCATCCATATCCAGTTTTCCTTGACGAGCAGCCGGCTTCTGAACGCTCTACCGAAAATCATTAGACGGAAAACAGGTTTTAGCTAACCTCTGCTGTTTCTATTTTCCTGATTGTGACTTGAACTCCGCCCCCTTCTTCATCTGAATCAACGTCATCTCCGAAAGGATTGTCTTCTTCAGCATCATCTCCATCGCGATCAGCATTAGCATCTGCACTAGCATCCGCACTAGCATCTGCACTAGCATCTGCACTAGCATCTGCTCCAGCCTCCGCACCAACATCTCCGCTAACTTCCGCGTCAGCATCCACTTTGGCATCGGCGTCGGCATCTGCATCTTTTTGACCGCCTCCGCCACCGGCGCCGCTTACATTGGCAGCATTATCACCGTCATCGATATTGAGCACTTCTGGGTCGGCTGCTTCAGTTTCTAACACTTCTAAAGCATTCTCAGCGGTTTCACCCTGAATTATTCATTGGTTACATTTTTTTAACTGGTAAATTTCGAAACGAAAACTACATAGGCTTCCTAAATAAAAACAACTCACATTGTCAGTCAAATTGACGACAGCAATTTCTTTCTCAACTTCTTCCATTTTTGTCGCGTTTCACTGGGTAATAAATATATAAACAAATCAGTTTTAGCTGGTCAAACAGTTGGAAAAAGCGCCGAAAAACCAATTTTGGAATAGCACTAAAAACAATGCGGTGTAATGGCGGAGCGTCGTTGTCACCCTGCGTCTCTTCTTTTGACACATTCTCTCTCGAAGCTTCTCTCAACTTTTTTTGTAGGCAAACAGGCCCGTTCCCAAAATATTTCTTCTTTTTTGCCAAGCATTCCGCATTCCTCGTCCAATTTCAGCTAGTAAATTTAACTAAATTGATCCAAATAAGCATCTTTAGCGCTATAATTAGTCTTTTCATTCTGATAGAAAGTACATGTCTTCCCAATGTCGTGGACTGCTTCCAAGCATGTTCTTGAGCTGAAAAAAACGGCCGTGAATCTGATTTTCGGTAACTTGAAGTTATAGGGAAGTTACAATCTGACTCCGCCCCGCGCCGTAAAAGACAGTTCCGCGAATGAACGGCGTAGCGACGTCATTCAACGAATTCTTTTTTCAAACTCTTCCTCCCTCTCATGGTTTGAAGTTTGAAACTAACAGTGTAAAGTCACAAACGACTAGATAAAGAGTGCAATCCGATTCTGCTAGAATTCTCTCTCGAAAAACTGATAAGACGACTCGCTTCGGTCGTCGATCACCCCGCCGTTTCGCTCTTTCTTTCTTATCGCATTAATTTATTTGCGATGTTTTCGAATCGATGCCCGCCCACTCCACATATTGATACCTTTCTTTCTACCTGTCCATTCCATCTACCTCTTCACTTCTCAATTCTTCTTCCTTCAGGGTAGTCGGACGAGATGCCACGCATCGAGTACGAACCGAAGCTTGACTTCAAGGACGTGCTCCTTCGTCCGAAGCGCTCGACGCTGAAGAGCAGAGCCGATGTGGACCTGGACAGGACCTACGAGTTCAGAAACTCCAAAGCCACCTACACCGGAGTGCCGGTAGTTGCGTCGAACATGGACACCGTCGGAACCTTTGAGATGGCGACGACGCTCAACAACTACAAAATGTTCACCACCATCCACAAGCACTACTCGGTATACCACTTTATCTTAAAATTTTTAGTTTCAAGTTTCTTTTTCAGGTCGATGAGTGGAAGAACTTCGCTGCTTCTGCTACTCCGGAGATGTTCGAGAATCTGGCGATTTCCTCCGGAATCTCGGACAATGATTGGTCGAAGTTGAGCACTGTGATCAAAGAGCTGCCGCAGCTGAAGTACATCTGTTTGGATGTCGCCAACGGATATTCCGAGTCGTTCGTGGACTTCATTCGCCGTGTCAAGGAGGCGTACCCGAAGCACACCATCATGGCCGGAAATGTCGTCACCGGCGAAATGGTCGAGGAGCTCATTCTCACTGGAGCTGACATCGTCAAGGTCGGAATCGGACCAGGATCCGTGTGCACCACTCGCAAGAAGGCCGGAGTGGGATATCCGCAGCTCAGTGCCGTTCTCGAGTGCGCCGACGCGGCTCACGGACTCAACGGACACGTTATGAGCGACGGAGGATGCACGAATCCGGGAGATGTCGCAAAGGCGTTCGGAGCTGGAGCTGACTTCGTCATGATCGGTGGGCTCTTCGCCGGACACGACCAAAGTGGAGGTGATCTGATCGAGCAGAACGGCAAGAAGTTCAAGCTCTTTTATGGAATGAGCTCGGACACCGCCATGAAGAAGCATCACGGAAGTGTGGCCGAGTACCGTGCATCCGAAGGAAAGACGATCACGATTCCATACAGAGGAGATGTCAACGGAACCGTCCAGGACATCCTCGGAGGAATCCGTTCGGCCTGCACCTACACTGGGTCGAAGCACCTGAAGGAGCTCGCCAAGAGAGCCACCTTCATCCGTGTCACCCAGCAGACCAACGACATGTACGTGCCGTTCGAAGTCCCGAATGCGCCAGCCCCTCCGAAATAACTTCCCAATTGTCCACTACTATTGTAGCTCTTCCTATTTTTCTAGCTTGAAAATGTTATCTGATTCACCCCCTTTCTTTTTATATTTGCTTTGCAATACAGAAGTTTGAAAACACGGATGGCTAGGGAACGTTCCTTATCAAAACTGGGTTACTTTTTCTTTCTTCGTCCCGGGATATCACGCCGCGGCCCGGGGCGGAGAAAGTGATACGGAGGGAGAGAAAGCCTCTCTTCTTCCTGCGCGCAGCTTCTCCTCCCCTCATTCCCATCCACCTCCTCTCCGCCTCGCTTCTCGAAACAAACACACACAACCCAAAACAATTCATTTTGGCCCGTTGCCGCGGTTCTACCTCTCCTTGTTACTCCGAACACACTGCGAATTGTGTCAAGTGTGTTCGTTTCTTCCTCTTCTCTTCGCACTGCCCACCCACAGCAGCCCCCTGCTGAAAAAACAAGACACTTCAGAAGGGCGAAAAGACGAAAAACTAATAGTATTACACAAGGATTCATTGCCCCCCGTCTCTTCTTTACATGGTTTCGACTGTTTTCGTCGTCGCCTTATCTTCTTCAGTTTGGCACCCAAAAACAAGAAAGTTTGAAACTGTGTGTTCGACTGAAATGCACGCGCGGGAAGCGAGGAACGGTGTAACTTTCACACTTCGCACTGCCGGGAGGCGGGGAAAACGAGGAGAAGAAGAAGAAGAAGCAGCAGATCATTCAGAAGACGTGTCTTGTCCTGGTGAAGTCATGAAGCACAAATTGATCTGTATCTCGATTCTTCTGACGACGTCACGAATTCTGAAGCTGTAGACGTGGTCGTGTGTCTTCTGCTCTCTTATCGAGGATCTCATGCAACCCGGTTTCCCGCCTTCAAAGCCGAAAAGAGCGTGGCTCTTTTGCCTCTCTCGCTGTTTCTGAAATGGCATGACGTGGCTCTGGGGAAGAACATCTTCTTCTTCTTCTGCTTCTTCCGTCTCGTTCGCCGGCACTTGTCCTCGAAACTTCATTCCATTCTCTTCCTCCAAGATTGATAATGATCTCCTGCTTCTTCTTCTTCTTCTTCTTCTTCTCATAATACATGTCCTCTCTCTCCGTCCGTCCAACCAGTCATTTCTCTCTCTCTTTTCACTGCTTCTTCTTCTTCTTCTTGCCTCGTCCACATCCCTTCATCCGAAAGCGGCCCGTTTGTCAATTATACCACCCAATTTATCACTTTAGTGTCTCTCTATTAGTCTTCCCGCGTGTATGTGTGTGTTTGTAATCTTCCTGGGAAACAAAACTTTTCCAACGTCGCCTGATCCTCGACGTCTTCTTCTTCTTCTTCTGAATTCCCGGGTGGTCTCGTTCTCTTCTCATTTCCATTTTCCTCTCTCTCTCTCTCTCTCGAAAAATTGGCAATTTTGAAAATTGAAAACCGGACGGGGGCACTAATGGGATTCCCAAAGTCACCTGACGGCCACTACAAAACCGTGTTCGGTTCCACGTCTTCCGATTCCAGAATGTTCAAGATTCTGACCATCTCGATCGTGACGCTCCTCCAGATGGGCCACGCCTTCGAGTGCTACACGTGCAACACCGAAACGACGAGAAGCGGTCCGTGCATCGACAGGGTATTCGAGTCTCCTCGTCGCTGACCACTCCAGAAAGAGTTTCAGAAGACGATCTGCGAGAACTCGACGTCGTGCTCGATGGCAGTCATGTACCAGTCGGGCCGTTCCATCGTCCGCAAGTTCTGCACGCCGCCGAACACGCCCATCTACCAGTACCTGATGATGATGCCCGGCGCCAGCATGTGCCAGAACATCGACATGACAGAGTTCTCGCCGCCCGTCCGCCACCGAAGACACGTCACCGGCCCGCCGGCGGCTCCCGGAGAGCAGGCGTCGTTGCTGTGCGTCTGCACGACGCCGCTCTGCAACAAGGGCGTCTACTCGAAGGTGGGCTCCCTCCCGGTTGCAAGCGCGCTCTAATCGAAACGCTTCAGGTGCTCGAGAACACGATGCTCAACAATCTGCCACGTCGTCTGCTGCCACCGCTTCAGGACTTTGAGAAGGAGATGAAGTCGGAGCAGAACATCGAGTTCGACCCCACCATCGAGCAGCAGATGGCCGACGCCGGCTTCTGAAGACGTTGCGAACTTAATATTGTAATAACTGACCGTTACTGGTAGCATCCCTTCTGTGTGCTCCTCCGTTATCACCCAGTTTATGTAAACTAGCGGGTCACCACTCTCCTCCCCTCCCACTTATTTATTGAATGAAAGTGTGTGTGTTTTTTGGTATTGTTTCGTACTCGAACTTCACTTTCAGAAAGAAGCCAAACTACTCTTCAATTGTCTCCCCCCGAAGGCAATTACCACCGTTTCGCCGGTTCAGGTTGCCCGCCTCGCCACTTCCGCCGCTTTCCCTTTCCGATCGTCACTACTCCGTCGCTCTCCTCATTCGTCGCTTCACCTGCCTTCTTGTGATGTATCACTCCGTCGTGCTCTTCTCCACCATAACCATTCTCGCGCAGGCGCTCTTCTTCGGAGGCGGCGGCGGGTGCGGGTGTCGGCCGCAGCAGTGCAGTTGCGCGCCGCCCGTCCAGAACTTTTGTCCGGTGAGTCGGTGGCTGTCTCTTGTGAAGTTAGACCCTTTCTCGTTTCTCAGCCGTCGCCGTGTGGCCGCCCGTTCGGTGTCTCGTACCCTCCGTACTCCCCGATGGCTTACCGTGCTCCTCCGCCGATCCCGCAACCCTACTACTCGGTGCCGCAGCCCATTCCCATCTCGGCGCCCTACCACAACTCTTATCAACAACAGCCGTTCCTCACGAGTAAGTCGTCTGTCCTTCTGGTACCGTAATCCGCGACGCAGGCTCTTACAATGCTCCTCCATACGCTGCTCCGTACAGTCATCCGACTCTCAGTCAACCAATTCAGGTCACTTCTGCGAAAGGTGATCACGCCTTCACTGTTTCTTGGATCGGACGTCTTTTTTGTTTCAGAAACCACTGCCGACGTCTTCGGAGACACTGTCGTTCAGAAGAGCAAGACGTTGAGTTCCGTGAAGAACGACCTGGATGAAGACGTGAGTAGCCTCTTCTGTGTCCCCACCGCTACATTTTCTTTCAGAACGCTATCGCCAACTTCGAGAGCTCCCTGCAAGCGTACAAGTCGATGGGAAGCCGAAACGGAATCCGACGAGCACAGGGAACGAAGACCGAGAAGCCGGAGAAGTGCTCGAATGAACGTCTTCAGGAAATCATGGAAGAGGTGCGTTCCCATCGATGCTGACCGATTCGAGACGACGTATCCTTGCAGTCGATGACGTCGAATGTCTCCGTGTCGAAGCTGAAGATTTCGCAAGGCGCGAAGCGAGAGTTCGGCTACAATTTCGACGTCATCTGCAGCCAGTTCGACTTCTCCTACCTCATCTCCTCCAACATCTTCTGCCGCGTCGAAATGGATGGACAGACGTGTCTCGCCTACGATAACTGAAATGAGAGAGCTTTGGAACCCTGTCTGTACAAATTAGACTACCAACAACACATTTAAACTTGAATATGCTTTTTTTGCATTAAAAGTAGTGGTGGGAATTGACACGGCCTGTCAGATGAAAAATACTTTTTCTTCGAGAACTTTTCAAACTGAAAACTTCATATACGGGCCAACGACCACGCAATATAGGGATAATGAATATACATAGATTTAGACAAGTTACACGGTGAAGATGAGATTAGTACAATGAATAATGGACACATATGAGACTAGCAGGTTTCGGTGTTTTCAGGAAGGACCATTTCAGGCATCAGGTCGGGATTCGCCGGGAAATAAATTTTTTGGTTCCATGCGATCGAATGGGCAATCAGATCTCGCGTGTTCATCGTGTCCGCCATAGCGCACGGATGTCCGACACGGAACGGCTTGGGTTGCGAGGTAGAGGTTCCCGGTGGGCACGCGACGAGCTCCATTCCTTCCGTCTCTCGGACCACCATAACTTCATGGAGGCGTTTAAGATTGCGATTCCGCGCAAGGAACACTTTCACCACTTCGGGCAGCGTGTCGATTCCCTGTTTGAGGTAGAAGGCGCGCCAAAGAGTGAAGTAGTCGACGACGGCCGCTTCCAACTTTTGCGTTTTCAGTTCCAGCTGTCCGATTCTGACGATCAAGTCCTGTTGGTTGTAAGTATATCTGGATCCGGTCATCTAAAAAAGGAATGACACTTTTGATTTTAAAATGAAGTGTTAGAGGTAGAAACCTGGAAAATACAGGTAAAAAAGAAGAAAATTGTCTATTGTCGAGTTTATATCGATGTTAAATTACATATTTGAGTGTGACAAAACTAATATCAGAATGACATCTAGGATATAATCAATATACATAAACGATATAGAATGATACATATAAATAAAGTGAATACATGTGGAATTGGATGCAAGTGTTTCGGATTACGAGCAATTTCTCTAGGGGCTCATCAGTTTCAGAAAGATTTTGTGAGAGTTGATTGTGCCTAGAAGGACCCTCGGTGCCGTTGACTGCTTTGGTGGCAAGTCCTCGAGAACCACTGAGCTTTGCTGCTCATGTTCGATTGGAGAGATGAACGACTTTCTGACGACTTCTACGAGCTCCGGTGTATGCAGGTTGTTTCTCTTGGTTCTTTTGGCGCGTTTCGTGGAATTCTCCGTGTGTTTTCTCTTTCTGCTAGGTCGTGACAACAGGTCGTCTTCGTCGGTGTCTGATAATTGGATTATTTCCACGTGTTCCACGACGCTGGTGTCCGGAACTGATTCCGGGACGCTCGTAGTGCTGTACTCGG